>JBBHAA010000618.1:197500-1397500 GCA_037953035.1 Aquarana catesbeiana
TGTTTTTAATTTTAGCTATAAAGGTAGCTGATTTCTTTTGTTGTAGTGAACGGGCCAATAATCTGCTCGGTTTGTTACCCCATTCGTAAAAGCGTTGGGCCACTATGCGAGCTTGTTGTTTTTGCTCTGTGTGGAAAAGGGACTTTAATTCTTCCCTCTTCAGAGTCAGAGTGTGCAGTACCGCTTGAGATTGTTTTGCTTTATGTGATTGCTCCAGATCCCTAATATCATTTAGCAACTTAGATTGGTGAAGTGTCCGTTCCCTCTTTTTCCTAGCCCCCATTTCTATGAGCTTACCCCTGATATGGGCCTTGTGCGCCTCCCATAGCGTGCCCGACGAAATATCAGTAAAATAAAGGGATAAATCCTCACCCATTTGTTTTTTGTCTATTTCCTCAGCTATGAGATGTTCGTTAAGCTTCCAATTAGTAGACCTGTGTGGTAGGGAAGGGACTTTAATGGTTAGTATAATCGGGGCATGATCTGATAGGGGAGATGAGTCAATGTGAGTGTTTGTGGGGAGTGAGAGATGATGGTGATCGATAAGAAAAAAGTCTATCCTTGAATAAGTATGGTGACCCTGAGAAAAGTGAGTATAGTCTTTTGTTCGTGGGTGCATAATTCTCCATATATCAACCAATTGGGATTCGTGTAGGCGTTTGCGTATGAACAACAAACGTTTATGTGGGATATTAGTTCTACCTCTAGACGTATCAGTCCTTCATTCCACTAGTTTCGTCAGGAAGACTTTTTCAAAAGTTTTTCAAAAGTCTTCCTGACGAAACTAGTCAGAGCACGATACCACGGCAACCGTTATCACGTGAGGACGCAGTGTGCTTCTAGCCTGAAGCTTCAGACACGAGAGGGAGGAAGTGCGGATCAGCTGTGCCTGGTTGACACGCAGTGCGCTCCATGCTTGTAGTTGTATACTAGTGGAAAGAAGGGCTGATCAGCTGTGAGTGTGTAACATCCATCCAGTCTGCAACCAGTACCCTTGTGCTTTGAGAGAAGCAGTTTGAGTTATCCACTATTACCAACCAACTGAAAGCTAGAAGGCTATCCTTTGTAAGGAACTGCGCCCACTGATTTTTACAGTGTATTTACTTTATTCGTTTTTTTTTTTTTTTTCTCTTATTTGTGACTTACAATAAATTATCAAAACGGTACTGGACTATTCGGGGTCTCTTTTTTACATGTGGACATTGTTGCTGTTATCTGATCATCAACCCTGGAGGACTTCGGGAGTAAACAGAGAGAGGATTTGATCCAAGGCTTGTTAACCTCCTGGCTCCGGTGAGTTTGAACCCCTATGGGGTGTGTGCAGCACAAGGTGTCCCAATAGATGGTGAAAGGTGCACTCATCAGATCTACTATTCATATAAGGGAATCCAGACCGAGCTCCAACCGCTGTGTCTTTGTTGGAATTTGCCTGCCTGCATGTGTTTTGCTTGCATTTACAAAGACTTTGTTTTATCAGTCAGCATTGAGGACTGAAAATAGTGCTGCTTTGATGGGTTAATTGCAGTTTCATATAGTACATTAATTCATCCATATTTATATTTATATTTTCAATGGATGGTCAGCAGCCTGGTCCAGTAAGCCATTGAAGATGCCGCGGACAGAGGGGAGAAGATCCTCATCCCCAGTCGCCTCCGGCAGACCTCTAATCCGGATATTATTCCGCCTGTTGCCGTTTTCCTGGTCCTCGATTTTATATAATGCCATTCTGTGAGCTATAGTAAGTTCACGGGTTGAAGTTTGTAAGTGTCTAATGGCCACCGCGTGGCGGTCAAGGCGCTGCTCTGTCTCCTCTACCCTCTCTAAAACATGTGAGAGGTCGGCACGCACTGCAGACACTTCCTTTTTAATGGCACGTTCAAGGCCTAATAGCATGGAAGCCAGTTCAGACTTAGTAGGTAGGTCGCTTACCAGAGCCGCTACTCCCGAATGTCTGGGGGAATTCTCCTCTCTCCTCCGAGCAGGCCGAGGATACTGGAGAGTGGTGTCTGTGTTCAGGCCTGCGTCGGGGGGCGGAGCCTGTACCAGAGCTCACGCCACCAGGAGGGCGGCCTAGGCCGTCCATGTCCTCCGGATCGTCTGGTTCTGTGGCCAGGAACCGCTTAATCGATCCCACGGCGGCTCCTTTCTTAGGCAGAGGCTTGCCAGATCTCTTCCGCATCTTTATGCGGTGGATGGGAGCAAGTGGATTAGTGAAAGTGCTGAAAATATTGTGTCAGCACCGGAGCATGAAAGAGACACGTCCTCACTGCTGCATAGCCAAGCCACGCCCCAAAAAGATTATAATGTTTAATCATTTTTTCTTTTGTTTCCACAGAGTCAGGAGACTCAAGATATACATGGTACAATTAAAAAATGATAGTCTCTCAGTATACAATTATTTTATAGGATAACATTTGTTCCAGAAGTTCTGGTAGGGTTAAAGTTGAACAATTTTTTTTTTCCATTTTGGATAGAGTACAGGAAGGTTATAATTCTCGTGAGGTTTTCTTTTGTCATATTTGTCCCATTGTGGAAATTTCCCTTTACTTCCTTCCCCCCTAGTCAAAACAGGAAGTGAGGGGACATCTCTCCAAAGTGAGGGAATCTTTAAAACAGAACTAGTGTCCCCATCGGAAGATTCCCTTCTATTACTGTTCATGGGACAACCAAGAATTTGGGATTTTTTTTTCACTATTAGTGAAAACAGTATAAACAAAACAAATAGAGAGGGCGAATCTCCCTAATATGGACACGGACAGCATTAAAACCTGACGGGTGTTCTGAATCCTCTCTTCGCCCAACCAATCAAAAAAAAAAAATGCCTTTAGTTATACTTTAATGATAAGAATACCGGGGCCTACAATAAGAGCTGACAGGAGAGCAATGGGAACAAAAATTTACAATGGTACACAAAGGCTCACTCGATGTTTCGATACAAGTAAATAACTACAAAACCCTGACCCAATGGTATCGCACTCCGGTTCTACTCAGTAAATACGATCCGAACATTCCTAATAAATGCTGGAGATGCTCCAGGGAACCTGGCACATTATTACATATCTGATGGTCATGCCCCCTTTTACAGAACTTCTGGTCACAAGTCCATGAACTAACAACATAAATCTCCACATATGCCCTGGAACATACCCCAGCTCAGTTCCTTCTCCATCACATATCTGCATACGCAAACCACAAATCCCTAGTGGTGCATTTAAGGCCGCGTACACACGGGCGGACTTTTCAACCGGACTGGCCGACGGACTTTCCGACTGACTTGACGGATTTCCGACGGACTTTTGAACGAACGAACTTGCCTACACACGATCACACCAAAGTCCAATGGATTCGTACGTGATGACGTACGACCGGACTAAAATAAGGAAGTTGATAGCCAGTAGCCATTAGCTGCGTGGGTTTTCGTCCGTCGGACTAGCATACAGACAAGCGGATTTTTCGACCGGACTCGAGTCCGTCGGAAAGATTTGAAGCATGTTTCAAATCTAAAGTCTGTCAGATTTTCGACTGGAAAAGTCCGCTGAAGGTCCGATGAAGCCCACACGCGATCGGATTGTCCGCCGGACTCGGTCCGTCAGACCGGTCCGGTCGAAATGTCCGCTCCTGTGTACGCTGCATAACTAACCCTGCCAAGATGTGAATCCCAATACACTGGGATTCATCTCATATTCCGACCATCCCACAGTGGTTAAACTGCATCAATAGAATTGCAGAAATGGAAGAATTAATCCACATAGCTAGAGATGCTCCAGCTAAATTTTCACACGCTTGGGCCTGCTGGATTTACTTCCGAGCCACAGATAACTACATAACAGTGAAGGGTCATGCACACAAAAAAGCCGCACGCTAACAGGTTAAATCTAATGGAGACACAGTATATACAAACCCTACTTTTCAAATAGACACAAGGCCCCCCACCCCTAACCAAGGGACGAGTACGGGGTGGGCACGTGTCGAGGTCTTTAATTGCAAGCATACCAATAGCATGTTCTCTGCCTCTTACCCTTCACATTTCATACTATGTTGTCGTATAGACAAATTAAGGCTTCTGGTGGAGTCAATTCCCCCGCCCATCATTTCTCCCCTATCCCCTTTCTCCTCCTCCTCCTCCCACCCTCCCCTACTCACATCCATAAAGTACCTGAGCTTAGTGCTCAAGCGTATGTCCTAATATCTAATACCATCTCTCTGTTCCTGATGGAACACTCCTTCATGCAACTTTACATCACTTAAACTCATATCCCACACAACCACATAAACTATTAACCAATCATAAGAATCCATCCCCCTTTTCTTCGACAACATAAGATATAAGGGGTACCCTAATATATAAAACATCATCCCTTACAAACTTAGCTACAGAGGAGTTCTTACTTTGCTTAATTTATTATTGAATCGTTATTAGATGTTAAGACTGAGGAAAATGTATGCTGTTTTGTTCTACATATATAAGTTATATACTACAGATCTACCGTTTTGTATTTACATATACCGGGGCCATGGTCAGACCAAATAGCCAAGTATTGAATCGGGGAAAGAGTCTGTGGGGTTGATTTACTACAACTGGAGAGAGCAAAATCTGGCTTCTAACTTTAGCTTGTTCAATTAAGCTTTGGCCATAAAACCTGGTAGATGATTGGTTTCTACGCACAGTTGCACCAGTCTTTGCACTCCCAGTTTTAGCAAATTAACCCAACTGTGTATTGGCTGGTGACAAACAAGTGCAGCCTATGGAAAGTGTTATGAGCAGGTGAGTTAAAGGAATAGTCCTTTTTATGAAGTAAGGCTCCACAGACATCATCCAATTGATGTTGTAACAGCTATCAAGCTGGGCCTTGGTGTGGGATCCCCTAGAAGCGTTTTTTTTTTTTCTAATGCTTGGCTTAAGTACAAAATTAAAGCTGCCCCCAATTAATATGACACTATTCAAAATGTCCAATTTCTTCCCCATAAAAATTTTAAACCAAAAAAAACTGACCCAGAGGGGCAGTATCTGTTCCTGAAGATCCTACATGGTGGTAGAATCTACACATTTGCCAATGCATAGTTACTCTACACAGTAGCCAATAAATAGTTACCCAACTACGACAAACTTAATACTGGTATCCAGATTCTGTCAAAATATGGATAACAGTAGACAGTTGATCGTAGCTGGGTAACCATGCATTGGCTATTGTGTAGGTTTTACTGCCAAGTAGGATCTTCAGGAACAGATACTCACCCTCTAGGGTCAGTTTTTTGGTCTATAATTTTATGGGGAAGAATGTCAGAATATGGATACCAGTAGATAGCTGGTCATAGTTTGGTAACTATACATTGGCTATTGTGTAGATTGTACTGCTAAGTAGGATCTTGTCAGGTCACCTGAGACCAGGTGACAGATGCACTCCGTAGGAGTCGGAAGTGCACCGCTAAGATAGTGGACCTAGGACTGACTGCTGTGGATAGTACCCAGGGAGGTTCAGGGAGCAGGTCTACTGGATCACTAACACATATCCCAGTGGGAGCTAGAGCATAGATTCCCAGAGTCTAAGAGCCAGCAGGTGTTCACCAGAGCCTCTGTTGGTGAGGATGGACTGCGATGCAGTCTGGCTTCAGGTTGCGGCCCCTAGGGTCTCACAGCTCACGCTCACCGTAGACTACAGGAGAAGGAAGCAGCAGGCTGGAACAATAAGGATAGTAAAGGGATAAAGGAAGAGGTCAGGGCGACTAGCAGACAGGAACAACAGAGTACACGCCAAAGGTTCAGGGTCACAGGCAAACAGGGATAGTCGGGGACATGCCAAAAGGTCAGGGTCACGAGCAGACAGGAATAGATGAGAACACGCCAAGGTCGGTAACAGAGACAAACAAAGAGCACACGGCAAGCAGGAAATAGGGAAGCCAAACAAACAATGCATACACAATGGTTGATCAGCACTGCTAGCTTGCAGTGCACAGGTTAATATAGGGTTCCCTGATAGGGCCTGCGGTGGAGCCATGCTTAGAGGAGAGGTTATAAAACAGCCAGGTGAGAGTGGCTGGCATCTTAGTCTGAACACATGAGGAGAGGTAAGCTGACAGAGAAAGATTACTGCATAACCATGACAGTACCGCCCCTCTTACGAGGCCTCTCCCTCCCACGCCTGGGCCCAGGCTTAAAGGGAAACTCCAGATGAAACCACCTCAACAGACGAGGCACAAAGATCTCAGATGCAGTGAACCAAGACTTCTCCTAGGGACCAAACCCTTTCCAATGTACGAGGTACTGAAGTATGCCTCTACGGTGCCGGGAATCCAGAACTTGACCAACCTTGTACTTTAGATTATCCTCAGAGACCGAAACCGAGGTAGGGAGAGGATGAGAGGACTTATTGAGGACTAAAGGCTTCTTAGGAATGGGTAAGGGCATGAGAAGACCATCAGGAGTCTGAGCAGGGTTCCCCAGACCCTTAAAGATGAGCTGGACATGCAGCACAGGATCATCAGACTGGGCAGAGGTCAGTGGATCCCTGAGAGCAGGTTGGTTAGAAGGTGATGTGTCACAGGAGTCAAGCTGGATAGCTGTAACACAAGCAGAATGCAGAGAGTCCTGAAAAAAAGGTTGAAAACCCCACCTGGCCGAATGGGGCAGTCTATCCAAAGGATGGATTGAGCCTCTTAGACAGGTTTGAATGGACGTAGTAGTAGTAGTAGGGTGAGACCAGGTTACAGAAGGCCCTGAATAAGAAAAAGCAGGAAGCTCACTGGGCATGGGCTGGACTGGCATAACTGGTGCAGAGGCCGACCGAATAGTATCGCCACAGTCGCATCACAGGGCGTAGCGACTGTGGAACTTGCGGACAAGTTAGCCTGGCTGTGCATCCAAGGGAGTTTAAGGACAGGCAAAAGGTAAATGGTTATGCAAACTGGAATGAATGATCGGCTCAGGTTCATAGGTGGGCTCCTCATCCAGAGTGCCACATGATCTAGAGAGTGCATCAGTCCGACTATTGCAGGACACATCCCAGAAATCGCTATATACAGCGGAAAGAGCAGAAGATACTGGGATGGTGGCAACAGAAAGTCTCTCTTTTGGGGTAACCTTGAGTAGGCAGGAAGAGGAACAGGAGGAACCCCAAGCCAGGATCTGTCCAGCAACCAAGTCAACGTGTGGAGAATGGAGCTGTAACCAAGGAAGACCTAATATGATAGGAGATGAAGCCTTAGGTAAGACAAGGAAGGATATCCACTCCTGGTGGAGTGTCTGTCAGGAGAATAATCCTTCCAGTCGCTTCAGCTGTGTTCCTACGCGCATGCGCGGCGGAATGGCGCTTGCGCATTTGCGGCCTGGGCACTCCAACGTGACCCTTGGGCTGGCCCATAAAAGTTGCTCTTGTGCTCAGACAAATTGCTGGTTTGTCTTCAGCTTCCTGTTATGCTTTGATGCTGTTACGTGTACCTGATTGCCTGCTGTGACCCAGATTGATCTTGACTCTTCTGCTCTTCTCCTGGACCTGACCCTCGGTCTGTTTAACGGATTCCGCTTGTCTCCTGTGTTTGACCCTCTGCCTGTGACCCAGATCTGCCTCCTGTCTCCTTGCCTTGACCCTCTGCTTGTGACCTGGACTTGCTTTATGTCTCCCAGACACCATACCTCAGCCTGTGATTGAATTTACAGATCCTCTGTGTTTGACCCTCAGCCTGGTTCTGGACTTTCTGTTACTCTTCTTCAGCAAGTCATCCCATCTGCCAGTCTCTGCACAGCTGCTCATCCCTGCAAGGACTACCACACAAGTCTACTCCTGCCTACTGGGTAGCCTGTGCCTCTTTGTGCCATCCATTCTCTGTACCACCTCCAGGGGGCGGACTGCGCTTAGTCGCAAGAGTGAATCGCTGGCATCTCAGCCTCGGTAAGTACTTCTCTGACAGTGTCCCTACCGACATCTTAACAGGGAGGGTCTGGAAGCAGATAGGGCCCCCTGGGAGAACAGTGCCATCAATCGCCAAGACCACCAATGGAGTTGTAAGGGGCAAAAGGGTAAGTCTCATGGAAGATGCAGTTTCCCAATTCATGAAATTGCAAGCGGCTCCGGAATCCAGATGTGCCGAGACCGAACGAGAGGAGGCGCCGACGTGAAGGAATACAGAAAGGAGAAGACGAGAAGGTAAAAGTGATTATCTTAGGGTCTAATACTCCGCCCTCCAGATGTATTAGCCCTGAGCGTTTTTCCGGACAAAGAAAACAAGTGTCCCAAAAATGAGGTAGAGGCACAGGCCCAGAGTTCTGCGTCTAGCGTGTTCTTCGGGAGATAACTTGGTCCAGCCCAGCTGCATAGGTTCCTCAGCAGGCAGGGGGTGTGCTCCTCGGATCGAAGAGAAGGGACAGGGAGCTCAGGCTGCCTAAAGAACGGGGAGTGCTGGCCTCTTTTCCAGGGCCCTCTCCTGAAAGCGAATATCGATCTGGTTACACAAGGTGATGACACCGTCCAGATCAGCAGGAAGGGATCTTCCTGCTAATTCACCTTCACTCTATCAGAGAGGCAATGTAAAAAGGTTGCAACTTGGTCCTCATTATTCCAGCTTAATTCAGCTGTGAGGATAAGGAACTGAAGAGCATATTGTCCCACAGAATCGGACTCTTAACAGAGACGTAAAAGAGCACAGGCCGCTGAGGAGACAGGACCCGGTTCCTCGAAGATATTCCTGAAAAAGTTTCAAGAAATCAGACAGGCTAGAAACCACTGGATCATTCAGTTCCCATAGAGGAGCAGCCCAGGCTAACGCCTTGCTGGACAGGAGGGATATAATATAGGCTACCTTCGCCTGATCGGACAGGAAGTTTTAGGGCTGGAGTTCAAAATGAATTGTGCACTGACTAAGGAACCCCCTGCAGGCCTTGGAGTCCCCAGAGAAGCGGCCTGGAGCTGGCAGTTGTAATGAATGTGTGGCTGCGACTGGTGCGATAGGTGCAGCAGCAGATAGTGGTTGAGGTTGGTGAACCGGAGATCCTAATGAGGCCTGAACCTGTTCAAAACAGGACGCCAAATCCTGAAGGAATCGCATCACCTGGGTCTGATGCGATTCCTGGGTCTCAAGTCTGCGGACCAAGCCCTGTAATGGATCATCTGCAGGAAGCCGGGTCCTTGGCTGATCAAACTGTCAGGTCATCCGAGACCAGGTGACAGATGCACTCCATAGGAGTTGGAAGTGCACCGCTAAGATAGTGGACCCTAGGACTGACTGCTGCGGATAGTACCCAGGGAGTTTCAGGAAGCAGGTCTACTGGATCACTAACACAGATCCCAGTGGGAGCTAGAGCATAGATTCCCCAGGGCGCGGAGTCTAAGAGCCAGCAGGTGTTCACAACAGCCTCTACTGGTAAAGATGGACTGCGCTGCAGTCTGGCTCCAGGTCGTGGCCCCTAGGGTCTCACAGCTTGGTAGACTACAGGAGAAGAAAGCAGCAGGCTGGAACAACAAGGATAGTAAAGGGATAAGGCAGAGGTCAGGGCGACTAGCAGACAGGAACAACAGAGTACACACCAAACGTTCAAGGTCACAGACAAACAGGGATAGTCTGGGACACACCAAAAGGTCAGGGTCACAAGCAGACAGGAATAGATGAGAACACACCAAGGTCAGTAACAGAGATAAGCACATGGCAAGCAAGAACCAGGACACCAAATACACAATGGTTGATCAGCACCGCTAGCTTGTGGTGCACAGGTTAATATAGGGTTCCCTGATAGGGCCTGGGGTGGAGCCATGCTAGAGGAGAGGTTATAAAACAGCCAGGTGAGAGTGGCTGGCCTCTTAGTCTGAACACATGAGGAGAGGTAAGCTGACAAAGAGATTACTGCATAACCATGACAGATCTTCAGGAACAGATACTGACCCTCTGGGTCAGTTTTTTGGTCTATAATTTTATGGGGAAGAATGTCAGACTATGGATACAAGAAGACAGTTGGTCGTTGTTGATTAACTATACATTGGCTATTGTGTAGTTTTTACCGACAAGAACCATCTTCAGGAACAGATACCGACCCTTAGGGTCAGTTTTTTGGTCTACAATTTTATGGGGAAGTGACTTGTGCACTGCTATAGATACCCCATGGGACTGATAAAAAAAAAAAATGTAATTAAGTGATCAATATGAATTGCCAATACCAGGAAGAGAAATTACTAAGAAAAAAAGTGTCAATTTTACGCCTGCCCAATAAATTGTATGATTCTCCGAAAATTGGAAAAATCTGTATTCCATAAGTTTGCAGTTCCCTTTTTTCATATTCTTTTTACACAAATTTGCTTATCCTGAACGGCAAGCTACCAACTCCAACCCAAACAGGTACAAAAGCCAAATAGAGGACAAAGGGCTCTGCCTTAAAAATACAACGTGTAAGAAGACTATTAAGATTTTAGCTAGTTTGTAGCTGAAATACAATTAACATTTTACCTTATTTTGTAGGACGTGATTGCTCTGATATATGGCAGAAAAACCGCAATGCAGTGAGTGGAGTCTATCTAATCAAACCAAATGGAGCGAATGCCCCTTTTCAGGTAAAACAGAAAACCCGGTTTGGCTGTCTGGAAGAAATTCATAGGTGGGGGGGGAGTAAAGGAGATATAGGGCAAAAGAGAGCAATGGGATCCTGTTTGGTTGTCTGGAAGGAAGGAGAAACTGGTGGAGGAAAATGAAGGTGATATAGGGGGATAAAAATATTTTTTACATTTTTATTTGACCTTTTCTGCACTAAATAAGCTGATTTATGACCGTGTTATGTTTTGTGCTCCCCCTGCAGGTCTCCTGTGAAATGACAAAGAGCGGAGGTTGGATTCTTATGCAGTATCGTGATGGGTCTGGTGGCGTAAGCTTTAATCAAAAGTGGAAAAGCTATGAAGAGGGATTTGGAAATATCAAGGGTAAGCAGTCACCTGTGCTGCCTGTATAATTATAGCTAAAGTGAATGAATCTCATTTTAGATGGAGTTGGAGATTAAGTACGGGGGGGGGTTGCCTGGGGGCGGTTGGGGGAAATCTACCCTCTCTTCCAATACTAATAGGATACACTATATTGTCAAAAGTATTGTGACGCCTGCCTTTACACGCATATGAACTATCCCAGTCTTAGTTCGTAGGGTTCAATATTGAGTTGGCCCACCCTTTGCAGCTATAACAGCTTCAACTCTTCTGGGAAGGCTGTCCACAAGATTTAGGAGTGTGTCTATGGGAATGTTTGACCGTTCTTTCAAAAGCGCATTTGTGAAATCAGGCACTGATGTTGGACAAGAAGGCCTGGCTCGCAGTCTCCACTCTAATTCATTCCAAACATGTTCTGTCGGGTTATGGTCAGGACTCTGTGCAGGCCAGTCAAGTTCCTCCACCCCAAATTTGCTCATACATATCTTTATGGACCTTGCTTTGTGCACTGGTCCAAATCACTTGGTGGAGGGGGGATTATGGTGTGGGGTTGTTTTTCAAAGGTTGGGCTTGGCCCCTTAGTTCCAGTGAAGGGAACTCTTAAGGCTTCAGCATACCAAGACATTTTGTACAATTTTACTCTCCCAACTTTTTGGGAACAATTTTTGGGATGGCCCCTTCCTGTTCCAACATGACTGCGCACCAGTGCACAAAGCAAGGCTAATAAAGACATGGATGAGCGAGTTTGGGATTGAGGAACTTGACTGGCCTGCACCGAGTCCTGACCTAAACCCTCATCAAACATCAGTATGTGACCTCACAAATGCGCTTCTGGAAGAATGGTCAAACATTCCCATAGATACACTCCCAAACCTTGTGGACAGCCTTCCCAGAAAATTTTAAGCTGTTATAGCTGCAAAGGGTGGGCCAACTCAATATTGAACCCTAACGACTAAGACTGGGATGCCATTAAGGTTCATGCGTGTGTAAAAAGGAGGTATCCCAATACTTTTGATAAAATAGTGTATGTTTGGCTGGTGGCCACAGGTCTAGGTACTTCACCATTCAGATATCAATTGTTGCCTGATTAACAGAGACATATACTGCGCATATTACTACCCATTCAAACTTAAAGCACAATATTTGGTAGAAATACTGTAAGTGTGAGCACTGAATTCCTTTGTGGCTCTGATATGTTTTCAGATGAATGCTAGTACTGGAAAATGTGCAAAGCTGTCTCCCAATCAACCATGCCCTTTAAGAAGACCCAACTTTTACCATGCCCATCAATCAGTGTGGGCTACCACTCCGCGTGGTAGGCTTTCCTTAGTCTACAGAAACTTGTCCCTACAATAATAGGGCTAAGTTGGTTGTGTTTGCTGCCTCTCCCCCAGGCCAAAGGTTGCTATTCTGGTGGGGAAGCATTAGAATCTATGTTGGGCTTTAACTGCTATCAAAGACTGTGTTATAGAGATTTTTTCCACCTACTGCCATGGTCACAGGAAGACAGCAATAAAACACTGATAGGGGTTCTAGCCTTGCACTACTCTACTTTTAATTATTTGCAATAATGTTTTTCATTACTTATATATAAGTATTGCTAATTTATTATTCACACAGGTGAACATTGGTTGGGACTGAAAAAGATGAACATCTTGACTCAGCAGAAGAACAGACGATGCAAACTAAATATCCAGCTGGAAGACTTTTCCAATACCACAGCCTATGCAGAGTATGGCACCTTCCGTATTGAACCTCAAACCAAATTCTATCGGCTAACAATAGGAAACTACTCAGGCACAGCCGGTACATGGTCCAAGGTTTCAGCTTTCTTCTTTCAGGAGTATTCAAGTAAATATGATAAAGTAGAGCAGGAGTCTCCAAACTGCAGCCTGGGGGCCGGATGCGGCCCTTTGGTTGCCTTTATCCTGCCCTTTGGGCACTAATCCTCCCACTGATACAAGACACTGTTCTGCCATCTAACACCAACAACGGAGCACCATTTCTCCCACTGACACTAATAATAGGGCACTATTCCTCCTTATGATACCAATGATGGGGCACTATTCCTCTAACCTAATACCAGATGTGGTGATGTTTAGTTCTACTGATGCCGGAAAAATTTCCACTCCTGCTGGCCACAATCAGGCCCCCCTGAAGTCTGAAGGACAGTAAACCGGCCCTTTGTTTAAAAAGTTTGGAGACCCCTGAAGTAGAACATTGGATCAGTAGATTAAAAGGCAGTAAAAAAAAGTAGCAACTGGAAGTATTGACTAAAATTTGGTGACAGAAGCATAAAAGTTTAAAGGGTTAATTTACCTTTTCACAAAAAAATGAAAAGGTAAACAAATACTCTACACCAGGGTTTCTCAACCAGGGTTCTGTGGAACCCTTGGGTTCCTCTAGAGGTTGCCAGGGGTTCCCTGAGCAATGGTCAATTTCTGCCTCTCAGGTAAGTTCTCAAGGACACCATTGATCTTTTTAGTTATCTGTAAGGGGGTAATTCTTCCCAATAACCACAAATGTAAGAAGTGTTCTTCTCATTGACCATCACACTAATGTATGATGAGTTGGAGATTTTTCATTTTTAGCAGGGGTTCCCCAAGACTGGAGAGTTATTTCCAGGGTTCCTCTGTGTTGAAAAGTTTGAGAAAGGCTGCTCTACACCCTTCCCCCCACCACCCCAGTCCCTGCTGCACTTACCTCCATGGGTGATCAGTTGTCAGTGCATGTGCAGCTGGTGTAGCAATCTGGGGATTTTCCTTCTCTTCCTCCTCTTCTTTCTAGGGCTTCTGAAACAGATCAGAGCAATTCTGATGTATTCAGCTTTGACCAATCAGAATTGCTCTGATCTGTCCAGGAAGCCCTACAGAAGGAATGGGGATGAAGAGCAAGGATTTCAAATCCCCAGACTGCTACAAGGGCTGCATGGGGCCTGCAAGCTCCTCACCCATTGAGGTAACTACAGCGGGGACTGAAGGAGGTGGAGAGGGTGTAGGGCTGTGGTTCTCAACTCCTGTCCTCAGGACCCACTAACAGGCCAGGTTTGCAAGACAACTGAAACAGTGGCGTCACTAGTGTCGGTGTCACCCGGTGCGATAAAACATGGTGTCACCTCCCCACTCCAACTATAGTCGCCCCCCAGTACAGACCCCCCTCCACTAAGTAAAGACCCCCCCGTCAGTGCAGACCCTCTACGAAGTATAAACCCCCTCCATCAGTATAGACCACCCCCCTCGGTACAGACCCCCCTCCCTCAGTATAGACCCCCCCTCAGTATAGACCCCCCCAGAACAAACAACCCCCCTCCATAACAGACCCCCCCAGAACAAACCACCCCCACCATTTGTACCGACTCCCCCCCAGAACAAACCACCTCCCTCCTCCATTAGTACTAACCAGCCCCCTCAATTAGTACAGAACCCCTCAAAACAGACCACCCCCCCTCCATTAGTACAGACCACCCCCCCTCCATTAGTACAGACCACCCCCCCTCCATTAGTACAGACCACCCCCCTCCATTAGTACAGACCCCCCCCAGGAACAAACCACCTCCCTCTATTAGTACAGACCACCCCCCTAGATTAGTACAGAACCCCCCAAAACAAACCACCCCCCCTCCATTAGTACAGACCCGCCAGAACAAACCACCCCCCTCCATTAGTACAGACCCCCCCAGAACAAACCACCCCCTTCCATATGATATAGCTGTAACCAGCAGCATAAACCAACCTCATCAGCAAGCCCCGCCCCCCCACCCCACAACATCTCACCTCAGGCAGCGTAGGACATCCCCCCCATCTCAAGCCGACACCCCCCGCCCATTACCGCACCAGCTTGGGCAGCTCAGGTGCACAGAACACCCGGGCGGAGAGGAGAGAGACAGAGTGCAGCCGCGCCGCCCAGGTGGAGAGCAGCTGCAGATCGAGACAGGCTTGGGCAGGAGTCAGAGACCGAGGAGGAGGAGAACACATGGCAGGCACGGCCGTGGCGCTGGAGGTGTGTCCCGGCTGAAGGAAAAAAAAAAACTGCCAAAGGGAGCCAGGGCTTTCATTACCCTCGGGATGGTGTCACCCCTCTAGTGGGTGGCACCCGGTGCGGACCGCACCCCCCGCCCCGTCTAGCAATGCCACTGAACTGAAATACATCACAGGTGATATAATTTGCTGCTCAGTGAATGCAGTATTCTAGTCTGCATCTCCCCAAGGTTAGGGTGACCAGACATCCCCGATTTCCGGGGACAGTCCCCGAACTGAGGACACTCTCCCCGGAACAAATCTGTCCCTGGATTTGTCCCCTGATTGCAGGGGCGGCGACAGGCAGGGGCACTTTTAAGCCAGTACAATACCCTTAATGAGCGGGCACCAGATCCATGGGGGGGGGCCTGCACCTTCCCTGTCCTTGCAGTTTGTAAAAAGTCGATCGAGATAGCAGAGAGTTCAGCGATATGGGGGAGGCTGTCTAACACTCCCCTGTTGTCTAATCAGCTTAGGCTGTCCCTCGGGGATGTTCACTATCTCCTGAGGCAGCCGTAGTTGGTGGGCGGGGTCAGGGTGTGGCTACCTCCTCCACTCCTCCTACAGACTCCTCCCCTCAGGCTGATCCTGCAGCTAAAGAAGAAAGAGGAGGAGAGAGCACAGCAGCCTGGGAATCTCCATCACCTGCCATGCTGTAAGTGACTGAGCCGTATACTGTCACTACATACAGACCTAACATGTCACTATTTCACCCTACACTGCCCTAACCTGCCGTATACTGTCACTACATACTGAACGAGCTTGCCGTATACTGTCACTACACACTGAACGAGCCTGCCGTATACTGTCACTACACACTGAACGAGCCTGCCGTATACTGTCACTACATACTGAACGAGCTTGCCGTATGCTGTCACTACATACTGAACGAGCTTGCCGTATACTGTCACTACATACTGAACGAGCCTGCCGTATACTGTCACTACACACTGAACGAGCTTGCCGTATACTGTCACTACATACTGAACGAGCCTGCCGTATACTGTCACTACATACTGAACGAGCCTGCCGTATACTGTCACTACATACTGAACGAGCCTGCCGTATACTGTCACTACATACTGAACGAGCTTGCCGTATACTGTCACTACATACTGAACGAGCCTGCCGTATACTGTCACTACATACTGAACGAGCTTGCCGTATACTGTCACTACATACTGAACGAGCAAAAAATGGGTGATGTTAGCCTGGATCAACCACCAATTTAATATTATTAAAGACAGGCTTGTATCAGGCACTCAACCGCATAGGGAATGCGGAATACCATTCAGGGATGTCCTACGGCATACAAGAAAAAACAAAGAGAAATCATCTCTTAAGAGGACGGAAGACCAGGGAAACAAGACACAGGATTTCCCTAGAATCATTACTAGGTATGGCTCTCAGTGGAATGCAGTACAACGGGTTCTTGATAAACAATGGCATATCCTGAAATCTGCCCCACTGATTGCCAACCTTGTAAGCCCCAGACCACTTATGACAGCGAGAAGGTCACGTAACCTCGGTGACCTACTGGTCCATTCTGAATACACACGGACAATAAGTTATAACTGGCTCACCAGTTCTAAGCCCCCTTTTGGTATGCACGCCTGTGGACATTGCAAAATTTGTAAATATGTTCACCAGACTAATCAGTTCACCAATCCACGTGGAGGAAAAGATTTTAAAATTAAACAATTTATCAACTGCTCAACAACTCGGGTGATTTATATGTTGACGTGTCCATGTAATAAAAACTACATTGGCAAAACAAAATGTGCCCTACGCATAAGGATTGGCGAGCACATAGCTGGTATTAAAAAGGACGATGAGCGTCCAATCTCTTTACATTTTGCGAAATTCCACAATCATGACCCAAAGGGTTTAACTGTCAAAGGGATTTATAGATTAAACCTACCCACTAGACGTGGTGACTACGATACCATCCTTCTTCAGAAAGAAAAAATGTGGACGTACTATATGGACTCTATGACCCCAAAAGGGTTAAATACTGAGTGCAGTCTCCAGTCCTTTCTGGAAAAATAATTGTTTGTTATAATAATCTACTATATAAATTTGAGTCTGTTTGAGCACTGTGTGATGTTCTATTACTTCTACTATTTTTTTCTATTTTTCTGTCTACATATTTAATTATACAGTTAGGGCCCCCTCATATTCTCTCTAATTATAACCAGATGTGATTGATCCTATATAGCCATTCGGGGTTTTTTATTTTCAATTTTCCCTGCTGTATGTTCATTTTGTGAGGTGACCATGGATGACACCCAGTGGTAGAGAAGTGTAATTTCACTTTATTTCCCTGTCTATTTATGTCTGATCCACGGACTCCTCCTTGCTCTGAGGAAACCAGCGCTAATTGGCTGGTGAAACGCGTCAGCACGTGACGTCGGCACGCTACTCTGGAGCCACGTGCAAACACTGCGGATGAATGATCAGCTGGGACTGAACAACAGCTGATGTACCTAACCACCTTACTTCGCACGGCGAGCGCAGCGCTTGGTGGACACAGTGGTCCAAGCAGCAAATCCGCTCTACACGGACTTATACTCCAAGCCATCTACTGGGGAGAAGCATGGCAATACACGGATGTCAGTTACTGTTCGGGTGGTGAGAAATCTATCCCCCTCTGCATGACCATTGTCTCCCGTACTGCTTATTAGCCAGCCTCCCCCTTCTCCTGCTTGTACGCTGTTATCCATTGCTATCTACCTGCCCTTTTATATGCCTGATCTGCTAGAAGCTGCGAGCTCAAACTGCTGTGCTTGATGCTGTTATGTTATACTCACCTGTCTAACCAGATGAACTGTCAGTCACTGTCGGTCAGTCTTGCTGTGTCCCCTTGGAACTTATCCCGGCCAGCTCCTGTTTTCCCCTATCAGGTTTACTGGCCTATGGACTTCCACTGCTCTCCATCCTCAACTACCCGCACACCCACTATACCACGCCCCTGAAGAGCGATTCACTGACCATGTCACTTCAGCCAAACTGTTCTTGATTATCATCATCGCTGTATGAGTGGTGAATGGAGTGTGACTGTGGTATGTTCAGCCGTGGCTCCCCTGTGTTTTTAAACAACAACGTTGTCATTTTTATTGTTAGGGCCTGTGGTAGTCACTCACTATAGCCCTTTTTCTATGAATTGCTGTATACATTTTTGTGTGGTATTTTTCTTAATTGCTTAATAAATTTTGGCTTGCTTTTTCAGACAGTGCCTGAGGGTCTTCTGTCCTCTTAAGAGATTATTTCTCTGTTTTTTTCTTACATACTGAACTAACCTGCCGTATACTGTCACTACATACTGAACGAGCCTGCCGTATACTGTCACTACACACTGAACGAGCCTGCCGTATACTGTCACTACACACTGAACGAGCCTGCCGTATACTGTCACTACACACTGAACGAGCCTGCCGTATACTGTCACTACATAATGAACGAGCCTGCCGTATACTGTCACTACATAATGAACGAGCCTGCCGTATACTGTCACTACATAATGAACGAGCTTGCCGTATACTGTCACTACATACTGAACTAACCTGCCGTATACTGTCACTACATACTGAACGAGCCTGCCGTATACTGTCACTACATAATGAAGGAGCCTGCCGTATACTGTCACTACATAATGAAGGAGCCTGCCGTATACTGTCACTACATACTGAACTAACCTGCCGTATACTGTCACTACATACTGAACGAGCCTGCCGTATACTGTCACTACATAATGAAGGAGCCTGCCGTATACTGTCACTACATACTGAACGAGCCTGCCGTATACTGTCACTACATAATGAACGAGCCTGCCGTATACTGTCACTACATACTGAACTAACCTGCCGTATACTGTCACTACATACTGAACGAGCCTGCCGTATACTGTCACTACATAATGAAGGAGCCTGCCGTATACTGTCACTACATAATGAAGGAGCCTGCCGTATACTGTCACTACATAATGAACGAGCCTGCCGTATACTGTCACTACATAATGAAGGAGCCTGCCGTATACTGTCACTACATAATGAAGGAGCCTGCCGTATACTGTCACTACATAATGAACGAGCCTGCCGTATACTGTCACTACATAATGAACGAGCCTGCCGTATACTGTCACTACATAATGAAGGAGCCTGCCGTATACTGTCACTACATACTGAACGAGCCTGCCGTATACTGTCACTACATAATGAACGAGCCTGCCGTATACTGTCACTACATACTGAACTAACCTGCCGTATACTGTCACTGTACTGCCATAACCTGCCGTATACTGTCACTGTACTGCCCTAACCTGCCGTATACTGTCACTGTACTGCCCTAACCTGCCGTATACTGTCACTGTACTGCCCTAACCTTTTTTTTTTTTTATCTCATGGATGAAATATGAAATATAATGTATATATCATACAATCATTCCATAAACACTATATATATCATTTGAGGAAAATATGCTTATAAAATAGTTTACCATTTGTCAATAAAAAAATAGTCCCCGGATTTCATTTTTAATATGGTCACCTTACCCAAGGTAATACTTAAAATCTGGCCTGTTAGTGGGTCCTGAGGACAGGTGTTGAGAACCACTGGTGTAAGGTGTTCACCTTTTCATTTTTTTTTTTTTTGTAAAAAGCTGAACTTACACTTTAAAGTATATCAAAAGCCATTTTTTTTTTAAAGAATAAGAAATGAGTTAATCCTTTGCTGATCTTTTGTCATCTGTGTTCTTTTGGGAAGATGTCCTTCCACTGCCTTCTCTTTAATCCGGCCATAGATGAATCTCAATTTCGATCCATCTATGGCCAGATTCAGGAGAAGGAAGTGGAAGGACATGTCTATGGGCAATCTATGGGCAGACTCGTTATACTCATTATACTAAAGTTGATTCAGAATTTTTTTTCATCTGACTACTAAAGCCACCAGCAGTGACCATTGCATTCTGCTGGTGGGGAAGGCTTCCTGCACTCCCCACCAGCAGAACACAATAACACTGCCGAGGGAGGCTTGAAGGAAAGAAAATTGCTTGATTCCCATCACACAGTCAGTGTTGATGGGGGAACGAGCAATTTTCTTTCTTTCAATCTGTGGTTGAAGGAAAGAAAATTGTATCATGTAGGGCTAGCCTTAGACACAACGAGAAGTGAGAGAAAGTAAAGTAAGGGAAATCCGCTCTTAGTTGTCACTGGAATGTGTTTTTTCATTGGAGGATTTCCCCTCTATTCCTGTTGTGGTGTTCTGAGACTTCCCGTAACTTTCAGTATCAGTGACAATGGTCACCAAGAGAAATGGGGCTTGGTGAACCCCCCCTAGCAGGGACACAGACACCAACAGTATATTTCCAACTAGCAAAAAGAGTAGAGTGATAACAGCAAATGTTTTAGGATTTTTTTTTTTAATAACCTGTACATCTGAAGGTTCAACATTACATGTAGTTTAAAAAAATAAAACCCAACTCTACCTTAATCATTAACACCTTTTGTTAGTATTGAAAGCTCCCTCAATTTGTTGGCCTCCAGTTTCAACCTGCCTCCGAGACCTGTGGCATCTTCAACACATCTGTAAATGTTGAAGAATTCTCTGTACACTTATACGAGGCTGACATTGAGAGACATGCTAGTTGCACCATACCATAGCCACACCATAGCCTATGGGTTGAGGCACTGGAATCCTGCAGGAAAAAGCTTTTAAAATCCTACATTTGTGGAACATGTTTAGATTTTCTCTACCACCACTTGAGCTTAAACTTATACAAACCTCCAAGTTCTGCCACTGGAACTGAGCTGAGGCATAGGGAAGCCAATGATTTTAGTTGAGCAGTCAATAAGGACGAAATCCCAAACAAAGATCCCAACCTTGGGACCATGTATTGGAAGGAGGCAGAAGAAAGATCTGAGTGGAGAAAAGGTTTTAGTTGGGTTTTGATCCAGTGATGGAATATCTGAACCTTATTTTTAGGTCTATTTTAAAAAAAAAAAGTCATAATTTCAATATGTTGTAAATATGTTTTCAGATATGATAAAACTAGTTGAGGGTTGAAATTTAATTTCCCAAAAGAATGTTATAGTCAATGTTAAAACATCAAATTAAACTCACGCTCCTTCTTGCAGGAGATTCATTCAAGGGAATGTCATTGCCAGGATTCAATCAGTATGGCAGATTTTTCAGCACTGAGGATTCCCCCCATGATGGCTGCACTCCTAACTGTTTAATAGATGACATAATGCATGAGAGCTGCAGTAAGATATTCAGTTCTGGCTGGTGGTTCAACGCCTGTGGATTTGCCAATCTCAATGGATACTACTGGACACCACCAGGTCAGGAGCACCAGATGTCTTCTTTGTTTCGTCCAACATGGAGGAAGTACGATTCATTGAAATCCACAAAAATGTCAATAAATTGCAAGTAGAGGGCAAATGAAATAAGGGAAATTATTTTTGTAATTTATGTAATTGGATAATGTGCATGTATACCAAAATGTTTATTTTGTTTTAGATTAGAGTAGCTAAGAGTTGAAATCCTTGTCGGTTTATGTTTTTCTGCCTGTTTCCCAATTGAGGAGATTTCCTTTCACTTTCTGAATTGAAGACACAACAGGAAATGAGAGGAAATTACATTTCTCCCGAACGAGGGAAGTTGTCACTGGAACAAATTCCTGTATTGGAAGATCTCCCTTCATCTCTTGTTGTTTCATTTTATGTCCCACTGATAATGGTCACCAGGTTCCTTCTTTTCCCCACTAATGAATATGCTAATAAAATGTTTTTTTTTTTTAACGTTCTGTTTTTCAATTTATTTCTTATTTTGGACCCAATGACATCACCATTGGGCCTCTGTGCTTCTCTATGCAATTGCATTGGAGT
Source organism: Aquarana catesbeiana (assembly GCA_037953035.1). Classification (NCBI taxonomy): domain Eukaryota; kingdom Metazoa; phylum Chordata; class Amphibia; order Anura; family Ranidae; genus Aquarana; species Aquarana catesbeiana. The sequence goes on from JBBHAA010000618.1 coordinate 219,293, forward strand.
GTGCACCCCAATGCTCAAATACACGTGTGTGTGTGTGTAATATCTATCTATCTATCTATCTATCTATCTATCTATCTATCTATCTATCTATCTATCTATCTATCTATCTATCTATCTATCTATCTATCTATCTACTATATTACTAAAATTATTGGGACGCCTGCCTTTACACACACATGAACTTTAATGGCATCCCAGTCTTAGTCCGGGTTCAATATTGAGTTGGTCCACCTTTTGCAGCTATAACAGCTTCAACTCTTCCGGGAAGGCTGTCCACAAGGTTTAGGAGTGTGTCAATGGGAATGTTTGACCATTCTTCCAGAAGCGCATTTGTGGGGTCAGGCACTGATGTTGGATGAGAAGGCCTGGCTCGCAGTCTCAGCTCTAATTCATTCCAGTTGAGGTCAGGACTCTGTGCAGGCCAGTGAAGTTCCTCCACCCGAAACTTGCTCATCCATGTCTTAATGGATCTTGCCTTGGGCACTGGTCCAAATCATTTGGTGGAGGGGGGATTATGGTGTGGGGTTGTTTCAGGGGTTGGGCTTGGCCCCTTAGTTCCAGTGAAGGGAACTCTTAACCACTTCTTACCGGGCACTTAAACCCCCCTCCTGCCCAGACCAATTTTCAGCTTTCAGCTCTGACGCACTTTGAATGACAATTGCGCGGTCATGCTACACTGTACCCAAATTAAATTTTTATCATTTTTTTCACACAAGTAGAGCTTTATTTTGGTGGTATTTAATGACCGCTGGGGTTTTTATTTTTTGCTAAACAAACAAAAAAACATGGAAAATTAAAAAAAAAAAAAGAAATCATGTTTTATAGTTTCTTATAAAATTTTGCAAACAGGCAATTTTTCTCCTTTATTGATATGCGCTGATGAGGCGCACTGGTGGGCACTGATAGGCACAGATAAGGCGGCACTGATGGGGATAGATAAGGCGGTACTGATGGGCGCAGATAAGGCGGCACTGATGACGACTGATAAGATGGCACTGATGGATCCTGATGGGTGGCACTGATGGGCACTGATAGGTATTACTGATAGGTACCACTGATGGGCACTGATAGGTGGCACTGGTAGGTGACACTGATGGGCACTGGTAGTTGACACTGATGGGCGGCACTGGTAGGTGACACTGATTAGTGACACTGATAGGTGGCACTGTGGGCACTGATAGGTGGCGCTGGTGGGCACTGGTAGGCGTAACTGTTGTGCACTGGTAGGTGGCACTGGCAGCTCTCCATGATCGGGACTGATGTCCCTCTGACAGCCGCTGGTGATTGGCTTTTTTTTCTCCTCACGCTATCAGCATGAGGAGAAAAAATAGCCAATTACCGGGTCTGTTTACATCACATGATCAGCTGTCATTGGCTGACAGCTGATTACGTGGCAAAGGTCGGGATCGACCCCTTACTCCAATCTGTGATCAGCCGAGTCTTGTTGACTCGCTAATCACAGAGCGTGCCACGCGTGCCCTTCAGGGGGGGCGCAGGCCTCTCGAGAATGAGAGGACATCCATGGATGCCCTCCCGGCAAAGTAGGTCCGCGCTGTAGTCGTCTTTCGGCTATAGCGCGGATCTGAAGTAGTTAAAGTGGATGTTCACACAATTTTCAAAGTTTAGCTCATTCATATTAGACAACATAGACAGCATAGAATGCAAAACGGAACGTTTTTTTTTTCCGGCTGTACCTGTGTATATGTGCTTCGGTCTTTTTTCTCCCTGCGGCTATGGGTGGGTATTTTGCGGGTATTGTCGTCATTTCCGGCGCGCCGCACTGTCTCCTGGGAGCTAGTGTCATTGTTCCCTGGAGTGAGTGCGGAGGCCCACCGTGAAATCTCATGGGATTTGAAAAGAAGTGACGTGATTATGTCAGGCACGTTTTATAGGGCGTTTTACATGCTGTGTATACTATTTTTAGACATCGCAACGGGGCGGGAACTTCCTCCACCCGTTGTCATGGCAACCAGGATGTTTACGACGCTGTTACAACTGAGCATGCGCGGGAACCAGCAAGGAATGCTGGTAGCTCAGCATCACTGGAACTAGGAAGTGAATGCTTGTGGGCTTCAAATGCCCACAAGCAAGATGAAAACAGCCGTCCACATTTTTAAAAACGTATTATTTGCAACGAAACCGGACATCTGGGGAGGAAATTAACGCAAAACGTGAGTGTGCCATTGTCATTATGTGATGTTTTAAGTGTTTGAAAAAATAAATAAATACAAACTGTCAGTGGACATCTGCTTTAAGGCATGGTGTAACGGACTTTAATGGTAACAGTGAAGGACATTGAAACAAAAATAATACTATTTTTATTACAATTTAGTTGAAAAATATAATATTTTACAGGTAAAATCAATTCAAAATGAAATGGCTCCAATCAATTTGACCTCTAATCAAATTAAATCTACAAACAACCCAAAATAGTATGGTATGAACAGAATGATCCCATTCCCTAGATATGCATGTGCATTCAAGTGAGAAAAAAGTTCTCTTGAAACAATGCAACAGTGTGCACACTTACCGTCTAACTTGTGGCAAAAAAACTCTATACCCGGCTGATATCCCTAAATAACAAGCATCCCTCTTCATATCCTATTCAGTATATGCAGCCAGAGAGTCTATAAGATATATAATAATACAGCCAATAAATTGGAATTGACCCCTCCAAACAGCATAAGTAGTATCAGTATTAGCATAACCAAATATCCATTACACTCACCTGGATTAGCTCCCACTACATAGCACAGCACCGTCTACCAATCCTTCCATCCACAGACTGATCTAATATAGCCAGTGAAGAATAGAAAAAATGGATGGCCTCTGAAAGCGATATCAATGGGTATAAGTGTTAAAACAAGGGTTGTACCATCATCCAAGACTTAATGAGATAAAGGGTTTTGGGAGCTTGGTTCCCAGCCAGGGCTTACCAAGGAGAAGAAGAGCAAATGGACTATCTCAGTACAATGTAAAGAGGGATACAATTGATATATATATTCAAAATTCAGGTGGGTTACCTTCTTTTCTTAGTCCTTTAATTAGATCACAGCACCGTCAGGGTGGACTCCCAATCTTCCACCATAAATCAATATGAAGAAACAATTGGACCGATGCTTGATGCAAATATTTCTTTTACTTGAAAATTTTCAAGTAAAAGAAATATTTGCATCAAGCATCGGTCCTATTGTTTCTTCATATATATATATATATATATATATATATATATATATACATATACATACACAAATATATACACAATCATGTAAAATTTTTAAAAAGTTCATTGATACATAATACAAGACGTCAGTAGTGAGTTAACATAAGTGACTTGGTCATGGACAGTGTTTCGACTAGTTTCGCGGACTGAGCTCACTACCGAGATAGACCATTTGCTCTTCTTCAACATGGTAAGCCCTATCTGGAGACCAGGTTCCCAAAACCCTTTACCTAATATAGCCAGTGGTTGGAGCCAAAATGGCGTCTTAATTACTATATGTGTCGGGTGAAATAAAACAGACAATGTTCTCAAGCCGTAGGGTATCTCCAGTTAGCCTCCTTAGTAACAAGAAAGTAACACAAAGGCGCCACCCACGTTCCCGTGCATGCACCAAACCATACTTCCGGCTGAGAACACACCAAAAGTACTCGCAGGTGCATGTGATCTGGAGCTTTCTGATTTTGTGACTGCTGTGACAGCCAAATGCTCGCCTCCGCCTTCTGGCATTTAGAAGCTTGTAAAGGGCGGGAAGGGGTTGAACAAAATTCTATTAGTGTTTGGCTTTAGACATCAAGCACAAAACATGATATACCAGTATACCGTAGAAGAGAATATAAAGAAAGAAAAAGGGGGGGGGGGGCGTTGATTCCCCTGAACCCAACTCCTTGTATTTTCTTATTTGTACTGCATTTTAAAGTTAAGAAAAAATTTATTAAAAAGTTCTATATTTTAAGGTGCTCACAATAAATAATATTGTATCAGATGTGGTGTCTGTGTTTTTTTTTTTTGTGACATAATAATATATTTTCTTTTCTGAACCTCAATGCATAACATTTTTCTTTTTTATTCCTTTCAATTTTATAAAAAGAAAAAGGAAAAAAAAATTACATTTGACAAGATGGTCACAAACAATTATTCATTTTCTATTCCCATGCAATACCAAGCATTATAGTTCTGCTACTTAACCCCTTTGCGCCTAAAGGTAAAACAAATCTAAATGCCTAAGCACAATTTTGCAACTTAGACCAGTGTTAGTAAAACCGTACATATCATCACAACTACCTTGTGCATCCAGGTGAATTATACCTTGTTTTTTTTGCAGGACAAATTGGGCTTTCATTTGGTGGTAAATGGTAATGGATATCTCCTGATTTTATTATTATTATCAAAGGAAAACTGTTCCAAAATATTAAGAATAAAAATATTATTTTAAATTTAGCTGAATTTTTCTTGGTATTACTATAATCTTCCACCAAAGAACAACCCAAATTAAATTCTCCTGCTGCTGACGATCGCAGCGATACCACATATGTGTATGCTAGTTGTTGTATGTACCCATAGTAAAGCCCAGAAACAATAGTGCGCATTTTGATTTTTTTTTTTTATCCTAATTAAAACATGTTGACACTGATACTAATAAAAAAAAAAAAATTCTGTCCAAAAAATATACTGATCCTGACTTTTTACCCTGACCTTGACCCAAAAACTAACCCTGGCACTGACCTAGATCAAACCTTGATCTAGGTATTTCTTTGTTTTATTTTTCTATTATTATTATTTAATTTATTTTTTTACAAAACACTTTTTTATCTCTACAAGAAGAGAGAGAAATACATTGTATCTCTCTCTCTCTCCTTGCAGAGAAAAAAAAAGTGTGTGTAAACAATAAAAAAAAAAATTAAATGATGATGATAATAATAATAATATTAAAATTAAAAAAATACACATCCTTTTTCAATTCACAGAGAAAGAAAACACAGGGGCAGGCTCCTCAGGGACTAATCATTGTGAAAGCCAATCAGAGGCTATCACAGCGCTTAGGTGACCTGGAATCATGAGTTCATTAGTACAGGGCACGAGGCTCACGGTGTAATCCGGTCTCTGTGCTGGAAGAGCGCTGCGTGGAGCACGCCCAGCACAAAGGGAGATACGCAATTATGCGGCCCTACAGAAAAAAGCCCAGTCTAGTGGGTCATATTTAGTAGTCATATTTGTGTTACGTTGGCGTGAAGGGTTTAAACTAACATTCTGTACATTCTAGAAAAAAAATTTACATCCTGATCTTCTGAATGTTCTCATCACTATGGTGGAAAACAAATGCCAATTTGACCCCACTAAAGATTAAAAAATGGAATGAACATTCTTGAAACAAAAATTTGAATGAAATTCTACTAGTGTAAGACCAGCTTTAGACATCAAGCATAAAACATCAGACATGATGTACTAATATAGAAGAGAATATAGGGAAAGAAAATAATGAGAACCCTGACCTCGTCTATCAGATATTAGTATCTCCATGGTATGCAAATTTAGGATAAGAGAATACACCTAGTTCTTTGGTCATTCAACCATTAACGTAAGGCATTTCACGTCCTTCCCCTGATACCAACAATTGGCACTATTCCTCCCACTAACACCAATGATGAAGCATTGTATACTCCCATTGACACCAAAGCATTTTCTACTCACACTGGTCACATAAACTGGCCCTTTGTTTAGAAAGTTTGGAGCCCCCTGGTCTAGAAGACTCTAGTACATTTCCGGTGTCTTGGTGTAATGGTAAAAGGGCTCCTCCCTTCAGTCTTAATGTGATTGGTAAGGACTCATCACTTTGGTCTTCATGTGATGGGTAAAGAACCAGGGCTTTTCTTTTTATCAGATAATAGGACAGGTATTTCCTCCTCCCCAGAGTCACCCCTTGTCTCCGCCCTCTACTCTGCCTGAAGATAATCCCTTTCCTCTGCCCCTTACCCACCTCTTAGTACCTCTGAGTTTAGAGAATATAGAACCAAGTATCATTTTGTGGTGCTAAATATTTTGTATGGAATGTGTTAATGATAAAAAGAAAGGCAGTACAAATAGTTCCCCTGCACCAAGCAACAACAGATCCTCAGCCAGCAACAATACATTTCCCAGCAACAATAAATCCCCAGCCAGCAATAATAGATCCACCAGCAACAACAGATCCCCAACCAGCAACAACAGATCCCCCAGCAGCTAGCATGAATGGACTCCCTAACAGCCAACAACATACCCCTGCCCCCAACATTAGATACTCCACCGCAACAGTAGATTTCCCCCAGCAACACTACACCCACTTAGAGACAATAGCTAGCATCTGTAGACTTTACAGCACCCCTTGTCAACACATGCGCTCAGTGCTGGAGGTGCCGAAACTGCATACCACAGAGTTCCCATGGACTCCTAACTTCAGTCTTCATGTGATGGGTAAAGACTCCTAAATTCAGTCTTCATGTGATGAGTAAGCACTCCTCACTTCGGTCTTCATGTGAAGGGTAAGGACTCCTCACTTCAGTCTTTATGTGATGGGTAAGGACTCCTAAATTCAGTCTCCATGTGATGAGTAAGGACTCCTCACTTCAGTCTTTATGTGATGGGTAAAGACTCTTTACATTTAGTCTTAATGTGATGGGTAAGGACTCCTCACTTCGGTTTTTATGTAATGGGTAAGGACTCCTCACTTCAGTCTTCATGTGATGGGTAAGGACTCCTCACTTCAGTCTTCATGTGATGGGTAAGGACTCCTTAGTTAAGTCCTTATGTGATGGATAGGAACAAAGCGATTAATAACACGCAGCCAGATATCAGCAGTTGTAAGGACTGAATACAGAAAATTCTTAGAGGACTTTAGAACATCTCCGGTGTTCATGTGTGTCAGTAGAAGGACTCATCACTTCGGTCTTCATGTGATGGCTAAGCACAAAGCAAGTGATCAATAATACACAGCCAGATATCGCCAGTCGTATTGTATTCACTGTTGTGTAATCCATACGAGTTTTCTCCTGATAGAATCCTGAAAAAAAAAAAAAAAACACACATAAAGCCCAATTCCATTTTTTTTTTTGTTTTTTTTGTTTAAGTACATAGCCCAGGCCCTGTTAAAACAAAATAAGTTCACTGTAGTACTCACCTTTTCTCCAACACTCTCCCCTGCATACTTATAGTACCATGGTCCAGCGTCAGTCATCTTCTGGGCTAAAGGATGCTCTATGTGATTTAATTGACTATCTGTGGGCCCAGGGAATAAAGCTGGCCATACAATGGTAGAATCACATTTGAATGTTGGTACAAAATCCAATGTCAGACATTCAATGGTACTATTACGGACTTGATACATTTTGTAGGAATTTTTTTGTTCAGTGCCAAGATTTAACATTTTAACATTCAGTTTCAATAAGGAATGTCTTGCTATGGCACACTACAGTACAATACATTTTTCAAGATGCAAAACCACATTCTCTGTTGGAATTGTGTTTGCTCACATAAGAAGCAAGAAACATTTTGCAACCAGAGCCTTGGAATGTTTGCTCCACCAATTTCAAAACTATTAGAAAATAAAAAAAACCTTCTCGAAACATCCTAAAAAAAAAAGAAAAAACTGGAAATTTTCGAACAACATTTTACCTGTGTTTGGCCAGCTTTTTAGTCACTCAGCTTTGGGGCATGTCAAGTATATTACCCAAAGTATTGAGATGCTTGGCTTTACACACACATGAGCTTTAATGGCATCCCAGTCTTAGTCCGTAGGGTTCAATTTTGAGCTATAACAGTTTCAACTCTTCTGGGAAGGCTGTCCACAAGGTTTAGGAGTGTGTCTATGGGAATGTTTGACCATTCTTCCAGAAGAGCATTTGTGAGGTCAGGCACTTCTGCATTCTCTGCTCGAATTTATCCCAAAGGTGTTCTATGGGGTTGAGGTCTGAACTCTGTGCAGGCCAGTCAAGTTCCTCCACCCCAAACTCGCTCATCCATGTCTTTATGGACCTTGCTTTGTGCACTGGTCCAAATCGTTTGGTGGAGGGGGATTATGGAGGATTATGGTGTGGGGTTGTTTTTCAGGGGTTGGGTTTGGCCCCTTAGTTCCAGTGAAGGGAACTCTTAAGGCGTCAGCATACCAAGATGTTTTGGACAATTTCAGGCTCCCAACTTTGTGGGAACAGTTTGGGGATGGCCCCTTCCTGTTCCAACATGACTACGCACCAGTGCACAAAGCAAGGTCCATAAAGACATGGATGAGCGAGAAAGAACTTGATAGGCCTGCACAGAGTCCTGACCTCAACCCAATAGAACACCTTTGGGATGAATTAGAGCAGAGACTGCGAGCCAGGCCTTCTCCTCCAACATCAGTGCCTGACCTCACAAATGTGCTTCAGGAAGAATGGTCAAACATTCCCATACACACACTCCTAAACCTTGTGGACAGCCTTCCCAGAAGAGTTGAACCTGTTATAGTTGCAAAGGTTGGGCCAACTCACCATTAAAGTTCATGTGTGTGTAAAGGCAGACGTCCCAATACTTTTGGTATTATAGGATATATATATATATATATATAGATATATATATATATATATATCTATATATCTATATATATATATATAATATAGGTTTATGTGAAACATTCCCTAATTCATGGCAACCACTGGTACTATTTTGACATATTGCATGAAAAATAAGGATGAGTGTGGTGACCAATAGGAACCATTTTATTTGGTGCAAGCACAGTAATATAAGATGACTGCTGATCGGTTGCCATGGTTTAGGTAATGTTGCACTTTAACTTGAAATATATATATATATATATATATATATATATATATATATATATATATATATATATATATATATATATATATATATATATATATATATATATATATATTATATTTTAGGGCAGTTACTGATTAAAAATTTCATGTTCGAATAATCTATTTTTTTTAATCGATTAATCGACTAATTTCGATCAATTATAATGCACATACAGATCCTGGATAAATCTATGTAAAAAATTAGTTTTGTCCAGTATGGCATAGAATGAGAATAGGATGTATTTGCGCATATTGTCCATCTGAAGGAGAACTTATTTTAAATTTCAATCATTTTCCTGCAGTACTTGTAATTAATTGAACCTGATGAATAATGCAGTTTTTATGACTGAGTACTCCTCCACTGGTACACCGCTGTTTTAGCTCCCCAGGTCTCAGCAGTCCAGGAAGACCGAACCCCCTGGGCGGTGTGTCAACAGGAAGCGAGGTCGGTGGAGCGCAACACGCACAGCGCCTGCGCCTCATCGCCTAACACTTCCTAATGGCTAGATAGCAAATGACGTCAATCACAGAAGGACAAACCTCCATGATGAGGCATCGGCCGGAAATGATGTCGGTGGAATGCAACGCAACGTCGATGTCCGTGACGTCACCAGATCTCCGACGGAACTCCCTGAAGACCCAGAAGCCAGCGGGAGAGGTGAGTACCGATCAAAAGAATTTTGATCGATCAAAAAAATGAATCGATTAATCGAGGAATTAATAGTTAATTTCCACAGCCCTAATATATATATATATATATTGTGATATTGGGGTGTTTAGCTCAGTGGTAGATGCATCTTCACGTAGTGAGTCCACTGCAGTCAGTTATCAGGTTTGAGGGCATGGCAGCCCATTTTTATTAACAGGAACAAAATAAAAGTTTATACACAGAGATACATTTTTTCGAATAATTTTTTTAAATTTTAATTCTTTTTACAGTTTTTTTTTTTGTTTTTTAGATATTTGTTTATTTATTCATTTACATTTGTGACCTTAAAAATGGGGGGCTGTGGTGAAATGTCAGGGGTCTACACAGATTTTTAAAAAACAGATATTTTTTTAAAAACAGAACACAATTTAAGATACAGAAAAGGGACTAAGAACATAGATTCATGAATCCCTTTCTTTTGCAGCCTCAGCTGCCCAGATGAATGAATAGGAAGCGCTAGCAGACCTGCTACTCATTCACAAACTGAAGCATAGTAAGCACAGTTTACTATGCTTCAGAGATGATTGGACACTGTAGCAATCTGAAGAGGCTCTCCTTCCTGAAACATCCCCATGTGTGGCCATAGCAGCTACCAGTGGGAGAGGAGAGAAGGAAAGCTGGCAGCGCTGCAAGGGAAAGGAGCACACGGGTGGCCTGAACAGTAGGTGGATGGGGGGGGGGGGCGATGCTAGAACTGATCCCCCTGCGACGTAGCCGGAGGAAGGGAGAGAAGGAGAAACTGGCTGTGCTGCAGGGAGAGGAACAAGAGGATCAGTGTCTGCAATAAGGCCCAGGCCCCCCTTTTTAACTGCTTGGGGCCGGGCCTGGTACAGGAGGGCTGGCTGTACTGCCTTATTAGCAGCCCTGGCGCACAGGGTGATTAGGGTGTGCCCAGGCACATCTGGCACACCCTGTGTGCACACCTATGGTGCAACATTTTCTATACCATAGGAACCAATTATTAGTCATCTTATACTGTTATCCCTACACCAAATAAAATGGTTCCTATGGGTTACCACACTTGTCCATATTTTTTTCATTGCCTTACTAAATCATCTGAAGTGTTTTTGAGGGGGAATGGTTGACAGGAAATGTTTCTATTCAATTTGTAAATTTTCTGTAGAATGCCAGATCATACGGCCCTGCGGCATTCTGCAGCACTACCGTCCCATTCTTGTTTCTGACAAAGCAGTGGGTTGCCAGAGCCCAAGGCTAGGCAAGTGAGACCAGTGATGGTGGAATATAGATTTCCAACAATAAAAAAAAGGACCATAACTATGGACAACTCAGAGACCTACAGGGAATTTTGTGCACTTTGCATTGTGACAGGTGGGGGGCGCCAGAGCTTCATCCTAGTCCATGCAACCCTTTTTATAAGAAACGAAAGTGTAACCGGACACGCGGTGGTACGAGTTCTTCGAGTTTGGATCATGACTTTGATTTTAAGCCATGAACTCTACATTCTACATCTACATCGGGGTGGGTTAAAAAAAAAAAAATCAAATGCCATAGGCAAAAATTATTTTAAAATATGTAAAATAACTTCATCTTCGGTTAATTAAAAAAATAAATGCATCAGAACGTTTATATTTTATATATGAGCTTTTGAAACAACAAAAAAGCCAAAAAGTTCCAAAAAAGGCCAAACCATCTGTGCTGTGAATTGGTTACATGCAAGGAATAATTAAACTTAAAGCGGAGCTATCATCGAATATCATTTTTTTTATGTTAAATTCAGCTTGCTAAATAGAAGTCAGCCCCTTCTGCAGCTTCTACTTTTGACTTGCTACGAAGTTACAGTGTACAGTCTGAGCGATCACTGAGGAGAGGACACTGAGAAAATGCTATTTTCTTCCTGCAGCAGGATTGATGGCATCATCTCAGCCCTAGGCAAAGTCCCTGACTGGAGCTCATGAATGGTCATTTAGGCTCCATTCACACTTGTGCGACTTGTCATACAACTTTGGACAGCAAAGTTGCATGACAAGTTGTCCCCCATGTTTTCCAATGAAAACCATTCATATATGTGTGACTTAAAGTTGCAGCAACCTCAAAGTAGTTCATGCACTACTATGGTCTGACTTTCATGCAACTTCAGGGACAAAGACTTCAAAGTTAACCCTCAGAAGTTGCATGAAAGCCGTACCTGAATGCAGGGCCGATCCTAGATTTGCAGACGCCTGGGTGCAGAAATATTTCTGGTGCCCCCACGTGGGCGTGGTCATCTTATTAACTCCTCCCCTTTACAAATGTTTCTATGGCAACAACTCAAACACAGAGATGCTTCCCTAAGGAGTCTTCATTACCCTGGGATCCTCCCATGATCTCTTAACAATAAACAAAATGCATGAAGAGAAGCAGAGTACTCTATTGGGACCTGGAGGGGGGGGCACTCTGATGGACAGAGAGAGGGTTCTGTTAGAATGAGCCCCCAGACATACTGCAGACATAGTACAGGAGATGGTCAGAGACTGCAGACCTAGTACAGGAGATGATCAGAGACTGCAGACATAGTACAGGAGATGGTCAGAGACTGCAGACCTAGTACAGGAGATGATCAGAGACTGCAGACCTAGTACAGGAGATGATCAGAGACTGCAGACCTAGTACAGGAGATGATCAGAGACTGCAGGCATAGTACAGGAGATGATCAGAGACTGCAGACATATGACAGGAGATGATCAGAGACTGCAGACATAGTACAGGAGACGGTCAGAGACTGCAGACATAGTACAGGAGACGGTCAGAGACTGCAGACATTGTACAGGAGATGGTCAGAGACTGCAGACATTGTACAGGAGATGGTCAGAGACTGCAGACATAGTACAGGAGATGGTCAGAGCCTGCAGACATACTACAGGAGATGGTCAGAGACTGCAGACATACTACAGGAGACGGTCAGAGACTGCAGACACAGTACAGGAGACGATCAGAGACTGCAGACATACTACATGAGATGGTCAGAGACTGCAGACATACTACAGGAGATGGTCAAGGACTGCAGGCACAGTACAGGAGACGGTCAGAGACTGCAGACACAGTACAGGAGACGGTCAGAGACTGCAGACATAGTACAGGAGATGATCAGAGACTGCAGGCATAGTACAGGAGATGATCAGAGACTGCAGACATATGACAGGAGATGATCAGAGACTGCAGACATACTACAGGAGATGGTCAGAGACTGCAGACACAGTACAGGAGACGATCAGAGACTGCAGACATACTACATGAGATGGTCAGAGACTGCAGACATACTACATGAGATGGTCAGAGACTGCAGACATACTACAGGAGATGGTCAAAGACTGCAGACATAGTACAGTAGATGGTCAGAGACTGCAGACATACTACAGGAGATGATCAGAGACTGCAGACATAGTACAGGAGATGATCAGAGACTGCAGACATAGTACAGGAGACGATCAGAGACTGCAGACATACGACAGGAGATGATCAGAGACTCCAGACATAGTATAGGAGATGATCAGAGACTGCAGACATAGTACAGGAGATGATCAGAGACTGCAGACATAGTACAGGAGATGATCAGAGACTGCGGAAATTATACAAGAGATCAATGCATCAAATGCAGCCTTATCAGTGCCCACCAATTGCAGCCTTCACACAGAACAGCGGCGATCTCCTACTCTCACGGAGCTTGGATTTTAATCTTCTGGGTGACCACTGTAGAAAAGTCCCGCCTTCTAGACTGGCTTGCGGCTCCTATGATACACGCTTTGGATCAGTGTTCCGTCTATCTCACAAGAGCCGTCTAGGAGGTGCGGCTCTTGTGAGACAGACGGAACAGGAGGTGCGCCGCTGGGCATTTTAGACCAAATCTTGTGCGGTGTGTGTGACACACACAGAGCTGGTGCAAGGATGTTTGCCTACACAGGCGAAGGTTAGGCAAAAATCCCCTGATTATCCCAAATCCCCCCCTTCCACCACAAACAGCAAAAAATGTTTTTAAAAAAGCTGACAGGAGTTATAAAACTCATTCATTTTTTGCCATTAGTTCTACTTTAAAACCCCAAAAGTGTTCTGATTGATGTGTAGTATGATACTGTGTTGTACACATTGTACAAGGTTTACCTTAAAAGTGGTAGTAAAGCTGGTTTTATTATAGGCTTACCAGTAGGTAAAAATAACAAAGTCTATAAGGGTTACCTGTAGGTAGAATGACTATCCTAAAGATGTACTGTTTTACCCCGGGTACAGCCTGTGATGTCACTAGTGCATGTGCTTCGAAGGTCCAGCATATCGTACCGGACCTACAGAGCTTTGTGCCGGAGCCAAGGGCTCCTATGCGCATGTGCGGGACAACATCATCGCAGCTCCCGCTGCTCATACAGCCAAGGGCCGCTAACCCAGAAGAGAGACTGGGGGAAGATGGAAGCCCTGTCAATGGTGACAGCACAGCACTGGAGGGCTTTGTTCTAAGGTACATTTTTCATAATGCAATGCAATGCATACTAGCACATTATGCCATTCCCTTACAGGTGTTTATTTTTTATTTTTAAGTGCTGTGGTTTTCTACTGCTTTAGGCTGCGTTCACACTGCATGCCGATGTGGCTCACAGCAGGGGTCCTGTGCGTCATAGTTCACCATTTCAGGTCCGATTTCAGCCCGAATTTTTGGCAGAATTTAGACCTGAAATGTACCAAAAGACGCACAGGGATCCTGTGTAAATTTGCACCGGAGCCGCTGCGGAGATGCATGAACTGGCTCCATAGAGAGCCAGGCACAATCTCATCCTATGCGAATTGGATGTTAAGATCCCACATCCAATTTAAATACTGTGATCCCAGCCTTAAGGCTCCTTTCACACATATGAAAGGAATCCGCCTGTCTGTTTTTCAGGCAGATATGATTGGACCATCTATTCTCCTCTATGGAGTACCGGATGTAAATGGACACGTGTCCATAAACACCTGCCTGCATCTGATTTTGATCTGCTGAAAACATTCCCTATCTGTCTAGTGGATTGGATCTGGTGACAGTTTGATGTAAATGTACAGGAGGTCTGTGTCTGCTCTGCATAGTGGAACAGACATAGACCTGTTATCAGCATGCTCAATAGGGATCAATGGAGAGATTCCCCACTGAGCAGGTAGATTTGAGCTGGAGTCTGCTCATGTGCCAGGCTGGACGGGCTGCCCTATGCTCGCACTGGTGTGTTCTAGACACACACAAGGAGAGGAGGAGGGAGGGGAGAACTCTGGCACTTCGGCGCCCCCACCTCTGAGGCGCCTGGGTGCGGTGCACCCTGCGCACCCTCCCAGGGTCGGCCCTGCCTGAATGTTATACAATGCCACTTGTGTTCAACAGTTGTCCATTATCACTGGTCAAAGCCAAAGTCATATCCAAGTTGCACCCATCGAATGGAGCCTTCATGATAAAATTATATTCTTCCAGGTTGAGTAATGCTGGATGTTAGGACTTCTAGTGGCAGAGAGCAGGGAATGTGGGAGACAGGGCCGAAAGGAAGATGAATAGATGAATATTGCACAAATATTCAAAAACTAAATTTGGCCTGAAGTTGGGCTTTAACCACATTTTTATGTCTTCTTCATGGACATCCATTATATATCAGTGCATTACAATAACTTACCTGTGACTCTGAGATTGTAGAGCTGGGCACATTGCTGTGATGTCGGTGTCACCAAATAAGCTCCATATGTTCCTTGGTCTTCTCTGGTTAGTCCGGTGATAATTAAGAAGCCATTAGCGGTGGCATTCAGACGTCCTTGGTATCGATCATCCTGAATTACAACAGGTTGTCTTGGCTTGGTTACAGCAAAATGCACCAAATCCCAGAGAGTCACCCAAGTGATGGATTCGAAGCTGGTCTGGTTACCAGGTAGGGTGACCTCCGTTCCCTCTTCAGAAGATATATTGGTCTGTACTGCACAGGACTCCACACTCAGTGCATCTGGTAAGTGATCAGAACAGCATTTGATCAGAAAAACAAAACATATCCTAGGAAAATCCTTTATATTACAATGTCAGTAGTGGTAGGGATTGGCAAAAAAACTATTTAAAAAAAAATGTCTCACATACTTCACCTCCTGGGCTCCACCTGTAATTCTTAGGTTCCAAAGACTGATGGAACTTTGTTTAAGGGCTGTTTCACATGGGTGGCCACTACAGTGCCATCACAGTGCCCCTACAATGCCATCAGTCATACTTTTAGACCTCTCTGCTGCCTTTGACATAGTTCATCACCTTCTCCTCCTCAGCAAATTACACTCCCTTGGCCTCCGTGATTCTGCATTATCCTGGTGCTCCTCCTACCTATCTCAGTGCACTTTCAGTGTCACTTACAACTCCATCTCCTCCGCTCCCCTTCCTCTCTCTGTTGGGGTACCCCAAGGCTCCGTCCTTGGGCCCCCCTATTCTCGCTCTATACTTCTTCCCTGGGCCAGTTGGTAACCTCCCATGGCTTCCAATACCACCTCTATGCCGATGATACACAGGTCTATCTCTCCACTCCTCAACTCACCTACTCAATCTGCTCACGGATCTCAAACTTACTGAATGACATATCGGTATGGATGTCACACCACTTCCTCAAACTTAATCTTTCTAAAACTGAGCTTGTTATATTTCCTCCTTCACGGTCCCATCCCCGTGACTTCACCATTAATATCAACAACACAACCATTGGTCCCTCCATACATGTGTAGCAATAACTCTCGGTGGAGCTGCTGATTTAAGCGGGCTTGTTACCTTCACTCTCCTTCCCTCTGTTTCACCGGCACCGGGTCTAGGATTCCGTTGAGCTTACCTCCGGACGATACAAGCACCAACACTTGAGTACCCTTTCAATGCTTTATTGAACAATTAACGAAGGAAGTAGCAGGAAAGAGGCAGAAGGGAAACTGCAGGGAAGCTCAAATACCTTTCTGTAGGATTCTTGACAAATGTCCTTTAGAGATGAATATTACAGTAGAATGCGCTCCCCTTGTGGGACACACTTTTTGCTCGTCTGGATAGGCCTCTCTCACTTGCCTAGCAGCCAGCACATAGCACGAACAAAAGTCTCTGCCACAGACTTGCTTGGGATGAACCCGTATGATCCTCTGCCACAGGATGTATTGGTTTTGTGGTGAAGTGCTTGCACCTTTAAGCCAAACCCGGCAACACTATGCTGTAAAGTTACTTTAGGATACGTCCTCCAACCGAGTCACCAGGCCCCTCTCCAGACCAGCACTCTGCATGATCCTTCCATGACGGGTCCTCCCCTGGGATCTCCTCGGTTGTCCAGCTTCTTCACTCTGGATAGACAGCTCAGGACCATTCCTCGGCTGCTGTGGTAGGCCCCAGACAAGCTTCTGGGCCCACCCATGTGCCACAGTGACGCGGGCCTCCGGAACGGAGGACCACGAGGTAGCACTCTAACGCATACCTGTCGGCCAGGAGGGCCAGCAGGTGGCTGTAAAATGACCCTAAAACATGGCGTCTGTCCCATAAATACCCTCTCCCAGAATCCCACTCGGAGGACCACCTCCACCGAGTTGTCTCCCGGACAGAAGAGCACCCATACGCTTTGACACGTTGCCTTTCCAACACTAGCCGATAGTAACAACGACACCCACTGGCTCAGTATGAAAACACACGCAACGTCAGTCAAGCTGGAACAGAGGCAAATCTTACTGCCCTTAACGAGCAATTTACTAAATTTACCTATCAGATGGTAGATCGTAAATCTACCAGCGCTACACATGCCAGGGTCCTGGGTGTAATCCTTGATTCTGACCTCTCCTTCAGCCCCCATATCCAATCACTGGCTAAATCCTGTCGCCTTAACCTCCGCAACATCTCCAGAATTCAACCCTTCCTGACTAATGACACCACAAAGCAACTTATTCACTCCTTGATTATTCCCCTCCTTGACTACTGCAACTCTCTCCTTAATGGCCTACCCTTAAGCAGGCTATCCCCCTTCAGTCTATTATAAATGCTGCTGCTAGACTAATACACTTCACTAATCGATCTGTGACTGCCGCCCCTCTCTGCCAATCTCTTCACTGGCTTCCCCTACCCCACCGTGTAAAATTCAAAATGCTAACCACAACATACAAGGCCATCATAAAAAATGCCCCCATCTACATCACCAACCTCATCTATAGATATCGCCCAAATCGTCCCCTCCGCTCCTCCCAGGACCTCCTGCTCTCTAGCTCCCTTGTTACCTCCTCCCATGCTCGCCTTCAGGACTTCTCCAGAGCCTCTCCCATACTCTGGAACTCCCTGCCCCAGTATGTCCAATCAGCCCCTACCCTGTCCACCTTTAGGAGATCCCTGAAAACTCATTTATTCAGGAAAGCCTATCCCACACCCACCTAACAACTGTCCCCGAGCCACCCCCATCAAATCATTCTCTGCAGCTATTACCTTTTGTACCACCACCCCCTCCCTTTAGAATGTAACCTCTACAAGCAGGGCCCTCCTGTACCTTTTGTATTGAACTGTACTGTAATTGTGTTGTTCCCCCCCTATACATTGTAAAGTGCTGCGTAAACTGTTGGCGCTATATAAATCACTTATAATAATAATAATAATAATCAATTCCACTACAGTGCCCCTGCAGTTCCATCAGTGGCACTACAGTGTTCATCAGTGCCCTACAGTTCCATTACAGTGCACATAAGTGCCATCAGTGCTACAGCAGTGCCCATCAGTACTTATCAGTGCTCATCGCCATTTTTTTTTCTCTGATTTTTTATTTGCTGGTAGTTCTGTTTATATACAGCTGTCAGTAGGGAAGTCCGCTGATAGCTGATGAGTCCTCGGTTGTGAAGGATGTGGCGGCCTTAACAACCAGCTGTTCTTTACACAGAATTACATTATAACTAAATTGGATAATGCTGTTTCATTTAGTTAATGTGAGAGAGGGTGCCTAGCCTAAATAAGTGTAGCACAGGGAATGATCAGGTTTTTTTTTTATAAAGGTTCCCGCTTATAATGGAAAGCTTTAGTTTACTAAGATGTTCCTCTCTAATATCTTGCAGTGACGCAAGACAAAATTACAAGACGATTTTGCAAAAATGTCATCTGATGCAAAACCCCAGCATTTTTTAATTTTGCTCACTTAAGTTTGAGAAAATTTCAAACTCATCGTTAATGTTTTCAATCTGTATAAAGCCTCAAACTGGACTGCAAGAATGTTATATGATGTACAGTACATCCCATGACTGTAGGATACATGGATCAACAGTTAAATTCACCTTCACCAAAGAGTGATAATGACTTACCGAACACTTGGAGATGAAACCTCTGAAGACATTGACCTGATGTGATTGTCTGCACATTCGCTATGTATTGGTTTTTGTCTTCTCTGGTCAGGTTCATTATAATTAAAGATCCATCAGCTGTGGCTTTTAGTTTTCCTTCATACTCAGCTTGTCTTATCTCAGCAGGTTCTCCCGGGGATGTCTTAGCAAGGAACTTCCCATCAGTTGTAAACCAGTAGATGAAACTGAACTCGGTTTTGTCAATTGATAAAGTCACCCGCCCTTCAATAGTACTTGTTAGGAATTTTGACCCCCCACAGATTGACTCATCAAGCAGCCCTAATAAAAAAAAAACAGTTAAAGAGTTTAAAGACAACTGCAGTCAAAAACAAATAAAACCTGTTTTAAAAAGGAATGTATAGTATGTTTTGTCATGACTAAAAAAAAAAAGATAAAAACAATCTCCTTTTTATTCAAGTTCAAAAATATGTAAATTACCGTATATACTCGAGTATAAGTCGACCCGAATATAAGCTGAGGCACCTACTTTTACCACAAAAAAATTTGAAAACTTATTGACTCGAGTATAAGCCGAGGGTGAGAATGCTGCAGCTACTGTAAGTGGAAAAGAGGGTCAAGAATGCCCATCTGCAGCAGCACTGTGTCCATCTGCATGCCTCATGCCTCAGCCTCATGCCTCAAGCCTCAAGCCTCATGCCTGAGCCTCATGCCTCAACCTCAAGTACCTTGATCGGCGTTGTGAATGCGTTATCTCCTGGCGCTGTGCCCATCTGCAGTCTTATCCCCAGGCGCTGTGATACATTCAGTCTAATCGCTGGCCATGTAGTGTAGCCAAGCGCCGTCAGTGTTCAGCCTATCATGGACAGTGTTCTGATGAGAAAGGTCCCCCCATCAGATAGTGTCCGCCCTGTACTGCGCAGGTGCAGAGCTTGCGCAGTACGGAGGACAAAGGAGACGCCGAAAGTCTCCGAAGAAGAACAGCTGATCATGAGGTATATTGGAGGCGTGCGTGAGCATGTGACAGAATGCGGTATTAAGTGCGCAGGTTTCGGTGTCTCCTATGTCCTCCATGCTGCACCTGCGCAGTACAGAGCGGACACTATCCGATGGGGGGACCTTTCTCATCAGAACACCGTTCGTGATAGGCTGAACACTGACGGTGCTTGGTTACACTGCACGGCCACCGATTAGACTGAATGTATCACAGCGCCGGGGGATTAGGCTGCAGAGGAGGACTCGAGTATAAGCCGAGGGGGGCATTTTCAGCACAAAAAAATGTGCTGAAAAACTCGACTTATACTCGAGTAGATATGGTAAATATTTTGCCTTTTCCTGTTCAGCTTGCAGGTGAAACGCTATTCCACATGTTTACCTTTCTATCTTTCTTTGTCGAAAAAAGTATCTTGTTTACAGAGCTTAACAACCACTCAGCCAGTGCTGACTCTCTCATTGTTGCCATGATGTGACACCTTTTACTCTTTTGTAGGGTAGTGTTGGATCTAAATATGACTTCTTCTGGGAATCTTTACACATCCTACTAAAAATTCTACCAACACAAAAGGTATCCTTGTAGTAACTCTGCCACAAGTGGTCTCCCTATTACACCCTTTATCAACCAGGATTCCATGGAATCCAAGGGTTCCACACAAGGTTGTTAGGGGTTTCTTGAGCAATAAGCATTGGTGGATTGAGCTCCTGCCTACACTGAACACTATTATAAGGAAGCAATTTTCCACTTCACCATCAATGTATGGGACACTATATGGGCCACAATAATACGAGAAAAATACAATATTCGCAGTCTGTGTTATATTATAATTTTGTTTTGGCAAGTGGGAGGTGTGCAAAAATTATTCACCCTGGGTATCAAATATTCTGGGTATGCCACAATCGAATGCACTTTGAATAGATAGAATTAGACATGTGCAGAAAGGAAAAATGCATTCCGTTTAGTTTTGGATAGATTCATTATGTTACGAATTTAGTTTTATTTATTCGTTTTGGAATTAGTTTAGTTTCATGTTATTTATTAATTCTCTAATGAATTCCAAATTTTCAGGACAATTCAAATTCGGATTGATCGAAAAATGATCGACCAATTCGAATTCTATGTGAAAAATAACTGGTTGTTAAGGAGCGGGCTGGCCACCGATGACTGGGCTTCCCCACTGACAGCTGAATGTGAACGGAACTGCCGGCAAGTAAAAGAATCAGAAAAAAATACAGCCTGGGGTTCCCCCCCAATCTATACCAGGCCCTTCTGAGCATGCAGCCCAGAAGGCCAGGAAAAGCACCCCCCCCCCCAAACCATACCAAGCCATATGCCCTCAACATGGGAGCCCCCCCTATCCCCAAGCACTTTGTCTCTATGTTGATGGGGACAAGGGCCTCTTCCCCGCATTTCTGGCTTGGGGTGTGGGGGGGGAATTATCTTGAATCTGGAAGCCCCCTTTAATAAGGGCGCCCCAAGATCCCACATCCATTCCTATGTGAATGAGTATGGGGTACATAATATGCCTACTCATTCACCAATAAAAAAGTCAAACTTAACGAAAACACATCCCCAGTTTTTGACAAGTCCTGTATTAAAAATAAAAAAACATAAAAAAAAAAATGTGTACATTTGCAGACTAGTTACCAATGCGTTGAATCAAATCAGAAAATAATGTTCATCTAACGATACAGTACATTCCTATATATAAACCAGCTTGTTATTTGTGCTTCACAGAACATTAAAAAGTAATGGATGCCATGTGGCAAGACTCACCATTATGAGAGAAAAGGATTATTATAACAGGTAAGATAAACGTCTCCATTTTGTCCTTGTTGTACACTTGCGCTTCGCTTTTAGAATGTCCTCCTACAAAGTTTTGCAGATTTACTGTCCATCTGCAACCACATCTTTCCACTTAAAGCCATTCGGTAACCAAGGTGAGACCTCAAGTTTCAAAAGCAGGAAGGAAATGACTAAGCTTGTAACTAAGGCTTCATACGTTTTAATAAAGGGATAGTATTTTTATTTAATATTTTATGAGTTATTATAATTTTATTTGCTTTATATTAATTTTTGATGCAATTTGTCCATAATTGCTCTTCTATATTTTTTGATTAAAGTGATTGTAAAATCTTGTTTTAAAAAAAAAAAAAAAAAAAGAAATACCAAACATGTTATACTTACCTGCTCTGTTGCAGTGGATTTGCACAGAGCAGCCTGGATCCTCTTCTCGGGTCCCTCTTTGCTTCTTCTGGCCCCTCCCTCCTGTTGAGTGCCCCCACAGCAAGCAGCTTGCTATGGGGGCACCCGAGTCGAGCTGCAGCTTTGTGTGTCCATTCAGATACGGAGCTGCAGTTCAGCCCCACCCCCTCTCTCCTGATTGGCTTAATGACTTTGATTGACAGAAGCGGGAGCCAATGGCACCACTGCTGTGTCTCAACCAATCAGGAGGGAGAGTCCCGGACGGCTGAGGGACTCATGGACATAGCTGGATAGAGATGGGGCTCAGGTAAGTATTATGCCCCGTACACACGGTCGGATTTTCCGATGGAAAATATCCGATCGGAGCGTGTTGTCGGAAATTCCGACCGTGTGTGGGCTCCATCGGACATTTTCCATCGGATTTTCCGACACACAAAATTGGAGAGCAGGAGATAAAATTTTCCGACAACAAAATCCGATCGCGTCAATTCCAACCGTGTGTGGCCTGTTCAGACGCACAAAGTGCCACGCATGCTCAGAAGAAATTCCAAGACGGAACAGCTCGTTCTGGTAAACTTAGCGTTCGCAATGGATACAGCACTTTCGTCACGCTGCAATGTTAAAAATGGTTTAATACAGCACACTCTCTTCTTCTTTATAATGTGACAAGAATATATTAGTTTTGCTGCTCATATTCACACACACTTCTCACAAACTTATTTCGTTACTATTTATCTGGATTCTCTCAATATATTTTGATTTCTCACATCTGACAACATATTTTTGTATATTTTTTATATTTTTTTTGGCTTTAATGTAGATTCTTTTTTTGTGTTTGTATTTTTTTGAAGGGTTTTTTTTATTTTGGGATTTTGATTTGTACTCCCGAAAATGTTTGTGTGTGTTTTTTGTGACAAGTTCCCACAACACCATTGATATGTTGTTCTATTTAATCTGTAGGAGATTGTTTGGTGTTGTTGTCCCTTGTAAATTTCACATTTTATGTTAGAAATGTACCTGAATCGTCACCAACAAACTGTCCTTTTTGGATGAAAACACACACAGGAGAGTAGAATTTCCCCCAAAAATTTTTATTAAGGGCTCACAACTAAACAAAGAGGGAGGCAACGTTGGAGAAACTGCAGAAGTGGGTGAAGCCTTGTACCCCCAGGGCACACATCAATTATTTTTAAGCAAAATTGGTGGCCTGAGGAGTCCTTATCTAAGGGAGGGCAGTCTGGTCCAGAAGTCCCAGAGATCCGGAAAGCAGCAGATGACATCTGTGTCCCCAGGCTGTGGTCATACAAGAGACTGCATCTTCTGTCAAACCAGACTGAACCCAGGGCCATCACTCTCAGGTCTTCCTTCCACGCTTCCTTACACGCGGTGGCTGTGGTGGTGGAGTTGTGGCAGCAGGAGGAGGAGGAGGATGGTCCAACTCAACCACGTCGGTCTTGGGTGTTAGTTCCCCACTCACCTCCTTACGTAGCACTTTATAAAGCAGGTCCTCACAGAGCCTGTGTTGACCCTCTTGCATGACCTGCAGTTTAGTGGCAGCCATGCAGGCAAAGGCCTCTTCAGGAGTGGGTAAGGCTCGTAGGGACGCAGAAGCCTCCTGGATGAGCCTGAACGCAGAATCCTGCACGGGACTGGGAGTCGTCTTCCTGGCTCTTTTATATGGAAGGCAGAGGGGAGGAACCTGAGACTCAGTCAGGCTGTGACTGGTCCCTGGCTTCTCCTGGCTGCCACTTAGCCCCGCCTCCTCCTGGCTGCCACTAATCACCGCCTCCTCCTGACTGCCACATTCCACAGCCTTCTCCTGGCTGAGGTCTTCCTGTGTATGAAAAAGGGACATAGTTTTAGTATTTTTTTCATCAATCACACACAATTTTCACCTCCTGACTGCTGCAAATTGAATGTTAACAAATATAACAGACTATCCTTCTGAGCCCAGCATTTTTCATTCTTGTCCCAATTTTGGGTGCCCACTACTGTCTATTGATATGTAAAACACTTTCAAGCAGCAATTAGTGATCAATACTAACATCTAGTAAACATTTCTTTCTTGCCCAGAAATCTGTAGAAGAATGCTATACCTGACTCCAGCTGGGCTCCTCCACTTCTTCCTGGCTGGAAGGGCCAGGTTTGACATCGGAAGCCTCAGCTGGTATGGAAGGAAGCATGGAAGGAAGAGTGGAGAGGGATTCCCTGACTTCAGTGTGGTCTGACAGAAATCGCAGTCTCTCATAGTACCACAGCCTGGGGACATAAACATCATTTGCTGCAGCTCCGGACCTCTGGGAATCTGTGACTTTCTTGCGCTCCCTCAGATAAGTGCTCCTCAGGCCATCAATTTTGGCTTTTAAATAGGGGATGGTTGCTGTGGGGACCACCGGCTTCACCAACTCCAGCAGTTTCTCCAGCGCTGCCTGCCTCTTTTGTTTATGGTTATAGTGGGGGTGTCTCACCTGCCACAGACAGGACAGCTCCCTGTATTTGTCAATGAACAGGGGGAGGAAATTGTGGTCCTTGAACCCATCCATTTTCTCTGCAAGACACAACACAAGACAAACCCTAATGTCAGGCCAAACTCCCCTAATCTTGTTACAATATAGGCTTCCATTTCGAAGCAGTATAGGCCCAAGTTTAGATCCTACCTTCGTTATCACGATCGGCGCCTTCTTCCGCTCACAGATCGTACGTAAGACGCACGCGTGTTATGCTTTATACACACTGCGCATGCGTGTAACTCCGCCCGTCCCTGACGTTCTTTCTAGTCTATTCCCCACCCCTTTTCGTTCGGCGCAGTGGGGGAAGAGCACATGGCGGATACACAGCAGGTGCGTGCTAATTGTAGCAACGAGGAGGAGGAGGAGGAGGAGGGAAGGCCGGATCCGGAACACGTCCCGATCCAGAAGGAGATTTAAGGACTCAAATATGTCCTTTGGGGAGATGTTGGAGATGGTGGACATCCTGAAGAAGGCCGACTATGATGGAAAGTATGGGCCTTACCCCAACCTCAATGTCAGAAAGGCCAAGATCATGGCGAAAGTGGTCAGGAGTCTGCACCGGAATTTCGGGGTACGACGATCGAAAGATCAGCTCAGGAATCGGTGGTCGGACCTCAAATTACGAGAACATGAGCAGTACAGAAAGATCCGGAGAGTGCTGCAAAAAAGTAAGTAGTTGTCCTGTGTTCCTATTCTTTATGTTTATTACGTTCGTGCTGCTCCATGTGCTTTTAGGAATGGTTGTACAGTTTAAAATGGCAACTTTCATGTTCATGGGCACATTATTCGTTCGGATCAAACATTTTGCTTTCGGACCCTAAAATACCATTCTTTAGGCCATATGCATTTGGCCACCATTTTGACGCCCTATACTTGTCTTAAAAAAATTGGGTTGTGTAGATGGCTTTGTTACTAGAATGAAATGCAAACTAGATTCTGTGTAACGAGAGGACACTGAGCAGCTGTTTTCACATCTGGACACTGGAGCACTAGTGTGGGACACAAGAACACCCTTTTTATTAGGGGGGCACACAGGTGCTCCAGTGTCCAGGACACCCCTCATCCGAGGAGACCAGAGCCCCCCCCCCCTCTGGAAGAAGGTGAAATACCACCAACACAATCTGAGCAGGAGGAAGAAGACGTGGTGGAACTAGTCACCACAACAGATGAGTGTCTGCAACCACAGGCTCAGATAAGAGATGGATGGCGGCATTTTTTTTAGACCTAATTTATTTTGGGGTTCCTCGCTTTTTAGGTGATCGTGAGGTTGTGGATCCAGATCCTTTCACATCTGAAAGTGCCCAGATCCTGATCGGGGAGATCATGGGGTGTAATTTACAATTGGAAATCATCAAGAAAAACATCAATGATGTTATTCCAAAAAATAAAAACATCATTGATGTTTTGGGGCGAGTTTAAAGCCCCTCCAAATCACTTTCTTCTTTTGTGTGCTACAATGTGCTAAATGTTTTTGGGATTTTTACCAAAGCAAAATTTGGAGGATGCACACAGTGTGCCATCATGTGCTATCTGCCATCACGGGAGATCAATGGACGCGTTTTGGGGGTGCAACACCTTCCTCAATAAAAATCAACGCCTTTCTTGATAATTCATGAATTTACATTTTTTACAACACAATTTTAGGGCTGTGGGGGTTATATACATGTGAAAATGAATTCATTGACTGTGAGGGTTTATGATTATTGATTAATTATGATTTCTATTTCTGTTTTTACTGCCCAATGTAAACCCGTTTTGACCCTTTGGTGGCCTTACTTTAATGTCAATTAGTTATTGCCCATCGGCCGCTGCTGGTTTTGTCCCCCTTTTTGGCCATGTGTTTTTGTTGGCTCTAACAGTACCATTATCTTGGGGTGTTGCACGGCCCTATGGTGGGGGCACATATGTTTCAATACTTTGTATTGTCTATGGTCTTTGTAATGAGTGCCATATATTTTACTGATATTACCGGTTAGAACACCTGCATAGGTCCAATAAATATCTGATATGCCCCATCCCTGGTAAAGGTTTCCTTTTTATGAATATTCTAATTTCCTCTATAGGGCGGCTGAGTAGTTATATAGGAGCCTGGGTTTTTGTAATGAGTGCCAAATATTTTATTGATATTACCGGTTAGGACACCTACATAGGTCCATTAAGTATCTGGTATGCCCTATCCTTGGTAAAGGTTTTTTCTTTCCTTTTTTGAATATTTTAATTTCCTTTAAAGGGTGGCCGAGTAGATATATAGGAGCCTAGGTACTCTTTTAGGCACGGGTACAATTTTATAATTATTTAGTTTTTATGTTTTTTATGTTTTTGTGTTTTAGGTTTCTATATATAAGAAACTTGTTTTTTTCAATGCAATAGTGGAGGAATGATATGATCTGTATTCTCTACAGATTGCTACATGACCCTGTGATTGTCATAGTAAAAAAACCCACTTTTGTAAACGTAATATGTATGTTTTTTAGAATATGGTTAATTGAATGATCTCCACTAGATGGCGTTTTTCTAACTTTTTATAGATAGATCCTGATAGGACGACTCTAAGTTAGTTATCCTTGCTAGATGTCTATTTCCCTAATGGGATTATACTGCGAGGCTCAGCTAGTGTGTCTATGGGTCTATGTTTGTTTTGCCTTTTTGATGATCGAGAGATTTCCCTTTCAAATGCCTGGGCAAGGGTTCATCCTGTGTCCAGCAGTTTCCTGTTAACATTAGATAGGCTGATGAGCGTCATTTCCTGGTATCATAGGGAGGCTTGGTTTGTCCTAAGCACTTCCTGCTTCCTCAACAGGATGTGGCCACCAGAGCGTCAGAACGAGGTATGGATTTACAAGTGTATTCAAGGAGCGATGAGTCAGTGCGTCGCCCGTTCCTATGACAACGTCCAATAGGACGAAACGTACGTCGGAAGGCAGACGCGCTGACGTCATCGTTTCTACTCCACAGCGAACGGGTGTATGCAGGCCGGCCGGCTGATTTTATACATGCTGTTTTATTTGTTTTTTTGGTAAGTGCGCTACTTTACTTATACAATAAATTGGTCAAACGGATTCACACTATGGTGGATGTATTTTGTATCTCCCTGGGTTTCCATTGCTGAGCTAATTATTATCGATGAGTCCCGGGTGATCCTTCCTCCATGCTGAGACAGATGGTGGTGTCCCCATTGAGTGGATTTCTGGCATAAGCTTCATTACAGCTTACCTCTGGTAATCATATATCTTCATAGGTGGTGGATTTTTCTCACAAGATGTCTTTATTCACTAAAGTCTTCAGTCACTATGGGTGGAATATATTGCAATAAGGACTGTTGATAACAGAAGTCACTTTTTTATCACGGACTTTGTTTTTTGATTTTTTGGTTTTTTTATATTTTATTTTTTATGTGGTTCATAACACATTCTTTTGATTTTTCACATTGTGTTGATATTTGAGTTTATAATTTTCTATTTTGATCACTTTATATTTTTGAATTATTCAATAATGGTCTGTATTTAGCGCGGTTCTTTTATATATTGTATCTATTTAATTCTTTACCTGAGAATTAGAACTGCAGCTTGGAGGTGTAGGGAAGCGCAGTAATTCTTTATTATTTTCTAGTGGTGAGGAAGGACTTGCTCCCCCAAAACACGTCCCTTGATCCCCCGTGATAGCAGCTAGCACATGTTGACATTGTTAAATTCGTGTGCATCTTCCAAATTTGGCTTTTCCTGGGGTGACTTCACCCCATCTGAACGCAATATCAAACACAGTTCCTAAATAATCATGTCTGATATTGCCTTCAAATTCTACAAAATGTGACGTTTGTAAGTTCAAGATTTGTGTCTTTCTTGTTGGTTTTACACAGACCTGTTTTATCTAAAATTGACATTTTGAGTTTTGATAATGCCACCCCAAAAATTGTTATACAACAAACAGGTTGGTTTGTTTGAAAAACCTTTGGTAAATGCACATGTGATTGTGGAGGTATTAAAAAGATTGTTAATCAAGAATGTGTGGATTATTGTGTCAACACTACAACACTTTTGGGGTGATGTCATTGTTGTTTTGTGAGAAAATGGGGGTTATTTTCTAAGGGCAAATCCTCTTGGCACTACAAGTGCAGTTTCAGTGCAGTTGCAACTGCACTTGTAGTGAAATGTGTTTTTGCATTTTAGTAAATAACAGCCAACAGTGCTTTGTATAATAAGGTTACACAATCACAACATTTTCAGGACTCAACACATTTCTGTCAGGGTCAGCTAAAACAAACACAAGCAGTAAATGTCCACAAAGAATTTCTTTTTTTGTTTTATTATAAAAAGGCTTCACATTTTTGCTGGCATATTGATAGCCCCCCTACCCGCAAAGAACTCCAGGTAGCATAACCGTACATCACGGGCACTCAGGAAGGGCAAGCCAGGACGGCCGCTTTCAAGCGTCGTCAGTGTGGTTTGATGTATCATTCCGGCCTCAGGCCCAACTGAGCCAGCATAGTTGGCCGAATGTTTTCTTAAAAAGTTATGGAGAACACAGCACGCAAGTATAATATGGTTCAGTTTATACTCCGCCATATGGATGGGTGTCATAAATAGGCGGAACCGGCTGGCCAGGATTCCAAATGTGTTCTCCACCACTCTTCGGGCTCTGGCCAGCCGGTAATTAAAAACCCTCTGTTCCGGGGTGAGGGTCCTCATTGGGAATGGCCGCATCAGGTGGTCCCCCAGCGCAAACGCTTTATCAGCAACGAACACAAATGGGAGTCCTTCAACATTGTCCTCTGGAGCTGGCAAGTCCAAGCTGCCATTCTGGAGACGCCTGTAAAACTCAGTCTGGGCGATGACTCCACCATCGGACATCCGGCCATTCTTCCCCATGTCCACATACAGGAAGTCGTAATTAGCCGACACCACCGCCAACATCACAATACTATTGAACCCCTTGTAATTATAATAGTACGACCCCGAGTTGGGTGGTGGGATGATGTGGACGTGTTTCCCATCAATTGCCCCTCCGCAGTTAGGAAAGTCCCACCGCTGGGCAAAGTGGGAGGCCACAGTCTGCCATTCCTGTGGCGTGGAAGGAAACTGTTTAGGCAAAAACAATAAACATTACTATTTTTTCTCAGAAACATGGCAAGCAGATTAGACACAAACATTCTGGGTCTACCTCCAGCTAGCATTTATTAAGGGGAATTTAACAACGCCAAAGTATAAGGTACACCTATCTTATTCCCCCTCCCCCCTCTCATGGGCCATTTCTAACATTATAGGGGGTGTGTGGAAATCTTGGACAGGTAACCCTCTTCACTTCATTGAGAGATGAATGCCTAAATAATGGGTATTACTTGGAACAGCCCCCCCTTAGTTACACTATTGGCAGCCCACTGGACAGGTAAGAAGTGTCATAATACAAAGATAGAAATACACACTGTACACATTTGAGGACATTTGGACATTCTGCTATTACCTATCAAGATAATAATAGGATAACCAAACTTTAAACAGTACCATTTGAAAGTATACAGGCAGGCCCTTGCACTACATGCTTTGGGGAATTCATCCATACATCTGAGCACAAAAGAGGTGGGTATAGTGTGTATGGGATTGGCAAAGTCAACAGATAGATGATTGAGGATAGATAGAGAATTGGGATCAGCTGACTTAGCAGTTGGGGGGAGGGAGGGTTACTAAAAATTATTTGGGGACACTACAAAAAAAAGCCTGTGGCACTCTGCCAGAATTTAAAGCAAAAATAACATTTCCAAACATTTTAGGGGGTGTTTGGGGTAAAGCACTACTATGGAGCAGAAAAAATACATTGTTAAGTGACTACATGAGGTGAATATAGGGCCAGGAGACACCATGCTGGGGAGGTTATTGAAGGGCAAATATGTATGAAGGACATAAAATAATAATTACAGAAAAATCAAGCATGCATGAGGACAAAGGGGACATTCGCAGCATATTACAATCATGGTAATTAGGGAATGAGGAAAGAAATACAATATATTACCAAACATTCAATACAATAAAATGTGATATTAAAGGATAAATCTTACCTTCATATACTCCTTTTGCAGGACCTGGATGATGGCAGAACAGGTCTCTGGGATAATGATCCCCAGAGCCTGGGGGGAGATGCCTGTCGAGAACTTCAAGTCCTGCAGGCTTCTCCCTGTCGCCAAATACCGCAGGGTAGCGACCAGCCTCTGCTCCGGAGTGATGGCTTGCCTCATGCAGGTATCCTTCCTGCTGATATAGGGGGTCAGCGAAGCCAACAAACGGTGAAATACGGGGTCCGTCATCCTGAGAAAGTTCCTGAAATCATCAGGATTATTCTCACGGATCTCACGGAGCAAAGGCATATGAGAGAACTGGTCACGCTGAAGCAACCAATTCTTGGTCCATGAACTCCTCCCCACCCTGTTCATGGACTGGACTTGTGTCAAGGTAAGGACCCCAACACCAAGCCCCCGCACAGCACGAACTCTACGAGGAGTACGTATACGCAACATGGCTAGAAAACGGTCGGCTGCTCAGAACGAAGTAACAGAACGCACTGAAGAACAGCAAGGCCTGTGAAGAGCGACCTGAAAAACAGTAACGAACAAGAATACAATGACTAATTAAAGTCACGCGGAACTTGCTGCACGCACTGAAGAGCAGATACAAACCCACAAGCACAAACTGAATGGCAGAAAACGATCTGAAAGCCACGAGTCTGAAAAAGCGCGAATCGTCTCTTACCAAACTTTTACTAACACGAGATTAGCAAAAGGAGCCCAAAGGGTGCCGCGCTTGGTTCTGAACCGGCCTTTTCTAGTCTCGTCGTACGTGGTGTACGTGACCGCGTGGTTGGCGATCGGAAATTCCGACAACTTTGTGCGACCGTGTGTAGACAAAACATGTTTGAGCCAACATCCGTCTGAAAAAATCCTAGGATTTTGTTGTCGGAATGTCCGAACAAAGTCCGACCGTGTGTACGCCCTATTAGTGGGGGGATGCTGGGGAGGCTGCTGCACACAGAAGGCTTTTTATCTTAATGTATAGACTGCATTAAGATAAAAAAACCTTCTGACTTTACAACCCCTTTAATTCTAAACATCTGTAAAGATAACATACAAAAGGAGAAATTGGGACTTTTAAAGCGCAAACATAAACAAAATTTAGAAAAATAGAAAATATTTATTGAATTAAAAATACATATGTGAAAAAAATATAAAACCACAGTACATCAGTAACAAATATCAACAGAAGTAAATTGTATCTCTACATGTTTCTTCAGGAGATTCTGCTATGCCCTGTACACACGATAGGATTTTCCGATGGAAAATATGCGATCAGAGCTTGTTGTGTGGGCTCCATCACACATTTTCCATCGGATTTTCCGACACACAAAGTTTGAGAGCAGGCTATAAAATTTTCCGACAACAAAATCCGTTGTCGGAAATTCCGATCGTGTGTACACAAATCCGACACACAAAGTGCCACGCATGCTCAGAATAAATTAAGAGACGAAAGCTATTGGCTACTGCCCCATTTATAGTCCCGACGTACGTGTTTTACGTCACCGGGTTCAGAACGATCGGATTTTCCGACAACTTTGTGTGATGGTGTGTATGCAAGACAAGTTTGAGCCAACATCCGTCGGAAAAAATCCATGGATTTTGTTGTCAGAATTTCCGATCAATGTCCGATCGTGTGTACAGGGCATTACCATAAACTCTGTGTGTATAGACTGATCACTATAATAGAGAAATATACAAATCAGAAAACACAATTTGGAAAAAAGAACATACAATACAAAACAGCAAACAACAATCCTAGAGATTTTAGTATTATAGACTGATAAACAGTGAACAGTAAGCATGTTCTAACCACAGCACCAACCTTCAGAATTTCAAAAATACAATCATCAACAGTTGAGAGAAGGCAAGCAAGGCCATTTGGGAGCATCACAGAGAAGGGTAATAGACTGGGAAGAACAAAAAGTCCATCTGAATTGAAGGGAAAAATGCAGAAAAATTAGTATAATTAGATATTTGAACATTTGGACATAAAAAAAAGGGGGGGAGAAGATTGCATAAGCATACTCCCTAATCAATAGGAGCTCCTATTGATTAGGAAGTATGCTTATGCAATCTTCTCCCCCTTTTTTATGTCCAAATGTTGATATTTGTTACTGATGTACTGTGGTTTTATCTTTTTTCACATATGTATTTTTAATTCAAAAAATATTTTCTATTTTTCTAAATTTTGTTTATGTGTGCGCTTTAAAAGTCCCATTTTCTCCTTTTCTATGTTATCTTTGCAATAAGGGATGTGGCGCCTAAATTGAGTCTTTCCAACAGACTAGCTCTAAAACTACACTTCTCCTTTGTGATCTAAACATCTGTAATTTATCCAACAGAGGCAAGTTAGCTTCTCCAATATCTACCTGCTTTAAATACATGGCTTTGGAAAGAGCAAAATGTAATCATTTTGCTGCCAGAGCTGATTTTGCATTTTTTGCACATATGTTTAAAAACTATTTTAGGCCTGAAGATTCCTTTAAATGTTACATATTTTCTGAAAGCAAAGACCCTGGAGAATAAAATGGTGGTAGAGCCAATTTTTGCAACACAATATTAGAGCAATGGTTTATTAAACTCAAAATTTCAGTAAAATACACTAAAGTTATATAGTTACATAGTAGGTGAGGTTGAAAAAAAAACCACAAGTCTATCAAGTCCAGCCTATGTGAAATTATTTTTTTCTTTAAAAATCAGCCACATTCTAAGTAAAGAAGCCTATCCCCAGTCAGCTTGCTGTAGAGAAGGATCCTTTCTCTCTGTGTAGAAGTGGTAATGCTGCAGGGGCCCACCATGTCGGCTGATGAGTCAGAGCCAATGAGTCAGAGCTAATGAGCAGGATCATGACCTTTTCTGATTGCAGAGATCTGACTCATTAAGGAATGTGTCAGACCTCTTCAGAAGGACCACTGCTTCCCCACAAGAGATCCGAGGTACCACTTTGCAGCATGCTGGAGAGGGGAGAGGCTTTTCTGAGGGATGGGGAAGGTGATAAAAAGGCACTGTTGGAGCACTTTCTTCAGAGTGCCACATTTTTTGCTCTCTTTGGGATGTTGGCAGAAAATTGGTCATGTTGGCCTTGTACCGGGGATTCAATAGGGTGGACACCCAATAGGGACCCCTTTCCTTGATCACTTAAATGCTTTGGTCCCTGTGTAGGCATTGGAGCATAAAAGACTCCATCTGCCAAAATGCCCAGACCTGAAGAACCAAAGCCCTCATAGTCATTCAGGACAACATTGTCCTTCAAAAGCTCATGCACCCACGTAAAGTGACCGTAATGTGAAAAGGGTAAAAAGTATTTTTATCTTCCTGATGCCCGATGACAGTCTTCCTTTCTGACTCAGCCTCCTGCTGCCCCTTGTGCCTTTGGGATGAAAGCAGTGGACAGTGATTTTTGGTTGTCCTGGGATAGTATCCTCCTCTTTGCTTGGGTGCTGTGCCTCAAGACCATACATCTTGTGTTTAGGGAGCAACACTAAGGGATGGTGTCACTTATCCCCACCTGATTGCTGCTCACAGTTTTAGTCACCTCCCCAAATGATGCAGACAATCTTGATGAGCTGCCTGGGTGACACAGGCGTACTGGGTGATCACTATCCACTGCTAATGTAGACACTGCAGCTTATCTAGCGTGGAATTAAAGCATTTGAGGGTGTCACATAAATTTTGAATTTTGGTGAGGCTTTATTTTTGCCAATCAAGCCATGGCCAGATAGGAGCACCAAAAGTGTGAGCAAACCTTTGTGGCATGGCAAAGCATCTCATATAATACAGTGTTTTTTCGGGAAGCACTGCATTATGGGGTTTAGGACATGGACCACCCAAGGTGTGTAAGCTTCTGCAGGCGAGAGGCAGACAGTAGGCTTGTGCCATTACTACAGAAAACCTTGCCTGGCTTCAGTTTTTCAAGGGTAAGCAAGTTCTTGGCCTGGGCCTGGTGAAGTATCGATAGTATTGGCCCAGGTTGGCTCCTTTCCATCAGGCATACCAAAGAAAATAGTTTTTTTTCTGGAATGCTGCATAGGCTTTGGGGGGCTGTGGTGGTCGTGAGGACTCAGGCAACTTTTTTCCAGTCTTGTATTGTCCAATTTTGGTGAGCCTGTGTGAATTGTAAAAACTAAAATCAAGTGCATTTAGGAAAGAGGAAGTTGACCTATATGGGAGATTCCGAGAACGTTGATACTCCCACGGACATATTCAAAAGATAAAATGGAAAGTAGTAGGTTGTAGTAGAGAGAGCCTTCTCTCTATCGAGAACAGCAGGAAAAGTAAAGAACAGTTAAAACCAAGTCCAGTGAGACTGATAACAGCATATGGAGCCCAATGGAATACAGTGTGCAAGGTAATGGAAAGACATTGGGGCATCCTGACCAATAGTCTCTGTCTAGCTGCCATAGTGGGACCGGTTCTCAAGATTGTGGCTCGACGGGCAAAAAAAATCTGGAGGACATGCTGATACAATCAGAATTTACAAAAGAGCTAAGTACAAATTATTTGATATTTTTCGCATGACATCACATCTGTGTATTGCTTGCTGCATGGCGTCCAGATGTCCAGTTTGATTTGTGTCATGTCATGTTTTATGTTTGTTTTTGTTTGGTGTCCACACCTAATGCACCTCCACGTGGTGTTGATGTGGAAACCGGCGTTTCCATGAAGCTGTGAAACAATTCTGGTTAGCAGCATTGTACTCTGCTTTTTTATCTGTTTGAGATCAATAAATTATACTGTATTTTTTAGATAACACTCTAATATGAGCCTTTTATTACCAACAGTAACCACTTTGCCTTCCCGGTGTTTCTTACCAGGGTTTTTTTTTGTATTGTCTGAATTGGTTACGGTGACAACACCTGATTCGGTTAGTGATCTATGAGTTTATAATACTATTTTGTGGACTATTCTTTTTATCTGTCCAGTTTTGCTGTGTGAATTGTCCTCAGTTTCCTGTTCTTACCTGACAGGAGTGGCACACGGTGTGGTTTTCTGCTGCTGTAGCCCATCTGCTTCAAGGTTTGCTGTGTTGTGCGTTCAGAGATAGTATTCTGCATACCTTGGTTGTAACGAGTGGTTATTTGAGTTACTGTTGCCTTTCTATCATCTCCAACCAGTCTGCCCATTCTCCTCTGACCTCTGACATAAACAAGGCATTGTCCTCCACACAACTGCCGCTCACTGGATATTTTCTCTTTTTCGGACCATTCTCTATAAACCCGAGAGATGGTTGTGTGTGAAAATTCCTGTAGATCAGCAGTTTTTGAAATACCCAGACCAGCTCGTGTGGCACCAACAACCATGCCACGTTCAAAGTCACTTAAATCCCTTTTCTTGGGGCATGGCTTGGATGTTCATGTAAGAGGACATGTCTCACACTAGCTCCTGCATCCTGATCTAAAGAATCCTGTTGTGAGCCCTATACATCGCAGAAATAGACCGGATACTTCGCTCCCGGTGTGGAGCCACCACTACAGCGACACCTGGTCGCCACATTACCAAGGCAGGAATGCCCAAGAAGGACAGGAGTCTCCTCGCCGACGGAGCGGCCCATCATGGCGGACCCCCGCTCCAGCAGCGTGCAGGGAGATGTTCCTACGCCTAAACTCGGCCAATATGCCCATGAGATGAGCGGCCCTAAGTCTGTGCAGCAAACTTTGCCATCCTACACAGCTAAAGCAGCCAAAAACGGACCCCCTGTGAAGCCTCCACAAGACATGCAACCAAAGGGAAACACCCTGCTGAATTTATTGAAATATGGCTGGCAGACACCTTTGGAAAGAATAATCTAACTCCATTTTTCTCAGTAGAAAGGGCACACAGGGTGCCTTCCCGGCCACCGCCACCAGGGGGCAATCACAGACCATTCATACTAAAGCTTCTGGGTTATAAAGATAGAGACGTTATATTGCGCCAGGCAGAAAGCTGATATGGACATACAAGGTTCCAAAGTCTCAATATATCCATATTTTTCGGCTGCTGTCCAAAAACGGAGGGCAAAATTCACAGAAGTGAAAAGAGAATGCGTGCTATCCCACTAATCTACTCCATGCAGTACCTGGCTAAATTACGCGTGGTAGCGGACGGATCAGTACATTTCTTTGAAACCCCAAACATGGCTGCCAACTGGCTCGACCATCATGAAAGACAACTGCTAGGAGCTGATCGAGGACATGCACCGGACTGAAAATGCAACGCAACCGGCACTACATGAATCCTATTGCTCACCCCACTAGTTAAGGAGCTCTTAAAGAGACACAAATGACTTACATTGTTACCCCTCAACACCTATCACTAAACCGTGTGATTTGACTTTAAAGTCACTGGGTCCCGGCCCTCGTTATTACCCCTCCAATAGCCCTGCGGGGCACCCACGGAAGTTTAATTGTGGGACTATCTAAGTTTATGATTGCTAAATTTATCGTTGTCATAAACAGACTGTTTTTTACTTTTTTTTTAATGTTTTTTTTGTTTCTCAGCCCTGTTTGGGTGGGCTGTATCTTTGCAGGTTCCTATACTATGTAACTTTGTGCTACATCTCTATTACCCGGATTGAATTGCCTGAGATTGCAGTCGACCAACACTGTCTATATCCTACTTGCTCAGGTAACCCTGGAGAGTGGGCACAGTGGTTCACTCCTTGGGAACCGGATCCTCCTTGGCGTGAGCGCCAATCTCTACATCCCTCACATCCTAATGGGTAAGCGGATGGACACAATTCTATCCTGGAATATTAGGGGATTACGTGACCCTACAAAGAGGACTGCTTTATTTACTTTTATTTCACAGCAGGATCCCACTATTATATGTTTGCAAGACTCCCACCTTACCAGTGACTCTACCCACTTACTACGCATGTCCAAATACCCTTGTGCAATACCACTCAGTGCATACCAAATACTCCAGAGGTGTCAGTATTCTGTTTGCCAGGACTGCTGGATTCACTAAAAAGGATGCACAAATAGACCCTGAAGGCAGATTTATTTTTCTTATGGGTGTGTGGGAATCTCAAGCTTGTGTTATTGCTAATATATATGTGCCTCCACCCTTTACATTGTCGGTACTACAATGTTTGGCTAGATTCTTAGCTAAACACCCTCAACTCCCGGTATATGTCCTAGGTGACTTTAATAGTGCATTGGATACCTCCCTTGACATACATAGAAAATACTGTCCTCAGGGCCCTAGGGTATGTACTCTTTTAGCCAGGTTTCTGGGTGAGGTCGGGCTGGTGGACCCGTGGAGGTGTAAATTTCTCCTGCAGGCCCAGTACTCCTGTCATTCACTGACGCATTCTGCATTGTCCCGTATAGATTTTGCACTGGGGAACGACCTAACATACCGTTATCCCTAACGATCTCTTAGGGATAGATCGAATCTCCACCTTTAAAGAGGAGGTCCAGCTCAAAACATTTTTTTTAAAAGTCAGCAGCTACACACACTGTAGCTGCTGACTTTTAATAAGCACACTTACCTGTCCTGGGTGCCCGCGATGTCGGCCGCCCGAGGCCGACCGGTTCATCGGATCGGGTCCCGGCGCTGCCATTCGAACTAAGGGAAACAGGCAGTGGAGCCTTGCGGCTTCACTGCCCGTTTCCTACTACGAGTTGCTCGGCGCTTTGTGAATGTCCGGCTGTGTTCTGGGACACACACAGTGACCAGAACACAGAGTGCCCCATTCCCCAGAAGACAACGTGAGGAGGATGAAGAATGAAGATCACCACGGAGTAGGTAGTGGCAGATTAGGACGATCTGCCTAGCAACAGCCATTTCTGGTAAGTAAAAAAAAAAATGTTTATTTTTTTTCCCCCCAATTTTTAGGAGCATTTTTATGTAATTTTTTTTTTTTAGGGTGGACCTCCGCTTTAAATACTGCTCGATCACTCCAATTACTAGTGGTCATTTGTTTCTCTCATCGCTGGAAGAAGCAGACCAATGCTGGAAATGTTCACTGTACAACTTTAAGTGGACCTTTCAGTTACTCTGCAAGTCAAGTTTCATTAGTCACAGCACTCCCAGCACACAATCCAGTGGAGGAATCCAGCCATCAGTTCCAGAGACATGCTTGACTTCCTGCCAGTAGTTGCGTGCCTACGTCAGATGCAATGAGCATTGGCTAACCTAGTGGTGTAGCGTCACATATTGCGACCCATCACATATGGCTGGAGTGCGCATGCACGACGACGCCATATGCGTTCCAACACTTTTACGACAAAACACCACACTAAAACCGTCAGATAGTGCAACAGGGCCCCTCACGGGCTCTCCACACTTCACTCGGCATAATTATATTCTAACTCTATGTCCACTTGGATGGTGGGGCTTGAACCTAGACTTAGGGGTGGAGCCACATAATAACTGTGTTTTGTCGTACAAGTGTTGAAGCGCATATAGCGGCGTCGCGCACGCGCACTCCAGCAGGTAGCCAA
Source organism: Aquarana catesbeiana (assembly GCA_037953035.1). Classification (NCBI taxonomy): domain Eukaryota; kingdom Metazoa; phylum Chordata; class Amphibia; order Anura; family Ranidae; genus Aquarana; species Aquarana catesbeiana. Next base: position 258,282 of record JBBHAA010000618.1, read on the forward strand.
ATGTGATGGGTCGCCATATGTCACGCTACACCAGCACTAGGACCTGAGAGCCGGTGTTTCGTCAGATTCGGGGACCCGTCAGAATGTGTAATGGAAGTGACGTTCTGTCACCGCCATCTTGCTACACCTCGAACTCCTCCACAGTAAGGATTAGGGATGAGCCGAACACCCCCCGGTTCGGTTCGCACCAGAACCTGCGAACGGACCGAAAATTCGCACGAACTTTAGAACCCCATTGACGTCTATGGGACTCGAACGTTCGAAATTAAAAGTGCTCATTTTAAAGGCTAATTTGCATGGTATTGTCCTAAAAAGGATTTGGGGACCCGGGTCCTACCCCAGGGGACATGTATCAATGCAAAAAAAACTTTTAAAAACGGCCGTTTTTTCGGGAGCAGTGATTTTAATGATGGTTAAAGTAAAAAAAAAGTGAAATATTCCTTTAAATATCGTACCTGGGGGGTGTCTATAGTATGCCTGTAAAGTGGCGCGTTTTTACCGTGTTTAGAACAGTCCCTGCACCAAAAGTCATTTTTAAAGGAAAAATCTCATTTAAAAATGCTTGCGGGTTTAATGTAATGTCGGGTCCTGGCAATATGGATGAAAATCAGTGAGACAAATGGCATGGGTACCCCCCAGTCCATTACCAGGCCCTTTGGGTCTTGTATGGATATTAAGGGGAACCCCGCACCCAAATTAAAATAAGGAAAGGTGTGGGGCCACAAGGCTCTATATACTCTGAACAGCAGTATACAGGCGGTGCAAACAAGACAGGGACTGTAGGTTTGTTGTTAAGTAGAATCTGTTTGTCATTTTGAACGGGTACATTTTTAACGTGTTTAGCTCCAGCCAAAAAAATCTTTTTTAAGCTTTTTGGAAAACATAGGGAAGGGTTATCACCCCTGTGACATTTGTTTTGCTGTCTTTCCTCCTCTTTAGAAGATTTCACCTCACTTTTTGTCCCAATGACAAATGTTTTTTGAAAATTTGGGTTTTTTGTGGAACAAGGATGGGAAAGCATCAGTGGAAAGGAGAAATGTTTTTCCCATATTAACTCTTACAGGAGAGAATTTCCCTTCCTAGGGGTAGATTTCATCTCACTTCCTGTTGTCTCCTTCCGTTTGCAAGTAGGAGTCGTTTGTAAGTTAGATGTTTGAAAGTAGGGGCCTGCCCTATATACTCAGCATAAATTTGGCCCTTAGGTGTTGTTGTAGCCACAACAACGTAAGCCCTCACAGGGCCCTGCTGTGAAATATTAGATCAAGAATTGTAATTACATGCCCCTGTTGAACAGGGGCAGAAAAACTGGGCCTTTGGTGGTGGTGGTGGTGGTGCTGGTGCCACAACACTGTAAGTCCTCACTCGCTCTTGGTGGGTGCAGAAATGGGCCCTGCTGTGAAATATTAGATCAAGAATTGTAATTACATGCCCCTGTTGAACAGGGGCAGAAAAATTGGGCCTTTGGTGGTGGTGGTGGTGGTGGTGGTGGTGGTGCTGGTGCCACAACACTGCAACCCCTCACAGACACTCTAGTTGGAACGCAGGAACGAGCCCTGCTGCAAAGTATTGCATCAAAAATTGTAATTACACACCCCTGTTAAACAGGGGCAGAAAAATTGGGCCTTAGGCACTGGTGCTGGTGCTACAACACTGCAACCCCTCACAGACACTCTAGTTGGAACGCAGGAACGAGCCCTGCTGCAAAATATTGCATCAAAAATTGTAATTACACGCCCCTGTTAAACAGGGGCAGAAAAATTGGGCCTTAGGCACTGGTGCTGGTGCCACAACACTGCAACCCCTCACAGACACTCTAGTTGGAACGCAGGAACGAGCCCTGCTGCAAAGTATTGCATCAAAAATTGTAATCACACGCCCCTGTTAAACAGGGGCTGAAAAATTGTGCCTTAGGCATTGGTGGTGGCGCCCAGAACCAAAAATGTTCTTTCAAGCTATCAGTGTGATGATTGAGGAGGAAGAGGATAATTACTCAGGGATAGTCACTCAGCATCAGCATAGGCAGTCTTTGAAGGGATCTGAGATTTAAAAAAAAATTATTCGGTTACATTAGCATCAGATGCTTGGTAGCTGGTGGTGATCCAAGACTGATTCATTTTTATGAAGGTCAGTCGATCGACCGAGTCGGTGGACAGACGCACCCTGTGATCGGTTACAAAGCCTCCAGCAGCACTGAATGTGCGTTCCGAAAGAACGCTGGATGCAGGACAGGCCAGTAGCTCAATTGCATACTGTGCAAGCTCTGGCCAGTGATCCATCCTCAAGACCCAGTAACCCAGAGGATTTTCGGTGGGAAAGGTGTCCAAGTCTGATCTTGCCCCTAGGTATTCCTGCACCATGTAAAACAGACGCTGGCGATGGTTGCTGGAACTGATCATACCTTGGGGCTGCGGACCAAAAAATTGTCTGAACGCATCGGTCAGACGGCCACCTTCTCCACCGCTCCTTCTTTGACTGACCGAAGCCTCAGCAACACGTTGTCCAGAAACAGGAGTTTGTAACCTCCCAGTCTCTGGGAACGCGTTGCACAGACCTTTCTGCAAGGCCTCCCGAAGATGTTTCATCCTCTGCTCCCTCTGCGATGGCAAGATAAGGTCCGCAACCTTACCCTTGTAACGTGGATCAAGGAGGGTTGCCAGCCAGTATTGGTCCTTCTCCTTGATACCACGAATACGAGGATCCTTACGCAGGCTTTGCAGGATCAGGGAGGCCATGCAGCGTAGGTTTGCTGAGGCATTCGGTCCGGAGTCCTCTGGGTCACTAAGGACGACATGGTCCGCAACCACCTCCTCCCAGCCACGTACAAGTCCATGTGTTTCTTGGGACTGATCCCTTAAAGACTGCTGCTGATGCTGAGTGCCAGGCTCCACCTCCATACTGACACAATCTTCCTCCTCCTCGTCCTCTTCCTGTGTGATTGGCGGGCATGCAGAAACACTGTCTGGATAAAGGGGGCCTTGAGAGCTAAGGAAGTCCTCCTCTTCCTGCCTCTGTTCTGCCTCAAGTGCCCTGTCCATTATTCCACGCAGCGTGTGCTCCAACAGGTGGACAAGGGGGACAGTGTCACTGATGCATGCACTGTCACTGCTCACCATCCTCGTGGCCTCCTCAAATGGTGACAGGACAGTGCATGCATCCCTGATCATGGCCCTCTGGCGTGGGGAAAAAAAACCAAGCTCCCCTGACCCTGTCCTGGTGCCATAGTCGCACAGGTACTCATTGATGGCCCTCTGCTGCGTGTGCAGCCGCTGCAGCATGGCCAACGTTGAGTTCCACCTGGTGGGCATGTCACAGATTAGGCGGTTCTTGGGCAGGTTAAACTCCTTTTGGAGGTCCGTCAGCCGAGCACTGGCATTATATGACCAGCGGAAATGCACACAGACTTTCCTGGCCTGCCTCAGGATATCCTGTAAGCCCGGGTACCTGCCCAAGAACCGCTGCACCACCAAGTTAAGGACGTGAGCCAAACAGGGCACATGGGTCATTTGTCCCTGTCGGAGGGCAGAGAGGAGGTTGGTGCCATTGTCGCAAACCACCATTCCTGCCTTAAGTTGGCATGGCGTCAACCACCTCTGAACCTGCCCCTGCAGAGCTGACAGAACCTCTGCCCCAGTGTGGCTCCTGTCCCCCAAGCACACCAGCTCAAGCACCACATGGCATCTTTTGGCCTGCGTACTTGCGTAGCCCCTTGAATGGCTACGGAGCACCGCTGGTTCCGAGGACAAAGCACAGGAAGAGGCCATGGAGGAAGAAGAAGAGGAGGGGGTGGAGGAGAGAGGTGTGTCACAATCATTAGCATTTTGGAGGCGTGGTGGCGGAACAACCTCCAACACTACTGCACCTTGTCCTGCATCCTTCCCAGCTGCCAGCAGAGTCACCCAATGCGCCGTGAAACTTAAGTAACGTCCCTGTCCATGCCTGCTGGACCATGAGTCAGCGGTAATATGCACCTTACCGCTGACCGCCCTGTCCAGCGAGGCATGGACATTGCCTTCCGTGAGAAAAAGTGGCGTTTAGGTACCTGCCACTGAGGAACCGCACATTCCACAAACTCACGGAAGGGGGCAGAGTCTACCAACTGAAAAGGCAGCAGATGAAGTGCTAGCAATTTTGCCAAGCTAGCATTCAACCGCTGCGCATGTGGATGGCTGGGAGCAAACTTCTTTCGGCGGTGCAGCAGCTGGGGCAGGGAAATTTGCCTGGTACAATCTGACGTCGGTGTACCAAAAGCAGATTGCCCACAAGTACTTGGCTGTGACACACCTAATTCTACACCTTCATTCCTCTCAGTGCAGGTCTCAGAGAGGACTGAAGGTATAGTGGGGTTGGAGATCTCAGCTGATGAGGAGCAAGGAGAGGTCCTCTTTGTTCTTTGGTGTGGGTCTTTTAGATACGCTTGCCAACGAACTGCATGGCAGGTCAACATATGTCTGGTCAAGCATGTGGTACCCAAGCGGGAGATGTTTTGGCCACGCGAGATACGCTTGAGACATATGTTGCAAATAGCAGCGGTGCGATCTGATGCACTCGTCTCAAAAAAGGCCCACACCAAAGAACTTTTTGAATAACGCGCAGAGACTGCAGCGCCCTGCACATGTGGAGCTTTGGGGTGTGATGCAGTCAATGTGCTGCCCTTAGGCTGGCCCCTGGAGGGCATCCTGCCTCGTTGGTGATGTGCCGCCTCCTCCTCCTCCTCCTCCTCTCTCCTATCAGGCACCCACGTTGAGTCAGTGACCTCATCATCCCCTCCCTCCTCATCACTGGAGCAAACCTGGCAGTATGCTGCAGCAGGGGGAGCATGACTGCCAGATTGCTGTCCTTCTTGGGCACCCCCTCTGTCTGCGCTCATGTTACTGCCTTCATCGAGTTCAGTATCATCATCAGAGCCTTCCAAACGCTGGGCATCCTCCTGGAGCATGTGCCCAACACTGTGGTCAAACAGTTCGAGGGACTCCTCAGGAGGACATGGTGGGGCTAGGGAAGGAGCCACTGATGACATTGAGCCGAGGGAAGAGGCCGCTGCTTTGCCAGACAAAGTACCCTGGGCATGGGTGAGAGAGGATGAGGAGGATGAGGACGGCTTGGTCATCCACTCGACCAAGTCTTCCGCATGTTGTGGCTCAACACGGCCAGCTGCCGAAAAAAAGCCCAAGCGTGTCCCGCGGCCACATGCTGATGAGGATGCACCGTCTCCATGACCAGCACTAGACACAGAGCCTGCTTGCCCTCTCTTATTGGCTTGTGACTGTCTGCCTCTCCTTCTTGGCCTTCCAGACATACTAATGGCCTGTAGCTGCACTAAGCTATATATATATATATATATATATATATATATATATATGTGTACTGATACTGCAGCTAGCAAAATCAACTGCCTGCCTGTAGTATGAGAACACCACCAACCTTCTACAGGTAGCTTTAGCTGAACACTGTGAGGTGGACGCACCCCACTAACGTGTAGGTTTAGCTGAACACTTTGAGCAGGACGCACCCCACTAACTTGTAGGTTTAGCTGAACACTGTGAGGTGGACGCACCACACTAACTTGTAGGTTTAGCTGAACACTGTGAGGTGGACGCACCACACTAACTTGTAGGTTTAGCTGAACACTGTGAGCAGGACGCACCCCACTAACTTGTAGGTTTAGCTGAACACTGTGAGCAGGACGCACTGCACTAACTGTAAATAGTCTAGCTGCCTGACTGTGGTACTAATAGGATCAAAAGAACACCAGTAATTTTCTTCAGGTAGCTGTATATACTGTAACAAGACAAGCCTGCCTGTCAGTAAGAAGATAACAGGAACGGATCTAGCTGAACACTGTGAGCAGGACGCACTGCACTAACTTGTAGGTTTAGCTGAACACTGTGAGCAGGACGCACCGCACTAACTTGAAGGTTTAGCTGAACACTGAGCAGGACGCACCCCACTAACTTTTGTAGGTTTAGCTGAACACTGTGAGCAGGACGCACTGCACTAACTGTAAATAGTCTAGCTGCCTGACTGTGGTACTAATAGGATCAAAGGAACACCAGTCATTTTCTTCAGGTAGCTGTAAATACTGTAACAAGACAAGCCTGCTTGTCAGTAGGAAGATAACAAGAACGAATCTAGCTAAACTGAATACAGTGTATATATATATATATGCAACACCTGGGATGCATATATATACACAATACACTGTAAGTGCAGCTAACTCACTGACTGTTCTGCCTAATATATCTAACTCAAATCAAATGTCACTGTCTGTCTCTCTCTCTCTCTCTCAATGAACGCCGGAACACACACTACACAGGGCCGCCGTGCAGGCGGCCTTATATAGTGTGGGGCGTGTACTAAATCCCCTGAGCCATAATTGGCCAAAGCCTCCTTGGCTTTGGCCAATTATGGCTCTCTGTTCAGGCGGCGCTGTGATTGGCCAAGCATGCGGGTCATAGTGCATGCTTGGCCAATCATCAACCAGCAATGCACTGCGATGCCGCAGTGAATTATGGGCCGTGACACGCCACACGAATTTGGCGCGAACGGCCCATATCGTTCGCAATTCGACGAACGATCGAACAGCCGATGTTCGAGTCGAACATGGGTTCCACTCGAACACGAAGCTCATCCCTAGTAAGGATACGGTGAGAAGGGAAAAGCGGACATCTTGTTACACCCACCAGAGTTTTGCATTTTACACTTATTTTTAACAGTAAGGCTCGGTTCACACTGGGGCGACTTGTCAGGCGACCTAGTCGCCTGACAAGTCGCCTCCCGTTCTGTGCTATGGAACCGTTCTAATCGGAGCGACGCAAGTCGCTCCGACTTAGAAAAAGGTTCCTGTATTACTTTGGGGGCGACTTGGGGCGACTTGCATAGACTTCTATGCAGAAGTCGTCTCGCAAGTCGCCCCGGCAGTCGTTTGCAGGTCGCCTCGCCGAGGCGACCTGCAAGTCGTGCCGCCCATGTGTGAACCGAGCCTCAAGTGAGTCTATATAGTGAAATATAGTACTTAGAACTCCGTCTGACTGATTAGATGTTGAATTTTAAAAGCAGCGGCAAGCCTGCTCATCTCATAGGTTTGCTTATCTGACATAAGTTCGCTGTTTTTAAAATTCAACATCTAACCAGTCAGACGGAGATCTAAGTACTGTACAGTATTTCCCCAAGTCGCAGGACAAGTCACACAAGTGTGAAAGGGCCCTTATTATGCACTGTAAAGACTATGGACAAATCTGAAGGCTAGCAATCTTAACTGTGAAGTCGGCCCATCAGAACGCAGTTCACAATAGTGTACTGCTGCTACCTGATCCTTGATTTAGTGTATTGTTCTACTGGTGGTGACTCACGATTCTTTCAGTGTACTGTGTTCTAACAACTCATGTGATTCTTTAACTCAGTGCACTGTGTACTCTTGTTGTAAAGTGGAGGGCCATCCAAAAAAAAAATTGCATCAAAAATCTTAAAAAAATAAAATAAAAAACATTTGAAAAAAAAAATGTTTTTTTAACTTACCTAAAACCCTTGTTGCTAGGCAGTCTTCCTAATCTGCCTCTTCCTATTCCGCGGCGCTTCCTCCTCTTCGGTGAGCGGCCCCGTTGCCTTCTGGGAACTGTGTGTGTCCCAGAAAACCACGGGGCCATTCACAAAGCGCCGCGCGACTCACGCATGCGCAGTAGGAAACGGGCAGTGAAGCCGCAAGGCTCCACTGCCTGTTTCCCTTCGTTAAGATGGAGGCGCCGGCCTCGGGGGGCGACATCGCAGGCTCGCTGGACAGGTAAGTGTCCTTATTAAAAGTCAGCAGCTACAGTGTTTGTAGCTGCTGACTTTAACCACTTGCCGACCGCCGCATGACTATGTACGTCCAAACTTTGAAGGGGTATATCGTTGTTATGGCAGCAGCTAGCTGCCATAACCCCGGTGTCCCCGTTTTTGTGCGGCGGCCGGCTTTCAGATAAAAGTGATCCCTGCGGCGGATTCGCCACAAGATCACTTTTATCGGTGACGGGAGAGGGCCACCCCCCTACCGGTGCCCTCCGCCGCTACCGACGCCGATCGCATCCTTCTCCGTGCTGTGCCTGGAGATGAGTGAGGCTAAGATGGCGCCCACTCGTCTCCATGACACTGCTGGGCGGAAGCGACGTCAAAACGTCACTTCCGTCCATGCCTCTTAAAAGGCACATTTTTTTCAAATGTCATTTTTTTAAATTACATTTTTTTTTCTTTTTAATTGCATTTTAGTGTAAATATGGGATCTGAGGTCTTTTTGACCCCAGATCTCATATTTAAGAGGTCCTGTCATGCTTTTTTCTATTACAAGGGATGTTTAATTTCCTTGTAATAGGAATAAAAGTGACTCAATTTTTTTTTTTAAACTGTGTAAAAATAAATAAAATAATGTAAAATAAATAATAAAAATAATAAATTTTTTTTTAAACCCCCCCCCTCCCGACGAGAAGCGAACGCATACGCGAGTAGCGCCAGCATATGAAAAGGGTGGGCAAACCACACACGTGAGGTATCGCCACGACTGGTAGAGCGAGAGCAATAATTCTAGCCCTAGACCTCCTCTGTACCGCAAAACATGCAACCTGTAGAACTTTTTAAACGTCGGCTATGGAGATTTTTGAGGGGAAAAGTTTGACGCCATTCCACGAGCGGGTGCAATTTTGAAGCGTGACATGTTGGGTAAAAATTTACTTGGCGTAACATTATCTTTCACAATATAAAAAAAAAAAAATCGGGCTAACTTTACTGTTGTCTTATTTTTTTATTCAAAAAAAGACCGCTGCGCAAATACGGTGCAAAAAAAAGTATTGCAACGACTGTCATTTTATTCTCTAGGGTGCTGGAAGAAAAACATATATCATGTTTGGGGGTTCTAAGTAATTTTCTAGCAAAAAAACCTGTTTTAAACATGTAAACACCTAAAATCCAAAACGAGGCTGGTCCTTAAAGTGGTTAAAAAAAATAAATATTGCGGCCGGAATCCCCCTTTAAGTTTGTATCCAGGTCCTGAGTGTCGCTGTGCCTTGGTTGGTCTTGGCTGATTGGTTGCAGGGAGGGGCCGAGCTCTCTCACTCTAGGATCATATTACAAGGCCTCCTCTGCTATGCTTAGTATTCAGTGCATAGTGAACTGTTTCAAACGGATCAGTTCACTCGGATCAATCGATTCAATCAGTTCACTGAAAAGGATCGATTCAAAAGAACGATTCCTTCCTGAATTGGACATCACTAAATACGGCGTCTCGGTCTGCACGTGGACGGGGTTGTGCTTTTTAGCACGTAGAATAGAGTGCTGCCTGTGCTAAAACACTGTGTACAGGAGCATGTATCTGACATAGGCACACACCTACTGGCAGGAAGTCAAGCACGTCTCTGGAACTGATGGCTGGATTCCTCCACTGGATTGTGTGCTGGAAGTTCTTGTGAGTTACTGAAAGGTCCACTTAAAGCTCTTAAAGTTGTACAGTGAACATTTCCAGCATCGGTCTGCTTCTTCCAGCAATGAGAGAAACAAATGGCCACCGATAACTGGAGTCATCAAGCAGTATTTAAAGGTGGAGATTCGATCTATCCCTAAGAGATCGTTAAGGCGGTTTATACTCCTCATTGAGGTAAAAGCTCTGGGAGTCCTAAGTTCACTAAAAATGACGAAGATTTTGCACAGAAGAATCACAGAACACAAGAATTTATTAGGATGTTTTATTATAAGAATTGGTGTCACAGGATTTTTGTTGTATAATTTTGACACACCCAGGGGCAGACTGACCATTGAGCCACTCGGGCACTGCCCGAGGGCCCTGGGCCACTAGGGGGTCCCATCAGGGTTGCCAGCCTCAGTAAAAACAGGGACAGTATGTAAAAATCTGTGGTTTTTTTTTCTGTGTATACTGTGTGTACATGTATGTGTATACTGTGTGATTGTACACTGTGTGTGTGTGTATACTGTTTGGCCCCATAATTGCCCGGGGGTCCCATGATTGCCCGGGGGCCCCATGAGTTGTCAGTCCGCCCCTGGACACACCTGTTGAAAAGTTATTTAGCACTTGATTTATCACAGTTGATTTTTCACAATAATTTGTAGTGTAGGAAGTTGCACTGACCACTATTTATCTATATCCATTTTGTGAGCACTGTGTACACTTTAGGCTTAGCAGCATTTTTCACGTAGTTTTGTCACATAATTGATTTAGTTATTTGTTCACTTGGTAGCACAAAAGGATTATCCCACAATCTAATTGAACAGGCGTACCTAATAAAGTGGCCGGTGTGTGTGTGTATATATGTATATATACATGGGCGGACTGACCATTCGGGCACTGCCCAAGGGGCCCCATCAGGGTTGCCAGCCTCAATAAAACCAGGGACAATATGTAAAAATCTGTGTTTTTTAAAAAAATCCCAAGATTATAGCTGCACCACCTCTCCAGTACCTTTTTAGTGTGTGTATGTGTATACTGTGTGTGTATATTGTGTGTCCGTGTGTGTATACTGTATGTGTGTGTGTGTATACTGTGTGGCCCCATAATCTATTGCCTCGGGGCCCCATAATCTTCTTCTATTGCCCAGGGGCCCCATAATCTCCTGTTGCTTGGGGGCCCCATGAGTTGTCAGTCCGCCCCTGTGTATATATATATATATATATATATATATATATATATATATATATATATACACACACACACATTTGTCAAAGTATATATAATGACTTGTCAAAAACTTGACAATGCTTTGTCCACGGCTCCTGCATTGTCATCCTGTCACACCGGCTGCTGATGGAAAATACTTGTGGCTGTTTCAACACAAAGTATGCAAGCATGTAGCCAGGAAGAGGCTGTCGGAGATCAGCAACACGTAGTTGTAGATGTAGCACCCTGGAGTTTAGGCAGGCATCTCATCCAGCATGGACACCATTAGGTACAGTAAGTGGTTTGTAGAACTACAAGAACCAGCCTGACTTGTTTGCTATATAATGACATTGCATCACCCAACATGGTCTGGTCTCTAGAACTACAAGAGCCAGCATGCACTAGGGTACTTGGTACGATTATAGCATTTACAGATAACTAGGCTGAGGAACTACAAGAGCCAGCATGCCTTGTTTGCTGCGTAATGACATTGCATCATCCAGCATGGCCTGGGGTCCCTGATACTAGTAACACCAGGAGACACGTTTTCTGTAGAACTACAAGAGCCAGCATTCACCGGGGTACTTGGTCAACGTTGCCACATTTACAGATATGTAGTCTGTAGAACTACAAGAGCCAGCATTCACCGGGGTACTTGGTATGTTGGTATGATTGCAGCATTTACAGATAACAAGGCTGAAGAACTACAAGAGCCAGGATGGGTTGTTTGCTATATAAAGACATTGCACCATTCAGCACATGTGATCTGTAGAACTACAAGAGCCAACATGCCTTGTTTGCTACATAATGCCATTGCATGCCCCACAGCATGCTGCCGGGTGCAAGCATGTAGCCAGGAAGAGGCTGTCGGAGATCGGCAACACTTAGTTGTAGATGTAGCACCCTGGAGTTTAGGCAGGCATCTTATCCAGCATGGACACCATTAGGTACAGTAAGTGGTTTGTAGAACTACAAGAACCAGCCTGACTTGTTTGCTATATAATGACATTGCATCACCCAGCATGGTCTGGTCTCTAGAACTACAAGAGCCAGCATGCACTAGGGTACTTGGTACGATTATAGCATTTACAGATAACTAGGCTGAGGAACTACAAGAGCCAGCATGCCTTGTTTGCTGCGTAATGACATTGCATCATCCAGCATGGCCTGGGGTCCCTGATACTAGTAACACCAGGAGACACGTTTTCTGTAGAACTACAAGAGCCAGCATTCACCGGGGTCCTTGGTAAACGTTGCCACATTTACAGATATGTAGTCTGTAGAACTACAAGAGCCAGCATTCACCGGGGTACTTGGTATGTTGGTATGATTGCAGCATTTACAGATAACAAGGCTGAAGAACTACAAGAGCCAGGATGGGTTGTTTGCTATATAAAGACATTGCACCATTCAGCATATGTGATCTGTAGAACTACAAGAGCCAGCATGCCTTGTTTGCTACATAATGCCATTGCATCACCCAGCATGGTCGTACCCCACAGCATGCTGCCTCTTGTATTTCTACAGACCACTTATCTTCTGCTGTCACTTACCAAGGACCCGAGACCACGTTGTTGGATGCAATGTTAGTGTATAGCAAGCAGGGCCGGCTGGCTCTTGTAGTTCTATAGCCAACGTATCTGTACATGCTGTAACTTGCATTAGGTACCCCAGTGATTGATGGTTCTTCTTATTCTGTTGATTGTTTATCACATGCCACCACTCCCCCCCCCCCCCCCCCCAGTGCATGCTGGCTCTTGCAGTTCTTTATCCCATTTATCTCCTGCTGTCACCTGTACCAGGGACCATAGACCATGCTGGGTAATGCAATGTCATTATATAGCAAACGAGGCATGCTGGCTCTTGTAGTTCTTCACACTAGTTTGTACCAAGTACTCCAGTGCATGCTGGATCTTGTAGTTCTACAGACCACTAATCTCCTGGTGTCACTAGTATCAGGGACCCCAGACCATGCTGAGTGATGCAATGCCATTATATAGCAAACAAGGCAAGCTGGCTCTTGTAGTTCTTCAACCTAGTTATCTGTAAAGGCTATAATTATACCAAGTTCCCTAATGCATTCTGGCTCTTGTAGTTGTATAGACTAGTTTTCTTTGGATGCTGTCTCTTATGCCAAGAACCCTAGATCATGCTGGTTATTGTAGTTCTATAGACTAGATATCTGTAAGTGTTGCAGCGTTTACCAAGAACCCTAGTGAATGCTGGCTCTTGTAGTTCTACAGACAATGTCTCTCCTGGTGTTACTAGTATCAGGGACCCCAGACCATGCTGGATGATGCAATGCCATTATGTAGCAAACCAGGCATGCTGGCTCTTGTAGTTCTACAGATCAGTCCTATGCCTACATACGTTTTCTAGTAGGTGTCCCTCATTCCCATCTCACAATGTTTGGAGGTATGCTATGTAGCTTAAAGAGGAACTGCGGTCTGCTCACATAATTTGTAATAAAAATATCTTTGCCATTCTGAAGCTTCCCTCCAACCACTTTACATATTATTTTATATATACTGTGATTCTGTACTTGCCAAATATGCTGCAAAAATCTCCCTCCACTGAGTCTGGCTGCAACCATTTTCATACTTCCCAACAGTCCTGATTTTGACGGGACAATCCTGATTTTCGAACCTTCGTCACGATTTAAGCTTGTTCCGATTTATTTTTTCCGGATTTTGCTTTTGTCCCGGGAAGATCTTCTGGACACGGCTGCTACATGTGACCTCCAGACTGGGTTTCCATCCTCCCCAGCATGTCGCTGGTGCCCTTCCATGTTCCACCAGGCAGTGGTTAGTGTAGTGGAAATTGTAGTAATTAGTGTAGTGGGTGTTGTAGTAATCAGTGTAGTGGACAGTGTAGTATAGTGGGTGTTGTAGTAATCAGTGTAGCGGGTGTTCGTAGTGTAGTGGGTAGTGTAGTATAGTGGGTGTTTTGGTAATCAGTGTAGTGTAGTGTAGTGTAGTGGGTGTTGTAGTAATCAGTGTAGTGGGTGGGGTAGTGGGTGTTCGTAGTATAGTGGGTGTTGTAGTAATTAGCGTAGTGTAGTGGGTGTTGTAGTGTAGTTGGTTTTTGTAGTAATCAGTGTAGTGTAGTGGTAATCGGTGTAGTGGGTGGTGTAGTGGACAGTGTAGTATAGTGGGTGTTGTAGTAATCAGTGTAGTGGGTAGTGTAGTGGGTGTTGTAGTAATCAGTGTAGTGGGTGTTGTAGTAATCAGCATAGTGTAGTGGGTGTTGTAGTGATCAGTTACTGGGTAGCGTAGTGTAGTGGGTGTTCGTAGGGTAGTGGGTGTTGTAGTAATCAGTGTAGTGTAGTGGGTGGTGTAGTGTGGTGGGTGTTGTAGTAATCAGTGTAGTCGGTGGTGTAGTGGGTGTTGTAGTAATCAGCGTAGTGTAGTGGGTGGTGTAGTGTAGCGGGTGTTGTAGTAATCGGCGTAGTGTAGTGGGTGTTCATAGGGTAGTGGGTGTTGTAGTAATCAGTTTAGTGTAGTGGGTGGTGGTAATCAGTGTAGCATAGTGGGTGTTGTAGTAATCAGTGTAGTGGGTGGTGTAGTGGGTGTTGTAGTAATCAGCGTAGTGTAGTGGGTGTTGTAGTAATCAGCATAGTGTAGTGGGTGTTCGTAGGGTAGTGGGTGTTGTAGTAATCAATGTAGTGTAGTGGGTGGTATAGTGTAGTGGGTGCTGTAGTAATCAGTGTAGTCGGTGGTGTAGTGGGTGTTGTAGTAATCAGCGTAGTGGGTGGTGTAGTGTAGTGGGTGTTGTAGTAATCAGTGTAGTGTAGTGGGTGGTATAGTGTAGTGGGTGCTGTAGTAATCAGTGTAGTCGGTGGTGTAGTGGGTGTTGTAGTAATCAGCGTAGTGGGTGGTGTAGTGTAGTGGGTGTTGTAGTAATCAGCGTAGTGTAGTGGGTGTTCATAGGGTAGTGGGTGTTGTAGTAATCAGTTCAGTGTAGTGGGTGGTGTAGTGGTAATCAGTGTAGTGTAGTGGGTGTTGTGGTGGACAGTGTAGTATAGTGGGTATTGTAGTGTAGTGGACAGGTAGGTCAATATACTGGTCAGTCTAAGAATCATGTAGGTCAGTGTAGAGGTCAGTATATGAATCAGGCTGGTAAGTACTATTGTAGGAAGGGAAGGTACTCAGGGAGTGCTAAAAGTCTGTAGGTTAGGGGGCACAAATTTCTTGCCTTGCACCGGGCTCTGACAACCCACGCTACGCCACTGCTGCTGGGGGCACCTGATGCAAGGAGGGACTCTGCTGGGGGCACCTGATGCAAGGAGGGACTCTGCTGGGGGCACCTGATGCAAGGAGGGACTCTGCTGGGGGCACCGGATGCAAGGACAGACTCTGCTGGGGGCACCTGATGGCATCTGGTGGCAGATGACATGCTCAGGGGTCCCACTGATTCGGCATTATGGTGAGTTGAATGATTTAATATTATATTACAATGTAATAATAGAAATAATGTGCTTCAATCATCCTGACACCATAAAAACCATGGTGCCGGGTTGATTGAAGCGCTAACACCAGGTGTTTGGAGTATCTTTATCTGCTGATTGTTAAACTCTGGAATACACATATTTCTATTGTGGTGTGGGATCTGGGCCTGCCGTCCCTCCATCCCCCTCCCCCCTTTCCCTCTCCATCCCTCATTCATCTCAGACTCTAACCACACCCCTTTGAACCACGCCCATTTAAGCCATGCCCACTATTTCACGTAAGCTACACCCATTTTCAGCGTTGCTTTGTTACCTATGCCACGCCTACAAATGCATGCCCCCGCCCCCTAATTATAATGTGACTCCGCCTACAGCCAAAAAAGTTTCCCTAGAATTTTTTTTACAATCTTGGCAACTATGCATCAGGTGTCCCCGGCAGAGCCCCCCCTCCCATCAGGTGTCCCCGGCAGAGCCCCCCCTCCCATCAGGTGTCCCCGGCGGAGCCCCCCCTCCCATCAGGTGTCCCTGGCGGAGCTCCACCTCCCATCAGGTGTCCCCGGCGGAGCTCCCCCTCTTATCAGGTGTCCCCGGCAGAGCCCCCCCTCACATCAGGTGTCCCCAGTGGAGCCCCCCCTCACATTAGATGTCCTCAGTGGAGCCCCCCCTCACATTAGATGTCCTCAGTGGAGCCCCCCCTCACATTAGGTGTCCCCAGTGGAGCCCCCCCTCACATTAGATGTCCTCAGTGGAGCCCCCCCTCACATCAGGTGTCCCCAGTGGAGCCCCCCCTCACATTAGATGTCCTCAGTGGAGCCCCCCCTCACATCAGGTGTCCCCAGTGGAGCCCCCCCTCACATTAGATGTCCTCAGTGGAGCCCCCCCTCACATTAGGTGTCCCCAGTGGAGCCCCCCCTCACATTAGATGTCCTCAGTGGAGCCCCCCTCACATTAGATGTCCTCAGTGGAGCCCCCCCTCACATTAGGTGTCCCCAGTGGAGCCCCCCTCACATTAGGTGTCCCCAGTGGAGCCCCCCTCACATTAGATGTCCTCAGTGGAGCCCCCCCTCACATTAGGTGTCCCCAGTGGAGCAGTGGAGGATCTGGGGCTGCTGTCCCGTCATTTCCCTCTCCCCTTCTCCCCCTTTCCGTCTCCCCCTCTCCATCCCTCATTCATCTCAGACTCTAACCACACCCTATCGAGCCACGCCCATTTAAGCCACGCCCACTATGTCGCGTAAACCACGTCCATTTTTCGCCGCGCCGCACTTGTATATTTTCCTAAGCCACTCCTACAAATGAATGCCCCGCCCCTTAACTATTGTATGGCTCCACCTACATCCACAAAAGTGTCCCACATTTTTTTTTACAATATTGGCAACTATGCATATCCCTGGTGTAAAGGAAGGGTTTATAGGATTGAGTTTCATTCAATCCTGGAGGATAAGCACTCAATCCAGAGGGTTTCTTGCTGGAGAATGAGTTTGTCCCACTCTCTGCCTCTTGGGTTTTTGGGGACAACGGCCAGAACAAAGAAAGAGACAGAGGATGTGTCAAATTTATGATAAAGAAAGATCTAAATCTAGATGCTGACTCATCTTGCCGTTGCCCGAATAGTACACAGTGCTGTATTTTGGCCCCCCTCTGCCTCCCGAGTCAGCCTATTCACTGCAGGAAGTTGCGAAGTTGCTGGCCGAGCGTCTCTCGCATGGAGCACACACAGCGTGTGCTCACAGTTCCCCCCTCCCCCTCCCCTTCCCATCTGCACAGACAGGAGAGAGAGAACTTGTCAGCGTTGATCGCTCAGATTGTGTGTTCAGTGGACAGACTCAGCTACAGTCTGCATATCCTGGAGGGTGAGAATAAAATCCCCATCCTCTTCACTGTCTCTCCTTGAAAACCTCACACAGGATTTATCTGTGCTCAGACTTTGTTTCTCCTATCATCTCCCTGTTATCTGAAATACAGACTCTCTGATAATTAACCCTTTGTGTCCTTGCTGTGCTTTACTACTCTGCTCTAATGGACACATGTACACTGCTGCTTACATATATGGTTAACTCTTTACAGGTCAATATCTGCAGTCTGGTGCTTCTGGAATCAATGGCATTTAACACCTTAGTGTCTGCTGTATATGTGGTTAACCTTTCATAGCCCATTGTATCTCTAAGCCCTGGTTCACATCGATGCTACTTTGAAATCACATTATTTCATTTGAAGTAGCTTGATTTCAAAGTAGCAAGGTCAGCGCGATTTTAGGTGATACTTGATAGACGTTTGTGTGGCTTCATTCACAGAGGTCTATTGAAGTCGCATCTGAAATCGGCAAAAGTAGTACAGAAACTACTTTTGCAAATCGGTGCGATGCTGCAAAATCAGTGTCGCACCGATTGAAACAGTGCCATTGCTTCCAATAGCCTGCAACTTTTCATGCGATTTGATCTCTCAAATCGCATGACAAGTTGCTCCAATGTGAACCTAGGCTTAGGCTCAGTTCACACTGGCTTTGATGGGCACTGATGAGGCTGCATTGATGGGCACTGACGAGGCTGCATTGATGGGCACTGACGAGGCTGCATTGATGGGCACTGATGAGGCTGCATTGATGGGCACTGATGAGGCTGCATTGATGGTCACTGATGAGGCTGCATTGATGGGCACTGACGAGGCTGCACTGATGAGCACTAATGAGGCTGCTTTAATGGGCACTGATGAGGCTGCTTTGATGGGCACTGATGAGGCTGCATTGATGGGCACTGACGAGGCTGCACTGATGAGCACTAATGAGGCTGCTTTGATGAGCACTGACGAGGCTGCTTTGATGGGCACTGACGAGGCAGCTTTGATGGGCACTGATGAGGCAGCATTGATGGGCACTGACGAGGCTGCTTTGATGGGCACTGACGAGGCTGCTTTGATGGGCACTGACGAGGCTGCATTGATGAGCAATGACGAGGCTGCATTGATGGGCACTGACGAGGCTGCATTGATGGGCACTGACGAGGCTGCTTTGATTGGCACTGACGAGGCTGCTTTGATTGGCACTGACGAGGCAGCTTTGATGGGCACTGTTGAGGCAGCTTTGATGGGCACTGATGAGGCAGCATCATTGATGGGCACTGACGAGGCTACTTTGATGGGCACTGACGAGGCTGCATTGATGAGCACTGATGAGGCTGCATTGATGGGCACTGACGAGGCTGCATTGATGGGCACTGACGAGGCTGCTTTGATGGGCACAGATGAGGCTGCATTGCTGGGCACCGATGAGGCTGCATTGCTGGGCACCGATGAGGCTGCATTGCTGGGCACCGATGAGGCTGCATTGCTGGGCACCGACGAGGCTGCTTTGATGGGCACCGATGAGGCTGCATTGCTGGGCACCGATGAGGCTGCATTGCTGGGCACCGACGAGGCTGCTTTGATGGGCACAGATGAGGCTGCATTGCTGGGCACCGATGAGGCTGCATTGCTGGGCACCGATGAGGCTGCATTGCTGGGCACCGACGAGGCTGCTTTGATGGGCACTGACGAGGCTGCTTTGATGGGCACCGATGAGGCTGCTTTGATGGGCACTGATGAGGCTGCACTTGGTACCCACCTTTAACCACTTCAATACTGGGCACTCTTACCCCCCTCCTTCCCAGACCAATTTTTAGCTTTCAGCGCTGTCACATTTTGAATGACAATTGTGCGGTCATGCAACACTGTACTCAAATTACATTTTTATCATTTTTTTCACACAAATAGAGCTTTTCTTTGGTGGTATTTAATCACCGCTGGGATTTTTATTTTTTACGCTACAAATAAAAAAAGACCGAAAATTTTCCAAAAAAAAAGCATTTTTCTTAGTTTCTGTTATAAAATTTTGCAAAGAAGTATTTTCTTTTGATAAATTTTGACCAAAAATGATGCTGCTACATTTCTTTGGTAAAAATAACCCAAATCAGTGTTTATTTGGTGTTGGCAGTGATGGGGGACAGACAGATGTTTTATGGGGACACAGACATGTGTATGGGGACAGGGGTGACAGTGGTGCTTGGTGTACTATTTGTGGGGTGATCTATAACAGCTCTCTGTGTAAAATCATCCTCACACAGAGAGCTGTCACAGATCTGCAGATTCCCCCCCCCCACGCACTGAGCTGGGCGGGGAGAACTGTCACAGAGACATGCGTTTCATTTTACTCATATGTTGATTAATCCCTATTTCCTGCCCTGTATTGTATAGGGTTGTAGAGCAATTTTTCTGAGAGACCTCTTACTACGACTCAACCACTCCACGTATCTAGTAACCACTGGATGTATATTGTTATTACTACAATTATTGCACATTTTCTATGTGGTATTTATGTATTAGAGGAGATACAAGAGTCTGTGAGGTCACTCAAATATGTTTTTTATTTTGTGTTTGTATACAATGGTTTTAACTTTATCCAATTAAAAACTCAAATTTTTTACAAATTTACACATGCGCCTACAAAGTCCATACCTTTATCTTACTTTCTGGGAGCATGAAATTGTTCAAAATGTCTTGGTATGCTGACGCCTTAAGAGTTCCCTTCACTGGAACTAAGGGGCTGAGCCCAACCCCTGAAAAACAACCCCACACCATAATCCCCCCTCCACCAAATGATTTGGACCAGTGTACAAAGAAAGGTCCATAGACATGGATGAGCGAGTTTGGGGTGGAGGAACTTGACTGGCCTGCACAGAGTCCTGACCTCAACCCGATAGAACACCTTTGGGGTGAATTAGAGCGGAGACTGTGAGCCAGGCCTTCTCGTCCAACATCAGTGCCTGACCTCACAAATGTGCCTCTGAAAGAATGGTCAAACATTCCCATAGACACACTCCTAAACCTTGTGGACAGCCTTTCCAGAAGAGTTGAAGCTGTTATGTCTGCAAAGGGTGGGCCAAGTCAATATTGAACCCTACAGACTAAGACTGGGATGTCATTAAAGTTCATGTAAAGGCAGGCGTACCAATACTTTTGACAATATAGTGTGCACAGTCAGGTCCATAAATATTAGGACATTGACACTATTCTAATCTTTTTGGCTCTATACACCACCACAATGGATTTGAAATGAAACAAACAAGTGCTTTAACTGCAGACTTTCAGCTTTAATTTGAGGGTATTTACATCCAAATCAGGTGAACGGTGTAGGAATTACAACAATTTATATATGTGTCTCCCACTTTTTAAGGGACCAAAAGTAATGGGACAATTGGCCTCTCAGCTGTTCCATGGCCAGGTGTGTGTTATTCCCTCATTATCCCATTTACAAGGAGCAGATAAAAGGTCCAGAGTTCATTTCAAGTGTGCTATTTGCATTTGGATTCTGCTGCTGTCAACTCTTAATATGAGATCCGAAGAGCTGTCACTATCAGTGAAGCAAGCCATCATTAGGCTGAAAAAAACAAAACAAACCCATCAGAGAGATGGCAAAAACATTAGGTGTGGCCAAATCAACTGTTTGGAACATCCTTAAAACGAAAGAACGCACCGGTGAGCTCAGCAACACCAAAAGACCCGGAAGAACACAGAAAACAACTGTGGTGGATGACCAAAGAATTATTTCCCTGGTGAAGAAAACACCCTTCACAACAGTTGGCCAGATCAAGAACACTCTCCAGGAGGTAGGTGTATGTGTGTCAAAGTCAACAATCAAGAGAAGACTTCACCAGAGTGAATACAGAGGGTTCACCACAAGATGTAAACCATTGGTGAGCCTCAAAAACAGGAAGGCCAGATTAGAGTTTGCCAAACAACATCTAAAAAAGCATTCACAGTTCTGGAACAACATCCTATGAACAGATGAGACCAAGATCAACTTGTACCAGAGTGATGGGAAGAGAAGAGTATGGAGAAGGAAAGGAACTGCTCATGATCCAAAGCATACCACCTCATCAGTGAAGCATGGTGGTGGTAGTGTCATTCCGGGTCTTTTGGTGTTGCTGAACTCACCGGTGCGTTCTTTCTTTTTAAGGATGTTCCAAACAGTTGATTTGGCCACACCTAATGTTTTTGCTATCTCTCTGATGGGTTTGTTTTGTTTTTTTCAGCCTAATGATGGCTTGCTTCACTGATAGTGACAGCTCTTTGGATCTCATATTGAGAGTTGACAGCAACAGATTCCAAATGCAAATAGCACACTTGAAATGGACTCTGGACCTTTTATCTGGGATATAAATGGGATAATGAGGGAATAACACACACCTGGTCATGGAACAGCTGAGCAGCCAATTGTCCCATTACTTTTGGTCCCTTAAAAAGTGAGAGGCACATATACAAACTGTTGTAATTCCTACACCGTTCACCTGATTTGGATGTAAATACCCTCAAATTAAAGTTGGAAGTCTGCAGTTAAAGCACATCTTGTTTGTTTCATTTCAAGTCCATTGTGGTGGTGTATAGAGCCAAAAAGATTAGAATTGTGCCGATGTCCCAATATTTATGGACCTGACTGTATGTGTGTGTGTGTGTGTGTCTATAGATATAGGAACACACACACACGTGTGTTTGAGCTTTGGGTGCAAACCCTGATGCAATAGGCTGCGCACACCTATGGATACAGTATAACTGCCACACTTGGTTTGAGACAGATCTCACAAGCAGTGCTGGGGCAAGATCATCCAGTGCCCAGGGCAAAGATGGCAAATTGCGCCCCCCCCCCCCCCCATAATGTGCAAGCTTATGAGAAGAGAGCACAGCCCGCACCTCGTGGACTGACAGAACTAGTGAAGCCACTGTCACTACTCCTGTCAACCCTATAGTAGAAGGAACTTGCGGCACCCCCATCTCTACAATACATGCTGCGCCCAGGGCAGACATCCCTTCTGTCCACCCCTTGTCCCGGCCTGCTCACAAGTTCATGGTTTGGTCAAATTCCGTATTTATCACTGGGCATTTGCAATCCATCAATGCACTGCATAGCTTTTGCCCCGTCAGATGAATCTCGAATAGTGATGTACAGTATAATGATGAAAAACTAAGTAGTATCACTATTTTTTTCTATTAGGCCTCATGTACACTGCTGCTGGTAAACGGACGTTCAGAGGCAGTTGGATGCTTTTTTCAGCTGCCCCTGAACTTATCCAATGTTATCCTATGTGTACATGTACATAGGTTCGTTTAAAGTGGTGTTCCGGCCAAAATTATACTTTTTAAATAAAAATACCCCAATAATACACAAGCTTAATGTATTCTAGTAAAGTTAGTCTGTAAACTAAGGTCTGTTTTGTTAGTTTATAGCAGTAGTTTGGTATTTTATAAACTTACAGCAGGCCGTGGCCATCTTAAGTGTGGGCATCTGAAGCCAGACTGTATTTCTTCCTGGATCTCATCCTTGCAGATCTCGCACATGCTCAGTGCAGCACAAGCAGTGTAATAGGTTTCAGGTCAGGTTTCCATAGCAACGGCAGTGTCAGAGGAAGTTGCCGCCCCTTCCCAGAAGGCGTTGCAAACAGGAAATGATGCGATGGGCCACGGCCAGGGAGGAGGAAGTGAAAAATGAATACAGCAGATATACAGTAGGTGCTGAGAAAAAAAACATTTAAATATCCAATTCGTTTAGGATAGGGATGCTGAAGAGTTGTAAAAGTGGGTGGAACTCCACTTTAATGTCGTTTTTAGGCAGTTGCGTTTAGAGGCAAAAACAATTAGTTCAGACGACAAAGTTTTGACGGTTCAGACGCCAAATGTGTCTAAATGCGGCTAAAAGCGGTACCAGTGTTTAGCCGCGTTTTTGTTTAGAAGTGTTTTTAAAGGTGCCCTATTTTTTTTTACATTACAAAACTTAAAAATGATAGCAAATGATGAAAAAAACACTAAAAAAATATTTTAGAAACTTGTAATTGCTTGCTATGCTTCATAGACCATTTATATACCCCTAATGAGCCCATGATCCAATCCAATATACCTCTAACGTTGCAGTTAGCCAAAGTAGAATTGGAATTTGACCCATATGTTGTTAGATTTGAACCAGATGACCCCACCATTGAGCTTGACCACCGACTTGATCAAACATAGTTGCGTGAAATGTAATATCTGGCTTTTTTAAGGCTTCAGGCTTTCTAAGGGTGTAAATTTTTGATTTCACTCTTCACCGCCTATCACAATTTCGGAGGCCATGGAATGCCCAGGTGGCACAAAACCCCCCCAAATGACCCCATTTTGGAAAGTAGACACCCCAAGCTATTTGCTGAGAGGTATAGTGAGTATTTTGCAGATTTCGCTTTTTGTCACAAAGTTTTGAAATTTGAAAAAAGAAAAAAAATATATATTTTTCTTTTCTTTCTTCATTTTCAAAAACAAATGAGAGCTGCAAAATACTCACCATAAAAAAAAAAAAGTTTGTCATTTTCCCGCAACTTGTGGCAAAATATAAAATATTCCATGAACTCACCATGCCTCTCAGCAAATAGCTTGGGGTGTCTACTTTCCAAAATGGGGTCATTTGGGGGGGGTTTGTGCCATCTTCGCATTTTATGGCCTTCAAAACTGTGATAGGTAGTGAGGAGTGAAATCAAAGATCTACGCCCTTAGAAATCCTGAAGGCGGTGATTGGTTTTCGGGGGCCCGTACGCGGCTAGGCTCCTAAAAAGTCCCACACATGTGGTATCCCCGTACTCAGGAGAAGCAGCTAAATGTATTTTGGGGTGTAATTCCACATATAACCATGGCATGTGTGAGCAATATATCATTTAGTAACAACTTTTTGTATTTTTTTTTTTTTTTTGTCATTATTCAATCACTTGGGACAAAAAAAATAAATATTCAATGGGTTCAACATGCTACATGTCTACTTTCCAAAATGGGGTCATTTGGGTGGGTTTTGTACTGCCCTGCCATTTTAGCACCTCAAGAAATGACATAGGCAGTCATAAACTAAAAGCTGTGTAAATTCCAGAAAATGTACCCTAGTTTGTAGACGCTATAACTTTTACGCAAAACAATAAATATACGCTTATTGACATTTTTGTTTGTGGCGACTTCAGACTGTGGGCTTAGTGTGGCCGAGTGCGGGGTGTACCAAGATGGCCATGACGGAACGTCACTTCCATTATGAAATCTGACGGGTCGCCTAATCTGACGGGACACAGGCATGCAGGAAGGTGTAGCTGAAAAAGCCCCTCTTCCCCTTCTGAAGACTCCTGTGATATATTTATTATTTTATTTTGGCCTAGGCCAGAAACCAGGAACTGTTTGGTAAAATATATTTTAAAAAAAGGTTAAAATAGTAATTATAGTGTACTTTGCTATTTACTCACTAACGCTAGCAGCATAAGGATAACAAATAGTTAATGTTGATTGCGAGAGTTTAGTTTCCCTTTTGGCTGTGAAATCACTGAAACGAACTAGGAAAACACTGTTGAAGAAGCAGGCATAGGCGAGGGAGAAAGTTTTACTCTAGGAAGGAAAAAATTTCTACAATGATGAGTGGACAGTTAATCTTTAATCACTTTGATTGGGCTAAATCATGGACTATGAATGCTCATCTTTTTTACTGCATGCCTAAGGAGAGACATTCTCACAACAAAGACAGGAGGAATCTGCATGTTGAAACAGTATCCTGAACAATGTCAGTTATGTCATGCTTAGCGTAAAGTTGTTAGTATTGGACACCGGGAAACATGACCCTCACTATAGGTGGATGAGGGGTGCACTTTTGTAGCACCCTGTAGTTTAGGCAGGGATGCTCCTCACAAATTTACTTGCCAGGAGTAGTTATACTGGTTGATTGTTATGGATCCATTGATTTCTCCCTAAGTTTGACCTTGTTGTACTTTTCTTTACTACCACTAGCTGGCTGGGAACTTGGTGGTACTAGATATGAGAAGGACAACCCAAGGTCAGGTTATGGGTATATGGGGTATCTCAGCCAATGGACAGGGGTTTTCTTGAATCCCTTGGCCTGCTGGGAGAGCCTATATATTTGGGGGGAGTCAGCTGATCTATGTTCTGTGCCACCCGGATGGCTGTCTGGGTGGACATGTGTCGTGTGCCCCGGGCTGCTAGGCCAGAGATTGGGCCTTTCCCGGGGTCGTCTGGCTGCTAGGATGTGTGAGGGCCTATTCAGAAGCAGGAGAGCAGAGCAAGGTTGTCATCTGGGATGTTCCTTGTCTGTCACCCGGGAGCTGTGATGCGCTCTGTGTGCCTGCCCTTTTCCCTCTCCTTCCACCCTGGCTGGGGCAGGGGGATTGGGCGGCTGCCCTCAGCCAATCGGCGTTACGCACTGTGCTCCATGCGTGGCGCCCAATTGGGCGTCATGGCGGGAGAGCGCGTTTTCCATCCCTGGCCGACTCAGCTGGGGATGCTGGCATCAGTTATGGGCTGGGGCCCCACCCCGCATTTGCTGTGCATGTGTGATGTTGGTGGGAACCCCCGTGCAGGTGGGGCGTATATAAGGCATTTCCCTGAACACAGTTCCTTTAGCTGCGCACATGTAGACGCTGCAATCTGTAGCTGTACTTTGCCTACATGCACACACCTAAGGTAACTACCCAGCGACTCCATATATTGTTGCTTAGTATGCCACTTTTTTCTGGGTCTCTACATAAGCCTTTTGATCTCTAATGGATATCTTATTTATCCACTGTAGACCCCACTGGCTGCTATCACTCCTGCTCACCACTTCGATACAATATGGAGATTGGCAAACTGTGCTTTGGGGGTGCTGCCTGTGTGCCCAGCCATTAAGGGGCTTCAGAACACCTCACCTCCCGGGACAGACACCCCTGGGCCCTGGCCCCTTACTTACCATATGCCGCTGTGGTCTGCTGTATGTAAGTACCCGGGATTGACAATTCTGTTCTCTCCTGTTGCGCCCATCCAATATTAGACTTTACTATATTTCATTTTTTGTAGATACTATGTAGCATCCATCCTAGAGGAAGTGTTTTAACATGAAACGTGTCAGTCTTTCAGGATGTATCATCATGCTTCAACAGCAATCATCTAGAACCACAACCTTTCATTTCTACTAACACAATCTACACTCCTGTTTATCCAATATTACCATTTGTTGCCAATATGTGTTTTATATGTGTTTATGCATGCATTTTTACAGTATTACTATGTCTGCATTATCGTGTGTTGTTATATGTATATATTAATGCATATTCATGCTGTCCATGCCATTCATACATGGTTTTTCATATGACACTACCCTTTTATATGACATGTACCACTGTAACATATTTACATTTATATGTTAATAAACATGTTCACATATCTTTTAAACCACAACCAGTCATTAGCCTCATTCATAGTCCCAATTTCTCCCTTTTTATTTACCTGAACCCGGGATGAAGGCACATACATTTATTCGCCTCATCTAAAGTCCCAAATCTCCCCTTTTATACTCACAAATTTACTTGCCAGGAGTAGTTATCCTGGATTGTTAGGGATCTAATGATTTCTCCCTAAGTTTGGCCTTGCTGTACTTTTCTCTTCTAGCACTAGGTGGCCGAGCACTTGGTGGTACTAGATATGAGAAGGACAACCCAAGGTCAGGTTATGGATATGTGGGTATCTCCGCCAATGGGCAAGGGTTTTCTTGAATCCTTTGGCCTGCTGGTAGAACCTATATATATTTGGATGGAGTCAGTTGATCTATGTTCTGTGCCACCCGGACGGCTGTCTGGGTGGACGTGTGTCGTGAGCTCCGGGCTGCTAGGCCGGAGATTGGGCCTATCCCGGGGCCGTCTGGCTGCTAGGATGTGTGAGGGCCTATTCAGAAGCAGGAGAGCAGAGCAAGGTTAGGATTGCGGCTTGAAGTCCAACCAGAAGTGACGGTTCTGCCGGCCGGAGAACCTGTCATGGTCTGAGGTAGAGGGGAAGCTGTCACTACTAAGGGACCAACCACCTTTACCAGGGACCACAGTGAGCAACTGAAGCAAGTACCAGTTCATTATTCTCACCGAACGGGCACAGTGGAGAATTGGGAAACTTCAGGCGGTAATCAAGTCAGGGACCCAACCTGCAGAGGAGACGCTTGCAGAGCAGCCTTTGTGTGTCAAGCCAAGGACTGAGCCGGTCAGCAGGGGTGACGCTTGAGAAGTATCTGGAGTGCCAAGCTAGGGACCCAGCAGAGAGGTGGGGGTGACGCTTAGGGTAGATACCATTGTAAAGATTGGAGGAGCTCAAGGGATTCAGAGTTAGTGAATCGGAGGGTCTAGTGAGAGACCGGGAGCTCAGTGGGCTAAAGAACTACAAAGAGAAGGTCAGAGGTGTAGAGGGGTCAGAGTGCTGAGGGGATATCTAGGGTGTTGAGCGGTCAGAGTGCTGGGGGGGGGATATCTGGGGTATTGGGGAGTCAGAGTATTGGGGGATATCTGGGGTGTAGAGGGGTCAGAGTGCTGGGGGGATATCTGGGGTGTAGAGGGATCAGAGTGCTTGGGGGATATCTGGGGTCTAGAGGGATCAGAGTGCTGGGGGGATATCTGGGGTGTAGAGGGGTCAGGGTGCTGGGGGGATATCTAGAGTGTAGAGGGGTCAGAGTGCTGGGGGGATATCTGGGGTGTAGAGGGGTCAGAGTGCTGGGGGGATATCTAGGGTGTAGAGGGGTCAGAGTGCTGGGGGGATATCTGGGGTGTTGAGGGGTCAGAGTGCTGGGGGAATATTTAGGGTGTAGAGGGGTCAGAGTGCTGTGGGGATATCTAGGGTGCAGAGGGGTCAGAGAGTGCTGGGGAGATATCTGGGGTGTAGAGTAATCAGAGTGGTGGGGGGATATCTAGAGTGTAGAGGGATCAGAGTGCTGGGGGGATATCTGGGGTGTAGAGGGGTCAAAGTGCCGGGGGGGATATCTGGGGTGTAGAGGGGTCAGAGTGCTGGGGGGATATCTGGGGTGTTGAGGGGTCAGAGTGCTGGGGGGATATCTAGGGTGTAGAGGGGTCAGAGTGCTCTGGGGATATCTGGGGTGTAGAGGGGTCAGAGTGCTGTGGGGATATCTAGGGTGTAGAGGGGTCAGAGAGTGCTGGGGGAATATTTAGGGTGTAGAGGGGTCAGAGTGCTGTGGGGATATCTAGGGTGTAGAGGGGTCAGAGAGTGCTGGGGGGATATCTGGGGTGTAGAGGGATCAGAGTGCTGGGGGGATATCTAGAGTGTAGAGGGATCAGAGTGCTGGGGGGATATCTGGGGTGTAGAGGGGTCAGAGTGCTGGGGGGATATCTGGGGTGTAGAGGGGTCAGAGTGCTGTGGGGATATCTAGGGTGTAGAGGGGTCAGAGTGCTGGGGGTGATATCTGGGGTGTAGAGTGGTCAGAGTGCTGGGGGGATATTTAGGGTGTAGAGGGGTCAGAGTGCTGTGGGGATATCTAGGGTGTAGAGGGGTCAGAGAGTGCTGGGGGGATATCTGGGGTGTAGAGGGATCAGAGTGCTGGGGGGGATATCTGGGGTGTAGAGGGGTCAGAGTGCTGGGGGGATATCTGGGGTGTAGAGGGGTCAGAGTGCTGGGGGGATATCTGGGGTGTAGAGGGGTCAGAGTGCTGGGGGGATATCTGGGGTGTAGAGGGGTCAGAGTGCTGGGGGGATATCTGGGGTGTAGAGGGGTCAGAGTGCTGTGGGGATATCTAGGGTGTAGAGGGGTCAGAGAGTGCTGGGGGGATATCTGGGGTGTAGAGGGGTCAGAGTGCTGGGGGGGATATCTTGGGTGTAGAGGGGTCAGAGTGCTGGGGTTTTTTTTGAGGTGTAGATGGGTCAGTGTTGGGGGGATATCTGGGGTGTAGAGGGATCAGAGTGCTGGGGGGGATATCTTGGGTGTAGAGGGGTCAGAGTGCTGGGTGGGGGATATCTGGGGTGTAGAGGGGTCAGAGTGCTGGGGGGGATATCTGGGGTGTAGAGGGGTCAGAGTGCTGGGGGGGATATCTGGAGTGTAGAGGGGTCAGAGTCCTGGGGGAATATCTGGGGTGTAGAGGGGTCAGAGTGCTGGGGGGATATCTGGGGTGTAGAGGGGTAAGAGTGCTGGGGGGATATTTAGGGTGTAGAGGGGTCAGAGTGCTGGGGGGATATTTAGGGTGTAGAGGGGTCAGAGTGCTGGGGGGATATCTGGGGTGTAGAGGGGTCAGAGTGCTGGGGGGATATCTAGGGTGTAGAGGGGTCAGAGTGCTGGGGGGATATTTAGGGTGTAGAGGGGTCAGAGTGCTGGGGGGATATCTGGGGTGTAGAGGGGTCAGAGTGCTGGGGGGATATCTAGGGTGTAGAGGGGTCAGAGTGCTGGGGGGATATCTGGGGTGTAGAGGGGTCAGAGTGCTGGGGGATATCTGTGGTGTAGAGGGGTCAGAGTGCTGGGGGGATATTTAGGGTGTAGAGGGGTCAGAGTGCTGTGGGGATATCTAGGGTGTAGAGGGGTCAGAGAGTGCTGGGGGGATATCTGGGGTGTAGAGGGATCAGAGTGCTGGGGGGATATCTGGGGTGTAGAGGGGTCAGAGTCCTGGGGGAATATCTGGGGTGTAGAGGGGTCTGAGTGCTGGGGAATATCTGGGGTGTAGAGGGGTCAGAGTGCTGGGGGGATATCTGTGGTGTAGAGGGGTCAGAGTGCTGGGGGATATCTGTGGTGTAGAGGGGTCAGAGTGCTGGGGGATATCTGTGGTGTAGAGGGGTCAGAGTGCTGGGGGATATCTGTGGTGTAGAGGGGTCAGAGTGCTGGGGGGATATTTAGGGTGTAGAGGGGTCAGAGAGTCCTGGGGGAATATCTGGGGTGTAGAGGGGTCTGAGTGCTGGGGAATATCTGGGGTGTAGAGGGGTCAGAGTGCTGGGGGGGATATCTGAGGTGTACAAATTCACAGTTAAGATGCCCAACAATAATTTTTAGGATTTCTTTCCTTTTACACTGGGGCTGTTTTCAGGCGCTTTAGTGCTGGAAATAGCCTCTGCGGGAGCTGGTGTGGTGTGAGGGAGAGGTTCAAAACAAGTCTCAAATTTATCGGCTCCAGCAGCTGCTTCATCACCCAGGATGTGTCTGGCTGAGCTGTCCAGGTATCCAAAAAGAAAAACCTGTTTAACTGCTTATAACATGCAGTGGCGGCTGGTGCTCCATCGGCAGACAGACCTGACCACGGATTCCATGTTATTTAGTAAGAGGCAGAGTGAGGAAATTGGAAGGTATGGCTAAACTATCCAGTGAAGCAGGCCCTTGCACTACATAGCGCCCCCCGTGGGGGCGTGCATTGCGGCGATCGGTGGTGCGTTATGTCAGTCTGACACACCGATCTCTGTAAAGAGCCTCCGATGTTCTCGATGTTGACAGGAAGAGCCGTTGATCAGCTTTTCCTCACTCGCGTCTGACAGACGCAAGTAGAGGAGAGACGATCGGCGGCTCTCCTGACAGGGGGGGGTCTGAGCTGATTGTTTATCAGTGCAGCCCCCCCTCAGATGCCCACACTAGACCACCAGGGAAGCCCCCAGCATGTGGATGGCCAGGTATATCCCCCATGGCTATCCACATGTAAAAAATATGCCCAAAATATGCCAATCAGTGCCCACAAATTGAAGAAGAAAACGTACTTATTTACAAAAAAAGTAACAGAAACAAAGAAAAACTTGTTTTTTTTCAAAATTTTTGGCCTTTTTTTATTTGTTGTGCAAAAAAGAAAGCTCTATTTGTGGAAACAAAATGATAAAAAATTTGTTTGGGTACAGTGTAGCATGACCGCACAATTGTCATTCAAATTGCGACAGCACTGAAAGCTGAAAATTGGCCTGGGTAGGAAGGTGTCTAAGTGCCTGGTATTGAAGTGGTTAATAGAGGTGAGAGGCTGGGAGAATCGTGTGGCGCACCACAGATTGACGATGATTGGAGGAATTTGAAACCAATCATTTTCTGCACATGCACTTTTGTTTTCTCTGCATGAACTGTTATATGAAGCTTGCACTTGTTGGACTATGCACTTTAACTCATTTAATTAGGCGGCTTTCTTGCACTTTTCTGCCCTGTGTGCAATTTTTTTCAATTTAAGCGACTTTTTTCACTTTATGCGATTTATTTATTTATTTTTCATGCTATGTGATTTTCCTCATTTTTATGTGCTTTATGAGTTTTATTGGATCCACTGACTGTATTTTTACATTTTTGGACTTATTTATGTGATTTTTATTTTTTTTATTCATGCGACTTTTTTTTTTCACTATATGCAATTTTTTTTCTATTTTTTTATTTTTTGTACTTTTATGCACTTTATGAGTTGTATTGGATTTATTGAATGTATTTTCACTCATTATCCTGTTAGCCACTTGATGTCACATTGAAGAATTGTCATTAGCTACACATTTCAGTCACATTATTTTTGTGATATTTGATTTATATTCACAGTTTAGTTAGCACCACATATTTATTTTATTTGTATTGCTTTTTTGTGTGGGAACACTTTTTATATGTTTGGCGGCTTCTCTCATCCTTAATTTATTTTCTTTTTTTCACTTTGGTTTTGCACACTTATTCCCCCCCTTCTTTTCAGCCTCTAAGCGCCTGAAAACCACCTCCCATTCATTCAAGTGTGAATTTTCACATTGGGGCGGTGCGCTTGCGGAAGGTTCCAAAAAGTCCTGCAAGCAGCATCTTTGGGGTGAGTTGGGAGCGCTGGATTTAGCACTCCCAAAATGCCCTGCTCATTGGAATAAATGGGCAGCACTTCCCAAAGCACCTGAAAAGCGATTCAGAAGCGCCACAACACCGGACTTTACAACTCTATGGTGTTAAAAGCGCCCCGCTAGCGGGCGAAAAAGTGCCGCTAAAACCCCTTTCACACTGGGGCCGTGGCCGCGTTCGCGGTAAAGCATTGCTCATTTTAGCGGCGCTTTATTGCTGTTTAAGCACCACTTTTTGGCCGATAGCGGGGCGCTTTTAACATCAAAGAAGGGGTTAAAACTCCCATGTTGCTGCACTTCTGAAGTGCTTTTCAGGTGCTTCAGAAGCACTGCCCATTCATTCCAATGGGCAGGGGTGTTTTGGGAGCGCTAAATACAGCGATCCAAAACCGCCCCAAAGATGCTGCTTGCAGGATTCTTTGGAACGTCCCGCAAGCGCACCGCCCCCCAGTGCTAAAGGTCACACTTGATTGAATGGTGGCGGTTTTCAGTCGCTTAGCAGAGGCTATTTCCAGCGCTAAAGCGCCTGAAAATCGCCCCAGTGGGGGTCTTAAACAGCGGTACATCGCGGTTCGCATTGGATGCCGATGTGGTTTACAGCAGGGGTCCTGTGTGTCCTGGTTCGCTGTTTTAGGTCCAATTTCAGCCTGAATTTTGGGCTGAATTCGCACCTGAAATGGACCAAAAGATGCACAGGGCTCCTGTGCAAATTCACACCGGAGCCACATCGGGAAATATGTGAGCCAGTCAGTCCATAGAGAGCCAGTCACATTCTCCTGCTAGTGAACCCAGTGAACACGGCCGTGGCCCCAGTGTGAAAGGGGTCTTATGCCGCGTACACTCAACCGGTTTTCCCATCAGAATAAACTCTGAAGGTTTCTCCGACAGAACTCCGACGGAATTCCATTCCAGCGGTCTTGCCTACACACGGTCAATCCAAAGTCCGACCGTCCAGAACGCAGTGACGTACAACACGTACGACAGGACTAGAAAAAGGACGTTCAATAGCCAGTAGTCAAGCTTCCGTCTCGTACTTGCTTCAGAGCATGCATCGTTTTTGGTCCGTCGGAACAGCATACAGACGAGCGGGTTTCCCAGAAAGATTGAGAACATGTTCTATTTCTAGGTCCGTCAGAATTTTTGAAAAAAAAAGGTCCGATGAAGCATACACACGAGCGAATTATATGATTAAACAATTCCGTTGGACTTTTCCTGTCGGACATTCCGCTCGTGTGTACGCGGCATTAGTCAAGCATGGAAGAGGGCCATGGGACCAAGCTGAGGAGAGTCAAGTGAAGGCTTGAACCTCTGCAGATTTCTTCTCCCCTACCGTACTGTCTCCAACAGCACCATTCTCCAGCTGCTGGAGCAAAAGAAAACATTTCTCCAAATCACTCCCCTATCCAACATCTTAATGCTAACTGTTGGCTTTGCAGCTGCTCCCATTGCAGCTCATTGAATTGCCCCCCATTCCGCGAGTTTATGTCCAATACTTCACCACAATGGTAGGTACTGACCCACAATTATTTTGCCCAAAAGGCCATCCTTGCCCTCAACCAGCTTGTGAAATATTATGCATCTGTTGCTGGACCATGCTGTCAGCAGCAGTGTACACATGACCACGAAAACGTGTTTCATTAAGCGTGGACAGGGGCTACATATTCTTCATAGTACATTTTGCCTCCCCTGCCAAATTTCTAATGTTTGCTGCAGCATAAATCCACGGATGTTGGCTCAAACTTGTCTTGCATACACAAATGTTGTCGGAAATTCCAAACATCAAGAACGCGTTGACGTACAACACGTACGACGACGAGCCGAGAAAAATGAAGTTCAATAGCCAGTGCGGCTCTTCTGCTTGATTCCGAGCATGCGTGGAACTTTGTGCGTCGGTATTGTGTACACACGCTCGGAATTTCCGACAACGGATTTCGTTGTCGAAAAATATGAGATCCAGCTCTCAAACATCTGTTGTCGGAAATTTCCGACAGCAAATGTCCGATGGAGCCTACACACGATCAGAATTTCTGACAAAAGGCTCACATTGAACATTTGTTGTCGGAAATCCGATCGTGTGTACCCGGCTTAATTGTTATTTTTGAATAAAACCTGCCTCATTTTTTTTTATTCCTATATTTTGAATATCTTAGGAAAGAATGGGAATGGGAATATGGGGCTGTGGTTTTAACAATGTACTACTACAAAAAAGAATCCCACAAATCGTACTGTTAAACCGTTTTGCCTCTGGTCAACCCTTTCATGACTAAGCCTATTTTTGAAATTTGGTGTTTAAAAATCCGTATTTTTTGCTAGAAAATTACTTAGAACCCCCAAAGATAATATATTTTTTTTTAGCAGCGAATCTAGAGAATAAAATGGAGATTGTTGCAATATTTTATATCACACGGTATTTGTGCAGCGCTGTTTTAAACGCAAATTTTTTGGGAAAAGGGACACTTTCATGAATTTAAAAAAAACCAAACAGTAAAGTTACCCCAATTTTTTTGTATAATGTGAAAGATGATGTTACGTCGAGTAAATAGATACCAAACATGTCACGCTTTATAATTGTACGCACTTGTGGAATGGCGACAAACTACGGTACCTAAGAATTTCCATAGGCGGCGCTTTAAATTTTTTTAACGGTTACTAGCTTAGAGTTACAGAGGAGGTCTAGTGCTAGAATTATTGCTCTCGCTCTGACGATCGCGGCGATACCTCACATGTGTGATTTGAACACCGTTTACATATGTGGGTACGACTTCCGCATGCGTGTTCTTTGCTGCGCGAGCTTGCGGGGACGGGGGCGCTTTAAAAAATTTTTTTTTCTTATTTATTTTATTTATTTTTAAATTGTGTTTTTAAAAAAAATAAATAAATTGATTTTTATTTCTGTCACAAGGAATGTAATCATCCCTTGTGACAGTAATAGGTGGTGACAGGTACTCTTTATGAAGGGATCGGGGCTCTAAAAGACCCCGGATCCCACCTTTGCACTTCAAAGTATTCAGATCGTCATTTTCGACGATTCTGAATACTGTGTATTTTTTTAAAACCGGCGCCATTGGCTGTCGAGTAAACGGGAAGTGACGTCATGACCAATCTGTATGCCAAGCTGGAGAAATGTTCCCTGAATGTTTGAGGTCCTGTTTCTGGGATGCTTTGTCTCAAGTTTGGGTCTTCGTATGGATCCTGGAAAGGTCTTGGCCATTACCGACTGGTCTCTTCCTGCTAGCCTCAAGGCCACATAGCGCTTTCTTGGCTTCACAAATTATTATAGGCATTTCATTAGGAATTACTCTTCCATTGCTGTGCCTATTATCGCTTTGACCAAGAAGAGTGTGAATACCAAGGACTGGCCTCCTGAAGCTGTCGCTGCATTTCACAACCTGAAAAAGGCCTTTGTTTCTGGACCTTTCTTGAGGAGACCAAATCCTGGGGACCCATTTTTTTTATTGAAGTGGACGCTTCTTCAATGGGGGTGGGAGCTGTGCTTCTTTAATTCTTTGAGAAGAGACGTCAACCATGTGCTTTCTTCTCCAAAAAATTTTCTCAGGAGGAAATAAATTATGCCATTGGTGATCAGGAACTTCTCGCAATTAAATTAGCGTTGGAGTGGCGTCATCTATTGGAGGGTTCCCCTCACTCCATAACGATTTTTACAGGTCACAAGAATCTACAGTATCTACAGAATGCTAAACGTCTGAATCCCAGACAGGCCAGGTGGAGTATTTTCTTTTCCCGTTTTAATTGCACGATTACGTATAAACCTGGTTCCTGCAGTGGTCGGGCTGATGCACTCTCTAGGTCATTTGACGCTTTGGACGAGGAGTCCACCCCTGAACCTGAGCCGATTGTCCCGACCTCATGCATTGTTGCCCATTCTATCACCCTGGAGTCGAAAATTCCTCCTGGCAATACCTTCGTCCCCACTAAGCTAAGAGCTAAGATCCTTAGTTGGGGACATGATTCCAAGGTGTCAGGTCATGCTGGGTTCCTCCGATCCTTCCTGCTCATCAGTCATCACTACTGGTGGCCTAATCTCCGCTCAGATGTCAAAGACTACGTTAAGGCTTGTCAAGTCTGTGCTCAGTCTAAATCCTCCACACAAGCCCCTGCTGGTCTTCTCATGCCCTTGCCCATTCCTAAGTAACCCTGGTCTCACATTGCCATGGATTTTATCACTGATCTCCCACTGTCAGAGAATAATACGGTCATTTGGGTGGTAATCGATCGGTTCTCCAAGATGGCTCATTTTGTTCCTCTTTCTGGTCTTCCTTCTGCTCCTGCCTTGGTTCCCATTTTTGTTTGAGAAATTTTCCGTCTCCATGGGGTTCCTTCTCATATTGTTTCCGACAGGGGAGTTCAAATATGTCAAATATTTGGAGAGCCTTTTGCAAATCCCTCAATATTGTCTTGGATTTTTCTTCTTCTTACCACCCTCAATCCAATGGACAGACTGAGAGGGTTAATCAGGGGTTAGAGGTCTTTCTTCGCACCTTAGTCTCTGCTCATCGTGACGATTGGTCCTCTACTCCTTTGGGCAGAATTCTCTCACAACAGTCATGTAAATACCAGTTCACAGAAGACACCCTTTTTCACAGTTTATGGAAAACACCCTCAACTCCCTCTTCCCATGACCTCTTCTCCAGATATTCCAGCTTTGGCTATGGCTCAGGAGTCTTTCAATTCTATTTGGGGTGACGTTCATGATTCTCTCTGGTGTGGGAAGGATTAGCTCATCGGGATCACCTTTTCTGAAGGACAGTCAGCAAACGAGCACTTTCTTAAAAATCTGGCGCATGCCAGGTTTATTTACAGGAGGTTTGCAAAATAAAAATAAACAAAACAGTAAAGTAAATCCTTGCCGTCCGGTGCTAACTAAACAAACAGTCTCCTCTCTAGACAGTGCGGGGCTGGACCCCGTCACCCACAAAACATGCGGTAAAGCAAACCTTTTAGTCCAATAGCCAGAGCTCCTCTCACTCAGGTTCCTTCCTGAGTCTCAAAACCAGAGCTCTGTTGAGATCTCTTCCTGGTTATTTAAAGTTCACCTGAGTGTGGGCTTAAGTGGACCAGAACATCTGGACTGGAACCTAGCCTGCCACAGAGGCTGGAAAAACCTAGGCCGGATTCCGGTTCAATCTCTTACAACAGAATGAATTTGAGGTGAAATGTAGCGATTATCCACTATATCACCTCGCATACCGTCACACCGGGCAGCTGCTGACAAATTCAAAGGCTTTGCCGACCGCCGCAGGCGTAAACTGCTTCTCTTCAGCCAGGGGACAAAGTTTGGCTCTCCACTAGGAGCATCAAGCTCCGAAGTCCTTCTCTGAAGTTTGGCCCCAGCAAATTCATTGGTCCGTACACTATAACCTCTAAATTGAATCCAGTTTGCTTCAAACTACAGATTACTAAAAGCCTCAAAATCGCTAACTCCTTCCATGTTGCCCTTCCGAAGCCTTTAGTCCTCAATAAGTTCTCTCGCCCAATCCCTACCGTGGCCCAGGTCTCTGAGGATAATCAGGAGTACGAGGTTAGTCAAATTCTGGGATCCCGACTCTGTAGAGGCATTCTTCAGTACCTCGTGCCTTGGAAAGGGTTTGGTCCTGGGTCCAGGCGAGGGAGGGGGGGGGGTCTCTAAGAATAGGGGTAATGTCATGGTTATGCAGTAATGTTTGTCTGTCAGCTTACCTCTCCATGTGTTCAGATTAAGAGGCCAGCCACTCTCACTTGGCTGCTTAAGTAATCTCTTCTCAAGCATGGCTCCACCCCAGCTCCTATCAGGGAACTCTATATTAACCTGTGCACTGCAAGCCTGCTGATCAGTATTGTGTGTTTAGCTTTTGTGTGCGGCTTGCTGTGTCTTCTACGCCTGATTCCAGTTACCGATCTTGGCTTTGTTCCTGACTATCCTTACCTGCTTGTTGCCCCGACCTTTGGCTATCTCCTGACTATCCTTTGTTGTCGCAGTCTGCTGCTTCCTCTCTACCTCCCTGTAGTCTACCGTGAGCGTGAGCTGGGAGGCCCTAGGGGTCGTGACCTGGAGCCAGACTGCAGCTAAATCCATCCCCACCACTAGGGGCTTCTGGTGAACACCCGCTGGCTCTTAGACTCCGCGCCCTGGGAAATCTCATGCTCTAGCTCTCAGTGTCATCCGTGTAGGTACTACAGAGTACCTGCTTCCCTGTATATCCTAGAGCTCCATCCGCAGCAGTCAGCCGTAGGGTCCACTACTGCGGTGCACTCCAGACCCCAATGGGGTGCATCTGTCACCTGGATTCAGGTGACCTGACACTCCCAAAGAGTAGCTTCTGATATTTCTTCGGTGTCATTTATTGTAAAATACTGCTCTAGCTCTTTTTTTATCCTGTCTTCCGCTACCTTGTCTTGGATTAATTCTTTGTTTAATCTCCATATGTTGATTCTATTTTGAAACCCCTCTATCTTCATTTTCATTATCACAGGGACGTGATCTGAGAAGGTTGTTATTCCTATGTTCGTCCTACTCTAGTGAGCCTAACAGCCTGTGTTCCATCAAGAAGTAATCAATTCTTAAGTATGTCCCATGTACAGAGGAGTAGAATGTATAGTCTCTTATTTTAACATGCTGTGTTCTCTATACGTCCATCAGTTGGTTTTGATGTAACTTCTTTTTTAACATCTTCCACTGACCATTTCCAGTCCGCTGCACATGGGATGTACTGTCTATCCTAGATTCCATGCAGAAATTTAAAGTCTCCAGCCGTGATCACACCACCTTCCTTAAACTCCATTAGTCTCTCTATAATTCCTTTTAAGTATTACATTGGGTTTTTATTGGGGCAATAGATATTCGCCAAGGTGTATTCTCCCTCCCTGATTTTTCCCTTCAGGAACAGAAAGCGCCCTTCTGGGTTCGCCAGACTCTCCTCCAGGGAAAACCTAACTCCTCTGCCGAATCCTATTGCGACCCCCTTTGCTCGATTAGTTATAGAGTCAGCGTAGTACCATACCGAGAAATCATTTGATATTATTTTGGTGTTTGTTTCATGTGAAAAATGTGTCTCCTGCAAGAAGACTACTCCTGCTTTAAAGTGGAGTTCCACACAAAAATGGAACTTCCGCTTTTCGGAACCCTCCCCCCCTCCGGTGTCACATTTGGCACCTTTCAGGGGGGAGGGGGGTGCAGATACCTGTCTAAGACAGGTATTTGCACCCACTTACGGCATAGACTCCCATGGGAGTCTATTCCTCTTCCTGTCCCTCCGCGCTGTCTCCTGGGAAACACACAGCTCCCAGGAGATAGCGGGGACCAGTTACGATGAGCAGCGCGACTCGCATATGCGCAGTAGGGAACCGGGAAGTGAAGCCGCAACGCTTCACTTCCTGATTCCCTCACCTAGGATGGCGGCGGCAGCTGCCGAGAACCGAGCGGGTTCTCCGCGTCGCCTGCCGACATCGCTGGACCCTGGGACAGGTAAGTGGCCATGTATTAAAAGTCAGCAGCTGCAGTATTTGTAGCTGCTGGCTTTTAATATTTTTTTTTTTTGGCGGTTTAGGTGGACCCCCGCTTTAAGTTGTTTTATTTCTCTAAGTATATTGAATCTTTTTGTAGGTGTATTAAGCCCTTGCACATTATATGTCAAAAAAGCTAATGTTATCATCTTTGCGTAATGCGCACCCAGCTCACCCCCCTGACTTCTTGTTCTGACTCTGTGAACTGGGAAGTTTCGTCCCTTCCACCGAAAGCTTTAATCAGGTTTCGAGTGGCCCCCCCCCCCACCCTTCCCCCCTGACAATTGTGCAATGTTGCACCCAAACAAAATTGACGTCCTTTTTTTTCCCACAAATAGAGCTTTCTTTTGGTGGTATTTGATCGCCTCTGCGGTTTTTGGTTTTTGCGCTACAAACAAAAAAAAAGTGTCAATTTTGAAAAGAAAAAACACAATATTTTGTACTTTTTGCTATAATAAATATCCCCATTTTTTTTAAAAACAAAAAATTTTTTTTCTCAGTTTAGGCCGATATGTATATTTTTGGTAAAAAAAAATTGCAATAAGCTTATATTGATTGGTTTGCACAAAAGTTAAGGCATCTACAAAATAGGGGATAGATTTATAGCATTTTTATTATTATTTTTTTTTTTTTACTAGTAATGGCGGTGATCTGCGGTTTTTATTGTGACTGCGACAATATGTCGGACACATCGGTCAATTCTGACACGTTTTTTGGACCATTGGCATTAATACAGCGATCAGTGTGATTAAAAATGCATTGATTACTGTAAAAATGTCACTGGCAGTGAAGGGGTTAATGTGTTCCCTAGTGTGTGTTCTAAATGAAGGGGGGAGGGGACTGTGCAGGGGAGATCACAGATGGCTGTTCATACTTTGTATGAACAGACGATCTGTCACGTCTCCCCTCAGAGAACCGGGAGCTCTGTGTTTACACAAGTGTGTTGGAACGGCCTAGTCAAAGCCCAGACCTCAATCCAATAGAAAATCTGTGGTCAGACTTAAAGATTGCTGTTCACAAGTGCAAACCATTCAACTTAAAAGAGCTGGAGCAGTTTTGCCAGGAGGAATGGGCAAAAATCCCACTGGTAAGATGTGGCAAGCTCATAGAGACTTATGAAAAAAAGCGAATTAAAGCCAAGGGCGGGCTGGGCCGGGGGGGCAGGGATGCAATTGCCCCCCAGGCTGCTCTGATTCCCCGTAGAAAGGCCGATGGGCTGCCAGCTGGGAACTGCGCATGTGCAGTTCCGCAGTTGGCCGATTGTTACTGCTCGGGTGACCCTGGAGGTAGACTGGCAGGAATGTTTGCGCTATGAACAGACATCTGTCTTGTCACAGTGCTGTCCCATGCTTCTGAGCTGACAGTCTGTGTCCATTCCATTCAGAGCATGGCCGAATGAAAGAGGGTGGATTCGCTCTGCCTCCTCCAGCTCCCCCTCTGACTGTGCCCTCCCACACTCTGGGCAGCCCGTGTGCTGTGTCTGAACAGGACGTGTGGGCGTGAACGTTTAAACTGAGAGCAGACGGTTTTCTGTATGGGACGCTCTGGAAGCTAATGACTGAGCTTCCTGCTGGGTCCTTCTTCCAACTCAGTGAGCTGTGACCGGCCTCTCCCCCCTCTCTCCCTTCCTGCTCTCTAACAAATTCCTCTCCCCCTCTCTCTGCAGCTAAGGAGGTTTCTTTCAGCACAGTATGGTACCTGGTCCTATGCATAGCCCCCAACTGTCCCTGATTTCGAGGGACTGTCCCTGATTTGGTCTGATCTATATAGTTGTATATAAAATGCACTTTTTTCTTTCAAAAAGTGTTTCCGAGTGCTAAACCTTTCATCCAATTTCTAAATTGCTGTGTCCCCCCAGCCCTTCAACTAGTGAAGGAATACAGGTCACAGCATGAACCCCTCAGAGCTGAGGATGTGTCACCCCCCAACTAGTGAAGGACTACAGGGCACAGCATGAACCCGTGGGATCTAAGGGGCCACATCCTTAGATCTCAGGGGTTCGTGCTGGGACTTGTAGTCTGTCACTAGTTGGGGGGGTCACATCCTTAGATCTCATGGGGTCCTCAGCTCTGAGGGATTCATACTGGGATTTGTTTGCACTTTAGTTCCTGGAGGCCATGGAGGTACAAGTCCCCCACAGGCCCTGGAGGGCAACATTGTCCTCCCCCGCCCCCCCCCCCCCCTTTGTGATCATGGAAAACCTTAGATTGTTTTCCTGATCCATCACTTTGCCACCACCGGTTCTATGGGCCACTTGACTGGACTTGCCCCCCAGGCCTAAGGCTGCCAGCCCTCCCCTGCTTGAAGCTGTGAGAGCCGCAAAAGGTGGCTCTACAAAGTATTGACTTTAGGGGGTTGAAAAGTTATGCACATTGACTTTTTCTGTTATTTTTCCCTATTTGTTTGCTTCACAAAAATAAAAAATAAAAATCTTCAAAGTTGTGGCCATGTTCTGTAAATTAAATGATGCAAATCCTCTAACAATCCATGTTAATTCCAGGTTGTGAGGCAACAAATCACGAAAAATGGCAAGGGGGGAGAATACTTTTGCAAGGCACTTTAACCTCTTCAGATCCGCGCTATTGCCAAATGACGGCAACAGCGCGGATCTACATTGCCGGAACTACGTCTATTGACGTCGTCCCGTGCACGAGCGGCCTGCGCGCGCTCGGTGATCAGCGAGTCTATGAGACTCGCCTGATCACAGACCAGAGTAAGGGGTCGGTCCCGACCCCTTACCACATGATCAGTTGTCAGCCAATGACAGCTGATCATGTGATGTAAACAGAGCCGGTAATCGCTGACAGCGTGAGGAGGAAAAAAAACCCGATCACCGGCGGCCGTGAGAGGGACATCAGTCCCGATCACGGCGATCATCTGCCCCCTGCCAGTGACACAGCAATAGGCAGCAGTGCCGCCTACCAGTGCCCACCAGCATCACCCATCAGTGCCATCCATCAGTGCAATCCATCAGTGCCCACAGTGCCACCCATCAGCGCCCACATCAGTGCAACAACAGTGCTGCACATCAGTGCAACCTATCAGTGCCGTCCATCAGTGGTACCTATCAGTGCCATCCATCCATGCCACCCATCAGTGCCACCCATCAGTGGCCATCAGTGCTGCCTTATCTGTGCCTATCAGTACCGCCTTAACTGTGCCTATCAGTACCGCCTTAACTGTGCCTATCAGTACCGCCTTAACTGTGCCTATCAGTGCCGCCTTAACTGTGCCTATCAGTGCCGCCTTAACTGTGCCTATCAGTGCCGCCTTAACTGTGCCTATCAGTGCCGCCTTAACTGTGCCTATCAGTGCCATCAGTGCCACCTCATCAGCGCATATCAATGAAGGAGAAAAATTACCTGTTTCAAAATTTTATAACCACTATGAAACATGATTTTTTTTTTTTTTTCAAAATTTTCCATCTTTTTTTGTTTGTTTAGAAAAAAATAAAAATCCCAGCTGTGGTCAAATACCACCAAAAGAAAGCTCTATTTGTGGGAAAAAAAATGATAAAAATTTCATTTGGGTACAGTGTTGTATGACCGCGCAATTGTCATTCAAAGTGTGACAGCGCTGAAAGCTGAAAATTGGTCTGGGCAGGAGGGGGGTTTAAGTGCCCAGTAAGCAAGAGGTTAAGGGAACAAAAAGTTTTAACTCACTTGTCAGAACAAGTGGTTTTAAAACAAGACAGGCAGGAAGTTGTACGTGAGAGTGGAGGAGTGTAGAGGAGACTGTGGATGGTAGATGGTGGTTTTGTGTGCAGCGACAAAAGTGTACGTGTGCTGCTTGGGAGCCTCCTGGCAGGGAAGTTACCTGCAACAAGACCTAAGGACTGTTTAACTGCGATAGCAGTTCTGGACTCTGCAAGTCGGTGAGACTGAAATCTCTTTCTTTTGTTTTGCTGCTGTGAAGCTATTTA
This sequence comes from Aquarana catesbeiana, assembly GCA_037953035.1. NCBI lineage: Eukaryota > Metazoa > Chordata > Amphibia > Anura > Ranidae > Aquarana > Aquarana catesbeiana. The sequence goes on from JBBHAA010000618.1 coordinate 301,370, forward strand.
AGTTTAATAAACCTCCGTTTTGACTGAAAAGCCTGTGTCCTGCGATCTAGCTGGTTCCCCGAACCTTACTATATACTATACTTTACTTTACTATAGGCATGTATTATTTTTTTGACACTGGAGCCTGTAAAGCATTGCATCTGTGATCAGCAGCAATGCCAGGATCCTGAAGACTCTCAGTCAGTTACCGAGGAAGGTTTTTGGGATTTTTAGGAGGCATGTAGTAAACGCTGGATGCATTTGTAAACATAATGACATATTTATTCAGCATGTACAAATGTCAGAGCATATAGCGATTTTTACATACATAAGTCAAAATATATTTTTATTTTATTTATATACATACCAATGACACATTAAAATTCATCTATATACATGGATATCATTCTGACACTGAGCAATATATATTGTACATCAATATGAGCCAATACTGCTCCATGTTGGAGGATTGTTGTATGGAAAAGATCAAAAATTTCAATGTATCTTCAAATCATATATGCATCTAAAAAAGCTTGACGGGTTTTATTTATTCATTCCACTTCATCAGGAGCGGATACATTATGGAAGAGCCCTGGGGTCATCATAAAAAAAAAAAAAAAAAAACAGAATTCTGACTTTGAAACTCAGAATTTTGAGATTGAAATTCAGAAATGTAAGTTAAAAAAAAAAATTCTACAGAATTCTGTCAGAATTCTGCGATTCAAAGTCAGAATTCTGCGATTCAAAGTCAGAATTCTGAGATTCTGTATTTTTTTTTTTTATGATGGCCCCAGGGCTCTTCCATAATTGTTTAAATGGATAGGGGAAAGAAAAAAAAAGGGAGAACGGGAGGAAAACAAAAAAAATCAATCCCTATGATACATATTGGCTCAGTACATGTAGGGGTCATACATGTATGTGTATGTATGTATATGTATATTTATATGTATGTATGTGTATATACATATATATATGTATTTATGATATCACTTTCTTGTTTGTTACTTCAAGGTCTATCTTTGACCACTCATCTATGTTATTTTTAGACACTAAATACCCTATCAAATTCCGATAGATACTGTTCCTTTACCAATTCTCTGTACACATATGTGTTTCCCGTCTATCATATTCATTCATCGATCCATGTACTTACATTCACTTATTGTTTTATGCATTTTTACCCATCATGCGTTTTTTTTTTTTGTTTTTTTTTTATGTTGCATATTCTTGCCATGTGCTCCATACTGTATTTCTAGCTAAAATTCTGTCTATATATATATATATATATATATATATATATATATATATATATATATATATATATATATATATATACATACATACATATATATATATTTTTTTTATATTATTTGTGCATACGTGTGTGCTTGTGCATGTGTACATAAGTGCACACATGTTTATATTTTATATACACACACATATATATATATATATATATATATATATATATATATATATATATATATATATTTCTTTTCTGATCTCTGTTCCACCTAGAACGCTTGAACGTGGACTGGTATGGAAGACAGAAAATCGTATTTCCCATTTCAGGCCATTTTTTCCAACTAGCCATTATGTTGATGTACATATTTTGGCCTACTGGCATATAGAGACTGCGCCCTGGTTCTCAAAAGGCTCTGATGAAGAGGTTATCCTCGAAACGCGTCAGCCAACTCTAAACACCCGCCTCAACATGGGCTCATGATATTTTTAACCCATTTTTAATTTTCCATGCCTTTTATATTTTGTTACCTGTTTGCATGATACGTAGTATTGGTATTATTCAATTGCTTTTATTTGCTTCTAATTTCCTTTGAATACATTTTATGTTTTGATGTGAGCTATTGATCACGCGCCCTTCATCCATCACTCTCCATATAGTAATAATGACTCACCTCAACCCAATAGAACACCTTTGGGATAAATTAGGGCGGAGACTGTGATCCAGGCCTTCTCGTCCAACATCAGTGCCTGACCTCACAAATGCGCATCTGGAAGAATGGTCAAACATTCCCATAGACACACTCTTAAACCTTGTGGACAGCCTTCCCAGAAGAGTTGAAGCTGTTATAGCTGCAAAGGGTGGGCCAACTCAATATTCAACCCTACGGACTAAGACTGGGATGCCATTAAAGTTCATGTGCGTGTAAAGGCAGACGTCCCAATACTTTTTGGAGATAGATATATATATATATTTGCTTTGTTAAATGTCCCCATGGCAGTGCCCAACTCCCCATGTCCTTTTTTAAAAATAGCTTGATCATTAACTTGAAACAGCCAGAATTTAGTATCGAACCTGGACAGATTCACCCATCCCCAGTTTAAAGTTGTGAAAACATTGATAAATAGATTAGCGGGACTTTTCATGAAGCACACGGGAGCAACAAAAAATTGTTTGAATTAAAAGTAGCTTTTAAATTGGTTCAAATTATCATAAAATTTTCATATCAAAATATTTAATGCATTTTGCTATATATAAATATTTGTATTTTTTATTACAATTCATTAGAACCAAGTATTGCACATAAATGTACATTCCAACAAGGAGTTGGTACAAATTGTAGGATACATGAAATGAATAAGACATGATTATATGGATGAGAATAAATAATTATACAAACTCATAACAATCAAAATATAGCTAAAATGAGGTTGGGAAAAGGAACAAATGAAAAGGAATGGCCATACAAAATTTGCATAAATGTATACACATCTGTTGTTAGCTCTACGCGTTTCAAGGCCTTATAGCCTATCATCAGGAGCAAAACCTTGGTAATTGTCTATGGATAAAGGAAACAAAAATGTTTAAATATTCTAAAAGAAATCAAAAGGGCCAACCCAGGACATGAAAGAACCCCCCATGAACTAAATTAGCCCACGCACTTACATGTAGGTCCACGCAATGGCGGTGCGGCAATTACCAAGGTTTTGCTCCTGATGATAGGCTATAAGGCATTGAAAGGCGTAGAGCTAACAACAACCGATGTGTATACATTTATGCAAATTTTGTATGGCCGTTCCTTTTCATTTGTTCCTTTTCCCAACCACATTTTAGCGATATTTTGATTGTTGTTATAAGTTTGTATAATTATTTATTCTCATCCATATAATCATGTCTTACTCTATTCATGTATCCTACAATTTGTACCAACTCCTTGTTGGAATGTTCATTTATGTGCAATACTTGGTTCTAATGAATTGTAATAAAAAATACAAATATTTATATATAGCAAAATGCATTAAGTATTTTGATATGAAAATTTTATGATAATTTGAACCAATTAAAACCTACTTTTTATTCAAACAATTTTTTGTTGCTCCCGTGTGCTTCATGAAAAGTCCCGCCAATCCTTCTCTTCATTAAATATAATTACCCGGGATGGAGGAGGGGACTTGAACGGCCCTGTTTTACCTCATTTAAAGTCCCAAATTTTCGTTTTTTAATTATCCTTTTTCTAACCCATTGATAAATAGATCTCTAAGTAGTTTTACTTGATCAATGTGATATGTAAATATATATTGTTACTTTCTCTTCTTTAGAGCTCTGATACCAAAGGAGTACAATGAAGAATGATTTGCTTGCCCTGATGTGTTTTCTAAGCTGTCTAAACTGTAAGTTAATATTCTATTCATTCCTGTGTATCTCTCTCATCATTGATAAAATTTGCATCTGTGACTTCAAATGCAGTTTATATTTTTGCCCATTCCAGGCTTAAAGAGTAAATTTGTTACTTACAACATCTTCCCCCATCAAATGTTGAAATACAAATACAGATCCCAGTTACATATGTCCAAACATCTCACTGCATGGCCAACACTATCCATATAGTGTACGGGTTCATTATAAATACTGGTAACAGACCAGCTATCTATTGTGGGCAATGGGATGCATCCTTACTTAGTGTTACTATACTTTATGATAATATTAGATTATTCAACTGCCTTATTACAGCATTGCAACATTTCCAATTGCCCGGTGGCTATTTATGTACTTTTGGGCCTCCAGCCCTGTCCTCAAACCAGTAATGGGGGTGTCACTCCATGACTGTGGCTGCGGCAGTTGGCAAGAATATGGAAATTTTATTTATTATAGCAACCTTTTTTCAACTTTTTTTTTTTATCCTAGAGGAACCCTTGAAATTACTTTCAGATCTCGGGGAACCCTTGCTAAAGCCTGTTAATTAAAAGGAATAATGTTCTTTACATTGATGGTCAATGGGAAGAACTCCTCTTATGTTGGTGATCAATGAGAAGAATGTTCCTTACATTGGTGATCAATGAGAAGAATGTTCCTTACATTGGTGATCAGTGGGAAGAATGTTCCTTACATTGGTGATCAGTGAGAAGAATGTTCCTTACATTGGTGTTCAGTGGGAAGAATGTTCCTTACATTGGTGGTCAGTGAGAAGAATGCTCCTTACATTGGTGATCAGTGAGAAGAATGTTCCTTACATTGGTGGTCAGTGAGAAGAATGTTCCTTACATTGGTGATCAGTGGGAAGAATGTTCCTTACATTGGTGATCAGTGGGAAGAATGTTCCTGACATTGGTGATCAGTGAGAAGAATGCTCCTTACATTGGTGATCAGTGAGAAGAATGTTCCTTACATTGGTGGTCAGTGGGAACAATACTCCTTACATTGGTGGTCAATGGGAAAATGCCCCTTACATTGGCAGTCAGTGGGAAGAATGCCCCTTACATTGGTGATCAGTGGAAATAATGCCCCTTACATTGGTGGTCAGTGAGAAGAATGCCCCTTACATTGGTGGTCAGTGGGAAGAATGCCCCTTACATTGGTGGTCAGTGGGAAGAACGCCCCTTACATTAGAGATCAGTGAGAAGAGTGTTCTTTAAATTGGTGGTCAGTGGGAAGAATGCTCCTTACATTGGTGGTCAGTGGGAAGAATGCCCCTTACATTGGTGGTCAGTGGGAAGAACGCCCCTTACATTAGAGATCAGTGAGAAGAGTGTTCTTTAAATTGGTGGTCAGTGGGAAGAATGCTCCTTACATTGGTGGTCAGCAGGACAAATGTCCCTTACATTGGTGGTCACAGCAGAAAGAATGTTCTTTAAATTGGTGGTCAGTGGATAGAATGCTCCTTACATTGGGGGCCACAGTGCAAACAAATGCTCTTTACTTTGGTGGTCAATGGGAAGAATGCACCCCCCCGTTACAGTTGTTTTCAGAATGCCTCTTAGAGCCGGTTCACACAAGGGCAGCACGACTTGCAGCGCGACTCTGTAAGGCGACCTGCACACGACTTCAGCGGCAGCTTGCAAAATGACTTCTGTATAGAAGTCAATGAAAGTCGCCCTGAAGTCATCCCCAAGTAGTACAGGAACCTTTTTCTAAGTCGGAACGACTTGAGTCGTTCCTATTAGAACGGTTCCATAGTACAGAACGGAACGCGACTTGTCAGGCAGCTAAGTCGCCTGACAATTCGCCCCTGTGTGAACTGGGTCTTACAGATAGCTATAAAGATCAATGGTGTCATGCTTCTGTCTAGTGATGACAACCCTAAATCTACAGAGGCTCCATCAAACGGGAGGTCCATCAGCTACAGCTCAAGGAACTCCTAGCAAGCTCTGGCGGAACCCTAGAGTTTCATGGAACCCTGGTTGAAAATGGCTGTATCACAGGCATTTATATAGAGCCAACAATGTATGCATCCCTTTACATACTTTACATTCACATCAATTCCTGCACTCAAAGAGCCTAAAATGTAATGTTCCTATCTCATACACATACTGTACATGCACCAGCTAGGGCCTATTTATGGTTGAATATATATATTTTTTTTAAATTTCAATGCATTACAAAGACGATCCAAATGTTTAAAGTAAAAAGTACATAACAGCCATTCTTAGAATAGTAAATACAGTGCACTGAAACATTGCTCATAGAGGATCTTTCCCCCTAGAAGAGTAATATGATCAATAAGGGCACAATTATTAGGAATAGGGGAACACAATCAAACTGTGAGAGGTACTGTAAATACAGCAAGCTAGGGCCAATTTAGACAGGAACCAATTAACCGTCTATCCTTTGACAGCACACATTTACACTAAGGATCAGGGCACTGATCATCAGTAACCAGATTATCAGTGCTGCCCCATCAGTGCCAATCGGTGTCCATCAGTGCAGTATATCAGTGCCCATCAGTGCCACCTATCAATACCCATCAATGCCGCCTATCAATGCCCATTAGTACAGCCTCATCAGTGCCCATCAGTGCAGCCTCATCAACACATGTCAGTGAAGAAGAAAAATTACTTCTTATCAACATTTTATAACATAAACTAAAGAAAAGGTCATTTTTCATTTGTTTAGCAAAAAAATAAAAAACCTAGTGGTTATTAAATACCACCAAAAGAAAACTCTATCTGTCTAAAAAAATGATAAAAATTTCATATGGGTACAGTGCTACATGACCGTGTAATTGTCAAAGTGCGATAGCACTGGTCAAAAAGGGGGAGTAGGCAAGTGGTTAAGTGGGAAATCTAACCAGCTATTTTATTTCTTTAGTTTTGTTTGGAATGGTGAAGTGAGAGAAGCTGTCTGTGCCTTCATTGTATTTACCCCCCACGCTTCCTGCTGTGTCAATGGGGCAGGCAGAGGAATCTTTCCAATGGGGACACAACTATAATGGCCTGCAATATGTCTTAGTTTTACTCCCATTCTGCCCAAAAATTGTTTGCAATAGGTCCACTTTAAGATCCATGCCATATTTGAGCAAAAGAAAAGTCTATTACTGTTTTAAACCTAGCTTAGAAGAACATTTATATGTACACAAGCCCTGACACTGGTGCATGAATGGAGGATAAACTGGATATGAATATGAGAAATGGATGGATATAAAGGCACCCACTGCAGATGTCTTAGGTACACCCTCTGTAATAAGAACATGATTTGAGACTCCACTCCAAAGTGTCTGTTCAAAGTAATTAGCCAAAGGTTACACCATACCAGAAAAACTAATGTAATATAAAACCATATGTAAAATGGTTCGGCCAAAACCAAGTAACACATTAAATAACCCAACCATACCCGCCCCCCCCCCCCCCCCCCCACCACCACCACCACCACCACACTCTGGGTTATGTTTTCATATTGTATCAACCATGCATGTATATAAATATTTTATGAAAAAATCCTGAAACAATGGACCTTCACATCAAATTCAAACCAGACAATATATATGGAGCAAGGATGAAAATATCCAACTTGTCATATAAAATCAATAGTGCTGGTGCTGCCCCTGTACTTGAACACATCAAAAAAAAAACATCCACGGGAATTGACTATAGCTTGTAATCAAATGGACTCTCACATGGCTATCAGATGTCTGAATAGATATATGTGGCAAGAGGAGGATGAGTTACACTACCATCAAATCTCGCATACATATATAGACACACAGTATCTCACAAAAGTGAGTACACCCCTCACATTTTTGTAAATATTTTATTCTATCTTTTCATGTGACAACACTGAAGAAATGACACTTGTCTACAATGTAAAGTAGTGAGTGTACAGCTTGTATAACAGTGTAAATTTGCTGTCCCCTCAAAATAACTCAACACACAGCCATTAATGTCTTAACCACTGGCAACAAAAGTGAGTGCACCCCTAAGCGAAAATGTCCAAATTGGGCCCAAAGTGTCAATATTTTGTGTGGCCACCATTATTTTCCAGCACTGCCTTAACCCTCTTGGGCATGGAGTTCACCAGAACTTCACAGGTTGTCACTGGTGTCCTCTTCCACTCCTCCATGACGACATCACGGAGCTGGTGGATGTTGGAGACCTTGCGCTCCTCCACCTTCTGTTTTGAGGATGCCCCACAGATGCTCAATAGGGTTTAGGTCTGGAGACGTGCTTGGCCAGTCCATCACCTTTACCCTCAGCTTCTTTAGCAAGGCAGTGGTCATCTTGGAGGTGTGTTTGGGGTCATTATCATGTTGGAATACTGCCCTGCGGCCCAGTCTCTGAAGGGAAGGGGATCATGCTCTGCTTCACTATGTCACAGTACATGTTGGCATTTATGGTTCCCTCAATGAACTGTAGCTCCCCAGTGCCGGCAGCACTCATGCAGCCCCAGACTATGACACTCCTCACTTGGTTGCTGCCACACACGCTTGACACCATCTGAACCAAATAAGTTTATCTTGGTCTCATCAGACCACGGGACATGGTTCCAGTAATCCATGTCCTTAGTCTGCTTGTCTTTAGCAAACTGCAGGCTTTCTTGTATCATCTTTAGAAGAGGCTTCCTTCTGGGACAACAGCCATGCAGACCAATTTGATGCAGTGTGCGGTGTATGGTCTGAGCACTGACAGGCTGACCCCCCACCCCTTCATCTTCTGCAGCAATGCTGGCAGCACTCATACATCTATTTCCCAAAGACAACCTCTGGATATGACGCTGAGCAAGTGCACTCAACTTCTTTGGTCGACCATGGCAAGGCCTGTTCTCAGTGGAACCTGTCCTGTTAAACCGCTGTATGGTCTTGGCCACCATGCTGCAGCTCAGTTTCAGGGTCTTGGCGATCTTCTTATAGCCTAGTCCATCTTTATGTAGAGCAACAATTCTGTTTTTCAGATCCTCAGAGAGTTCTTGCCATGAGGTGCCATGTTGAACTTCCAGTGACCAGTATAAGAGAGTGAGAATGATAACACCAAACTTAACACACCTGCTCCCCATTCACACCTGAGACCTTGTAACACTAATGAGTCACATGACACCGGGGAGAGAAAATGGCTAATTGGCCCAATTTGGACATTTTCACTTAGGGGTGTAATCACTTTTGTTGCCAGTGGTTTAGACATTAATGGCTGTGTGTTGAGTTATTTTGAGGGGACAGCAAATTTACACTGTTATACAAGCTGTACACTCACTACTTTACATTGTAGCAAAGTGTCATTTCTTCAATTCTTTTATGAGATACTGTATATCAAAATTCCTCCAAGGTAAAACATGTAAAGGTACACTTTTCCAGTTGCCACTCAAACCTCCCTCACACTATCATATATGCTTCCAACACAGAACCCACATGTAAGAAAGACTCCCATGAATGGAAGATAGATAAGTCCATTGCAATAAAAAACTGTCTGACAAAAGGCTAAAAGTCCCAACACTTGTTCAGGGGGCACCAAAGCCCCAACAGTAAACATAATATATATACCGTATATACTCGAGTATAAGTCGTTCCGAGTATAAGTCGTTCCGAGTATAAGTCGAGGCCCTAATTTACCACAAAAAAAATGGGAAAAACTTATTGACCCGAGTATAAGACGAGGGTGAGAAATGCACAGCTACTGTAAGTGGAAAAGAGGGTCAACAATGCCCATTTGCAGCATCACTGTGCCCATTTGCATGCCTCACTGTGCCCATTTGCAGCCATAGGTCCCCTGAACTTCAAACTCAGTAGTTAGGGGTTCCTAGGTGCCCCCTAGCTGCAGCCAAAATTTGGTGTCTCTGAACCCAAAGGGTCCCGAAATGACATTGCTGCAGATGGACACAGTTGACCGAATTTGGGGCCCCGTATCTCGGGGCCACTTAGTGCTAAGAACCCCAAATTTGGTGTGCAAACCCAGTGGAACTAGCACCATAAAATTTCCAAAGCTAGGGTTTCTAGCACCAAGTGGCCCCGAGATACAGGGCCCCAAATATCAGTTCAGAAAATGTCAAGCACTTTTCTGCAGCAGAGAATGACATTTTCCGAACCGGGTTTGGGGCCCCGTATCTCGGGGCCACTTGGTGCTAGGAACCCCAGCTTTGGATATGTTGTGGTACCAGTTCGACTGGGTTTGCACGCCAAATTTGGGGTTCCTAGCACCAAGTGGCCCTGAGATATGGGGCCCCAAAGTCGGTTCAGAAAATGTCAAGCACTTTTCTGCAGCAGAGAATGACATTTTCCGAACCGATTTTGGGGCCCCGTATCTCGGGGCCACTTAGAGCTAGGAACCCCAGCTTTGGATATGTTGTGGTACCAGTTCCACTAGGTTTGCACACCAAATCTGGGGTTCCTAGCACCAAGTGGCCCTGAGATACGGGGCCCCAAAGTCTGTTCGGAAAATGAATTTTTTTGCTGCAGAAAAGTGCTTGATTCGAGTATAAGTCGAGGGGGGCACTTTCAGCACAAAAAAAATGTGCTGAAAAATTTGACTTATACTCGAGTATATACGGTATATATATATATATACTCGCTGTAGCAGTGCTTGTCCAGATGGTCCATGTGCCAATTAAAGAAAAGAAGCCGGACCAGTTTCACCAGTTAAAACCCACTGCATCAGAGGCTGAAACTTACCTATAGCCAACCATACGCTTAGAAGCTTTTCAAAATGGCCACCATGACCTCCGGCATGGGAGTCATTTATGAACATATAAACATCACGACACATGCATGCCATTGCATATATGTGCAATGCGGTTACACACAAGTATGATCATCAGCATGCCAATGCAAACTCCCTTGGCGCAATCTTAATTCATAAAGCATAACCAGAAACAGGGAATATTACCCCACACAATGACACAAAAATAATGGTGAAAAGAAGAAAATAAGAAAAATGATAACAATACAATTGAGTGGCTTATCTGGCAATAATACAAAGTAAAAACTCAATTCTAAATATCCCAAATGGTAGGTGAAGATGTCATAAATGTGATCTTGGAAATGTCTTCCTATAGTTCTGATCATCTTGCCAACAAAGAAGACCCACAGGTGCAATTCATAGTATACACAACGCCACTAGTGCCACAATTGGTTCTCTGTCTGCACCTGAGGGTTCTCCCTGTTGGCAACCTCAAAACATCTCCTTCTACCATAAACGGGCAGCATGCACAGCATCCACTGCTCATTCCTTGATTGTCACAAACCTACTGGGTTTCTAAGTTATGTAGTATGTATCAAAAGATCTCCAAAGGAGCATGTTTTTCTAAAAATAAAATATGGCCTTGGAAATACAAATTTGGGAAGAGGATCTGTAAGCCGCACATCAAAAAGCAGACCCAGGCCATGTAGGAAAGTGAATGGCTGCCTCAGCCTGGGTTCTGACTCGGAGATACAAAGTTACTTACTGACTCGGTCATTCACCAATAGATGCCAATGTTTGGTAGAAATCTTATTTACACTTCTAACCAAGTCAGTATACTGATGACTAGTCTAGTGGTCTGTTGAGTATCTGAGTCATGTTTACACAGGTTGAAGATTAGGGTACCCCGATCACTATGTCTTGCTCTCTGATAGGCTGCACAAGGCCAACTTTTCTTGTAACCACGTGTTCCACCCTAAAAAAAAAAAAAAAAAAAAAAAAAGCATAAATGTGCCTAAAAAAAATAAATAAATAAAATTTTTTGGAAAAAAATAGTTTTTTTTACTCACCTCTAAATGCCTGTTGCTAGGGCGTCCCTTGTAGTCTGCCTCCTTCAGTGCCTGGGCTGGTGACATCACTTCCCCTCGGCGCAGGAAGGGCTCAGCTCTGCCCCCTCCCTTTTGTCAATCATATGGGACACGTGACAGGCCCCATATGATTGCGCAGCTAATCATGGCGCGTGGCGCCGCTCGCGCATGCGCAGTGGGTTCCCTGCTGTGAAGCCACAGCCGAGCGCCCTCAGTTGCATTGCCAGCGCCGCCGAATGGAGGGGGAGACGAGCGGGGCTTCCGATCCCCCACATCGCTGGACCCTGGGACAGGTAAGTGTCCGATTATTAAAAGTCAACAGCTCTAGTATTTTGTAGCTGCTGACTTTTAATTTTTTTTTTTTTTTTAGTGGGAACTCCTCTTTAAGACTCTACCCCTGAGAAGTCTGGATTTCTGTTCGAAATCTCTTTCATCCACCTTACCAATTGCTCTGTGTCTGCTTCTCCTCTCTGCCAATCCCTCCACTGGCTTCCGCTCACCCAACAAATTAAATTCAAAATACTAAGAAATACTTACAAAGCCATCCACAATTTAGCCCCAGCTACATCACTAGCCTAGTCTCTAAATACCAACCTACTCATTCACTTCATTCCTCTCAAGACTTCCTGCTCTCTAGCTCCCTCATCACCTCCTCCAATGCTCGCCTCCAGGACTTTTCCAAAGCCTCTTCAATCCTATGGAATGCCTTACCCCAATCTGTCCATTTATCTCCTACTCTATTAGCTTTTAGACGATCTCTGAAAACCCTTCTCTTCAGAGAAGCCTATACTACCCACACCTAACAATTGTATTTTCATTTTCTCCATCAGCTCATCCCCCACAGTTATTACCTTTTTGTTTCCACTTGACCCTCCCTTCTAGATTGTAAGCGATAACGAGCAGGGCCCTCTGATCCCTCCTGTATTGATTTGTATTGTAAGTGTACTGTCTGCCCCCATGTTGTAGAGCGCTGCACAAACGGTTGGCGCTATACAAATCCTGTATAATAATAATAATAATAATCTGAGCAGTTACAATGGGCACTCAGATATTGACCTGTGGGAATATTATAAATTAATGTCTTTGGATGAAAGCTGTACACTACTAGTGGCTTTTGGATTCCAGAACAATTGTATTTTCACAGTACGGTCTTCCCACAAGTGGATTATCAAGTCCAAAAACGTAACGTTATATGGATGGCATTTATTAATGAATTTTATTTATAATGATTGCATGCCAGACTTATAACAAAGATGGAGGCCTCCTTTTGGGTGCCTGTTCAAAAAATAAGGACGTCATCAATGTACCTATACCAAGAAATAGTCCTGGAGAGGTGCTCTGGCAATGCTCCCCTGTCAAACAACCAGAACTCACAATTAGGGATGAGCTTTCTGTTCGGGTCGAACATGAGTTCGACTTGAACATTGGCTGTTTGCCCGTTCGTCGAAAAACCGGACATTATGGGCCATTCGCGCCAAATTCGAATGGTGCATAACGGCCCATAATGCACTGCGGGAGCACAGTGCATTGCTGTATGATTATTGGCCAGAGCATGCACCATGACCTGCATGCTTTGGCCAATTACAGCGCTAGAGGTCGACCGATATGGGTTTTTCTCTGGCCGATGCCGATTTTTAGAAATCGCGGTGGCCGATGGCCGATATGTGATGCCGATTTTTTTGGGCCGATATATTAGGCCGATTTTTTTTTTCTTTTTTTTTTTTTTCCTTCATCTCATAAAATTTAACAGTTAGACCCCTTTCACACTGGGGCATTTTCAGGCGCTTTTGGGCTAAAAATAGCGCCTGTAAATACCAACCTACTCATTCACTTCATTCCTCTCAAGACTACCTGCTCTCTAGCTCCCTCATCACCTCCTCCAATGCCTTGTCAGGCGGCTAGGTAGTAGAGGCGACCTGCACACGACTGCCGGGGCGACTTGCAAGACGACTTCTGTATAGAAGTCTATGCAAGTCGCCCCCAAAGTAGTACAGGAACCTTTCTTCTAAGTCGGAGCGACTTGCGTCGCTCCGATTAGAACGGTTCCATTGTACAGAACGGGAGGCGACTTGTCAGGCGGCTAGGTCGCCTGACAAGTCGCCCCCGTGTGAACTGGCTCTAAGTGTAAACATTGTATCAATTCAGGTTCTTTTTATCAGATTTGGCAGGCTGCCCAGAGAGGGGGGAGAAGTCGCTTCACAGAGGAATACAGGCAACTTGCATTAACTTCTATTACAGAAGTCTTTTGCAAGTCGCGCTGAAGTTATATCGGCCTTTTTTATCAGCACAATCGGCCAATCCAGATTAAGTAAAAAACACCAAATATCGGCTGATATATCGGCCGGCCGATATATCGGTCGACCTCTATACAGCGCCCTCAGCTAAGAGTCATAATTGGCCAAAGGCAGGTTGCCTTTTGCCAATCATGGCTCAAGGGGACTAAGTAAGGGCTTACAGTGTTCTGGTACCACCAACAACTAAGGCCCAATTTTCCACAGAGTGTATAGAGCAGGCCATATAGTACATACAGGCGGTCCCCTATTTTCAAACATCCGACTTACAAACGACTCCTACTTACAAACGGAAGGAGACAACAGGAAGTGAGATGAAATCTACCCCTAGGAAGGGAAATTCTCTCCTGTAAGAGTTAATATGGGAAAAAGGTGTCGCCACTGATGCTTTATCACCAATCCTTGTTTCCCTAATAACCCAAAATTTTCAAAATCCAATTGTCATTGGGACAGAAAGTGAGGTGAAATCTTCTGAAGAGGGGCACAGGCAGCAAAACAAATGTTACAGGGGTGATAACCCTTCCCTATGTTTTCCAAAAAGCTTAAAAATAGATTTTTGGGCTGGAGCTACACTTAAAAAATGTACCTGTTCCAAATTACAAACAGATTCAGCTTAACAACAAACCTACAGTCCCTGTCTTGTTTGTAACCCAGGGACCGCCTGTATACTTCTGAACCGGGGGGTGTTCGGCTCATCCCTAGTCACAATCAGGACTCGCAATCACCCAAATATATAATAGCATTTAGTATCCCTTGCCATACCTTGGACTTGACAAAAGTACCTTCCATCAAACTGGAATATTTATTCGTAAATAGTCCAGTTTTTAATTCATTCAAGTGTATTATTTCCCCAAAAAATTGTGTTTGAGAAACCACTGTGTAAATACTGTGTGACATAAACAGTTGCAAGCGCTATTTTATTCCCTAGCATCTCTGCTAAAAAAATATATATAATGTTTTGGGGTTTTAAGTAATTTTCTAGCAAAAATACTGATTTAAACTTGTAAATGAAAAAAAAAGCCATAAAAGGTCTTCAAATGGTAATATTCTGACATTTATTTTGTTTATTAGGTATGCGCTGTAACAAACATTGGAAAGAAAGGAATGAAACATCATTTAGGATTGGAGAAAATATTACTTTGACTGTGCAAGCAGAGGATAATGTTGACAAAGTGCTATGGGCAAAAGAAGGCGTAACTTTTTTGGAAACCTCTATTAACAGCAATAGCATTTTTTTAAACAAAACGTTTATATTGATAATTTGTGCCCACAATGTTACTTCAATCACGATATGTAACGCAACCAGTGAAAAGGTGGGAATATACACAGCAAGTCTACAGCATTCTGGCAAATATAAAACCGTAGCGTTTTATGTTAAAACGCTTGCTGGTAAGTAATGCTTTTAGAAGATTAAATGAAGTGTGTAATTGTAATCAAGATAATTCATATACTTTGGAGTTTGTTAGGCATGAATATACACAACATGGCCATTATGTATTACCTTTACCTTCTCATCATTTAAAGGCACCTTGAATAGTGGAAGGAAAAAACTAACTTTCTGCTTTCCTTTGCTGGCCATAAGCTTCTCACTATAACCTCTGTCTTCACTGCTCTTCAAACTAACATATGGCTCTGTCCTCACTAGATCTTTAACCTAATCTTCTTTTCTAGGATGCCATAGTGAGGAACTAAGACTGCCATCTCAGTTCCTCACTATAGCCTCCTCTTCTCTCCCCAACTCTTCACTACAACCTCTCTTCCTCTTCTCAGCACTTTATCCTACGCTCTTTATACTTCCCAGAAACCTTTTACAACCCTTCCTTACTAGCTCCTCAGTCCTCTCTACAACCTTCCATCCTCCTCACAGCTCTTCACTACAACTTCTCTTCCTCTTCTTAGCTCTTTACTAGACATGTGCAGAACAAACAAATGTGTTTTGTTTTTTCCGATTGATTAGTTACAGCGCCTTGAAAAAGTATTCATACTCCTTGAAATCTTCCACATTTTGTCATGTTGCAACCAAAAACGTAAATGTATTTTTTGGGGATTCTATCTGATAGACCAACACAAAGTGGCACATAATTGTGAAGTGGAAGGAAAATGATAAATGGTTTTCAATTTTTTTTTTACAAATAAATATCTGAAAAATGTGGGGGGCAGAGTAAAGGGGGCTGACCCTTTACTCTGATACCCCTAACTAAAATCTAGTGGAACCAATTCCCTTCAGAAGTCACCTAATTAGTAAATAGAGTCCACCTGTGTGTAATTTAATCTCAGTATAAATGCAGCTGTTCTGTGAAGCCCTCAGAGGTCTGTTAGATAACCTTAGTGAACAAACAGCATCATGAAGGCCAAGGAACACACCAGACAGGTCAGGGATAAAGTTGTGGAGAAGTTTAGAGCAGGATTTGAACATTTCACGGAGCTCTGTTCAATCTATCAA
This sequence comes from Aquarana catesbeiana, assembly GCA_037953035.1. Classification (NCBI taxonomy): domain Eukaryota; kingdom Metazoa; phylum Chordata; class Amphibia; order Anura; family Ranidae; genus Aquarana; species Aquarana catesbeiana. The sequence goes on from JBBHAA010000618.1 coordinate 317,509, forward strand.
CCTGAAAATGGAAAGAGTATGGCACAACTGAAAACCTACCAAGTCATGGCCGTCCACCTAAACTGACAGGCCGGGCAAGGAGAGCATTAATATGAGAAGCAGCCAAGAGGTCCATGGTAACTCTGGAGGAGCTGCAGAGATCCACAGCTCAGGTGGGAGAATCTGTCGACAGGACAACTATTAGTCGTGCACTCCACAAATCTGGCTTTTATGGAAGACTGGCAAGAAGAAAGCCATTGTTGAAAGAAAGCCATATCAAGTCCCATTTGTAGTTTGAGAGAAGCCATGTGGAGGACACAGCAAACATGTGGAAGAAGGTGCTCAGGTCACCTGAGACAAAACTTTTACTTTTTGGCGTAAAATCAAAATGCTATGTGTGGCGGAAAACTAACACTGCACATCACCCTGAACACACCATCCCCACCGTGAAACATGGTGGTGGCAGCATCATGTGGTCGAGATGCTTTTCTTCAGCAGGGACAGGGAAGCTGGTCAGAGTTGATGGGAAGATGGATGGAGCCAAATACAGGGCAATCTTAGAAGAAAACCTGTTATGCCGCGTACACACGATCGGAAATTCGGCCAGCAAAAGACCAATGAGAGCTATTGGTCGGAAAATGCAACCGTGTGTATGCTCTATCGGACTTTTGCTGGCCGAATTCCAGCCAGCAAAAGATTGAGAGCATGTTCTCAATTTTTCGGTTGGAAAAAATTCCTACCCCAAAATGCGATCGTCTGTAGCAATTCCGATGCGCAAAATTCCTATGCATGCTCGCAAACAATTCGACACATGCTCGGAAGCATTGAACTTAATTTTCTCAGCTCGTCGTAGTGTTGTACATCACCGCGTTCTTGACGGTCGAAAGTTCAGCAAACTTTTGTGTGACCGTGTGTATGCAAGGCAAGCTTGAGCAGAATCCCGTCTGAAAAGCCATCATATCTTTTTCCGACCAAAATCCCGATCGTGTGTACGCAGCATTAGAGTCTGCAAAAGACTTAAGACTGGGGCGGAGGTTCACCTTCCAGCAGGAGAATGACCCTAAACATACAGCCAGAGCTACAATGGAATGGTTTAGATCAAAGCATATTCATGTGTTAGAAACGCCCAGTCAAAGTCCAGACCTAAATCCGGTTGAGAATCTGTGAAATTGACAATTGACAATCTTGAAAATTTTTGTTCACAGACGCTCTCCATCCAATCTGACAGAGCTTGAGATATTTTACAAAGAAGAATGGGCAGAAATGTCCCTCTCTAGATGTGCAAAGCTGGTAGAGACATCCCCCAAAAGAATTGCAGCAAAAAGGTAGTTCTAAAGAGGATTGACTCAGGGGGGCTGAATAAAAATGTACCCCATACTTTTCTCATATTTATTTTTAAGAAATGTTGAAAACCATTTATCATTTCCCTTCCACTTCACAATTATGTGCCACTTTGTGTTGGTCTATCACATAAAATCCCAATAAAATACATTTACGTTTTTAGTTGTAAAATGCCAAAATATGGACATTTTCGAAGGGGTGTGAATACTTATTCATGGCACTGTACATCAAATGGCTAAATGCAGCTTAATAGGTTCTTTTCTGAAATGTTTCAGCCACTTCAGGCCTTACTTGTAGCCATGTGTAAGGCCCGGAGTGGCTGAAATGCATCAGTACCTGTTGAGCTGTATTTCAGCCATTTGCTGTAATAAAGGATATCAAGGATCTATACTGAAGCGCTGGCTTGTGTTTGTGAAATGGTATTCAAAATGGTGGCTTGTTTTCTTTAGAAAGCACAGACACAGGCAGATTCATAGCTCTGCTCAAGACTGGTTTCTCCTGTACATGGACAACCTGGGTGTCGGCCATCAAAGTCCGTCTCCACTTTTCATTGAAAATTGGAAAAAATCAGACGCACTCCAATTAGCTCTTCCTACGTTGCTTTTAATAATCAGTGCGCTGATTGCATACAGTAATGTCTCCAATCCTTAACACGTTTCACCACTCCTAGCTTGCTTTCTCCTATTCTTGTAAGCAAGCCAGGAGTGGTGAAATGCGTCAAAGAAGGGTGTTTTGGGTTTGAGACATTACTGTATGCAGTCAACGCTCTGATTATTAAAAACACTGCAAGAAGAGCAACTATCGAGTGCAGCTGATTTTTTTTTCCTATTCTTTGGAAAGTAATAGCCTGAAAAGAAGGACTTGCCCCCATCCAACATGCTGCATAGAAGGACCTGTGATCTCTGTATGGTAGCAGTGGTAGCTCTGTAGAATTCTGACACGCCTCCCGCGGAGTCAGAGCAGGACGATCCAATCATTATTATTATTGTAATACAGGATTTATATAGAGCTGACAGTTTGCACAACGCTTTACAACATGAGGGCAGACAATACAATTACAATACAATTCGATACAAGAGGAATAAGAGGGCCCTGCTCGGTAGAGCTTAGGATCTTGGAGGGAGGGTCAAGTGATACAAAAGGTAATAACTGTGGGGAGTGAGCTGATGGAGAAAATAGAAGCACAGTTGTTGGGTGGAGGCAGGATAGGCTTCTCGAAAGAGAAAAGTTTTTAGGGATTAGACATGTGCATTCCGTTTCGTTCCGAATCGAAATTCGGACGAATTTTTCATTATTCGGAAATTCGGATGCATCCGAATTTCCGAATTAGAAAAGTAAAGAATTTAAACGAATCCGAAAAAAAACAAACGAATTTGAAAACATATTCGAATCGAATTCGAAGACAAATTCAAATCAAATTCGAAAAAAATAGAAAACGTTTTTCTAAAAAAAACAATTAGATAGAATATAAAATAATAAAGCGTATTTATCGGCGTATAACACGCACCCCAAGTTTAGGAGAGAATTTTAAGGGAAAAAACTTTTAGGAGGGAAGTTTAAGGAAAATAAACTTACATTAAAATGCCCATCAATGCAGCCTCATCAGTGTTCATCTGCAGCCTTGTTAGTGTCATTGCAGCCTTTTCAGTGTCAGTGCAGCCTTGTCAGTGCAGCTGTCCCCCAGTGCAGCCTTGTCAGTGCAGCCTTGTCAGTGCAGCTTTGCCCCAGTGCAGCCTTGTCAGTGCAGCTTTGCCCCAGTGCAGCCTTGTCAGTGCAGCCTTGCCCCAGTGCAGCCTTGTCAGTGCAGTCTTGTCAGTGCAGCTTTGCCCCAGTGCAGCCTTGTCAGTGCAGTCTTGTTAGTGCAGCTTTGCCCCAGTGCAGTCTTGTCAGTGCAGCCTTGCCCCAGTGCAGCCTTGTCAGTGCAGTCTTGTCAGTGCAGCTTTGCCCCAGTGCAGCTTTGCCTCAGTGCAGCCTTGCCTCAGTGCAGCCTTGTCCCCAGTGCAGCCTTGTCCCCAGTGCAGCCTTGTCCCCAGTGCAGCCTTGTCCCCGGTGTCCATGCCTACTGCCTGCCGCCAACATACACATGCATGTAGTTTTAAATATGGCGCCGCGGAGTTCGAAGGGACTAGACGCCGGCGGAACTGAACGAACGGCGCCAAGATACACATAGTCGAGTGTATTCAGCTCTTTCCGGCGCCGCTCACAGTCCCGCCCAGTCCCGCCCTATGATGGACATAACACAGGTCCAATGGCGGGACTGGGCGTGACTGTGAGCGGCGCCGGAAAGAGCCGAATACACTTGACTATGTGTATCTCGGCTCTGTAATTTCGGCGGCGGTCGTTCAGCTCCGCCGAGTCCCTCCAAACTCCGCGGCGCCATATTTAAAACTACTCGCTATGTGAATGTCGGCGGCGATCGCTGCTGATAGCTCACAATTAGCGGGGATCGGCGTATAACACGCACCCACGACTTTCCCCTGATTTTAAGGGGAAAAAAGTGCGTGTTATACGCCGATAAATACGGTATATAATATTTCTTCTTTCTATTTCTATTCTGTTCTACTGTTCTATTGTTTTTCTATTATATTCTTTTCTATCAGAATTTGATTTCATTCTATTTCTATATAACCTTTTTCCGAAATTCGAATTTTGTATAGAATGAATTTGAATTCAAATAGAAAAGATTAGAATATAATAGAAAAACAATAGAACAGAATAGAATAATATATAATATATATATTATATTATATTCTGTTCTATTGTTTTTCTAGTCTATTCTTTTCTATAATTTTCTATTCAAATTCATTCTATACGAAATTCGAATTTCAGAAGCCATCTTCCGAAATTCGAATTTTGTATAGAATGAATTCAAATTCGAATAGAAAAGTTTAGAATAGAATAAAAAAAGAATAGCCTAGAAAAACAATGAAACAGAATAGAAAAAAATATAATATATATATTATATTTTATTCTCTTCTGTTCTATTGTTTTTCTAGTCTATTCTATTTCTATTATTTTCTATTCTTATCTTTTCTATTCAAATTCGAATTCATTCTATACGAAATTCTAATTTTAGAAGCCATCTTCCAAAATTCTAATTTCGCATAGAATTAATTCAAATTCGAATAGAAAAGTTTAGAATAGAATAGAAAAGAATAGCATAGAAAAACAATGGAACAGAATAGAAAAAAAATATAATATATATATATAACCATCTTCCGAATTTGGTACGGAATGAATGCGAATAGATTAGAATAGAATATATTATATTTTTTTTCTATTCTGTTCTATTGTTTTTCTATGCTATTCTTTTATATTTTTTTCTATTCTATCCTAATCTTTTCTATTGGAATTCGATTTCATTCTATACGAATTTCAAATTTCGCAAAATGGTTATATATACAGTTTACTTTTTCAAATTCAGTTAGTTTTTTTCGAATGCGGTAGAATTTTTTCGAATTTGACAGTTTTTTTCGAATGTGGTAGAATTTTTTCACATTTGATAGTTTTTTTCGAATGTGGTAGAATTTTTTTTTCGAATTTGACAGTTTTTTTCGAATGTGGTAGAATTTTTTCGAATTTGATAGTTTTTTTCGAATATGGTCAAATTTGTTCGAATGCAGTCCAATTTTTTCGAATGCGGTCCAATTTTTTTGAATTCGAATACGAAACGAAACGAATTCCGAAAACGAATGTAACGAATGCAACAAATTTAACTAAACAAATTTAGTTAAATAACGAATCGAAACGAAACGAAACAAATTTTTTCATCCTGCACATGTCTATCAGGAATCGCCTAAAAGTGGATAGAGTTGGAGATAGTCGGATAGAGGTATGGAATTCCAAAGGATGAGAGAGACTCGGGAGAAGTCCTGGAGGCGAGCATGGGAGGAGGTGACAAGGGAACCAAAGAGCAGGAGGTCTTGGGAGGAATGAAGAGAACGATTAGGTTGGTATTTTGAGACTAGGTTAGTGATGTAGTTGGGGGCAGGGCTGTGGATGGCTTTGTAAGTTGTTGTTAGTATTTTGAATCAAATTATTTGGGTGATCGGGAGCCAATGGAGGGATTGACAGAGAGGGGTAGAAGACACTGAACAGTTTGTAAGGTGATGGGTCCGGCAGCAGCATTCATGATGGACTGAAGGGGGGATAACCTATGTAAAGGTAAGCCAATGAGAAGGGAGTTGCAGTAGTTGAGGCAAGAGATAACCAGGGAGTGGATTAGGAGTTTTGTGGTATCATTGGTTAGGAAGGGGCATATATTGGTGATGCTGCGGAGATTGAGGTGGCAAGCTTTGGAAAGTGATTAAATGTAGGGCTGAAAAGAGAGTTCAGAGTCCAGGACTATACCTAGGACCCTGGCATGCGGGGATGGGTTGATGGTTGTGTCCTTGATCTTGACAGAGAAGTCAGGGGAAGAGCCACAATGGGGAGGAAATATTATGAGCTCAGTTTTGGATAGATTGAGATTGAGGAAGTGGTGTGACATCCAGATTGATTTGTCAGTTAGTAAATTAGCGATGCGTGAGGAGAGTGATGTTGTGAGCTGAGGGGTAGAGAGATAGATTTGGGTGTCGTCAGCATAGAAATGATATTGTAAGCCAAGGGAGGCTATCAGCTGACCCAGGGAGGTAGTGTAGATCGAGAATAGGAGAGGTCCAAGAACAGAACCTTGGGGGACCCTGACGGAGAAAGGAAGAGGAGAGTGTCAGAAATGTCACGTCTACCACAATGCAGGTGGTCAGACACTATAGCTGGCTACTGTGTGCTTCACCTATAGCAGCCCCCTTTCCCTTAAGGTAAGCAGGCCTACCGGTACTTGGTTGCCCCCAGGACTTATACACAATGCTATAGTGCCTGGCCACCACACTAGGGCAGACGCGAACAGAGCCAACAACAGACTACTTGCAGTTTAGCAGACAGATAGCGTGGTTCTAAGATGGTCCAGTAATAAGGCAGGCTGAGTTCAGGGGAAAGTCCAATATCCAATCCGAGTCGTACACAGGGAAGTCTAACAGCAAAGCAGGCCAAAGAAACAGGACGCTTGATCAGAACAATGTAGGGTACTCTGTCTCTATCACAAGTGAGGGATAGAGTGTTTTGGTTTGCTTATATCAGGTGACTGATCAGATCAATCATCTTGCAGGTGAACACAGACAGGGGAAAAGCAACAGCCAACACCCGGATGCTGGAATAAGGAACAGGGGCTATAAGTGATCATGACAGGGAGGAGGAATTAGAATTGTGAGTGACACTGAAGGTGTGGTGGGATAGGTAGGGTAAGAGCCAATGAAGAGCACAGCCACGGTGATCAAAGGAGTGGGGTGTTTTGAGGAAAGGGAGGGTGGTCAACCGTATCAAAGGCAGCTGAAAGGTCCAGAAGTAGGAGTACAGAGTAGTGTCCATTGGATTTTGCTGTTAGTAAATCATTTCATCGGGGAGAATGAGCTTCGTGGATTGGAGAACTCTAGCTCTGACTCAGTAGGGGGTGTTTAGGCCCTCTGCAGAGAGACAAATGGCAGAAATTTTCTCGATTTTTTTAGAAGTGTTTGCCCTTACCCTTTCAAAACTAATTTATTTTTTTATTTTTTTCATGTCTAAAATGAAAATACTAAAACAGAAGAAGAACCAGTGATTTTAGAAGGTTTAAAAATTGGGTGGAGCAAAGACAACAGAACTGAGATTGCGGTAATAACATACGATAACTCTTCGGACATACAACTAAACATCTCTGAAGGTTTCTGTGGGGAAACAACATATGTTAAAGGAACAGAAGGACAACCTTTGCTTTTACATATAAAAGGGCCTACAAGTGTCAAGAGAACTGATTCTGCTTCAATTAGGTACAGAGACTCCGCAGGCATCAAATTAAACATGTCTCATAATGGTTCACTATTAATAGCTCATTTAACAAAGGAAGACCAGGGAAATTACACTGTGATGATAGAGCGATGGGGTACACCAGAGTGTAATCATACTTGTATCGTTACAACTTCCAGTAAGTATGTTTTTGGAATCTCTTGAATACAAATGTAATAATCTGACTGTTAAAAAAAAATCTTTGTCCTCCCCCAATAGCCACATGAACACATTTGATGGCTTTGCATTTTTTTTTTATTTCTGAGACCCATGGAGATGCTCACATTATGCTTGGGGTGAGAGTTCATAGCTGGGAGGCTATCTCCAGCCAAGACATTTTTTATTTTTTAAGCTGGAATGCACATTACAATCCAATTGTATAATATCAATACAAACCTTTTTAGATTTACCAAAACTGTGTAATTGGGATGAGCTAAGGGGGAGCAAAGGGATGATGGTGACATAATTGACCTAATATGACCACATGGCCATATTTGTACAATTTCATTGGCCAAATGAAGCTATATTAGGTCAATTATGTCATCAGAATCCCAGATCCGCAGTCACACATAAAGAAGGTCCGGAATACTGGTGACATCTTTGACCTACTACCTCCACATTTGGTCAATGACATTGTCCAGATATGGCCATGTGGCCATATTGGGTCAGTGATGTCACTAGCATCCCCTCCCCTGTGCCCCCTTAGCTGTCACGATAGCAGGCCTCAACCTATTTAAGCCATGGAAGTGGGATTCCCACAGCCACACAAAACCAAGGGGTGTGGAATATGCTGACATCATTGACCTAATATGCCCACATTAATGGCGTTCTACATCCACTGCTTATTAGGCTCGTGACCTGCTCATCATGTGACAGTTAAGGAGGTAAAAGGGCAGAAATGCTGGTGACATCATTGACCTAATATGGCCACACATATGATCATATTTGGACAATACATTTGAGAAAATGGGCCCATAGTAGGTCAATGATGTCACTAGAATTTTTGTTAGGTGAGGCTGTAGGGTAGGGAATTCCACACCCACAGCTTGTTGGGCTGGTGGCCTACTACCATGAGACAGTGTACCCAGATGCTAGTGAGGATCACTGGGGAAGTGGTAAATACTACAGTGATTTCCAGTTTCCAGGGGGGAATCTCACAGGTATGGCACATACTGTACATACTTACAAACGAATGGCACCATCCCAACCTATAACTGGCCTTTGCAGCAAGGAGCACATGGAAGAGTGACACTTGTCAAAAACAAACAAAAACGCTTACTTACTAGCCTGCAACAAACCAAATTGTCCTGTCTAACAGTTCACGTTAAAAAACAAGGGGTTTGGTTGCACACAATTGCAAGCATATTTGTAAGCCGCAGTGGCCACATCATGGCACCCCAGTGTACCGCAGTCCTAACTCTATATTTCTGAGAGTCTCCCAAATTGGAGCACATACTGCATACACTATATTACCAACAGTATTAGGACGCCTGCCTTTACACGCTCATGAACTTTAATGGCATCCCAGTCTTAGTCCGTAGGGTTCAATATTGAGTTGGCCCACCCTTTGCAGCTATAACAGCTTCAACTCTTCTGGGAAGGCTGTCCACAAGGTTTAGGAGTGTGTCTATGGGAATGTTTGACCATTCTTCCAGAAGCGCATTTGTGTTATAAGGCACTGATGTTAGACAAGAAGGATTGGCCCACAGTCTCTCACCCCAAAGGTGTTCTATCGGGTTGAGGTAAGGACTCTTTGCAGGTCAGTCAAGTTCCTCCACCCCAAACCCACTCATCCATGTCTCTATGGACATGGTGTACTGCCATGTCAGGAAGGGGCCATCCCCAAACTGTTCCCACAAAGCTGGAAGCATAATATTGTCCAAATTACCTTGGTATGCTGACGCCTTAAGAGTTCCCTTCACTGCAACTAAGGGGCCAAGCCCGACCCCTGAAAAACAGCCCCCACACCATAATCCCCCCATCCACCAAATGATTTGGACCAGTGCAGAAAACAAGGTCCATAAAGACATGGATGAGCGAGTTTGGGGTGGAGGAACTTGACTGGCCTGCCCAGAGTCCTGACCTCAACCCGATAGAACACCTTTGGGATGAATTAGTGGGTAGACTGCAAGCCAGGCCTTCTCATCCAACAACAGTGCCTGACCTCACAAATGCGCTTCTGAAAGAATGATCAAACATTCCCATAGACACGCTCCTATACCTTGTGGACAGCCTTCCCAGAAGAATTGAAGCTGTTATAGCTGCAAAGGGTGGGCCAACTCAATATTGAACCCTACGGACTAATGCCCCGTACACACGGTCGGATTTTCCGATGGAAAATGTCCGATCGGAGCGTGTTGTCGGAAATTCCGACCGTGTGTGGGCTCCATCGGACATTTTCCATCGGATTTTCCGACACACAAAGTTGGAGAGCAGGAGATAAAATTTTCCGACAACAAAATCCGTTGTCGGAAATTCCGATCGTGTGTACACAAATCCGACCGACAAAGTGCCACGCATGCTCAGAATAAATAAAGAGATGAAAGCTATTGGCCACTGCCCCGACGTACGTGTTTTACGTCACCGCGTTCAGAACGATCGGATTTTCCGACAACTTTGTGTGACCGTGTGTATGCAAGACAAGTTTGAGCCAACATACGTCGGAAAAAATCCTAGGATTTTGTTGTCGGAATGTCCGAACAAAGTCCGACCGTGTGTACGCCCTATATGACTGGGATGCAATTAAAGTTCATGTGCGTGTAAAGGTAGGTGTCCCAATACTTTTGGTACTTTTGGTGTATATAAATGGATAGATTAAGGGCAGGCATGCCTGGAGAGAGCCCATCCCTTCTTAACCCCTTCCTGTCCGTGTTATAGCTGAATGACGGCTACAGCGCAGGTCTACTTTGCCAGGAGGGCATCAATAGACATCCTCTCGCGCTCGAGCGGCCTGCGTGCCCCCTGCAGGGTGCAAGCGGAGCGCTCTGTGATCAGCGAGTCTATGAGACTCGGCTGATCACAGATCGGAGTAAGGTGTCGATCCCAACCCCTTAATAATCTGTCAGAGGGAAATTGGTCCCGATCAAGGAGAGCAGCGTGGAGTCATCTATCTGTGCCCACCAGTGCCACCTACCAGTGCACAACAGTGCTGCCTACTAGTGCCCACCAGCGCCACCTACCAATGCCCACAGCGCCACCTATCAGTGCCCACAGTGCCACCTATCAGTGCCCACAGTGCCACCTATCAGTGCCCACAGTGCCACCTATTAATGTCATCGATCAGTGCCTCATCACCAGTGCTCCCTTTTAGTGCCACCTACCATTGCCCATCAGCGCCATCTATCAGTGCTACCAGTCAGTGACACCTATCAGTGCCACCCATCAGTTACACCTATCAGGGCCCATCAGTGCTGTCTTATCTGTGCCTATCATTGCCGCCTTATCAGTGCCCATCAGTGCAGCCTCATCAGTGCATATCAATGAAGGAGAAAAATTACCTGTTTGCAAAATTTTATAACAAACAATGAAATTCATATGAAATATGAATTTTTTTTTTCAAAATTTTCCATCTTTTTTTGTTTAGCAAAAAAAAAAAAAAACCCCAGTGGTGATTAAATACCACCAAAAGAAAGCTCTATTTGTGTGAAAAAAATGTACAGTGTTGTATGACCGAGCAATTGTCATTCAAAGTGTGACAGTGCTGAAAGCTGAAAATTGGCCTGGGCAGGAGGGGGATTTAGGTGCCCAATAAGCAAGTAGTTAAAGGTATAGGGACAAACTGAACACCCAGCAAAAGCATAATGGCAGCTGAAGGCATCCAGTGCATCTCTGCACATACATACTTAAGCCTCGTACACACGATCGGACTTTCCAACGGGAAATGTTCGATGACAGGCTGTTGTCGGACAATTGTTGTCGGATTTTCTGCGGACAAATGTTGGCTAGCAGGTTTTCAAGTTTTCCGCGGACAAATGTGTGTTGTCGGATTTTCCGAAGCAAGGACGAGCCGGAAGCGGTCAGTCTTGTAAACTAGCGTTCGTAATGGTGAATTTACATTCGTGACGTGGAACATTATGAAATCTCCAAATGCAGCGCACAATTATCTTCTTTAATGGGATAATAATGAAGCTGCTTTGCTGGTGATACTGATGGAGTTATTGCAAACAAATTTTCAAAGGCTTTTTTTTTTCTAGTGATTTCAAGAATATTATGTTTTTAAATTTTTTTTGGTCAAGTTACCACAACACCATTATCCGGTAGTTTTTTATATCAAAGATACAACTATGTTGGTGTCCCTTGTCAATTTTACATTGTATTTTTTAAAATGTAACTGCCAACTCCCAAAATATCATTTGAAGTAAAACACATAGCCAAGTATTATTCTCCACAATTTTATTATTGTGCATTAAAAAAAGAAAACAATTACACACAAAGACATGCGATCTGCCAATAGAACTTAACCAAAAGGTGCATTCTATGCATCCAAAAATATAGAAAATATACCAAATCATATCATTACTCAACCTAAAAAATAATGTAAAAGCAAAAACTCCAAGGCCAATAATAAATAACACGTTATCTCCTCCGATTCCGCAACATGGCTGGTCGACGAACGGCCGTTCACAAAATAACTGAAGAGTGCGACATGAAAAGCGCGAAATGAAAAGCACGAATCAACACTCACCAAACTTCTACTAACACAAAATTATCAGAAGGAGCCCAAAGGGTGGCGCTAAGGAGCTGAAAAACCACGTAGTACGTCACTACGTTCGTAATTGTTGGCCAACAATTGTGTGACCGTGTGTATTCAAGACAAGTTTGGGACAACGCCCTTCGGACAAAATTCCACGGTTTTGTTGGCGAACAATCCGATCGTGTGTACGAGGCTTAACACTGGTCAAACCTGGATCAACGTAACTATGTAAAAATTGACATTTTGCAAATATGGTGTATTGCAATGTTCATGTGCTAACAAGAACATGCTGATAGGAGGAGAGCGTAATGTGACAGAGAGATGAGCTCATCGGTCTACTGCTTCTCCTTTCACTGTCCAGTCACAGGCTGGAGGTGGGATAAGACCTGTAAGCATTACTTAACCACTGCAGACAAAGTGGCAGAACAGACATATAAATCCATTGGCAGGTATATTAGATCCCCATTTATGCATTTCAAATGTGTATTTTGCTCTTTACCTTACATTCAACTATAATTAGGCAATACAATCATTGTAGACAATTTAAACATTGTCATAATGAGATTGCCTAAAATGATTGACTTGTCTTTAATTATTGCACCATACGTATTCACTGAAGCCTGCAGCTGACCCTCTGACTTCAATACATTGGAGGCCACAAGAATGCAGCCAGCTAAGCCTTTGTAATGTAAGAACTCCAGCTCTGCATACTTGTTCCAAAAAAGTATATCTAGAAATAAAACTGCAAATTATTTCATTTATTTATTTTTTTTAATAATTTCTATATACATTTTTTGAGTGTTTTAAAAAAAAATAATTCTGTTTTTTTTTGTTATATGATAGGTTACATTTTAGTTACCATCAACGGTATTGCTATTTTCTTCATAACCTTAGTCCTAGTCATTGTCATACTGATGATAATCTACTTTCTAACCTGCAAAGTAAGTTTTTTTTTATTTCTAATCACAGTTATGTTTTTATTTTCTGGATATCTGATTCAGCCATGAACATACACTCACCGGCCACTTTATTAGGTACACCTGTTCAATTTCTTGGTAACACAAATTGCTAATCAGCCAATCACATGGCAACAACTCAATGCATTTAGGCATGTAGACATGGCAAAGATGACTTGCTGAAGTTCAAACCGAGCATTAGGTTGGGGAAGAAAGGGGATTTTAGTGACTTTGAATGTGACATGGTTGTTGGTGCCAGACGGGCTGGTCTGAGTATTTAAAAAAACTGCTGATCTACTGGGATTTTCACACACAACCATCTCTCGTTTACAGAGAATGGTCCGAAAAAGAGAAAATATCCAGTGAGCGGCCGTTGTGTGGAGGAAAATGCCTTGTTGATGTCAGAGGAGAATGGGCAAACTGGCTCCAGATGATAGAAAGGCAACAGTAACACAAATAACCACTTGTTACAACCAAGGTATGCAGAATACCATCTCTGAACATACAACACATCGAACCTTGAAGCAGATGGGCTACAGCAGCAGAAGACCACACTGGGTGCCACTCCTGTCAGCTAAGAACAGGAAACTGAGGCTACAATTCACACAGGATCACCAAAATTGGACAATAGAAGATTGGAAAAATGTTGCCTGGTCTGATGAGTCTCGATTTCAGCTGCGGCATTCAGATGGTAGGGTCAGAATTTGGTGTAAACAACATGAAAGCATGGATCCATCCTGCCTTGTATCAACGGTTCAGGCTGGTGGTGGTGTAATGGTGTGGGGGATATTTTCTTGGCACACTTTGGACCCCTTAGTACCAATTGAGCATGGTTTACACAGCACGGCCTACCTGAGTATTGTTGCTGACCATGTCCATCCCTTTATGACTACAGTGTCCCCATCTTCTGATGGCTCCTTCCAGCAGGATAATGCACCATGTCACAAAGCTCCAATCATCTCACCACTGGACAATGAGGTCTCTGTACTCCAATGGCCTCCACACTCACCAGATCTCAATCCAATAGAGCACCTTTGGGATGTGGTGGAACGGGAGATTGGCATCATGGATGTGCAGCCGACAAATCTGCAGCAACTGCGTGATGCTATCATGTCACTATGGACCAAAATCTCCTTGTTGAACACCTTGTTGAATCTATGTCACAAAGAATGAAGGCAGTTCTGAAGGCAAAAGAGGGTCCAACCCGGTACTAGCAAGGTGTACCTAATAAATTGGCCAGTGAGTGTAGTAATTATCAATACGGAGATACATTATTTGTTATCTGTCTTGCCAGTATTGTCTTACAACCTCTATATGATTGTGATCCCACAAATATCAGGTTTCTGAATGGTTCTACCTGGACTTAAAGTAATGTTTTCATGTTTGAAATAGGGGGGCTGCCATTGCTGGGCAAAAGTCCTTACTGGAATAGTAATTTGTCAACTCAAAGAGCATTAAAGTCAGTGTGTCAATATAAAGGCCTGGCAGATAGCATTTTCAGAAGAAGTAAGCAAGTACAGACATCCCAACCTGCAAAAACTCATTTCAGGGAGGTGGCACTTTGCACACACATCCCCCCCCCCCAGCCCCCCCACCATCACCACCCCCCGAAATATTTTTTAAATCACCTTTTTAATATTTTTCCACAGTGCTTCTGAGGAAGAGGGTGTGTTTTTTTTTAATAATTAATTTTAATTTTAATTTTAATTAAAATTAATGAAATTCATTTTTTTTTCACAATGCTTTTTGGGGGTGGGGGTTGGGGCAGTGGACAGTGTTGGTAGGGCAGGGGAAAGTGGTGTCAGTAGTTTTTTATTTTATTTTTTTACACTTTTTAAATTTTATTTTAAATTTTTTTACAATTTTTTTTATACTTTTTTTTTGGGGGGGGGGGGGGGGGGGGGCTTTGGTTGGTGAGATGTCAGCATATACACTTGTTAATTTTTTTACTTCAAAGCAGAATTTATATATATATATATATATATATATATATATATATATATATATATATATATATATATATATATATATATCTGCTCTGAAATAAAGTAAAAAACATAACAAATAAACAAACAGTGTGTGTGTATATGTGTGTGTATGTATGTATGTATGTGTATGTATATATATATATATATATATATATATATATATATATATATATATATATATATATATATATATATATATATATATATATATACACAGTATCTCACAAAAGTGAGTACACCCCTCACATTTTTGTAAATATTTTATTCTATCTTTTCATGTGACAACACTGAAGAAATGACACTTTGCTACAATGTAAAGTAGTGAGTGTACAGCTTGTATAACAGTGTAAATTTTCTGTCCCCTCAAAATAACTCAACACACAGCCATTAATGTCTAAACCGCTGGCAACAAAAGTGAGGACACCCCTAAGTGAAAATGTCCAAACTGGGCCCAAAGTGTCAATATTTTATGTGGTCACCATTATTTTCCAGCACTGCCTTAACCCTCTTGGGCATGGAGTTCACCAGAGCTTCACAGGTTGTCACTGGAGTCCTCTTCCACTCCTCCATGATGACATGACAGATCTGGTGGATGTTAGAGACCTTGCGCTCCTCCACCTTCCATTTGAGGATGCCCCACAGATGCTCAATAGAGTTTAGGTCTGGAGACATGCTTGGCCAGTCCATCACCTTTACCCTCAGCTTCTTTAGTAAGACAGTGGTCATCTTGGAGATGTGTTTGGGGGTCATTATTATGTTGGAATATTGCCCTGCGGCCCAGTCTCTGAAGGGAGGGGATCATGCTCTGCTTCAGTATATCACAGTACATGTTGGCATTCATGGTTCCCTCAATGAACTGTAGCTCCCCAGTGCCGGCAGCTTTAATGCAGCCCCAGACCATGTCATCTCCCACCACCATGCTTGACTGTAGGCAAGACACACTTGTCTTTGTACCCCTCACCTGGTTGCCTCCACACACGCTTTACACCATCTGAACCAAATAAGTTTATCTTGGTCTCATCAGACCACAGGACATGGTTCCAGTAATCCATGTCCTTAGTCTGCTTGTCTTCAGCAAACTGTTTGCGGGCTTTCTTGTGCATCATCTTTAGAAGAGGCTTCCTTCTGGGACAACAGCCATGCAGACAAATTTGATGCAGTGTGCGGCGTATGGTCTGAGCACTGACAGGCTGAACCACCACCCCTTCAACCTCTGCAGCAATGCTGGCAGCACTCATACGTCTATTTCCCAAAGACAACCTCTGCATATGACGCTGAGCACGTGCACTCAACTTCTTTGGTCGACCATGGCGAGGCCTGTTCTGAGTGGAACCTGTCCTGTTAAACCGCTGTATGGTCTTGGCCATCGTGCTGCAGCTCAGTTTTAGAGTCTTGGTAATCCTCTTATAGCCTAGGCCATCTTTATGTAGAGCAACAATTCTTTTTTTTAGATCCTCAGAGAGTTCTTTGCCATGAGGTGCCATGTTGAACTGGCTAATTGGGCCCAATTTGGACATTTTCACTACTTTCACTACTTTACATTGTAGCAAAGTATAGCCTAGGCCAGTGATGGTGAACCTTGGCACCCCAGATGTTTTGGAACTACATTTCCCATGATGCTCATGCACTCTGCAGTGTAGTTGAGCATCATGGGAAATGTAGTTCCAAAACCTCTGGGGTGCCAAGGTTCGCCATCACTGGCCTAGGCCATCTTTATGTAGAGCAACAATTCTTTTTTTCAGATTCTCAGAGTTCTTTGCCATGAGGTGCCATGTTGAACTGGCTATTTGGGCCCAATTTGGGAGTATGGGAGTGGATGAGGCAAATGGTTTCTGGAATTTTGGGAGGTGGCGGGTTGGTGTGGGGTAGGAGGTTGTATATATGGACTTTTTATGTTTTTACCTTTTGATAGTTCAAAGCCACGTATGATGTACAGAACACGTCTCAGTGGAGGTTCCAAGTGCTAAGTTTAAGCTGGGTTTCGTGATTCAGTCTGAGTGGAAAAAAAAAAAAAAAAAAAAAAAAAAAAAAAAAAATTTGGGCCCAATTTGGACATTTTCACTACTTTACATTGTAGCAAAGTGTTATTTCTTCAGTGTTGTCACATAAAAAGATAGAATAAAATAGGGGTGTACTCACTTTTGTGAGATAGTGTGTGTATATATATATATAATATATGTATAATATAATATATTTTGTCCTATACTCTAAAGTGTTTTTCTTAGGGAGACTCAACTCAAGAAGAACGTTTGTTCTCTAGCGTTTGAGAATTCTCCCATTAAAATCAATGCAATTTGGTCCACAACAAAATGGCCACCAGCTGGAGCCCTAATTACAGCTTTTCCCCGCACCAATCATTCCCGGGAGATCGGGAGGCGCTTGCGGGTGTGCGGGAAACGCCGCAGAAATGCGGGAGACTTGAGATGTCTGCAAGTGTAGCCTCAATGTTTCTTTCATGATTGGTTTGCTTTTTTTTTTTAATAATCAAAATTTTATTCATTTATATAATACACAGTACATTTACATTTATACAACATACTATACCCCTACATTCAACCCAATAACAGAACACCAGTTACCCCATGTATCCCATTTAACCGAGGTTTTAAAAAAAAAAAAAAAAAAATAATAATAATAATAATTCTTTTCCCTTTCCCTTTCTTCTTCCTTCCCCTTCCTTCCCTCTTCCTCTCTATCAAAATCTAAAGTTCCTCCCTCCACCCCTATCCTTGTATTAATTACTCCAACTCCTTCTTCCCAATGTACAAACGTGATTAACAATATTATAAGTGACTTCCCCAAACTATAATGTGAAAAAAAAAAAAAAAAATTTTTTTTTTCTTTCTTTTTCCCTTCCCTTCTTCTTCCTCCCCTATAGAACTATCCGTGTTACCCCTCACCCCCTCCTTAATGTAATTTGCTTCCAGTACTACCTCCTGTGTATTCATACTTAAATGAGATTATAGATTAATTTTCCCCCTTGTTCTAATTCATATCATAAACCCCTATAATTCATAATTATATTATTTGTGCATATGTGAGAATACAAAAAAAAAAAAAAAAAAAAACACCCCTTCTGTGATTTCTCCCCCCCCCATCTTTAATATCAATTTACCCAACTCCTCCCTCCCATATCCAAACGTGCTTAACTTAATTTATGAAGTGAATTTCCCCTTTATTTAATTTGTGTCATAAATCACTATTATCCATAATTATAAATTGTGCCTTCTTCCCTCCCCCCTATCTTTAGTATTAATTTACCTCTACTCTTCCCCCCCAATGTACAAACCTGATGAAACTAAATTATAAAGTGAATTCCCCCTTCTTCTGACTCGTGTCATAAATCATTGTAGTTCCTAAAAAAAAAAAAAAAAAAAACACACAACACCCTACCCCACATCACCCTCACCACTCAGTGTTAATTAGGGGAATCAGAGTGAATGGAAGAACCAGAAAAAAAAAAAAAAAAAAAAAGCACCCCTCGGAAAATGAGACCATACATCCACTCATTATCTTACCCCCCACCCCCTTTACTTAATTGGCATTGGAGAAGTGTTAATATTTATCTTTCTCTTTCTGGGCTTATTTCTTAATTCCTAATGACTATACCATTTCTACTTCCATTATCCATTGGTGTTTCCCTCTTCCATTATCTCCCTGGCGCACTGTTCCCATTTTGCCCATGTAATTTCAAATTTCTCTTTTTGATTTTTAACCACATGAACCCACCTCTCCGCTTCCTTTATTATGTTAACCTCATTTCTCCACTCCATGACTGACGGGCTCCTATCCCGCCTCCAGTACTTCGGGATCAGTTTTTTTGCTGCGTTTAATAAATGTGGGGTTATGCTTTCCCTATACTTTTTGACAGATCCGGAATTCCCGTGAAACAAATATTGCATAGGCCCGAATTCCAAGGAATCCACTGTTAGTTTCTTAATCCATGGTGCCACTGATTCCCAAAATGTTTTAATTGTTGGACATGTCCACCAAAGATGAAGAAACGTTCCCCTCTGTCCACAACCCCTCCAACACCTATCGCTAGACGCTGAAGTGATTTGTGCTAGTTTTACTGGTGTCCTATACCATCTCGCCAGGAGCTTATATGCCATCTCTTGCACTTTTGAGCTTATGGATGTCGTGAATGTTAATGATATCATTCTATTAATTTGTTTATCTGTCCAGACTTGGCCCAGCTCCCTCTCCCATTCTTTTATAAAGTATGGGGGTGTCCTTTCTTGTTCCCTTAGAATCATTTTATACATTCGAGATAGCATATGTCCAGCTTCTGATGTCTGCACACACTGCCTCTCAAATGCCGTAAGTGAGTTCATGGGTCTTAATGGTTTAGATTTCTTGAGAAAACTCTTCATTTGGTGGTGTTTCCATTCTGCCATTCGTATCTTTCCAAATCTCTTGACCGTTTCTGGGGAGGAGACGGGAAGTCTGGGGGCATGGGGTCAGGATGGGATTACTAGATGTGGCAAGTTTGCTCCTAATGGAGCCCTCTTGTCAATGATTGGTTTGCTTTAAAGTGAACTGGTACCTTGAAAATAATGGACAAAGTGATTGGGACACTTTACTCTAAGGGTCACTATACATGTTACAATCTAACTGTACAATCCTTGTACAATCAACTTTGGATTTACAAAAACTATGCAATATACTGTAAGGGCATTTCTAAACCATGCAACCAAACTGTTTCCAGTCGGAAAGTCCCTTGCACTACATAGATGGTGGTAGATCTAAAGGAGGTTATACAATCAGATTGTAAAGTGTGTGGTAAGCTTAAGATGTATAAGCATTATGTTATTTTCTGCTATCCACTCCATGCTCTGATCCCCAGTCTCACTGCTCAAGATGCCAGTGTAAGTTGCAAAGAGCTGGGAACACTTACCACACTTCTACATGAAAGCACTGGGCCTAACAATTGAACACCGAGGAAGCGAGTACTGCAGTGTGATAGGGCAGGGAGAGTGCCATGACTTCCCCAATACTCAAGGGATAAAGTATATAGGGAGAATATATTAAGGTGACTATGGACAGTGCATAGAATATGCAGAGTGGGAAGTGACCATAGACAGTGGTTAAAGGAGACAGAAATAGGGGTGACCATGGGCAGAAGGTAGAGGAGGCAGAAAGTGAAGTTACTATAAACAGAGGGCAGAGAAATCAGAGATGAAGGTAACCATGGACAGGCAATAGAAGAGGCAGAGAGGGAGCTGACCTTTAAAAAAGAATATAGATGACAGAGATGGAGGGTGACCAGGGCAGGGGATAAATGAGGCAGAAATAGAGATGACCAGGACAGGGGATAGAGGTACCATAGATGGTGGTGATTATGGACAGGGCATAGAGAAGGCAGAGATAGAGGTGACCATGGACAGTGGATAGGGGAGGCAAGAAAGGAAAAGATCATGGGCTGGGCATAGAGAAGGCAGAGATGGAAGTGACCATGAACAGAGGATAAAAGAGAGATGGAGGTGACCATGGATAGAGGAGACAGACATAGCAGTAACCATGGAAAGGGGATAGAGGAATCGGGGATGGAGGTAACCATGGATAGGGTATAGAGCAGTGGTTCTCAACTTCTGTCCTTGGGACCCACTAACAGGCCTGATTTTAAGTATTGATGCAGACTAGAATACTGCAATCACTGAGCAGCAATTATATCACCTGTGATGTATTTCAGTTATCTTGCAAACCTGGCCTGTTAGTGGGTCCTGAGGACGGGAGTTGAGAACCATTGGTATAGAGGAAGCAGAGACGGAGGTAACAGTGGATAAAGTAAAGAGGAGGCAGAGAAGGAGGTGACCATGGGCAGGGTATAGAGGAGGCACAGTGAGAGGTGACAATGAACAAGGAATAGAGGAAGCAGACCAGAGTCAACCATGGATGAGGTATAGTGGGGGAAGAACTGGAGTTTACCATAGACAAGGGTTAGAGGAACCAAGGGAAGGTAAACCTGGACAAGGTATAAAGGAGGCAGAATGGGAGGTGACCATTGACGGGTTAAATGAAGCAGAGTGGAAGCTAGATGAGGCTGATAGGGGGTGGAGAGAGAGGAACAGCAATTAATTTGTGTCCACTGGGGATTCATTGCAGTTTTACCGTATATGATTATTATTTAAAGCAAAATTATTATTTAAATTATTATTTAAAGTGGAACTTCCTCTCTTTTGTCTCCTCCCCACAAACATCAGCTGTGGTGCCAACATCGCTGGACTTCAGGACAGGTAAATGTCCTATTATTAAAAGTCAGCAGCTGCAGTATGTGTATGTATTTTTGCAGGGGTGGGAGCACCTCTGCTTTAAATGTAATTGTTGATTACATGGTCAGCTGACTAGGACTGGACATTGTTGCACAGATTTCATTGACTAGAACAGGGGTCTCCAAACTGCGGCCCAAGGGCCAGATGTGGCCCTTTGCTAGCCTTTATCTGGCCCTTTATCCTCCCACTGACACCAACAAGGGGATACTATTTCTTCCACTGATACCAATGATGGGATACTATACCTCCTACTAATAGGGACACTACTACTCCTCCATATTTATTTTCACTGATGCTGGGCCCAGGACATTTTCTGCCCCCGCTGGCCACAATCCAGCCCTCCTAAAATCTGAAGGACAATAAATTGGCCCTTTGTTTTATAATGTTTGGAGATCCCTGGTCTAGAAGATTGCTTGCTGTTTATATGTATTGTTTTTTTTTTTTTTTTCTTTGTGTGTGTGAAAGTAATATTTCAGTGTGTCTTGAAGGCTTTAGTGGTGAGATCTCTGTGCAGAGTTCCCAAGTCTGCACACCTGCTGTGTCTATTATAGGGGCTCACACAATCCCTACTGCATCCTTTATTTATATAATCTAGTGGAATGTGCAATCATAGTGACAAAACCACCTCAAGGTGGGTAGGAACTCCTAAAATTTCAGAGACAGCCAGAAACTACGAAAGAGGCATCTCACTGCTGAAGTCTCCAAGAGTCATAAGTAACTCAGTGTGTAACTTGGCCACCAGATTCCACCTACAAAGAGAATGTCACTTTTTTAAAGGTTGACCTTTTAATTATTATTACTACAGGTATTTAAACTTTTAACAGCTACCTTTTTAAAATGTTTCCTAATTCTTCCTTTCCATTTTAGCAGGGACACAATCGTGTAAACAGATCTAGTAAGTAAACCATCATCTTCATTCTTCCACTCTGGCATATGGCAGCTTTCCATTAATACCAGACCGCTGATTATTGGCTCCCCTATTCCTGCACAGCCAGGCAACACACATTTCCAACTTGCATCCAGACACAAGAAATGAATCCACAGGCTTGTTTTTGTTGTTTTAGTGGGGGAAACAACTTGGATGGGGTATAGGGATTTTGCGGGATGCCCAACGTGACTTGAAGAACAACAAATGAGGACAAACTTCCCTTTATATGTACAAAAATGAAGATCCGAGACTGTACTCCCTCTGGAATAAACACAGTCTCCATGGATCCGTGATGAGATCGTTTATGGTCCAGGAGCTCTCAGTCCCCTTTAAAGAATTAGCATACAATTGCAAACTGTATGCAGAAGTATCTTGTTTCATCTGTAGAACTTCACTCAGTCCTGACACTTGCAGATACTACCAGGCCACATGGCTGCTCTGAGAAACTCCCCAAGACAAGGGATCAGATTTAGCACAATGCTGTCTTTGGAAAATATGTGTAGCAAGGTCTCCAGCCTCCTTCAGTCTAATGAGAACCTTCAGGGCCAGAGGCAGCTGACATCCTTCTGTATGTAGTGGGTTGTGAGGCATAGTGGGTGCAAGGTGGAAGTTATTTGGCGCCAGACACTTCTTGAATGCAAAAGAGATGTTTATTTCTCTTACAAACTTTTATGGGGGGAAGAGGGTTTGGGCCAGGACACCCTTAAGTAATTGCAAGTTCAATTGGTAGACTCAGAGACTTCAATAGGAGGACAGCTGTGCAGGGAAAGGTCCCAGAAAGGCGCCCCTTCTGCACTTGCAGGAACGCTATCTCCTATGACAACAGTCTTTAACAGTTCCTAACACAAAGCGTAAAAGTTCTCTCAGCTTCACTACAACTTCTCCTCGTAGTTCTTTAGCACACTGAGCTCCCGGTCTCTCACTAGACTCTCTGATTCACTGACTTTGAATCCCTTGAGCTCCTCCAATCTTTACGGTGGTATCTCCCTCAAGCGTCACCCCGCTTCCCTGCTGGGTCCCTAGCTTGGCATTCTAGACACTTCTCCGTCACTTCTGGTTGGACTGTAAGCCGTAATCCCAACCCTGCGCTGCTCTCTTGCTTCTGGATAGGCCCTCACACAGCCTAGCAGCCAGACGACCCTGGGCTAGACACAATCTCTGGCCTAGCAGCCCGGGGGAAACACAACACACGTCCACCCAGACGGCCATCCAGGTGGCACAGAACATAGATCACCTGGCTCCACCCAAATATATAGGTGCTCCCAGCAGGCTTAGGGATTCAAGAAAACCCCTGCCCATTGGCTGAGATACCTCATATACCCATAACCTGACCTTGGGTTGTCCTTCTTCTAATAGTACCACCAAGTGCCCGGCCACCTAGTGGTAGAAGAGAAAAGTACAACAAGGCCAAACTTATTGAGAAATCAATGGATCTCTAACAATCAACCAGGGTAGTTACTCCTGGCAAGCAAATTTGTGAGGCGCATCCCTGCCTAAACTCCAGAGTGCCACATATGCTACGTCTGGCAGTCTTTCCCCTTGTATGTCCTTGGGTGTGCTGAGATACACACACTGTCCTTTGCTCCCCTTTGCACTGGGCAAGATTTCTGTTCAGGTCTCCAACTGATCAGATCTTCTCATGCCAGCCCAGATGTCCAAAGGTAATGGAGACTCCTCTCTAAGGCTTTCTCTCCTTCCTTTCCTCAGCTCCTGCCTGGAGGCAGAGCCCCAGACCTGTGCTCCCCTCCCTGGCCACACGACAGCAACCTCAGCATTCCATCTTCCACCTGACTTCACTGCTGGCCAGGCTCCACCATATTTATGCGCTGGTGCAGCCACTCTGGCAGGCCTCCTGCCTGGGGATTGGCTCAAACTCCCATCAACGTCCAGACCCAGTCCCTTTACCTATGCCCACTAGCTTCTAGATAGTATGGATAGGATCATTGATGCATATAACCACTAATCAGCTTCTTTCTTTCCTTCTGAAATCTGCAGTAAAGAAAACAACACTTAGAATTATATTTGGTCAATACCAACACTCTTCTTTTACATTGCAGATGCTTTTATCTATAAGGCCTCATTCACACTGGCACACCTGGGAATATAGACAGACAACTTTTATGCCTCCCAGATCACTTTTCCTGCTCAAGGCTCCATGCACACTGATCCTTTATCCCCAGTGCATGAGGCTTCGGTATGGCCCTTTAGGAGTTCTAAAAGCTGTGAGGCAGAGGCAGGCATTCGGGTCATGTGACTGCTGTGATCGGCTGTGATTGGGGTCAGAAAAGCCCCACTACTAAGAAGGAAGAAGGTGTGGCAAATGCAAATGGAAATTTGGATGGAAATCTTGAAACTCCATTTAATTAGTATCCAATAATGTAGACCCTTGTTCTGTATAGTTGATGGTAGATCTAAAGGAGATATATCAAATCAGATAGAGTATTGTCAGCTTAAAGCAGAGTTCCACTCACATATTACACTCCTCACCATCCAGAACTAATATGTACCCTTATAACGAATTGGCATTTTTTTGGGGGGGGATCAGCTTTTTTTTCTTTTTTTCACTTCCTCCATAGCACGTCATATCCGGCTTTGCAATGTCTCCTGGGAGATGTGTGTCAATAATCCCAGGAGGCAATAGGCAATAGGTTTCAATAGCAAAGGGGTGGCGCCCCTCAGACGCCGCCGTTGCTATGGAAACCCAACCTGCAAGCTATTATACTGCTCGTGCGCGAGATCGGCAGGTGCATGCTGGCTAGCCAGCATGCACGGAATCCAGAAAGTAATACACTGCAGCTTCAAATGCCCACGCAGGAGATGGCCCCTTGGTGCTGGGACTTCCTAAGGTAAGAAAAAACTATACACATATGCAAAACAACCCTTAGTTTACATAATACCTTTAGAAGACTACACTAAGCATGAGTATTCTAGGGATATTTTTATCTAAAAATGTAAATTTCAGCCGGAACACCGCTTTAAGGACCGGGCAGTAGTCAGAACCTTAACCTCTTGGCGCCATATGCATAAATGCGACCTCTCTGTGAGTGGGCCCTAACGCCGAACAGCCGTATACGTGCTGCCCTGTGTAAACAATTTACCGTACTGAAAGCACTCTCCCTTCATGGTAGCTGGTGGGAATCGGTAAGCTCCTGATGCATACTTGCGATCAGGAGCTTTACAATCATGTGACTGCTGTGAGAGCCAATCACAGCGGTCACATGACCCGAATGCCTGCCTCTGCCTCCCAACTTTTAGAAGAAAGGGCTGGGAAGCAGTCCGTGCCAAGGGGTTAATCTCTCCAAGTAAGGCTTAAGCTTTGCCCTCATGTCAGTCATCTGTCAAAGGCTCGAGCCTCAGGAGGTAGATGAAGTGAGGGCAGGAAGACAGTTAAGGGTGGGTTATAGTCACTGTTTTACTAGAAGCCTACCAGACAGGTAAGGGTGGGTTATAGCCATTGCTTGGAGAGGTGAACACGAAAGGGCTGAACAAAGACATGTGTTATGCCCCGTACACACGGTCGGATTTTCAGACGGAAAATGTGTGATAGGACCTGGTTGTCGGAAATTCCGACCGTGTGTAGGCTGCATCACACATTTTCCATCGGATTTTCCGACACACAAACTTTGAGAGCAGGCTATAAAATTTTCCGACAACAAAATCCGTTGTCGGAATTTCAGATCGTGTGTACACAAATCCGACGCACAATGTGCCACGCATGCTCAGAATAAATAAAGAGATGAAAGCTATTGGCTACTGCCCCGTTTATAGTCCCGACGTACGTGTTTTACGTCTCCGCGTTCAGAACGATCGGATTTTCCGACAACTTTGTGTGACCGTGTGTATGCAAGACAAGTTTGAGCCAACATCCATCGGAAAAAGTCCTAGGATTTTGTTGTCGGAATGTCCGGTCAATGTCCGACCGTGTGTACGGGGCATAACTGAGACAACCATAGGGAAACTAAAATAATATTGTTACTTTAGGAATATTTCAGAGCATGGTCCCCTTTAAATAAACCTGACATTTATTACAAACCCTAGAAATTTCATAGGAAAAGTAAATTATAAAATCCAAAGCAATAATATGTTTAATTCTATTTCAGATCGTGAACTAGGATCTCAGCAAGAAGAACCATCTCAAGGTACAGTAAAAGATAGTAATATGCCTGTGTCGAATGTATGCAGATCTATGGTGACTCCACTGAAAACATTATTGAAAGTTATTTGACAACTTAATAAATTCCAAAAAAAAAAATTTTTGTTACGTATTATTACGCTATTAAATTGACCATGCCACTGTTCTGCCTTATACTGTATTGCCTAAAAAGGTTCACCATACCCAACTTTCGATGCATTTTTCTTCTAGGGACAATTTGGGGAGGACCCAATTTCCATGGGTTGGGGAAAAAAATAGAGATTCTGTGCACACAATCTGCTGGCTAAATGAAAGAGTATCCACAGTGCTCTGCCAACCGTAGCATGTTATTTTAGATCCATGGATCTTTCCTGTAAGACAGTTGGTCATTTGACTGTGGACAGTGTTGGCCTTCTGTACAGATTGCACAATGTATGGGTCAAAACTTCTGAAGGGCATACCAAATTTTTGGGGGCACTCAAGAAATCAAGTGTGCTGGTCATTAATATTTTTATTGAATGACACATACAGTATTATGGAATGTCAGATCAAAGGCGACTGAGAGTTGCATATGAAGTGTCAATAAGCTGACTCTTTGTGGCTCAATCATGTAGTAGTCCAATCAATTTTGCCGTAGACTTATCTAGAACTTTTTTTTCTTATCTAGAACTTTGGTCACTATGCAGATTTCCATCAAACTATGCATAGTGACCAAAGTTCTAGATAAGAAAAAAAGTTCTAGATTAGTCAAACTCTGGTTTTAATACACCAAGTCGCTGATCAGGAAAAAACATGCAGATCAGGACATATGACTTAAAGTGGTTCTAAAGCCTAAATATTTTTTACCTTAATGCATTCCTTGTATTAAAGTAAAAAATGTTTAGGCATCAGCATCCCCCTCCCCCCCCTTTTTACTTACCTGAGCCCGCATTCGATCAAGCGCTGTGCACATCTGCAACTCTTCTATCCCCTCGCTCACTTCCAGGTATCACTGGCTTTGCTGGGGCACTGGGAGCCATCGGCTTGGTCCCACTACCGCTCTCTCCAAACTGGCTCTTTGGCTATTATCAACAGAGCTCTGAGGAAGAGGGGACATCCCTCGAAATATGTCAGCTTTCACAATTGGTAATTGCCAGCAGATCATGCTGGTTGGAGCATCTGGTGGACTATATTTTGCTTGACATATTCCTTTGTTTGTGAGCCTTTTTTTAAAAAAATTTTTTAATAATAAATTGATGCAAAGGTAATGCGCTAGGCTGGTGCGGCCTCTGTTCCTTTTCGTTATAGAGTTCCACTTGGGTTTACCTGACCTGTTGTGAGTAGCAGCACAGCCAATGTGGTGGCTGATCCAGATGAGACACGTTTTCAACCAGCCACTTCTCAAGCGCAGGAGTATTGGTTTTCTTGTATTTGGGGAAAAGGTCCTGGTTCTCATCAACATGAGGACAATGTGCATCCACAGAAACTGCCCTTGATTTGAACAAGCAGACTTACTCATTTATACTTTTGGGCTACAAAGGTTGTCATTTACTGCTGCTATGTGGTGCACATAGCTTTCATGGGGTCAATTTCATCTAGATGAGAAAGAGTTACTGCAGAGCCCGCCCTCTTTCTGTGCACACTAAATCGTGGAACTCCTCTGCAGCAGTATAATACACAGCAACTGGTTTACTATGTTCTGTTTTTTACATTTAGGCAAATCTGTGTGTGCTAGTTTATTTTCCAATATTTTTATTGAAAAAATTTTGAGATAACAAGAGGAACAAGTAATCATAGTTCCACATTCGGATTATTGCTCTGACAAATTTCCATATACCTAAGGTATAATTAACAAGGTATTACATGGTCTAGTAGTGTACATGAGCATACAATATTTATGGGATGTTCTTAGATTAGCCCGCTGGGCAAAGAAGGCCCAGTAGGTAATATTAAACATGTAGTTAACTTAGCAATATTTAGTTCTAATCAGTATTTAAAAATTGTAACCATGTGCAGTAACTTACAAAAACCTGAGTATGGTACGAAGAGGTAGGTTAAGGGAGGAGGGGGTCAAGAGGGGCTAGTGGATAAGACATAGTAGGGGACTTTTGTACCATCTACTGAGCTTATCAATATCAAAACTGAATGGAGTGCTAAAACAACCCAACAAGTATTGGGTTTAAATTGCATGTAGAAGAAGGTGGAGGGAAAGAAGGGAGGTAGAAATAAAGAAAAGAGGAAGAGGAGGAAAGAGAGGAATTCAAGAGGGTCAGCCCAGAGCTCATTAAGGAACCGAAATGTAAGGGATCCACGGGTCCCGTATTTTATCCAATTTTATTAGAGTTGTTATGAAGTATATGGGTGAGTTTGTCATTTACCATAATCCAGCTGATTTTTTTTTGACATAATCTAGAGGAATAACCAGTTGTTTCCAATGCCGGGCCACTGTAATCCTTGCCGCTAACAGTATATATGTGATTAATTTAGTTGATTTCCTGGATACCTCTTGAGGCAGTCTATGGAATAAGGCCACGTCTGGGGATCTAAGGATATTCACCCCCGTCACAGAGTTTATTAAATTAAATACCCTAATCCAAAACTTAATCACTAGGGGGGACACTGCTACCAAATATGGTGCATTGTCCCCGACTGACCACAGCATTGAAAACAGTTAGGTGATGTAGATGGATGCATTTTAGTTACCCGAGTTGGGACCAGGTACCAACGTAACAGTGTTTTATAATTGGCCTCAATCAGCGTGGTATTGATAGAGATTTTGGATAAGTTATAGGCAATATCCTGCCATTCAGACAGATCAAAATTAAGATTCAGATCTTTTTCCCATTGATTCATGTAGGAGAGCTTTGAGTTTGGTTCAGTGAGGGAAGCATGGACAACAGATAGTTGTCCCTTCAAAGGACCCCTTGTTTGGCAGGATAACTCAAACCCTGTAAGTGTAAGTGGCTCAATTATTAGATTAAGTTTGCGTCTGACAAAGGATGCAATTTGGTTATATCGGAATATTTCACTGGTAGGTATCTGCATCTTGTCTTTAAAATGTTGTAAAGAGTATACTTGGTTACCATTAAGGTAATCACCAATCATCAGCAATCCTTTATTAAGCCACCAATGAAATGACTGTGGTACTAACCCTGGTGGAAACTCCTTCTTACAGAAGACTGGAGCTAAAGGTGTGTGTGGGGATGACAGGGAAGCCTGGTGACGTACTCTATCCCATACCGTCAATAACTGTGATAAAGTAGGGCATAATTTAGGAGGGCGTAACTGGTTGGGAAGCCACATCAGTGATCCTATGGCCAAGAGGTGACAGGATAGTCCCTCAAGGGAAACCCAAAGAGGTGCAGGACCTGTAGTAGTAGTATGAGCAAGTTGAGAAATCTGGGTGGCTTGAAAGTAGTTTAGTAAATTAGGGAGACCAAGACCCCCCCCCTAATTTTGGGGCGTATAGGATCTGTTTGTTCATTTGAGGTCTTCTATCACCCCAAATGAACCAAAGAATCTCGGCTTGCAGACCCTGCAGATCTCCCCTCGGGACTGTCACTGGTAGAGTTCTAAAATTGTAAAGTATCCTGGGTAGAAGTGTCATTTTGACAAAGTTGATTCTGCCAAACCATGATAGGAAATAGTCCGCCCATCCTCATTAAGTTTTTTAAATAATGGGGGATAATTAGCTTTATAAAGAGTCTCAATAGACGGCGTTAATTGGATCCCTGAATATGAAAGGGAGTGTGGTGCCCATTGAAAGTTGTAGTCCTCCCGAAGAATCCGTACTATTGAGTGGGGAAGCGAGACATTAAGGGCTGTTGTTTTGTGAGGGTTGAGGGAGAGGCCGGAAAGCCAAGAGAATTGGTCCAATAAAGATAGCAAATGAGGTAGAGTGACTTGAGGGTTTATAATATACATAAGGACATCATAGGCAAATAAGGCACATTTATGTTCTTGTTGCCCACAGCCGATACAAGAAATATTAGGGTGAGACCGAATTGCCATGGCCAAGGGTTCGATAGCTAATGCAAAAAGTAATGGTGAAAGGGGCATCCCTGTTTCGTACCACGTTTGATAGCGAACAACGATTTGTAGCCTCGTATGGAAACCTGGGCTGACGGAGATCCATATAAAGTTTTCAATAAGGATAAAAAGCTAGGTCCAAACCTGAAAAGTCTCTAAAGTAGTGAATAAATAGTTCCAATTCACGCTATCAAAAGCCTTATGAAGGTCTAATGATAGAAGGAGAAGCTCCTGAGCAAGGGGGGCATCCCAATTAACACGTACAGCTGAAATAAAGGTTATAGTTCTACGAATTTGGTCTAGTGTTTGGCGCCCAGCAATGAATCCTGACTGATCTTTATGAATGTATTCTGCTAGGAATGTGTTAAGACGTAGGGCCATGAGTTTCGTAAGAATATTTAGATCACAATTGATTAGCGAGTTTGGGCGATAATTAAGGACATCGGTAGTATCTTTATTAGGTTTAGGGATGACACTAATATAGGCCTTATTTTCATCCAGAACAACCGCACCTCCATCCCGCAAGGAATTAAAATAAAGAGCCATATGTGGAACCAGCTGTTCTGAGAATTTTTTGTAATAAATATTAGTGAGACCATCCGGTCCTGGTGATTTATAAAGTGGTATCAGTTTAATTGTGTTACTGATCTCTTCACAGGTAAAGGGTTGGTCCATTAAATCTCTATTGCCCCGTACACACGGTCAGATTTTCCGATGGAAAATGTCCGATCGGGGCGTGTTGTCGGAAATTCCGACCGTGTGTGGGGCTCCATCGGACATTTTCCATCGGATTTTCCGACACACAAAAGTTGGAGAGCAGGAGATTAAATTTTTTCCGACAACAAAATCCGTTGTCGGAAATTCCGATCGTGTGTACACAAATCCGACGGACAAAGTGCCACGCATGCTCAGAATAAATAAAGAGATGAAAGCTATTGGCCACTGCCCCGTTTATAGTCCCGACGTACGTGTTTTACGTCACCGCGTTTAGAACGATCGGATTTTCCGACAACTTTGTGCGACCGTGTGTAGACAAAACAAGTTTGAGCCAACATCCGTCGGAAAAAATCCTAGGATGTTGTTGTCGGAATGTCCGAACAAAGTCCGACCGTGTGTATGCCCTATATGTGCCTCCTCAATAGAGGGGACAGGAAGGCTCCCCATTCAAAATTCCTTGATGGACAATAAAGTAGCCACCCGGGGCTGTCCATATAAGTCAGCATAGAAATTGCGGAATTCTTGAACTTTTTGAGGATTTTGGGAAATATGACCTCCTGTAAGTCTAATTTTAGGCAATGCCGAATGAGTGTATCTAGGAGTGAGCTTATGTGCCAGCAATGATCCTGGGCGATCACGCCAAGTAATAAACCTATGATTAGACCAGCGTAATTGCTTCTCAGCTTCTGTGGTGAGGCAAATGTTGAGTTCCAAGCGGGCATGTTCAAGCTTAGTTAATAGGTCAGGGGATGGGGACTTTTTATGTTGGGTGGCTAGAGCTTCATATTCCATAG
Organism: Aquarana catesbeiana; assembly: GCA_037953035.1. Lineage (NCBI taxonomy): Eukaryota > Metazoa > Chordata > Amphibia > Anura > Ranidae > Aquarana > Aquarana catesbeiana. The sequence continues at coordinate 349,176 of JBBHAA010000618.1, forward strand.
TTTTGGCAGAAATCAACTCATCTCTTGCTTTTTTAAGCCTAGAAGACAACTGAATAAGGAACCCTCTAACGGACGCTTTATGTGCTGCCCAATTGATTGCGGGGGTGGTATCTTCCGCCTTATTAATGTCAAAATAAGTCTTCAGATGGGTAGAAACCTCAAGGCAGTAAGATTCTTTACTGAGGAGGGATTCATTTAGACACCAATGCGACTTGGCTATTTTAGTCTTCAAGTCTGAGAGTTGCAATATTATAGGATCATGTTCTGACCATGTAGTAGAGATTATTTTGGCTGAGTGTAATTTAGGTAAGAGTCCCAAGAGGAGAAAAACATGATTAATACGAGAGTAGTGGTTATGAGCTCTTGAAAAATGAGAATAATCATTAGAGGTGGGCTTCGCTTCCCTCCAAGCGTCTACCAGATCATAGTGATACAGCAACTGAGCAAATTTACGACTTTGCTTAGAAGGGGATCTTAAAGAGGCCATGTGAGATTTGTCCATTATAAGGTCCAAGGCCAAGTTGGAATCACCCGCTAATATAACATCCCCCTCAAATTCAGGGGCCAAAGTTTGTAGTAATGAGCGAAAGAACGCTGTTTGATTCGTATTAGGGGCATAATAAACCAAAAAGGTTACCACGTTTTCTCACAGGCGACCCCTAACTAAGAGGTATCGCCCTTCCCGGTCTTTAATGACTTTAGTTTCAATGAATGAAAGCCATCTAGATAAACAGAGAGCCAACCCCCTCTTTTTTTCCGAGGCACTGGCAAAATAGCAAATAGGATAATCCTTATGAATGTACCGTGGGTTGAATGAGGGAAGAAAGTGTGTCTCCTGTAATGCTATAATATCAGCACCCACAGATCGGTAATACGTGAGGGCTTTGATTCGTTTGGAAGGTGACCCTAAGCCCTGAACATTGTGAGAGAGTAATCGGGTAGTGTTCGCTACCTGAGACATAAGAAGTATGCAGCGTAAATATCAACATTTAGACTTACCCCTCTGTCTGAAATTCGATGAATCCAAGGGGATTGGTGGAGACTCTGGGCTACCCTCAGGAAGGAAAAGTAAAAGGGGTTAAAGTAAGAGCAGAAAAGAAAGAGGAAGGAGGAAGAATGTTCAGGCCAGGAACCTCCCGGCTCTGTACAGTATGTCATATAATTGCACGGTATTACTAACATATAGTAACCAATATCCCAGAATCAAAATTCTGGGTGTGGAGTAGTCTCCTCCAAAACTAAGTAATGGAAAGAGTCCTTCAAGTAGGGAGAGTGCATAGACTCCTCCCGGCACTAAAGTGTAAACCTAAACCTAGACAACCAAAACAGCCCTAGAAAAGGAACATTAGAAACAAACAGATCTCCCCTTCCTCCAACAAAAAGGAGGTGGGGGGGGGGTTCAGAGAAATAAGTGCAGTGGCTAATGTCCATAAATGGACCACTGAGAAGCCACCACTAGGTAAAAATGAAAAATAAAAATAAGAAAAATGAGTAGGTGCTGTATCTTCAGGTCGCTCGATGGGAGGTCGTCGGTTTCTTCGTCGGTTGAGGAGACCAGAGAGTGGGGGCGGAGGTCTGCTTGATCTTTGCTGGTTCCGTGACGATGGACTGTGCGTAATAAATCCCAGTTTCAGAAGGATATGTTCGCCATCAGAAAAGGTCGAGAAGGAATAGGGTTTGCCGTTGTAGGTAAACTGAAGCCGAAAAGGATAATTCCATCTATAGCGGATATTCCGGTCGATCAAAGGTGAAAGTAGAGGTTTGAAGGATCTTCGTTTTTGAATAGTGGCCTGGGAGATGTCCGCAAAGACTTGAATTTTATAACCATTAATTTCAAGATCTGGATGTTCTCTGGCATAGCGCATGACCGCTTCTTTGATTTTGAAAAAGTGGGGCTTCACAATCACATCTCTGGGTGGTCCTTCAGGTTTTGAAGGAACAAGAGCCTATCCTGTATGCAATCTATCTCCATATGGATTTCGTCGACATCTGGTGCAGCAGATTGCATAGGCGATGGAGGTAATATCTTTTTCCGTTTCTTGAAGAACTCTGATACGAAAATTGTAGCGTTGAGCGCAATTTTCAAGGTCATTGATTTTCGTATAGGCTTCCTCGAGGCTTCCTCTTGTAGATCCATGATCATATTGGAGTTTTGGGATACTCTATGAACAGTGTCATCTACCTTCGATTCAATGCTCTCCAAACGGTTCCCCAATTCCTGAAAATCCTGTTTTATTTCAGATGACAATTTATCTGTGGCTTTCGTTAAATCTCTCTGTAGTAAATCAGCAAAACGGGCAAGTAGTATTGGATCCCCTGAGTATTGTGGCTGAATTGGTGGGGAATCAGGGGAATCAGCAGAGCTATCCAGATTAGGTTCCTGGCTGCTGGATTGGCTGAGAATGATGTCTGCCATTTCTTTATCTATTGCTGAGGAATCACAGGATGTGTGTGCTAGTTTAGATAGCAATGATGTCTGCAAAATGTTGGCCTTGCAGTGGGAGTCAAATCAATGTGCCACATCCCACCAGCCGATTCACATGAAGATGACAAAAAAAAACACAGCTGGTCAAGAAACCTCTTTTTTTATTACAGTTTTAATGCAGAAAACTTCAGATAAATGTTAAAATAAGGGCAGAAAGCTGTACACGAGGCAGGAGAGAAGTATAACAAAGAAAAATGCTGCATACTGAAGTCCTACCTAAAATGAACAAACTAGGTAAAAAATAATACAGTTTAAAAATAAGAAGACTTTTTTTTAACTAGATGATTTGTCATAAAATGTATCTTTCAAATGTAGCGCCCTGGGGTTTAGTCAGGGAGCTCCTCACCAAATTCCTTGTCAAGTGTAGCTACTGTAGTTAATTGCTAGGGATCCATTGACTTCTTCCTAAGTTTGGCCTGGTTGTGCTTTCCTCTTTTACCACCAGGTGGCTGGGCTCCTGGGGGTATTAGATTGGGAAGGACAATTCAAGGTCAGGTTATGAGTATATGGGGTATCCCAGCCAATGGGCAGTGGTTTTATTGAACCCCTTGGCCTGCTGGGAGAGCCTATATATCCGGGTGAGGTCAGGTGATCCAGGTTCTTGTGTGCCACCCAGACCGCCGTCCGGGTGGATGAGTGTCGCTTGCCCCGGGCTGCTAGGCTGGAGATTGGGCCTATCCCGGGGGCATCAGGCTGCCGGGCTGTGTGAGGGCCTATCCAGAAGTAAGAAGGCAGCACAGGGTTGGGACTGCGACTTGCAGTCCAACCAAAAGTGACAGCTCTGCCAGCCAGAGAACCTGTCGTGGTCAGAGGTAGAAGGGAAGCTGTCACCAAAAGGGACCAACCACCTTTACCAGGGACCACAGTAAGTAACTGAAGCAAGTACCGGAGCAGTATTCTCACCGAACAGGCACGGTGGAGAATCGGGAAACTTCAGGCGGTGATCAAGTCAGGGACCCAACCAGCGGAGGTGACGCTTGCAGAGCAGCCTTGTGTGCCAAGCTAGGGGCCAAGCCAGTCAGCAGGGGTGAAGCTTGAAGGTATCTGGAGTGCCAAGCTAGGTACCCAGCAGGAAAGCATGGGTGACGCTTGAGGGAGATACCAACGCAAAAGCCTTGAGGAGCTCATAGGATTCAGAGTAGTGAATCAGGTGGTCCAGTGAGAGGCCAGGAGCTCAAGGGGGCTGAAGAACTACAAGGAGAAGTTGTAGTGAAGCTGAGAGAACTGTTATTTTGAGTTAGGAACTGTTTAATTACTGTTGCCATAAGAGACAGCAATCCTGCATGTGCAGAAGTGGCACCCTGCTGGGCCTATCCCTGCACGGCTGTCCTCCTATTGAAGTCTCGGAGTCTGCCATTTGAGGTTGCAACCATTTAAGGGTGTCCTGGCCCTAACCCTCTTTCCCTTGCAAAATATAAAAAGGACTGTCAAAGAAATGAAACCTCTTTTACATCCAAGAAGTGTCTGGCGCCCAATTACTTTTACTACCTTTGCACCCACTATGCCTCACAACCCACCACATATTGAAGGATGTCAGCTATCTTTGGCCTTGAAGGTTCCCATTAGACTGAAAGAGGTCAGAGATTCTGCTACACACATTTGCTTAGTTTTGTATTGAAGAGTCCTGGTGCCACGTTAAAATTTTATTGACAAAATTTTGAATTACAAATCTGAATTCTCTTCCATATGTTTGTTCATTTTGTAAAATATTTTTTTTTCTATTTTTTTGTCTTTAAAGAGATGGTCCCTTTCAACAACAATTCTCCTCAGGTAAGCAAATCATTTCATCAACACACATTCTCATAATTTTTTTCTTTATTTTCCATTATAGAAATTGCTTTGTCTCTTCTCCCTTTAACGTCCCATATGTACCCATTTTCTTAAATACCCATTCTAGCCAAAACGTCTTTCTTTTTTTGAATAGCGTAGGGAAGTGGTAAGATCCCTGTCAGGTTTTTATTGCTAACTTTGTCCCCACTGGGAAGAGCCTCCTTCATTTCTTGCTCTGCTGAGACATGTTCCCTGAATGGAAAGTGAGGGGAAGCCTCCTACATTGAGACACAGAAATAAAGCTTTACAGAAGTTCTAGCTCTTCCCCACCCTTTTAAAACTAGAGAAGGCAGAGGTGAACAGGACCATGTACTGGGAAAAGAGGAGGAAGAGAAGGTGACCATGGACAGAGGATAGAGGGGGTGGGGAAACATGGATTGGGGATGGGAAAAGCAGAGATGGAGATGACCGTGGCCATGGCTTGGAAGAAGTTAGGAAAGGGGAGGGGGTGACTATAGTCAGGGGATGGAGAAGACAGAGGTGGAAGTGACCATAGACATAGCATAGAGCAGGCAGAGATAGAGGTGACCATGAAAAGGAGACAGTGGAGGCTGCACTGGGAATAGAGGAGATTGGAAAGGGGGGTTACTATAGACGGGGCAGAAATGAAGGTGATCATGGACAGAGGATGGAGGAATTTGGGGGTGTGCTGACCATAGACAGGGGAAAGTGGAGGTCAGGGAATGACTATGGGTAGGGGAAGTAGAGTGAGAGGTGACAATAGACAAGGAATAAAGTAGGCAGAGTGGAGTCGACCATCAATGGGAGGTAAAAGGGTAGAGCATGAGATTACCATGCACAAAGTTGGGGGAGGTGACCATGGACAGGGCATAAAAGAAAAAACAGCCAATGACCAAAGACAGGGGATAAATGAGGCAGGGTAGAAGCTGACTAAGGAACACAGGTGAAAGGGAATGAGCAGCAGTCAGTCATTGCCCACTGGGGATTTCTTGCATTTGTTTTGCAGTTTTTTCTTATATTATTATTATTATTTCATTGTAACCGTTCATTACATATTTAACTGACTATGACTGGGCATGGTTGCACAGGTATTATTGTCTACAACAGTGGTCATCAACCCTGTCCTCAGGGGTCACTAACAGGCCAGGTATTATGTATTACCTTGGGGAGATGCAGATTAGAATACTGCAATCACTGAGCAGCAAATGATATCACCTGTGATGTATTTTCTTGTGATTATCTTGAAAACCTGGCCTGTTAGTGGGCCCTAAGGACAGGGTTGATGACCACTTGTCTACAAGACTGTTTGTTGTTTATATGTACTTTTTCTTTATTGAAGGGCCTTTACATGTGAAAGAAAGATTTCAATGTGTCTTGTAGACTTTGGTGGTGAGATCTTTGTGCTGAGTTTCCAGGTCTGCACACCTTCTGTGGCAATTATATGGGTCTCCCACCATCCCTGCTGCATTTTTATTTATACAGTGGGGACATAGTATTCAGACCCCCTTACATTTTTCACTCTGTTATATGGCAGCCATTTGCTAAAATCATTTAAGTTCATTTTTTTCCTCAATAATGTACATACAGCACCCCATATTGACAGAAAAAAACAGAATTGTTGACATTTTTGCAGATTTATTATAAAAGAAAAACTGAAATATCACATGGTCCTAAGTATTCTGACCCTTTGCTGTGACACTCATATATTTAACTCAGGTGCTGTCCATTTCTTCTGATCATCCTTGAGATGGTTCTACAGCTTCATTTGAGTCCAGCTGTGTTTGATTATACTGATTGGACTTGGTTAGGAAAGCCACACACCTGTCTATAGACGATCTTACAGCTCACGGTGCATGTCAGAGCAAATGAGAATCTTGAGGTCAAAGGAACTGCCTGAAGAGCTCAGAGACAGAATTGTGGCAAGGCACAGATCTGGCCAAGGTTACAAAAAAATTTCTGCTGCACTTAAGGTTCCTAAGAGCACAGTGGCCTCCATAATCCTTAAATGGAAGACGTTTGGGACGACCAGAACGCTTCCTAAAGCTGGCCGTCCGGCCAAACTGAGCTTTCGGGGGAGAAGAGCCATTGGTGGAAGAGGTAAAGAAGAACCTAAAGATCACTGTGGCTGAGCTCCAGTGATGCAGTCGGGAGATGGGAGAAAGTTGTAGAAAGTCAACCATCACTGCAGCCCTCCACCAGTCAGGGCTTTATGGCAGAGTGGCCCGACGGAAGCTTCTCCTCAGTGCAAGACACATGGAAGCCCGCATGGAGTTTGCTAAAAAAAACACCCGAAGGACTCCAAGATGGTGAGAAATAAGATTCTCTGGTCTGATGAGACCTAGATAGAACTTTTTGCCCTTAATTCTAAGCGGTATGTGTGGAGAAAACCAAGCACTGCTCATCACCTGTCCAATACAGTCCCAACAGTGAAGAATGGTGGTCGCAGCATCATGCTGTGGGGGTGTTTTTCAGCTGCAGGGACAGGACGACTGGTTGCAATTGAGGGAAAGATGAATGCGGCCAAGTACAGGGATATCCTGGACGAAAACCTTCTCCAGAGTGCTCAGGACCTCAGACTGGGCCGAAGGTTTACCTTCCAACAAGACAATGGCCCTAAGCACACAGCTAAAATAACGAAGGAGTGGCTTGACAATAACTCCATGACTGTTCTTGAATGGCCCAGCCAGAGCTCTGACTTAAACCCAATTGAGCATCTCTGGAGAGACCTAAAAATGGCTGTCCACCAATGTTTACCATCCAACCTATATGTAAGAATTGGTGACATTAATTGATTAAAAAATAAATTGTAAATTTTCCTGCATGATAGTGAAATCAAAAATATATATCATAAAGAGTGGTGCAATGATATACAACTGTAAAAACAATACAAATATGCCATATACTAAATAAATAATCGCATCAAACTACTACTGGACAGAGTGAACTTCATTAGTAGTAAAAAGCCAAAAAAATAATAATGAAAGTCCATAAATTAGAAAAAAGAGTGAAAAGGCACAAAAAAGTTCATGAATAGGTATCAGCTTCATGCAGATAGGGAGACACATCCACGCTCTGTCCCGCCGTGACCCATATAGGTGAAGGAAAAGGAAAGGAGTATAAAGTTGTGACTCTCTGTTGGGGTGACTCCAAAAACAGTGCTAAAGATGGACCCTTACCACGAACGGTGGACCTCCCTTGTAGCAAGGTCTATTGAGCAAGCAGATCTAGCCCTCTGCAGGGACCGTGAAGTGAAGCCGTCCAACCCCGTTGCTGTGTCCAGCGTCTCCAGCCTGGCGCAAGTCCAAGTAGTCAACCTGGTATAGGGGGGGGAGCGCTCACTTGCCCTCAGGGATATGGATGGAAAAAACAAAAAGGGCTCCAATGGTGTAGTATATTCCAATAGATTTATTCAAAAGGTAAAATCAGAATCGGAGGGAACACACTCTGTAAGAATATAATTTAAAATGCATAAAAAAAGCCGGCATGTAAAAAGAAGCAAACACCCGTGCAAATCATGGGGCGATCTCTGTGATGGCATTCAATGCGTAGCCACGCCCTACATGTTTCGTCATAAGTGACGTCTTCAAAGGGGCACGGGCGACGCATTGAGCCATCACCTATGTAGTGCTGAGCGAGAGCCAAGCCTCGTTTTCGACTTGGCGTCGAACAGCACTTAACATTATTTACAAAATTAGAATGAAAGACCAAGCCTCTACCTGGTGCTCTCCCCGGGACGAGTGTTGCCATAGAGATCTCCCTCTAGCGGAAATACATAGAATGTGGAGTTTAACCCTATAAATATGTAATCGTAGGACCGCTACACCGTACCTAATCTATCCAAATTGTAGGCTGTATATAGGGAGGCAAAAAATCGCCCGGAAAGAAGAATACAGTTAAAAGAAAGATAAAAATAATAAGTATTACCATGAAAGATTAGGGAAAAAACTAAGGGGATAAATATGCAGAAGTGTCTCCTATGCGCCAAATTTTAATATAAGGCACGTTCTTCGCGTGAAGAGCACTAAGTATCACAGAGTTTTTTAGCCATTATACAGTTGGAAGATACACTCCTGAACTTTATGTATAATCAATAGCACATAATAATAAAAATTAAATTTTATGTGGATAAATCTTAAAAACAGCAACAAAAAACAAAAAATACTAAAACAAATTTAATTAGTATGAATCGTGGACATTTTGGTCATAAAAGCTACAATGGGAATCGCATATTAGGAATTATCAATGAATGCGTTTAGCTCAATATCCACATTCAATCCTAATGGCCTGAGAGAGCGGATTTTATAAATCCACTCCATTTCTAGCTTCGAAATAGCCCGTCTCTTGGACCCTCCCCTCCATCGGGTTTTGAGTTTATCAATCCCCATAAATGAGGTCCCTCTAGGGTCTTGTTTGTGTACCTCTAAAAAGTGTTTGGAAACGGGATGGCCCACAAAACCTCTCTTTATATTTCCAATATGTTCACTAAGTCTCACCTTCAATGGGCGTACAGTGCGGCCCACATAGTGGAGCCCGCATGGACAGGTGAGGAGATATACGACATGAGTAGTGGAACAAGTAATGAATGAATTAATACGAAAATTACGAGATATGTTATTCGAGTGAAACTGACAGACCTTCCTTTCTGTAATGGCATTGATGGAGTAAACTTCACAATTCTTACATTTATAGTAGCCTGTTAAGTGTTGGAAAAACATAGGTTTATTAACAGGGGGGTCACACAAAGTGGACACAACCCGTGATTTAATTGAAGGAGCCCCTCTAAAAACCAGCTGGGGTCTATCAGGAAGGATTGGACCCAAAAGAGGATCATTCTTAATAATGTGCCAGTGTTTTTGAAGTATTTTTTTAATAGAGAAATGATGGCATGAAAAGCCAGTTATAAAAGGACAAACCACCTTTCTATCAGTGTTGTTGCTAGGTTTATCCACTAGGAGTGAGTCTCTATCTAGTAATTTGACCTGATCTAATTTCTCCTCCAGAAATTGGGCCTCGTAGCCTTTCTCCAAGAATCTTTCAGTTAAGATCCTGGATTGGGCCACAAAGTCCTCATATGTGGAGCAGTTCCACTTTAACCTGATATATTGGCTCTTAGGGACAGAGTCTAACCACGCTTTATGGTGGCAGCTGTCTCGAGGAATGAAAGAGTTTCGGTCCGTGACTTTGAAAAAAGTTCAGGTGAGTAAAGTATTCCCTTCACTTCCAATCTCTAGATCAAGAAAATTGATCCTTTGTTGACTGGCCTCATATTTCAATATGATACCCCTCTCATTTTTATTTAAATTTTCCATGAATGAACAGAGTGAGTCATGGGAACCGTTCCATAGGAGGAGGACGTCATCGATGTACCTGGCCCACAAGACCAGTTCAGGTCTTTGTTGAGCATAGATGACGTCCTCCTCCCATTTCCCCATAAAAAGGTTTGCCAGACTGGGGGCAAACTTAGCCCCCATAGCAACACCTTTAGTCTGGAGAAAAAATTGTTTGTTATGCCAAAAGAAGTTATGTGTTGTTGCATACTCCAGAAGTTCCATGATGAAACGTTTCTGCTTCCTTGGTATTGAGGGGTCTTTATCTAAGAAGTATTTGACTGATTTAATCCCCCATCTATGGGGAATGATGGTGTATAGAGACGTGACATCGGCCGTTACAAGCCAATGTCCGTCTCTATACCCACTGTTCTTGAGTAAATTGATGGTATGTCTGGTATCTTTAATATATGCTGGTAGAAGTTGTACCAGAGGTTGGAGGAAGCTGTCAATGTACTTACCTGCCCTAGATGTGATGGAATCTATTCCACTAATGATGGGGCGACCCGGGGGATGTACCGGGTCTTTGTGGATCTTGGGCAGGTAGTACATGATGGGAATTCTCGAAGCCACTGGTATCAAGAAGGATTTCTCCTTCTTGTTAATGATACTGGACTCGAAACCTCTCTCAACAATCTTTTCTAGTTCCTTTTTGAATTTAATTCTAGGGTTTGATCTTAGGGGTTGCTACGTTTCTCAATCGCTGTTTTTCAAGTTCATGGAGATAGTCAGCCTTATCTAAAACTACTATTCCCCCCCTTTGTCAGCTGGCCTAATTACAAGGTCTTTCCATTCACATAGTGAGTCTAGGCCTAGCTGTAATTCCCTCGACATCTTAACATTTTGGGTTTTCAAACGGTCCAAATCTCTCAGAGGGACGTCTCTGAACACTTTAAGGGAAGCAGAAAGGCCCCCCGGAGGATTAAACAGGGATGCATTCGCTAAACCTGAATGCCTAATAGTGTTATGGTTAGAACTATGGGAGCTGACAGGATTGGACAACATATATCTCTTGATATTCAATTTTCTAGTGTATCTATGAATGTCCATATATGTTTGGAATCTATTGAGCGATTTGAGGGGTACAAATTTGAGACCCTTATCTAAGATTAGAGTCTCAGCTTGCGTTAAAGGAGTTTTACTTACGTTAAAAATTCCCTTACCGCTCACACCCGTTTTCTTTTTACTCCTTGATCTCCCCCCCCCCCCCCCGACTCCTCTCTTTTTTCTATGGGTCTCTGGGGGTTTTGGTTGTCCCGGGGAAAACCCCAATGTTGGGGTTGAGAGTTTTCCCCTTGTCGTCGTTGATAGGGGGGTTGCCAGCCGTTCCATTCTCTAGTTTGTGAGGATGTAGGCCTGTACCAGGATGGCCTATTGCCCCGTATTTCCCCCCTAGGGGTGCGGGGTCCAGAGCGATAATTCACCCTTTCCTCTTATCCCCCATAATTGTCATATTGTTAATCATTGTCCCTCAGACTTTGGAAACGATTATAAGTGGGGACAGGATATCTGGAGGGGTGATCCTCATCATAGGTCCTCCTAGGTGAATTGTAAACATAGTTACATAGTACATAGTTACATAGTAGGTGAGGTTGAAAAAAGACACAAGTCCATCAAGTCCAACCTATGTGTGTGATTATGTGTCAGTATTACATTACATATCCCTGTATGTTGCGGTCATTCAGGTGATTATCTAATAGTTTCTTGAAGCTATCAATGCTCCCCGCAGAGACCACCGCCTGTGGAAGGGAATTCCACATCCTTGCCGCTCTTACAGTAAAGAACCCTCTATGTAGTTTAAGGTTAAACCTCTTTTCTTCTAATTGTAATGAGTGGCCACGAGTCTTATTAAACTCTCTTCTGCGAAAAAGTTTTATCCCTATTGTGGTGTCACCAGTATAGTATTTGTAAATTGAAATCATATCCCCTCTCAAGCGTCTCTTCTCCAGAGAGAATAAGTTCAGTGCTCGCAACCTTTCCTCATAACCAAGATCCTCCAGACCCTTTATTAGCTTTGTTGCCCTTCTTTGTACTCGCTCCATTTCCAGTACATTCTTCCTGAGGACTGGTGCCCAGAACTGGACAGCATACTCCAGGTGCGGCCGGACCAGAGCCTTGTAGAGTGGGAGAATTATCGTTTTAACTCTTGCGTTGATCCCCCTTTTAATGCATGCCAATATTCTGTTTGCTTTATTAGCAGCAGCTTGGCATTGCATGCCATTGCTGAACCTATCATCTACTAGGACCCCCAGGTCCTTTTCCATCCTAGATTCCCCCAGAGGTTCTCCCCCCAGTCTATAGATTGCATTCATATTTTTGCCACCCAAATGCATGATTTTACATTTTTCTACATTAAACCTCATTTGCCATGTAGTCGCCCACCCCATTAATTTGTTCAGGTCTTTTTGCAAGGTTTCCACATCCTGCGGAGAAGTTATTGCCCTGCTTACCTTAGTATCGTCTGCAAATACAGAGATTGAACTGTTTATCCCATCCTCCAGGTCGTTTATAAACAAATTAAATAGGATTGGTCCCAGCACAGAACCCTGGGGAACCGCACTACCCACCCCTGACCATTTCGAGTACTCCCCATTTATCACCACCCTCTGAACTTGCCCTTGTAGCCAGTTTTCAATCCATGTACTCACCCTATGGTCCATACCAACAGACCTTATTTTGTACAGTAAACGTTTATGGGGAACTGTGTCAAATGCTTTTGCAAAATCCAGATACACCACGTCTACGGGCCTTCCTTTATCTAGATGGCAACTCACCTCCTCATAGAAGGTTAATAGATTGGTTTGGCAAGAACGATTCTTCATGAATCCATTCTGATTACTGCTAATGATATCGTTCTCATTACTAAAATCTTGTATATAGTCCTTTATCATCCCCTCCAAGAGTTTACATACTATTGATGTTAGGCTAACTGGTCTGTAATTCCCAGGGATGTATTTTGGGCCCTTTTTAAATATTGGTGCTACATTGGCTTTTCTCCAATCAGCTGGTACCATTCCAGTCAATAGACTGTCTGTAAAAATTAGGAAAAACGGTCTGGCAATCACTTGACTGAGTTCCCTAAGTACCCTCGGATGCAAGCCATTTGGTCCCGGTGATTTATTAATGTTAAGTTTCTCAAGTCTAATTTTAATTCTGTCCTCTGTTAACCATGGAGGTGTTTCCTGTGTTGTGTCATGAGGATAAACACTGCAGTTTTGGTTACTGAACCCCCCCGATTCACTCGTGAAGACTGAGGAGAAGAATAAATTCAATACCTTCGCCATCTCCCCATCCTTTTTAACCAGATGTCCTTCCTCATTCTTTATGGGGCCAATATGGTCTGTCCTCCCTTTTTTACTGTTTACATACTTAAAGAATTTCTTGGGATTTTTTTTGCTCTCCTCCGCTATGTGTCGTTCATGTTCTATCTTAGCCGTCCTAATTGCACCCTTACATTTCTTGTTGCATTCTTTATAAAGTCTGAATGCTGAGGATGATCCCTCAACCTTGTGTTTTTTGAAGACCTTATACTTTGCTTTTATATGCATTTTTACATTGGAGTTAAGCCATCCAGGATTTTTGTTCGCTCTTTTAAATTTTTTACCCAATGGGATACATTGGCTAATGCCCTTATTTAATATGCTCTTAAAGCAAACCCATCTCTCCTCCGTATTCTTTGTTCTTAATATTTTATCCCAATTTATGTCTTTTAGCAAGGTTTGTAGTTTAGGGAAGTTGGCTCTTTTGAAATTTAGTGTCTTTGTGTTCCCTTCATGTTTCCTATTTGTGTGATTTATACTGAAACTAATTGACCTGTGATCGCTGTTACCTAAATTGCTCCGTATTTCCACATCCGTGATCAGGTCTGTATTGTTGGTAATCAGTAGATCCAGTAATGTTTTCTAGTTGGTGCGTCTACCATCTGACCCATAAAATTGTCCTGCAAGACATTAAGGAACTGGCGAGCCTTAAATGAATGCGCGGTTCCCTCCGCCCAGTCTATGTCTAGATAATTAAAATCCCCCATAATGATAACATTTCCCATCCTTGCTGCTAATCCAATTTGTGATAGGAGATCCGTCTCCACTTCCTCCCTCAGGTTAGGGGGCCTATAGCATACTCCCAGTATTATTTTCCCCTTAGCTTCATCCCTTTGGAGCTCTACCCATAAGGATTCCAGCTACCTCTCTAGCTCCCTCAGTGATGTCATCTCTCACATTCGCTTGTACATTATTCTTGATATATAGGCATACCCCTCCCCCTTTTTTACCCTCTCTATCCTTGCGGTATAGGGTATACCCTTGAATGTTTGCCAGCCAATCATGAGAGCTGTTGAACCAGGTCTCTGAAATTCCCACAAAATCCAAATCCTCCTTGTACAACAGTATCTCTAGTTCACCTATCTTGTCCGCCATGCTCCTGGCATTGGTGAACATGCCACATAGTTTAGACCAGTCGCATATTGTCCTCGTATTGGGTGTTTCAAGATTGCAACTAGGACTTGCTACTATACTCACCTTCTGTTTTTGTGCTTTGGTTAACCTACCACTAATGCCCCCAATACTACCCTCTGGAATATCTTCCACGCTGGCTATCTCTGGACCCTCCCCCCCATCGCCTAGTTTAAAAACCCCTCTAACTTTTTGGCCATCTTCATTCCCAGCAGATCTGCACTCATTTAGGTGCAGTCCGTCCCTTCTATAGTACTGGTTACCGACTGAGAAGTCGGCCCAGTCCTCCAGGAACCCAAACCCCTCCTTACTACACCAGCTCTTCAGCCACTTGTTTACTTCCCTAATCTCCCTCTGCCTTTCTGGTGTGGCTCGATGTACCGGTAGTATTCCTGAGAATACTACCTTGGAGGTCCTTTTCCTCAATTTAGCTCCTAAGTCCCTAAAATCGTTCTTTAGGACACTCCATCTGCCTCTGACTTTGTCATTGGTGCCAACGTGCACCATGACAGCCGGGTCTTCCCCAGCCCCTCACAGTAATCTGTCCACAAGATCCGTGATGTGCCGAACCCAAGCGCCCGGTAGACAACATACTGTTCGGCGCTTCAGGTCTTGGTTACAGATTGCCCTCTCTGTCCTAAGAATTGAGTCCCCTACCACCAGAATCTGTCTTTCCTTTCCCTTTGCTGCCCCCCACTCTCACTGGAGGAGTTCTTCCCCTGGCAGCTAGGAGAGTCCCTCAGCTCCAGCAGTGCTGGTCCCTGACTGGTTTCACCAATGTCACTCAATGGAGCGTACTTATTGGGATGCTCTAGTCCTGGATCGGCCTCTCTGGCACTTCCCCCTCTACCCCTCCTGACTGTCACCCATCTACTCTTTGGTAGTGCCTGCACCTCTTTGTCTCCACCCGCCTCTGTGCTGGCACCTGCCGTGTACGTTCCTGGCTCTCCTTTAGTATGGAGGGACTTCTCAGTGCTGACAGTTGCTTCCCCAGATTCAGAACCTGGGCTTCCAGGGAAACAATGTGCTTACATTTTGCACAGCAGTATTTGCCCTCGATCGGATGATCAAGGAACGCATACATGCAGCAAGATGTACAAAGAGTCGCCTCTCCACACCCGCCGGGCATCGTACCTATTAAAGACCTACGTGCACTCGCAATACTCAAGTATACAGTACACAATACACAAGTACTAACGATCCACACACACTACTCAGAAAACACTCAGGTACTCACACTACACAGGTACTATGACCCCTGTTATAACCTCCTGTTTTAAACACTGGTTTTTAACTCCCACTTATACCAGTTCCACTTACACAAAGTTCCACAGCCTCAGACTGAGCACGCTCAGACTGAGTTCTACACACAGTTATATAGGCACCTGTGAGCAATTAACCACCCCCCTTAATTGATAGACTGAAGGAACCAGAGAAAAAAAAAAAAGCTATTTAAAAAGTGACAGAAAAAGGTGATTGAAAAACTAAAAGGAAAAGCCCCAAAAATGCAATCCAGCAAACCCAGCAAACAAAAAGCAAGACTTGTTCACTCTAACTCTGGTTTTTAACTCCCACTTATACCAGTTGCACTTACACAAAGTTCCACAGCCTCAGACTGAGCACTCAGACTAAACATAAGGCTGATTCTCATAATGTCTAAAATTGGACTCTTGTCGGTAATAAGCATTATTGTATTGATTATATCCATTGGACTTATGGTTTTTAAATCCTCTTTTTAGGGGTTTGGAATTCCCCCTTTCCTTACGTGATCGGGAATGTGGTTTGGACTGGGACGGTTTATTGTGCCTCACTGGGGACCGATACGATACTCGTCTGGGAGTTGTTGGTTGTTGTATGTATGTCGGGAGGGGTCTATTTAGACTTTCTTCAACTACCTCCTGTATCTCGTCCCCATCTGAGTTTGACATGTGTGGGGCCTGAGGGTGTCCAGCCGACTCAGCTGTTTCCACAGCAATTTTGCTTTGCCATTCAAACACATGTCCCCTTTTATAGTCACCCACGTTTTTAAATCCTAAAAAGAAGATTTAAAAACCATAAGTCCAATGAATATAATCAATACAATAATGATTATTACCGACAAGAGTCCAATTTTAGACATTATGAGAATCAGCCTTATGTTTACAATTCACCTAGGAGGACCTATGATGAGGATCACCCCTCCAGATATCCTGTCCCCACTTATAATCGTTTCCAAAGTCTGCGGGACAATGATTACCAATATGACAATTATGGGGGATATGAGGAAAGGGTGAATTATCGCTGTGGACCCCGCACCCCTAGGGGGGAAATACGGGGTGATAGGCCATCCTGGTACAGGCCTCCATCCTCACAAACTAGAGAATGGAACGGCTGGCAACCCCCTATCAACGACGACAAGGGGAAAACTCTCAACCCCAACATTGGGGTTTTTCCCGGGACAACCAAAACCCCCAGAGACCCATAGAAAAAAGAGAGGAGTCAGAGGGGGGAGGAGATCAAGGAGTAAAAAGAAAATGGGTGTGAGCGGTAAGGGAATTTTTAACTTGAGTAAAACTCCTTTAACGCAAGCTGAGACTCTAATCTTAGATAAGGGTCTCAAATTTGTACCCCCCAAATCGCTCAATAGATTCCAAACATATATGGACATTCATAGATACACTAGAAAATTGAATATCAAGAGATATATGTTGTCCAATCCTGTCAGCTCCCATAGTTCTAACCATAACACTATTAGGCATTCAGGTTTAGCGAATGCATCCCTGTTTAATCCTCCGGAGGGCCTTTCTGCTTCCCTTAAAGTGTTCAGAGACGTCCTTCTGAGAGATTTGGACCATTTGAAAACCCAAAATGTTAAGATGTCGAGGGAATTACAGCTAGGCCTAGACTCAATATGTGAACGGAAAGACCTTGTAATTAGGCCAGCTGACAAAGGGGGGAATAGTAGTTTTAGATAAGGCTGACTATCTCCATGAACTTGAAAAACTGGTGAGCGATAGAGAAACGTATCAACCCCTAAGATCAGACCCTAGATTTAAATTCAAAAAGGAACTAGAAAAGATTGTTGAGAGAGGTTTCGAGTCCGGTATCATTACCCAAGAAGGAGAAATCCTTCTTGATACCAGTGGCTTCGAGAATTCCCGTCATGTACTACCTGCCCAAGATCCACAAAGACCCGGTACATCCCCCGGGTCGCCCCATCATTAGTGGAATAGATTCCATCACATCTAGGGCAGGTAAGTACATTGACAGCTTCCTCCAACCTCTGGTACAACTTCTACCAGCATATATTAAAGATACCAGACATACCATCAATTTACTCAAGAACAGTGGGTATAGAGACGGACATTGGCTTGTAACGGCCGATGTCATGTCTCTATACACCATCATTCCCCATAGATGGGGGATTAAATCAGTCAAATACTTCTTAGATAAAGACCCCTCAATACCAAGGAAGCAGAAACGTTTCATCATGGAACTTCTGGAGTATGCAACAACACATAACTTCTTTTGGCATAACAAACAATTTTTTCTCCAGACTAAAGGTGTTGCTATGGGGGCTAAGTTTGCCCCCAGTCTGGCAAACCTTTTTATGGGGAAATGGGAGGAGGACGTCATCTATGCTCAACAAAGACCTGAACTGGTCTTGTGGGCCAGGTACATCGATGACGTCCTCCTCCTATGGAACGGTTCCCATGACTCACTCTGTTCATTCATGGAAAATTTAAATAAAAATAAGAGGGGTATCATATTGAAATATGAGGCCAGTCAACAAAGGATCAATTTACTTGATCTAGAGATTGGAAGTGAAGGGAATACTTTACTCACCTGAACTTTTTTCAAAGTCACGGACCGAAACTCTTTCATTCCTCGAGACAGCTGCCACCATAAAGCGTGGTTAGACTCTGTCCCTAAGAGCCAATATATCAGGTTAAAGCGGAACTGCTCCACATATGAGGACTTCGTGGCCCAATCCAGGATCTTAACTGAAAGATTCTTGGAGAAAGGCTACGAGGCCCAATTTCTGGAGGAGAAATTAGATCAGGTCAAATTATTAGATAGAGACTCACTCCTAGTGAATAAACCTAGCAACAACATTGATAGAAAGGTGGTTTGTCCTTTTATAACTGGCTTTTCATGCCATCATTTCTCTATTAAAAAAATACTTCAAAAACACTGGCACATTATTAAGAATGATCCTCTTTTGGGTCCAATCCTTCCTGATAGACCCCAGCTGTTTTTTAGAGGGGCTCCTTCAATTAAATCACGGGTTGTGTCCACTGTGTGTGACCCCCCTGTTAATAAACCTATGTTTTTCCAACACTTAACAGGCTACTATAAATGTAAGAATTGTGAAGTTTGCTCCATCAATGCCATTACAGAAAGGAAGGTCTGTCAGTTTCACTCAAATAACACATCTCGTAATTTTCTTATTAATTCATTCATTACTTGTTCCACTACTCATGTCGTATACCTCCTCACCTGTCCATGCGGGCTCCACTATGTGGGCCGCACTGTACGCCCATTGAAGGTGAGACTTAGTGAACATATTGGAAATATAAGGAGAGGTTTTGTGGGCCATCCCGTTTCCAAACACTTTTTAGAGGTACACAAACAAGACCCTAGAGGGACCTCATTTATGGGGATTGATAAACTCAAAATCCCATGGAGGGGAGGGTCCAAGAGACGGGCTATTTCGAAGCTAGAAATGGAGTGGATTTATAAAATCCGCTCTCTTAGGCCATTAGGATTGAATGTGGATATTGAGCTAAACGCATTAATTGATAATTCCTAATATGCGATTCCCATTGTAGCCTTTATGACCAAAATGTCCACAATTCATACTAATTAAATTTGTTTTAGTATTTTTTGTTTTTTGTTGCTGTTTTTAAGATTTATCCACATAAAATTGAATTTTTATTATTATGTGCTATTGATTATACATAAGGTTCAGGAGTGTATCTTCCAACTGTATAATGGCTAAAAAAATCTGTGATACTTAGTGCTCTTCACGCGAAAGAATGTGCCTTATATTAAAATTTGGGGCATAGGAGACACTTCTGCATATTTATCCCCTTAGTTTTTTCCCTAATCTTTCATGGTAATACTTCTTATTTTTATCTTTCTTTTAACTATATTCTTCTTTCCGGGCGATTTTTTTGCCTCCCTATATACAGCCTACAATTTGGATAGATTAGGTACGGTGTAGCGGTCCTACGATTACATATTTATAGGGTTAAACACCACAATCTATGTATTTCCCTAGAGGGAGATCTCTATGGCAACACTCGTCCCGGGGAGAGCACCAGGTAGAGGCTTGGTCTTTCATTCTAATTTTGTGAGTAATGTTAAGTGCTGTTCGATGCCAAGTCGAAAACGAGGCTTGGCTCTCGCTCAGCACTACATAGGTGATGGCTCAATGCGTCGCCCGTGCCCCTTTGAAGACGTCATTTATGACGAAACATGTAGGGCGTGGCTACGCATTGAATGCGATCACAGAGATCGCCCCATGATTTGCACGGGTGTTCGCTTCTTTTTACATGCCGGCTTTTTTTATGCATTTTAAATTATATTCTTACGGAGTGTGTTCCCTCTGATTCTGATTTTACCTTTTGAATAAATCTATTGGAATATACTACACCATTGGAGCCCTTTTTGTTTTTTCCATCCATCTCCCTAAGGGCAAGTGAGCGCTCCCCCCCCCATACCAGGTTGACTACTTGGACTGCACCAGGCTGGAGACGCTGGACACAGCAACGGGGTTGGACGGCTTCACTTTACGGTTCCTGCAGAGGGCTAGATCTGCTTGCTCGATAGACCTTGCTATAAGGGAGGTCCACCGTTCGTGGTAAGGGTCCATCTTTAGCACTGTTTTTGGAGTCACCCCAACAGAGTCACAACTTTATACTCCTTTCCTTTTCCTTCATCTATATGGGTCACAGCGGGACGGAGCGTGGATGTGTCTCCCTATCTGCATGAAGCTGGTACCTATTCATGAACTTTTTTGTGCCTTTTCGCTCTTTTTTCTAATTTATGGACATCATTTTTTTGGCTTTTTACTACTAATAAAGTTCACTCTGTCCAGTAGTAGTTTGATGTGATTATTTATTTAGTATATGGCATATTTGTATTGTTTTTACAGTTGCCTATCATTGCACCACTCTTTATGATATATATTTTTGATTTCACTATCATGCACGGAAATTTACAATTTATTTTTTAATCAATTAATGTCACCAATTCTTACATACAAACTGTAAGCGCACTTATTTTTGACTTTTTATTTATTTTTACACGGATATTGCTGTTTGTTTGTGCAGCTTGTACAGTTTTTGTTTTTCTATGGTCATATTTTCTAGCGCTTTTTTTCCTACGTTTATTACCATCCAACCTGACAGAACTGGAAAGGATCTGCAAGGTGGAATGGCAGAGGATCCCCAAATCCAGGTGTGAAAAACTTGTTGCATCCTTCTCAAAAAGACTCATGGCTGTATTAGATCAAAAGGGTGCTTCTACTAAATACTGAGCAAAGGGTCTGAATACTTAGGACCATGTGATATTTCAGTACTTCTTTTTTAATAAATCTGCAAAAATGTCAGCAATTCTGTGTTTTTCTGTCAATATGGGGTGCTGTGTGTACATTAATGAGGAAAAAAATGAACTTAAATAATTTTAGCAAATGGCTGCAATATAACAAAGAGTGAAAAATTTAAGGGGGTCTGAATACTTTCCATCCCCACTGTGTGTGTGTGTGTATATATGTATGTGTGTGTGTGTGTGTGTGTGTATATATATATATATATATATATATATAATCAAAAGGGATTGCTGCACTTAAAATTTATTTGGAAAATTCACATTCCATTTAGTGAATGACGGTACCAATACCAATTAGGATAATAAACAAATTAAGCAACCATGTATGGTATACGTATGGTATATAGTATCATGGGTCATCAGGTGCTATCATTTTTCTTATTACATTTGGTATGCGCTAAGAAAGAACAAAACACATATAGTGAATACATGTATATAACCAGCTGTATAAAAAATGAAAATAAATATATATATAAAAAGACATTGCTGAAAATAAAAAATAAATCAAAGAAATAAATATAAATCAAAATCAGAATTCAGTCCATTGGGCCATAATGTATTTATTGGTGTATCCATTGAACCTCCCGCTTTCTAAGGGTTAATTCCCTGTTCCCTCCACGTCTGTTCTTAGGTATACCATCTATGACCATAAATCTTAATTGAGAAACAGTGTGTCCTTTTTCTATGAAATGTCAGGCTAAGGGTAATTTGTATAATTTGTCGCTGATGGAATACTTGTGTCTAGCAATTCTATCTTTCACCTTTTGGGTAGTTTTTCCCACATATAATAACCCACATGGACACTTTATTATGAATACAACATAAGATGATTGACAAGTGTAATGATTTTTAATGTCAATATTATACCCTCTATGTGGATGGGAAAAAGATTTCCCTTTTATCATGCTGTTGCATTGGATGCAACACAGATAGGGGAATGAGCCAAGATTACGTGGTCCCAAAAATGTTGTGAGGGAGGACAATACTGATCAGATTTAACCAATCTGTCATATATCGTCGAATTTTAAGCCTGGGATTAGAGAGTTAAGATACATGTTGAATACATTTAAAGACTTGATCGCCCGACCAGATCACAAAGGCATTGTCGATAAATCTATACCAACATGTGCAATTTTGAATCAATACATTGCAATGATAAATGAAAGCGTTCCCTATCTTGTGCATAAATGCATTGGCGTATGGGGGGGGGGCGACATTAGAACCCGTTGCAGCTCCGATGAGTTGTAAATAGTAGTTTTCTTTAAAAAGAAAAAAGTTTTCCTCCAAGACGATCGATAATAATTGTATAAAAAAGGTAATATTTGTAGATGTATATTTATTTGAGTGAATCAATAGTCGTCGACAGGCCTCTATGCCCAAATCATGAGGTATGGCAGTGTATAAATTCGCTACATCCCAAGTGACTAACATAGATCCTGGTGGTATAACTATGTTACGCACTTTTTGTAAAGAATGTTGAGTATCTCGTATGTAAGACTGTGTCGTTTCTATAAGGGGTGTAAGACATTTGTCCAGAAATTTGGCAATCGGTGTAGTAATGGAATCTGTGCTAAAGACTATGGGACGTTCTGATGGATTTAAAGGATTTTTATGTATTTTAGGCAATACGTATATAATAGGTGTCACGGGATGTTCGGGTATAAGATATTTTCTAGTATCATTGTCAGTGATTCGTATAATTTTCTGCATATGTAAATACCTTTTTAATCCTATCTTGTATACGCAAAACAGGATTATTGTGCAATTGAACACAGGTTTTAGTATCTGCCAACTGTCTCAAATTTTCAATTTCATTTGCTATTGTGTCCATGATCACTATTGATCCACCCTTGTCTGCGGGCTTGATTGTGATATCAGGCCACGCAGACAAGGAGGTGAGAATATCAAGTTCTTCCCGACTTAGATTGATAGGTATATGGTCCCGTTTAGTAACATCACGTAAAAAGGAGCCTATTTCCTCTTCAACTTTGCAAATAAACTTCAGCTTCAGCGCATGAAGTAGGAGGGGTAAACTGATTCTTATTCCTTAATCTTAGTATGAATGGATAAAGGCAATGTGTTAGAATTGTATTTGGCAGGTTTAGAGGAATAGTACGCCTTTAAATAGATTTGTCTAAAAAAATATATAAATCATTTTAGTTTTAGGACAAAAGTTTAAACCCTTATTTAACACGAATAATTCCTTATCAGATAACATAACTGAAGAAATATTGTGTACCACATTAGAAGTTCAGTCCTCTGACGATTCCTGGTCCTGGTTGCAATTCCTTTGTGACTTGTTTTTTCTGCTCTTCCTACCTCCTCTTCTCCTCGGACAGGATGGGTTGAAGGATATTAAAAAAAAAGTTCCACGCTGTGCATTGGTAGAGGAGCCTGTGACTTTAACAGTACAATTTCTCCAAGCCGAACGAGTCTCCCTGTCACAACAGATAGTGGAGTTGGAGGCTCAATTGAATTAATCAATGGATCAGGAAGAAACATTGAAAATAAAGAATTCCTGTCATGAGAAACTTGTAACCTACAAAAAGAATATTGAAGCACACAAAAGGTATAAACTTGAGTGAGACCGTGATGATTATGCCAGTCATAGGGTCTACAATTGGACAAACTCTAACCGTTTTCGTAACAGACCCTTCAGAAATATTAGACGCAACCAACAAGCATCTACTTCTACATCTTCCATGACATCCACAGGCTCCTCTATCAATGCAGAGCGTGGAACTTTTTTAGAACATTCTTCTACCCATCCCGTCCGAGGAGAAGAGGAGGTAAGAAGAGCAGAAAAAACAAGTCACAAAGGAATTGCAACCAGGACCAGGAATCGTCAGAGGACTTAACTTCTAATGTGGTACACAATATTTCTTCAGTTATGTTACCTGATATGGAATTAATAGTGTTGAATAAGGGTTTAAACTTTTGTCCTAAAACTAAAATGTTAAAACAAGATTTATACCGTTTCTTTAGACAAATCCGTTTAAAGGCGTACTGTTCCTCTAAACCTGCCAAACACAATTCTAATGTCCTGTACACACGGTCGGACTTTCCGATGGAATATGTGCGATCGGAGCTTGTTGTCGGAAATTCCGACCATGTGTGGGCTCCATCGGACTTTTTCCATTGGAATTTTCAACACACAAAGTTTGAGAGCAGGCTATAAAATTTTCCGACAACAAAATCCGTTTGCGTAAATTCCGACCGTGTGTGGACAATTCTGACGCACAAAGTGCCACGCATGCTCAGAATAAATTAAGAGACGAAAGCTATTGGCTATTGCCCCGTTTATAGTCCCGACGTATGTGTTTTATGTCACCGTGTTCAGAACGATCAGATTTTCTGACAACTTTGTGCGACCGTGTGTATGCAAGACAAGTTTGAGCCAACATCCGTCTGAAAAAATCCATGGATTTTGTTGTCGGAATGTCCGATCAATGTCCGATCGTGTGTACAGGGCATAATACATTGCCTTTATCCATTCATACTATGGGATTAAGAAATAAGAGTAAGTTTACCCCTCCTACTTCATGCGCTGTAGCTGAAGTATTTATTTTCAAAGCTGAAGAGGAAATAGGCTCCTTTTTACGTGATGGTACTAAACGGGACCATATACCTAACAATCTAAGTCGGGAAGAACTTGATATTCTCGCCTCCTTGTCTGCGTGGCCTGATATCACAATCAAGCCCACAGACAAGGGTGGATCAATAGTGATCATGGACACAATAACGTATGAAAGTGAACTTTTGAGACAGTTGGCAGATACTAAAACCTGTGTTCAATTGCACAATAATCCTGTTTTGCGTATACAAGATAGGATTAAAAAAAGGTATTTACATATGCAGAAAATGAACGAATCATTGACAATGATACTAGAAAATATCTTATACCCGAACATCCCGTGACACCTATTATATACGTATTGCCTAAAATACATATCAATCCTTTAAATCCACCGGGACGTCCCATAGTCTCTAGCGCAGATTCCATTACTACACTGATTGCCAAATTTCTGGACAAATGTCTTACACCCCTTATAGATACAGTCTTACATACGAGATACTCAACATTCTTTACAAAAAGTGCGTAACATAGTTATACCACCAGGGTCTATGTTAGTCACTTGGGATGTAGCGAATTTATACACTGACATACCCCATAAATTTGGGCATAGAGGCCTGTCGATGACTATTGATTCACTCAAATAAATATACATCTACACATATTACCTTTTTGATACAATTATTATCGATCGTCTTGGAGGAAAACATTTTTCTTTTTAAAGAAAAATACTATTTACAACTCATCGGAGCTGTGACGGGTTCTAATGTCGCCCCCATACGCCAATGCATTTATGCACAAGATAGAGAACGCTTTCATTTATCATTGCAATGTATTTATTCAAAATTGCACATGTTGGTTTAGATGTATCGACGTATCAACGATGCCTTTGCGATCTGGTTGGGCAACCTAGAGTCTTTAAATGTATTCAACATGTATCTTAACTCCCAGGCTTAAAATTCAATATGACAGTTAGTGACATTAAAATATCTTTTTTGGACACTTTTTATTAAGTATTAATGAACAACACATAGTCAGTGACTTAGACACAAAACATACAGAGTTTTCATCCATCAGGTGTTTTTAAGTCCATTACTCGTAGCCAATTGGTCCATGTATACCGGATTGTTAGTGATCCAGATTTAATGAATGTTAGATTGAATGAGATGGTTAAATCTGATCAGTATTGTCCTCCCTCACCTCTTACAACATTTTTGGGACCACATAATTTTGGCTCATTCCCCTGTCTGTGTTGCATCCAATGCAACAGCATGATAAAAGGGAAATCTTTTCCCCATTCACATAGAGGGTATAATATTGACAATAAAAATCATTACACTTGTCAATCATCTTATGTTGTATACATAATAAAGTGTCCATATGGGTTATTATATGTGGGAGAAACTACCCAAAAGGTGAAAGATAGAATTGCTAGACACAAGTATTCCATCAGCGATAAATTAGACAAATTACCCTTAGCCCGACATTTCATAGAAAAAGGACACACTGTTTCTCAATTAAGATTTATGGTCACAGATGGTGTACCTAAGAACAGACGTGGAGGGAACAGGGAATTAACCCTTAGAAAGCGGGAGGTTCAATGGATACATCGTTAAATACATTATGGCCCAATGGACTGAATTCTGATTTTGATTTATATTTATTTCTTTGATTTATTTTTTATTTTCGGCAATGTCTTTATATATATATATTTTCATTTTTTATACAGCTGGTTACATACATGTATTCACTATATGTGTTTTGTTCTTTCTTAGCGCATACCGAATGTAATAAGAAAAATGATAGCACCTGATGACCTATGATACCATAAGCCTACATATATTCTTGTTTATTATCCTAATTGGTATTGATTGACTAATTGATCACATACGAAACAGGAGTGTATAAATATGCTTGTATTGATCATTTTCATCTTTATATATATATATATATATATATATATATATATATATTTATATTTATATTTATATATATATTATGACCATATGACCTGTGGAAGGGTCTGAATGCTTCGCACTGCTACATTTGGATCGTGTGTACTTCACCTTCAACACTTGTTATATAATTAATATATATATATATATATATATATATATATATATATATATATATATATATATATATATATATATATATATATATCTCTATTAGGGGTGCAATGGATCAAAAAACTCACGGTTCGGATCGTTCCTCGGATCAGAAGTCACGGTTCTGATCATTTTCGGATCAACAAAAAAAAAATCTCCTCCACTGTAATATCCACAATCTCCCCCACTGTAATAATATATTAGCAGGGTATTGGCGGGTATATTGGCAGAGTATTGGCAGGGTATGGAAGAGTATTGGCAGGGTATTGCGGAGTATTGGCAAGGCATTGCAGAGTATTGGCACTGCTGCCATCCGAACTCTCCCCTCCACTGTATAGATCAGTACACAGAGGGGAGAGAGGAACCGGCGTCATGACATGACGCCGGTTTGTTACATGTGATCGCTCCGTCATTTGACGGAGCGATCACGTGGTAAATGGCTACCGGGTGTACCAAGATGGCCGCCGCTCCGGAGCTAGGCCGCAGCCGCGGCCTTTCCTATGGCCGAGGCCACAGAGCGCTCCGCGGGTCGCGGGTGTCCCGATCCACGGAGGTTGATCCGTACGGATCATGGATCGATGACGATCCGTTGCACCCCTAATATCAATATCTATATCTATATATAAAGGTTTCTAATTTCCCCCCCTTTTTTTTTTTTTTTTTTTTAGAAGCAACGGAAATGTGTAAACGGCTACAGTAAGTAAGACTTAAACTACATTCTTTTACTCTGGCATATGGCAGCTTTCCATTAAGGCTTCATGTACACTTGAACTAATTTGACCGCCGGCTGTGGGAAAACGCAAAGCACGGCAAAATTGAGCCGCAATTTTACCACAATTTTGCACATTTTGCGGCCACGATCAAAACATTTCTATCCTGAACGTTTGTTTTTTGCGTTCAGGAGAGGGAGGTTAGGAGAGCTTGAACCTCCCCTAACTGCAGCAGCTCCTAAACGATCCTAAAAGCCTATGTCTTAATGGACCCATAGGCTTTTATCGAGTTTAGTTTAGGACCTTAGGCAAAAAAACACCAAAAGCTCCTAAACTCAAGTTTAGGAGCAGCTAGTGAATATTATGGAGCCTTATACTGGACTTCAGTTCTAAGGTCTCATATACACTGCACCTTTTTACAGCTTCTTCTAGGGGCGTCTGTTTTTTTTTTACTGCCACTAAATGCTCCTTCCACATTAGCCTATGGGTCCATAGGCTTTTAGCAAATGCTGCCAGTGTGTCCAGGAGCAGCAGAGTTTGAGCAGAAAAAATGCCTGAAGCCACTTAAAGCTGCTAAACGCGCCTAAACGTTAATACTTGAGCATTCATTTATTTCAAGGACCAGAACAAATAATTTTTACTGGGCAATGAAAGGAATTAACGCCCAAGAGCTTGACGCCTGTAAAAGCTTGTACAAGCTTTAGACACTTACAAGTGTCAGGCATTTTTTATGTAAAAATGCTGCCATTTTCTAGGAGAGTTAAATAATCGTCCTGTGTGCGTGAGGCCTAAAATGAGAAGCAGGATACTATCTTTGCTGTATATAAGAACCAATAAGTGTATTTTCCTTTTAAAATCTGTTTGAAAAAAAAAAAAAAATAACAATGGGCATGTGTAACCATTGGTAATCCTTTGTTATATTGAGAATTGGTGATCCCCAGCATACCTACAAAGGCCTACACATCTCTCTGATAATGATAGTGACAGTACAGGCTCTTTAAATTGATAAGTAGGGATGAGCTGAACACCCCCCGGTTCGGTTTGCATCCAGAACATGCGAACGGACCGAAAGCTTGCGCGAACATTCGAACACCATTAAAGTCTATGGGTCTCGAACATGAGAAATCAAAAGTGCGAATTGTAAAGGCTAATATGCAAGTTATTGTCCTAAAAAGGGTTTGGGGACCCGGGTCCTGCCCCAGGGGACATGTATCAATGCAAAAGAAAGTTTTAAAAACGTCCGTTTTTCCGGAAGCAGTGATTTTAATGATGCTTAAAGTGAAATATTCCTTTAAATATCATACCTGGGGGGTGTCTATAGTATGCCTGTAAAGTGGCACATGTTTCCCGTGTTTAGAACAGTCCCTGCACAAAATGACCTTTCTAAAGGAATAAAAGTCATTTAAAACTGCTTGCGGCTGTAATGTAATGTCGGGTCCCAGCAATATAGATGAAAATTATTGAGAAAAACGGCATATTTAACCCCCCAGTCCATTACCAGGCCCTTTGGGTCTTGTATGGATATTAAGGGGAACCCCGCACCCAAATTAAAAAAAGAAAAGTCGTGGGGCCCCTAGGCCCTATATACTCTGAACAGCAGTATACAGGTGGTCCCCGGGTTACAAACAAGATAGGGACTGTAGGTTTGTTCTTAAGTTGAATCTGTTTGTAATTTGGAACAGGTACATTTTTTAAGTGTAGCTCCAGCCAAAAAATCTATTTTTTAAGCTTTTTGGATAACATAGGGAAGGGTTATCATCGCCCCTGTAACATTTGTTTTGCTGTCTGTCCCCTGTTCAGAAGATTTCACCTCACTTTCTGTCCCTATGACAATTGAATTTTGAAAATTTGGGGTTTTTAGGGGAACAAGGATTGGTGATAAAGCATTAGTGGAGACACCTTCTTCCCATATTAACTCTTACAGGAGAGAATTTCCCTTCCTAGGGGGTAGATTTCCTCTCACTTCCTGTTGTCTCCCTCCGTTTGTAAGTAGGAGTCGTTTGTAAGTCGGATGTTTGAAAGTAGGGGACCGCCTGTATATACTATACGGCCTGCCCTATATACTCTGCAGAAATTTGGGCCTTAGGTGTTGGTGGTACCAGAACACTGTAAGCCCTCACAGTTACTCTTGGTGGGCGCTGGAACGGGCCCTGCTGTGAAATATTATATCAAGAATTGTAATTACATGCCCCTGTTGAAAATCGATTTCAATCTTGAATCGAGTTGAGAGGTCAAATTGATTCAAAATTTAAGTAAATCGATTCTTTTAGATTTGTTTTTTTTTCACCGTGCCGGTCCTGAGGCGCTGCGGGCATGAGTTTTTAGGCGAGGCTTCGGCCTAGTCCGCAGCTTCAACCGGACACCGCGGACTAGGCCGAAGCTGTGTCCTCACCTAAAAACTCCTGCCTGCAGCTCCCCAGGTCCGGCGCTGACACCGTGCCGGTCCTGAGGGGCTGTAGGCAGGAGTTTTTAGGAGAGGCCGCGGCTTCGGCCTAGTCCGCGAGGCCGGATGCCGTGGACTAGGCCAAAGCCACGGCCTCGCCTAAAAACTCATGCCTACAGCTCCTCAGGACCGGCGAGGTGTCCAAAACTCGATTTGAATCGTGAATCGAGTTTTTTTTAAGAAAATCGAAGATTTTTTTTTTTTAAGAAAATCTCCCAGCCCTAACTGTAAGCCCTCACAGTTAATCTTGGTGGGCGCAGGAACAGGCCCTGCTGTGAAATATTAGTTCAAAAATTGTAATTACACGCCCCTGTTATACAGGGGCAGAAAAATTGGGTCTTAGGCAGTGGTGGTGGGGCCACAACACTGTAACCCCTCACAGATTCTGTTGTTGAGCGCAGGAATGAGCCCTGCTGTGAAATATTCGATCAAAAATTTGTAATTACGCACCCCTGTTAAACGAGCAGAAAAATTGGGCCTTAGGCGGCGGTGGTGGTGACACAACACAGTAAAGCCTCACAGATACTCTTGTTGAGCGCAGGAATGGGCCCTGCTGTGAAATATTACAGCAAAAATTGTAATTACACGCCCCCCGTTAAAAAGGGGCAGAAAAATTGGGCTTTAGGCACTGGTGCTGGTGCCACAACACTGCAACCCCTCACATATATTCTAGTTGAGCGCAGGAATGAGCCCTGCTGCAAAATATTACAGCAAAAATTGTAATTACACACCCCTGTTAAACAGGGGCAGAAAAATTGGGCTTTAGGCACTGGTGCTGGTGCCACAACACTGCGACCCCTCACAGATACTCTAGTTGAGCGCAGGAACGAGCCCTGCTGCAAAATATTACAGCAAAAATTGTAATTACACACCCCTGTTAAACAGGGGCAGAAAAATTGGGCTTTAGGCACTGGTGCTGGTGCCCAGAACCAAAAATGTTCTCAAAAGCTATCAACATGAACATTGAGGAGGAATAGGGTAGTCACTCAGCATCAGCATAGGCAGTCTTCTAGGGATCTCACATTCATAAAAAAATTAATCGGTTATATCAGCATCAGGTGCTTGGTAGCTGGTGATCCAAGACTGATTCATTTTTATGAAGGTGAGCCGATCAACCGAGTCTGTGGACAGGCCTACTCTGTGATCGGTTACAAAGCCTCCAGCAGCACTGAATGTGCGTTCAGATAGAACGCTGGATGCAGGACAGGACAGTAGCTCAATTGCATACTGTGCAAGCTCTGGCCAGTGATCCATCCTGAAGACCCAGTAACCCAGTGGATTTTCAGTTGGCAAGGTCTCCAAGTCTGATCTTGCCCCAAGGCATTCATGCACCATGTAAATTAGACGCTAGCGATGGTTGTTGGAACCGATCAGACCTTGGGACTGCGGACTAAAAAATTGTCTGAATGCATCAGTCAGACGGCCGCCTTCTCCACCGCTCCTTCTGTGACTGACCAAAGCCTCAGCATCACGTTGTTCAGGAGGACCAGCAAATTGTAACCTCCCAGGCTTTGGAAACTCATTGCACAAACCTTTCTGCAAGGCCTCCCAAAGATGTTTCATCCTCTGCTCCCTGTGCGAAGGCTGGATACCAACCTTACCCTTGTAACATGGATCAAGAAGGGTTGCCAGCCAGTACTGATCCCTCTCCTCGATGCCACGAATCCGAGGGTCCTTTCGCAGGCTTTGCAGGATCAGGGAGGCCATGCAGCGTAGGTTTGCTGAGGCATTCGGTCCGGAGTCCTCTGGGTCATTAAGGACGACATGATCCGCAGCCACCTCCTCCCAGCCACTTACAAGTCCGTGGGTTTCTGGGGACTGAAAACGATCCCTTGAAGACTGCTGCTGATGCTGAGTGCCAGGCTCCACTTGCATGCTGACACAATCCTTCTCCTCCTCTTCCTGTGTGATAGGCGGGCCTGCAGGAATACTGTCTGGTTAATGGAGGCCTTGAGAGGTATGGAAGTCCTCCTCTTCTTGCCTCTATTCTGCCTCAAGTGCCCTGTCCATTATTCCACGCAGCGTGTGCTCCAACAGGAAGACAAGAGGGACAGTATCACTGATGCATGCACTGTCACTGCTCACCATCCTTGTGGCCTCCTCAAATGGTGACTGGACAGTGCATGCATCCTTGATCTTTAGCCACTGGCATGGCGAAAAAGCCATGCTCCCCTGACCCTGTCCTGGTGCCATACTCGCACAGGTACTCATTGATGTCCCTCTGCTGCGTGTGCAGCCGCTGCAGCATTGCCAACCTGGTGGGCATGTCACAGATGAGGCGGTTCTTGGGCAGGTTGCATTGCTTTTGAAGGTCATCCAGCCGAGCACTGGCATTATATGACAGGCAGAAATGCCCACAGACTTTCCTGGCTCGCCTCAGGAGATCCTGTAAGCCCGCGTACCTGCACAAGAGCCGCTGCACCACCAAATTAAGGACGTGAGCCAAACAGGGAACATGGGTGAAGTGTCCCTGTCGGAGGGCAGAGAGGAGGTTTGTGCCATTGTCGCAAACCACCATTCCTGGCTGAAGCTGGTGTGGTGTCAACCACCTCTGAGCCTGCCCCTGCAGAGCTGTCAGAATCTCTGCCCCAGTGTGGCTCCTGTCCCCTAAGCAGACCAACTCAAGCACCGCATTACATCTTTTTGCATGAGTGCTTGCGTAGCCCCTAGAACGACTACGGAGCACCGCTGTTTCCGAGGACAAATCTGCACAGGAAGAGGCCATAGAGGAAGAAGAAGAGGAGGGGGTGGAGGAGAGAGGTGTGGCAGAATCACCACAACCAGCATTTTGGAGGCGTGGTGGCGGAACAAGCTCCAACATTACTGCACCCTGTCCTGCATCCTTCCTAGCTGCCAGCAGGGTTACCCAGTGCGCCGTGAAAGAAAGGTAATGTTCCTGTCCATTCCTGCTGGACCATGAGTCAGCGGTAATATGCACCTTACCGCTGAACGCCCTGTCCAACGAGGCCAAGACATTGCCTTCCACATGCCGGTAGAGAGCCGGAATGGCCTTCCAAGAAAAAAAATGGCGTTTGGGAACCTGCCACTGAGGTACCGCACATTCCACAAATTCTCGAAAGGGGGCAGAGTCTACCAGCTGAAAAGGCAGCAGTTGGAGTGCTAGCAATTTAGCCAAACTAGCATTCAGCCGCTGAGCATGTGGATGGTTGGGACTGAATTTCTTTTGACGGTTTAGCAACTGGGGTAGGGAAATTTGCCTGCTACAATCGGATTTAGGTGTACCGCAAGCAGATTGCCCACAAGTGCTTGGGACACCTAATTCTACAACTTCATTCCTCTCAGTGCAGGTCTCTGAGAGGACTGAAGGTATAGTGGGGTTGGAGTTCCCAGCTGATGAGGAGCAAGGAGAGGTCCGCCTTGTTCTTTGGTGTTCATCTTTTGCCAACAGACTGCATGGGAGCTCAACATATGTCTGGTTAAGCATGTGCTGCCCAAGCGGCTGATGTTTTTTCTACGCTTGATACGCTTCAGACATATGTTGCAAACAGCAACGGTGCGATCTGCTGCACACGTCTCAAAAAAGGCCCACACCAAAGAACTTTTGAAAAAACGCACAGAGTCAGCAGCGCCCTGCACATACGGAGCTCTGCGGTGTGATGCATTCGGTTGGCTGTCCTTAAGCTGGCCCCTGGAGGGCATCCTGCCTCGTTGGAGATGTGCCTCCTCCTCCTCCTTCTCTCCTCTATCAGGCACCCACGTAGAGTCAGTGACCCCATCATCCCCTCCCTCCTCGCCACTGGAGCAAACCTGCAGTATGCTGCAGCTGGGGGAACATGACTGCCAGTTTCTTGTCCTTCTTGGGCATCTTCTCTCTCTGGGCTCACGTTACTGCCTTCATCCTCAACTTGGGTACCATCATCAGAGCCTTCAAAACGCTGCGCATCCTCCTGCAGCATGTACCCGACGCTGTGGTCGAACAGTTCGGGGGACTCCTTAGGACATGATGGTGGGGCTAGGGAAGGAGTGACTGATGCCATTGAGCCGATGGAATAGGCCACTTTGGCAGCTGCATTGGCAGCCAAACTTCTCTTAGCCTGGGTGACGGAGGATGAGGACGGCTTTGTGATCCACTCTACCAACTCTTCTGCATGTTGTGGCTCAATATGGCCAGCTGCCGAAAAAAAGGACAAGCATGCCCCATGGCCACGTGCTGAGGATGGCCTGGGAGCGTCCGCCTTTCCTTGGTGGCCTTCCAGACATGTTGTAAAATTGGATTAGCAAAACATCGCCTGAAGTTTACTAGAAAAATTACACCAGGAATGGCCTGCAGTCAGGTATAGGCTTGGCTAGATTAGAATGCAGTGGATATATATGTAGGAGACTGTATATATATCTTTATGCACTGCAGATCACTGAATCGCCTGCCTGCCTGAAAGTGTAGATGAAAACGTACACCAGGAAAGGCCTGCAGTCAGATATAGGCTTGGCTAGACTAGAATGCAGTGGATATATATATATATGTAGGAGACAGTATATATGTTTTATGCACTGCAGATCACTGAATAACCTGCCTGCCTGAAAGTGTATTTGAAAATGTACACCAGGAACGGCCTGCAGCCAGATATAGGCTTGGCTAGACTAGAATGCAGTGGATATATATATATGTTGGAGACAGTATATATATTTTATGCACTGCAGATCACTAATTCACCTGCCTGCCTGCCTGAAAGTGTATTTGAAAATGTACACCAGTAACTTCCTGCAGTCAGATATAGGCTTGGCTAGACTAGAATGCAGTGGATATATATACTGTATTTATTGGCGTATAACACTCACTTTTTCACCATGAAAATCAGGTGCAAATAGCGTGTGCGTGTTATACGCCAATACTTCAATTTCAGCTGCCTCTGAGGCAACGGGGGGAGGGGGGGCGGGACAAATGCCGTCAGATTACATACAGTGAGAATCTCCTGTTTACTTGGCGGCCTCTGTAATAGGAAGTCAATACATGCAATGGCGAGGCTACTGCATTGATGGCAATGGCGAGGCTGCTGCATTGATGGCAATGGCGAGGCTGCTGCATTGATGGCAATGGTGAGGCTGCTGCATTGATGGCAATAGTGAGGCTGCTGCATTGATGGCAATGGTGAGGCTGCATTGATGTGGACTAATAAGGCTGCATTGATGGCACTTGTGAGGCTGCAGGTGGGCATTAATCAGGCTGCATTGATGGCAATGGTGAGGCTGCAGATGGGCATTGACCCTTATTTTGCTTCAAAGTTCCTTATTTAAAATTTAAGTTTTTTCCTGAAACTTCCCTCTTAAAATGAATGTGCGTGTTATAAGCCTGTGCGAGTTATATGCCGATAAATACGGTGTGTGTGTGTATATATATATATATATATATATATATATATATATATATATTGGAGACTGTATATATATTTAATGCACTGCAGATCACTGAATCACTTGCCTGCCTGTCTGCCTGAAAGTGTATTTGAAAACGTACACCAGCAATGGCCTACAGTCAGATCTAGGCTTGGCTAGACTGGAATGCAGTGTATATATATGTTGGAGACTGTATATATATTTAATGCACTGCAGATCACTGAATCACTTGCCTGCCTGAAAGTGCATTTGGAAACGTACACCAGCAATGGCCTGCATTCAGATATAGGCTTGGCTAGACTAGAATGCAGTGGATATATATATGTAGGAGACCTGTATATATATTTTATGCACTGCAGATCACTAAATCACCTGCCTGCCTGCAAGTGTATTTGAAAATGTACACCAGGAACTACCTGCAGTCAGATATAGGCTTGGCTAGACTATAATGCAGTGGATATATATATGTTGCAGACTGTATGTATGTATGTATGTGTGTGTGTATGTATATATATATATATATATATATATAATGAACTGCAGATCACTGAATCACTTGCCTGATTGCCTGAAAGTGTATTTGGAAACGTACACCAGGAACTACCTGCAGTCAGATATAGGCTTGGCTAGACTAGAATGCAGTGGATATTTATATGTTGGAGACTGTATATATATTTAATGCACTGCAGATCACTGAATCACTTGCCTGCCTGCCTGCCTTCCTGCCTGAAAGTGTATTTGGAAACGTACACCAGCAATGGCCTAGAGTCAGATATAGGCTTGGCTAGACTAGAATGCAGTGGATATATAGAGGCTTGATGCCCACAGCATTTTAGAGGTTGGATGCCCAAAATGTTTTTTACATACCATGGATTAAAAAGTAAAAATAAAAAATACAGCGCTGCGTTTAAAAGGAAAGTGAAAAGCAGCCAACACACCTATAGACTTTAAGGCAGAAAAAAAACAAAAGAAACAAAAGTGTGGCGCTATATATCACATCCACAGTCGTGTGTATTACAATAAAGACATATAAAAATGGTGAATACTACCAAAAAATGTATGACCATAAAATGGATAGTGTCAAATAATTAATCAGTGTTGATCACATATAAAGTAAATACACAATAATACTTAATCATCAGATGTGCCAGTGATTAGTAGAAACCCGTGCTGGTTCCATGAGCCAGACACCAAACATAAAAAACATGAAACTTTAAAAGTCCATAAAAAATGTGTAGAAAAATAGTGAAGAAAATATCAACAGAGTTCAAAGGGGGTGATGCATGGCCAGATGGTATTCACAGAATTTTAGTCGCACCAAATCTGGCGAGTGGGCAGAAGGGAGACCACAAGTGTGCATAGATTGTACATCAGTGCCAGGGCCAACACCAGGAGTAGAGGAGGCTTACCGGAGAAAATTGACCTGAAATGGCGTACGCCAGACAAGTCAAAAAAGCATAATAACCACTGGTTCTGGGAAATGCGTCTTGTCAGATGTCATCAACAGATGGTGGAAAGAAAAAGGGGGGGGGGGTCCGCACGGCTTCCTCTCCCATAGGTAATCCAGCATAAGCCAAACGTGTAGTTTCATATGCCATGCAAGGAGCAAACAAAACTCACATAGCGTAATAACGTTTTAAAACACTAGTTTATTAAAATAATAAAAAACAGACTCACATTTTGGAAGAATGAAACAGAGCTCAAATATCAGCGGCAATCGTGAGGGGTCCACCCGACATGTTTCAGCTAAGGAGCCGTCATCTGGGGCACGGCTCACAGTGTTTAAAGATGGGAAGACTTCTTTTTTTTTTTTTCTTTGCTGGATGACTTGTCCTACCAAGTTTGTCCTTCACACTTGCTTAGTGTTGTAAAATTTGGGCACTGTAACTAATTATTTTTGCCTGTATTTGCCTTCAAAGTGAGGACCCCTCTATCCAACCATTCTCACCAGGTAAGCAAATATGTTTATTTACATAAATTCTCATAATTCTTTTTTTTTTTCCATAATGTAATTGTATTGTCTTCTCTTTCTTCAACTTCTCATACACTATATTATCAAAAGTATTGAGACACCTGCCTTTACACGCACATGAGCTTTAATGGCATCCCAGTCTTAGTCTGTAGGGTTCAATATTGATTTGGCCCACCCTTTGCAGCTATAACAGCTTCAACTCTTCTAGGAAAGCTGTCCACAAGGTTTAGGAGTGCGTCTATGGGATTGTTTGACCATCCTTCCAGAAGAGCATTTGTGAGGTCAGGCACTGATGTTGGGTGAGAAGGCCTGACTCACAGTCTCCGCTCTAATTCATCCCAAAGGTGTTCTATCGGGTTGAGGTCAGGACTCTGTGCAGGCCAGTCAAGTTCCCCCACCCCAAACTCACTCATCCATATCTTTATGGACCTTGCTTTGTGCAAAAGATTAGGCTAACTCTAATGTTTCGTTTTTTTTAAACTTTATGAAAGTGTTTTTTTTTCCCAAAAAATAGCATTTGAAAAATTGGTGCACAAATACTGTGTGACATAAAAAATTGCAACAACGCATTTTATTCCCTTGGGTGTCTGAAAAAAAAAGAACATAATTTTTGGGGGTTCTGAGTAATTTTCTTGCAAAAAAATTATGATTTTTACATGTAGGAGAGGAATGCCAGGATTGACTTGGGCTGGAAGTGGTTAAACTAACTTCATCTGCAGATCAAAGTTCATCCCTGTTCATCACTGTTGCCTCATCTGCACGGTGCTGGCTGCAGCACCATCGTGTAGATGAGGCAACAGTGATCCCAGACCAGAGATCTGTGAGGCACTGCTTGTTCCTCTTTGTCCTGTGTTTGGAACATGCTGCTTTTTCAAAATCTGCAGGTTGTCAACTTCAAGCCTACAACAAGACTGTTGGAGGGTCTGCCCGGCTCACTGCACGCTCAAAAAATACTCCCCTCCCCCTCCTTTCTTGGTTGGAGGTTAGACGCCCTCGGTGTGTGATCTTTTTTGGCTTGGGCCCATCCTTTCTGACCTCCCTGGCTTTTCCATCTTGGCTGATCTGGGGCAGCGGAACACTTCTCCCCGTTTCTTTTAACCGGATGCATTTTTCCTGACATCTCAAGAAACATGACAACCAATAAACCACTAGCCCCTGCACTCGCGGCAAGGCTGCAGAGAGGCCACAGCCCAGTAGTGGTCCATGGGCCTGTGGTTGAAGACCCCCTGCAGAGACTCCGGGCTATAGCCCCAAAAGCCACCCCCTAGCGATACCATTGGGGCACACAGAGCTGCTGCTCGGCTCGGGTGCTCCCATAGCAAGCTGCTTGCTGTGGGGGCACTCGACAGGAGGGAGGGGCCAAGAGAGCCGGCGAGGGAACCAAGAAGAGGAGGATCTAGGCTGCTCTATGAAAAACCACTTCACAGAGTAGGTAAGTATAACATACTTGTTATTTTTAGGTAAATAAAAATGAGAATTTAGTATCACTTTAAACACAACACTGTCTTCCAGAGAGACCTGCTACACGTGGCAATCTCTCCCCTTGTAAGTCCCTGACCGAGCTGTTCTACTCACACTGTCCTCCTTGCTCCTGCTGCTGCTTAAGAGAGATATCTTTCAAACCGTTCTGCTGTCAGGATTCTCCCAAGTCGGCCCCAGCTCAAGGAAATGCCCCTCACTGTAGGGGTTCCCCTCAAGGGCCACCAATAGTCTCCTCAGCACTCCATCTTCCACCCGACTCCAATCAGGGGCGGATCCAGAGTCTAATCTCGGGAGGGGTACTGCCAGAAAATACATTTTTTTGCGGGCAATTTATCGGGGAAATGGCTGGTGTTGGCGCTTCAATCATCCTGGCACCATGGTTGTTATGATGTCAGGATGATTGAAGCGCATTATTTCTATTATTACATTCTAATATAAAATGAAATGGTTTAACTCACCATAATGCAGAATCAGTGGGAGCCCCGAGCTTGTCACTTGCCACCAGATGCAGATTGTCACTTGCCACGTTACCTGCCACACGTTGTGGATTGTCACTTGCCAAGTCACCTGCCACAAGTTGCAGATTGTCACTTTCCACGTCGCCTGCCACACGTTGCGGATTGTCACTTGCCACGTCACCTGTCACACCTTGCGGATTGTCACTTGCCTGCTAAGGTCTCTTGCTTTGTCCCACCCAGAGTCAGGCAGCAGAGAGATGATGTAATCTCTCTGCTGCCCGCACAGTGAGGGCGGAAGTTACTGCAGAGATGCAGGGCAGGTGCCGGGTGGTGAGAGATGTCATCTCTCTGCTTCCCTGCCCGCTGGCTCGCTGATAGGCCAGCCGCTCGCTCACACCGAGCCGCCCAGCTGAATGCCCTCTCTATCAGCCACTGGCGAGCCGCCCACCCATTCACACACCGAGCAAACCAGCAGCCCGGCCCACCCGCTCACACACCGAGCCACCTGGCCCGCCCACGGAGCCATACGCTCTCTCACCCGCCCAGCCGCCCGCCCGCAACTAATTTCTCAGGGGGGCAATTGCCCCATTGCCCCCCCTTGATCGGCCCCTGACTCCAATGCTAGCATGACCCATCCATATTAAGGGCTGGCTCAGATATCATTCCAGGCCCACTGCCTGGGGATAGGCTGAGCTCCCCTATGTATGCAGATCAACCCTCCTGGCCTCCTTCCCTCCTGCTTTTAGAAGCTTCTCCAAACTCCCAGAACCAAGGGGAGGCACCAGAGACTTGTCTGTATGAGTCATCCAGCCCCGACCTGCAATAAACTCCTGACCTAGATTCAAGACTCACAAGTTAAACATGAGGCAAGACATACATTTTCCTGCACTACACATGTAGCACGTTAGAAGGTGCTACACTGGGTATATGGAAGGGTTTACAGCCACTTTAACCTCTTGTTGCCTTTAATGCATATGTGCAGTGACAAAGGTGGTGGGCTTTACGCCGGACATATGGGTGGCTAAGGTTTCTGTGCTCAGAGCACCGTCACTGCATGCTCCCAGCCCAGCAAAGTGACTGAGGTATCATAGACAGCTTCCCGTCTCTAGCCATGATTGGGAGGCAGCGGATCATGTGACCACTGTGACAGCCAATCACAATGGTCAATGGTTTGGGAAGTCCATCCCACCCCTGGGTGCATAGAACCATTTAAAGGAACACTAAAGCTGGATTGGAAGGGGTTACGAATAGAGTATTACTCTTGTCTATCCTCAAACTCTCTAGCCTGTGTGTCCCTCACCTACTAGAGGCAAGACAAGAAAAATTATGCAAATATTGATTCTGCTGAGACCAGTGTACATGGGGTCAGAATGGTTCTCACATTTTACCAGTACAATTATTTAAAAATTAAATGTCCAGGTGATCATTGCAGAATGAAGGTGTCTTTTATGTGTTTTCTTTTGCCTTGGATAGGATGAAGAAGGAGAGAATGAAGAGGAACTTTAATATTTGACATGCATTCCATGATATTGGGCTCTTCCAGGTAAAAGGCAATAATTACATTTGAATTTTTTTTTTTCTGGTAAGCACCGCCAATTAGTATAATTTAAAAATTGTGAGTTTCATACACACATGATGCTTTATTGTTATTGTTCTTTAAACCCACATTCAAAGCTGAATACCTTGAAAAAGTATTCATACCCCTTGACATTTTCCACATTTTGTCATGTTACAACCAAAAACGGAAATGTATTTTATTAGGATTTTATGTGATAGACCAACACAAAGTGGCACATAATTGTGAAATGGAAGGAAAAGGATAAATGGTTTTCAATTTTTTTTTACCTCTCTAACAGCTTTGCACACAGTGAGTGAAATTTTTTACTCATTCTTATTTGAAAAATATCTCAAGCTCTGTCAGATTGGATTGAGAGCCTCTGTGAACAGCAGTTTTCATTCTTGCCACAGATTCTCAATTGGATTTAGGTCTGGACTTCGACTGGGCCATTCTAACACATGAATATGTTTTGATCTAAACCATTCCATTGTAGCTCTGGCTGTATGTTTTGGCTCCTTGTCCTGCTGGAAGGTGAACCTCCGCTCAAGTCTTTTGCAGACTCTAACAGGTTTTCTTCTAAGATTGCCCCGTATTTGGCTCCATCCATCTTCCCATCAACTCTGACCAGCTTCCCTGTCCCTCCTGAAGAAAAGCATCCCCACAACATTATGCTGCCACCACCATGTTTCCCCCACACATAGCCTTTGCTTTTAGGCCAAAAAGTTAAATTTTGGACTCATCTGACCAGAGCACCTTCTTCCACATGTTTGCTGTGTCCCCCACATGGCTTCTCACAAACTGCAAATGGGATTTCTTATGGCTTTCTTTCAACAATGGCTTTCTTCTTGTCACTCTTCCATAAAGACCAGATTTGTGAAGTGCACAACTAAGAGTTGTCCTGTGGACAGATTCTCCCACCTGAGCTGTGAATCTCGGCAGCTCCTCCAGAGTTACCATTGGCCTCTTGGCTGCTTCTCTGATTAATGCTCTCCTTGCCTGGCCTGTTAGTTTAGGTCACAGGTGTCAAACACAAAGCCCGCGGGCCGAGTCCGGCCCCCCAGGCAATTTCATGTGGCCCTCACACCTCTTCTGCAGCTGCAGGAGAGCTCCAGCCCTCCTCTGGTCCTCCTCCAGACCCCTATTTCTGCTTTCAAGCAATGCATCCAGCTTCTTCCCAGCCGCAGCATAAGGAAAGGGGGTGCTCTGTGATGTTAGGGAGAGTAGGGGACTCAACTCCTAATGGTGGGGTGGCTCTTGATATCTAATGTAACGGGAGGGGATGCGCTGGACATCTAATCTTACAGATACAACCGGCCCTTTTGAGGACAATCATAATGCTGATGCAGCCCACAATGAAATTGAGTTTGACACCCCTGGTTTAGGTGGACAACCATGTCTTGGTAGGTTTGCAGTTGTGCCATACTCTTTCCATTTTCGGATGATGGATTGAACAGTGCTCCGTGAAATGTTCAAAGCTTGGGATATTTTTTTATAACCTAACCCTGCTTAAAACTTCTCCACAACTTTATCCCTGACCTGTCTGGTGTGTTCCATGGCCTTCATGAAGCTGTTTGTTCACTAAGGTTCTCTAACAAACTTCTGAGGGCTTCACAGAACAGCTGTATTTATATTGAGTTTACATTACACATAAGTGGACTCTATTTACTAATTAGTTGACTTCTGAGGGCAATTGGTTCCACTAGATTTTAGTTAGGAATATCAGAGTAAAGGGGGCTGAATACAAATGTACCCCACACTTTTTAGATATTTATTTGTAAAAAAAAAATGAAAACCATTTATCATTTTCCTTCCACTTCACAATTATGTGCCAATTTGTTTTGGTCTAAAACGCATAAAATCTCAACAAAATACATTTACGTTCTTGGCTGTAACATGGTAAAATGTGGAAAATTTCAAGGGGTATGAATACTATTTTAAGGCACTGAATAAAACAAGTTAGGGTGGATTTAGATGTGCGTTTAAATCCACCACTCCTCTAAAGAGCAATACGCATTTCAGAATTGATTGACAGGCGGTGAGGAGGCAATGTCATGCCTCCTCACTAAGTGTTTTAACCCCATTTTTGCTGACAAATGCTCTGCAACCCTGCACATTGTGTGCAATTGTGGGCCATTTGCAGCTCCTCCCTGTTTGCTAGAATGGGCCATGTTCAGCAGGCTTGCCACATGCCGATCGAGACATGTTGGGTCGTTTTTTGATGGGGTCATGAGGCATCATTACCGCGGCATGTAAACACTCCTGTCTGCCTCCATGGGCAGCTTAAGGATGGGCAGTAAAAAAGCAGCTCAACTGTGCATGGTGATGTTGCTCGGGGGCAGAGTTGTGAATGGCTTGTTAGTATTTTGAATTTCATTAGTTGGGCAATGGGAAGCCAGTAGAAGGATTGGAGTCTACAAGTTTTTGACAGTGATTGGGGCTGAAAGCACAGGTCAGAGTCTAGAATTACACCTTGTAGCTGGCATTAGTGGAGGAAGGACTGATAGTTATAGTAAATGGGTAAGATTTAACTGTTGTAGTCCTTTAAAGATGAGAAGCCAG
This sequence comes from Aquarana catesbeiana, assembly GCA_037953035.1. Taxonomy (NCBI): domain Eukaryota; kingdom Metazoa; phylum Chordata; class Amphibia; order Anura; family Ranidae; genus Aquarana; species Aquarana catesbeiana. The sequence continues at coordinate 392,040 of JBBHAA010000618.1, forward strand.
AGGGGGGCTTTCAATAAGCAAGCTTCCATAGCCAAAATATCTAAAATTGAGGTGGGCGTAGCCTTTAAATTGTTAATGCCAAATTATATTAGCGATAATAATGTTATCTTTATATATTCTTATGTTACTTTTTCTTTTTTTTTTTTTAGAGCCAATTCATGAACTCCTACTCATGACCAGTATTAAATGGGGCCTCATCTACTGCCAAACTGGACAACTTGATATCATGTTAATGGGAACATCACCAACTGTAGGCAAAATCTGGAACTACTCAGGATGCTAATTGCTAACTAATTTTGTCTCATAAACATTCCAACTCTACTCATATCAAAAAAGCTCACTACGTTTACTTTAAGTCCTCTATAGTCCACTGAAGCCAGACTACAGAAAACACCTTACATGGTCACTAGATGCTTCCAGAAGAGTCTGCAGTGGATATGACTGGAAATGCCTCTCAAGCGGTTGAGCCATTTTGTGGGCAAGGCAGCTAAGTCCACTAATGCCCCACAAAAATATTAGGTACAATTGCTGCTCGTAGGTTCTTCACTTTTCAATGAAGACCTCAGATGTGTACTATTGGTGCTAGGACTGCGATATCCAATGACATCTGTAGGATCACAAACTTTATTGATCTGTCCTCATATTTAATCAGCACAGTCCTTATTTGCCCAGTTGCCTTAGACCACATGTTTTTCTGACGAGGGCATTGTGATTGGGCTTACCATTAGCCAATGAAGATTGGTTATTTATAGGAAAAATAATAACTAAAAACCCTTGGTCCTTGGTGCTTAAAATGCCAAACAGTGCCTCCTTCCCTCCAAACTGTTCCAGCAGGCCAAGAGCTAATACCAGCCCTTTTACCCCAAGCATTGTACACAGACAATATGTTGAGGTAAAATCCAAAGGAATGGCTTTTTATTGAACAGAAATACAGGTTTTTATACACTTCAAAAGAAGGCCAGTCGCCACATGAACAATAAAACTAAATATTTACCCAAAACATCACACGATAGTTTAGATAATGAAGTAGAGTTGACACAAGACTAATCCTATCATGTAGGGAACTCCAAAAGTTAGCCAAATTACCCAACAGACAGAAACATTAGGTGACTCAATTAATAATGGGACTGCACACCTAGGAGGTACACAATGGGAGATACACATATAACATAAACAGTGATCCCACCCCACCTCAGGCTGCCGGCAACAGCCTACAACAGTCTAATACAAACTCATACAATGTTCCAGTAGTCTGAAAAGGTGAGATTAATAGATCTCTTGAGGGATATTGTTGATAAATATCTCTATCCCAAGTGAAGAAGCCTCTCCAACCCAGTCTGCAGGAGGGCCACCATATTTATGGGTGTCCACAGAACATTTTTCGGGGGAGCCATCATTTTAAGGTCACCCATGCTCTGCCCCTTTTCGACAATGTCATGAAGGGGAGGGGCTTAGTCATCATATAAAGCGCAGGCATGCAAAGGTTTGATAAACCTGATGCAAAAGCTTAATTAAAGGTCCAGCTGCCATTGTCTGATTAGCAATTTCTAATCTGTTTTTAACCCCTACCCTGCGCCGCTCCTAAGTCCGCCCCTAAACAGGCCCTCATAAATTATCTCATGAAATTACACTGTTAAATGTTTTATGCAGAATTAAGTTCCAAAAATAAATATTAACAGCAACTTTAACAATAATAACATAAAGCATATTAATGCCCACCAGTGCAGCCTATTAGTGCCCAACTGCCTATCAGTGCAGCCTCATCAATGCCCATCAGTGCAGCCGATCAGTGCCCAATAGTGTACCTGATCAGTACAGTCCCATCAGTGCAGCCTCATCATCGCCCATCAGTGCAGTGTATCAGTTCCGCCTCATCAGTGGCCATCAGTGCCACCTCATCAGTGGCAATCAGTGCAGCATATCAGTGGCCATCAGTACAGCCTATCATTGCTCATCAGTGCAGCCTATCATTGCCCATCAGTGCAGCATATCGGTGCCCATCAGTGCAGCATATCGGTGCCCATCAGTTTAGCCTATCAGTGGCCCTCAGTGCAGCCTACCATTGCCCATCGGTGCAGCCTACCATTGCCCATCAGTGGAGCCTACCATTGCCCATCAGTGCAGCATATCATTGCCCATCATTGCAGCATATCATTGCCCATCAGTGCAGCGTATAATTGCCCATCAGTGCAGCCTATCAGTGCCCACCATTGCAGCCTATCAGTGCCCACCAGTGCAGCCTATCAGTGGCCACCAATGCAGCCTATCATTGCCCATCAGTGCAGCATATCATTGCCTATCATTGCAGTATATCATTGCCCATCAGTGCAGCGTATAATTGCCCATCAGTGCAGCCTATCAGTGCCCACCCTTGCAGCCTATCAGTGGCCACCAATGCAGCCTATCATTGCCCATCAGTGCAGCATATCATTGCCCATCAGTGCAGCATATCATTGCCCATCAGTGCAGCGTATAATTGCCCATCAGTGCAGCCTATCAGTGCCCACCATTGCAGCCTATCAGTGCCCACCAGTGCAGCCTATCAGTGGCCACCAATGCAGCCTATCATTGCCCATCAGTGCAGCATATCATTGCCCATCATTGCAGCATATCATTGCCCATCAGTGCAGCCTATCAGTGCCCACCAGTGCAGCCTATCAGTGCCCACCAGTGCAGCCTATCAGTGCCCACCAGTGCAGCCTATCAGTGCCCACCAGTGCAGCCTATCAGTGGCCACCAATGCAGCCTATCATTGCCCATCAGTGCAGCATATCATTGCCCATCAATGCATCGTATCATTGCCCATCAGTGCAGCCCATCATTGCCCATTAATGCAGCCCATCATTGCCCATCAGTGCAGCGTATCATTGCCCATCAGTGCAGCGTATCATTGCCCATCAGCGCAGCGTATCATTGCCCATATGTGAAGCATATCATTGCCCATATGTGCAGCCTATCCGTATCCATCAATGCAGCCTATCATTGCTTATACCTGCAGCCTCATCAGTGCCCAGCAATGCATCAGGGAGGAATCAGGAGGATCTGCCAGCCGGATGACAAAGAGCGGGGATCTCCCAATGAGATGCGGCTTGTATTTGATTAGCCGCCGCTGTCAAAGGAAGTCCCACCTTCTAGACCAGCTACTCTAATAGACAGCACACTGGTCAAATGCCGGTCCAGGAGGCGGGACTTTGTTTGACAGCAGCTGGCTATTCATATTCAAGCCACGTTTCTGCCAGAAGCGATCAGCCAGGAAACTGTCAGTCCTGTCTGCTCCAGCTCCACACTCACCCTTTGCTAATTTTCACTTGTCAAATGCGAGCAGGCGAGTGGAAATTTTGAAGGCTGCGTGTGCAGACACCTTGCTCCGGGGGGGTACATGCCCCCCCCTTGCCCCCAATGCAGACCCCCATGACCATATTCCCTCTAACCACCAACCTGCACAAGATTAATATTACACCCTTCAATCCACTCCAGAAGGGAAGCTCTATTGCCTTTATTCAGAGAAGTAATCCAAGCCTCGCTCTCACCATCCATCACATTGTTGTCCTTCATTAGAGAATGATCTGCTCTCTCCATGGACCATAATCAGTGGGTAGGAGGCTTGCCCCTAGTCCTCCCCAAAAGCACCTGTCCTGGTTGGGTCTGTCACAATATCAATATCAATTATAGAAACAAAACTACCATATTATAAGCAGATCGTAATTTGGCTTAAAGTGGTTGCAAACCCTTAAATATACCCAATGGCCTCAAGTGATACATAAAGAGCAAACAAATCTTCCTACATCAGCTGTGCCAGTTTATCTGCAGCCTTCTCTCCACTACAGCTGTTTAAAGTGCCCAGTTTACGCCTTATTTCTTAGCTACAGAAGGGGCGGGGATCTGATATCACACACTGCACAGCATAGAGAGAAGAACTGAGTGTAATCTGAGACCTGAGTGGAGAGAAAGGACACACTCCATACACGTTCCCATAGGGAAACATGCACAGCCAAGGCTATCAATCACCTACTGTGTGCTGGGGGGATGTCAGTCACCTACTGTGTGCTGGGAGTGGGGGGAGGGGGGGCAGGGCCATCTCCCAGGATTGCTTGACGCCAGGGTAAATGATCGGAAGAGACTCATTCAGGTAGCAGAGAGAGGAGAGTAAAGCTAGATATCACATTAGGTGATTTGGACTGAGACTAGTGCATACTACAGAAGGATATGCTTTGTTTATTTTCCAATTTAGAGGTTTACAGCGGCTTTATTAGGTCATGACTATTGGCAGGTCTATGCCCAGCTGTGCTGGCACATCCCCATTGATAAATATATTTCTTATAAGAAAAAAACAGAATATCCAATTGGACAAAGCAGAAAGTAGAGGTATGAGGCACAGTGACATAGCAAATAGTGCCCCTGATTTTTTTTTCTTTTTTTGTCTACAAACATAAACCACTTTTCTTTGAATACTGCATTATTTTATTGTGGGCACTGCATAATATTGCATGACCATGGTCTTTATTCAATTAGGAGTGTGAGCTTTGGTGTACTTACAGAGGCCCATATATGGTTTACAACACAGTCGTAAAAGGGAAATTTTTACAGAGGCCCATATATGGTTTACAACACAGTCGTAAAAGGGAAATTTTAGAAATAGATTATTATTTTTTTTTTTTTATAGTTGCACATCTATGTATTTTCTTATAAAGTACTGCAGAGTCGGAGCTTGGGAGAAGGAACAGTATTGGTATTGGGCAATGCTTAAGAGGCAGGGCAGTAGTGGACTGTCGCCTTTATTGATACAGTTTGTAAATGTTGAGTGCAGCCTACATTGTGTACTGAACTGTTTTTTCTTCATTCTGCTCATGTTGAGCACCTTGGTCATTGTACAGCCTTGTACTCCTTTTTATACAATGGGGACGGAAAGTATTCAGACCCCCCTAAATTTTTCACTCTTTGTTATATTGCAGCCATTTGCTAAAATCATTTAAGTTCATTTTTTTTCCTCATTAATGTACACACAGCACCCCATATTGACAGAAAACACAGAATAGTTGACATTTTTGCAGATTTATTATTTTTACTGACCTGAATGTTTTTTTTTTTTGTATGCATTTGCCAAATAGCTTTGGTATCAATAATGTTTTATACTGAGATAAAAGGCAGCTAAGACAGCAGGTAAAGCTCCAGGCTTCTTTTCGTGTTTTATCTATCTACCACATTGATTCATCCACAGAGCTCAGTAACTGAAGTCAACTTTCAATCAGAGAGCTGGAGTTTGAAAGCAAACAGCATCTGTGGAAATGCCCTGTGAATCCTGTGTCAAGCTTATATACTCTAAAGCCTTGTACACACGATCGGATTTTCTGACGGGAAATGTGTGATGTCAGACTGTTGGCGGAAAATCTGACCGTTTATACGCTCCATTGGACTGGAATTGTTGTTGGATTCTCCGCAGACAAATGTTGGATGGCAGGTTTTAAAATTTTTTCGCAGACAAATGTGTGTTGTTCGGATTTTCCAAGCGTGTGTACACAAGTCCGTCGGACAAAATTAGACATGCTATCTGCCAATAGAACTTAACCAAAAAGTGCATTCTGTGCATCCAAAAATATAGAAAATATACCAAATCAAATCATTATTATTCACCCAAAAAATTTAATAAAAGCCTCATGCATGTATCCTGCTTCTTAATATAGGGGGTCAACAATGCCAAGAGTAGGTGAAAGCAGGGGTCCGTCATCCGGAGATAATTCAGAAAATCATCTGGATTATTCTCCTGGAGCTCCCGCAGCAAAGGCATATGACATATTTGGTCACCATTAATAAAGCAACCAATTTTTGGTCCAAGAACTCCTCCTCCTCCTTTTCCTGGACTGGACTTAGGTCAGAGCAATACCTCCAAGGCCAATAATAAATAACACGTTATCTCCTCCGATTCCGCAACATCTCTGGTTGACGAACAGCCTCACAGAAACGAACTGAAAAGCACGAAATGAAAAGCGCTAACTGAAAAACGTGAATCAACACTTACCAAACTTCTACTAACACGAAATTAGCAGAAGGGTGGCGCTAAAGAGCTGAAAAACCACGTAGTACGTCACTACGTTCGTGTTTGTTGGCCGACAATTCCTTGCCGTTTGTATGCAACGCAAAATCCAGGCACACGCCTTCGGACAAAAGTCAGAGGTTTTGTCTGCGGAAAATCCGATCGTGTGTACGAGGCTTAAGTGTTTGTTTTATTTCATACAGAGAAATTAAACAAAAACATGCAAAACAGTTTTGAAAATGATGGACTTTATTTTTAGAAAAATGCCTTTACAGTATAAGGCCTCAGGGACATGGGCACCTGGAGAACCCCTGTTGAAATACCAAGTGCCAACTCTCTTATTTATAATGCTTGATCATAGTTTTTAGCTTCTGTGTTCTGCTCTACCCATGTCATGGAAAGCAAACCTAAAGAGATGCTGTATGGGCACAGTAGTGACAGAGTGTTTAATGGAATGGCACCATAAAATGTCATATGCTGCTAGCTTTATTAACATTAACTGAGTGCAGCTCAAAAATCAGGAAAATGTATGCAGTATATCATTAGCTGGAATACACTCACGTGTACTTAGTGTTAAAACCCAACTCCAACCAATATGACAAATTTTTCCTTGAACAAGCAAATTTCTGAAAGTGAATAAGGTTTTGTGTCGAGAAGGTCCATTCACTCCAAAATCAAATGTTAAAAGCAAATTTTTTTCCTAAGTACATTCAAACGACATTCGTCATATCATCACATGTACTGTTGAGAATTTCCGTACTAATATTTGGACAACATTTGTTGGAAAATCTACTGGTGTATGGCCAGGGCCGGTGCTAGACTATTTTGCGCCCTAGGCAAGACCAGCTACTTGCACCCGACAAAGGGTAGTACCACCATTGCCTCCACAAGAGGCCAGATGACCTGCCAAGCCACCTTATATACTCACCAGGGGAGAAAATGCACCGCCCACACGGCCCCCCATCCAGTGTGTGCAGCAGAACTGATGACCGCTGCCTCCATCTTGAAAGAGGGCAATGCGGTGGCATACCAAGATCCAGGCACCGGAGTCAATGGGAAAAGTGGGACAAGCTGTTCGCGCGACCCTGAAGACCCAGACATCCAAAAACAAAAGACAAACACAACGACAGGGACTACTGTAGGTCAAGGGCAAGCAGTACAAACCGGCGGCCGAGGCTGCACTCTAGGTGGCAGTGCACCCTAGGCGGCTGCCTAGTTCGCCTAGTGGTAGCACCAGCCCTGTGTATGGCCAACTTAAAGTGTTACTAAACCCAGGACCCTGCATTCACTATATCTGGTCTCCCACAGAACATGGAAATGCAATTATTTAAACTGCTAAATACCTTTTTCCCATCAGCAGTATATAGCAGTCTTGTAACTTCTATCAGTATCTGGTTAAAGCTTGTAGGAGGAGATTTCATTCTACTCTGACTGCCCTATGAGGCTGCAGGACCCCTGTCTGGACAGTGCTGATTGGCCCTGTGCTGATCACATGCATCCTCCCAAAAAAAAAAAAAACTCTCTAGCAATACACACCAAACTGAGCATGTGCAGAGTGCCCCCAAAGGCTCTGTGCTATCAGGAGATAGATTGGAGACTGTGGAAGAAGGGGAGGATCAGAGAAGACAGAATCAAACAGCCGTTTTACACAATGAGGAGAATTAACCCCTTAGGTTCCACAGCGAGTATGACAAGCATGCTTTACTGCATATACAGACTGACTGTTGTGGGTTTAGTAACACTTTAATTTATCCTTGACTGTTTAAAGTAAAAAAAAAAATGTTGGTTGGAGTTGGGCGTTGAGTGAACTCTGGGCAATAGGAATACTTGCAAAGTCTACATTTCAACTGCAATGTTTACAAAGCCTTGACTAGACTGATTGAATTCCATCAGAAAGGAATTTTTAAGGCGTTGTTCTGGTAAATGTATGAGTGTTCACTGAAAGGTGTTTGTGCTAGTGTTTTATATTGCATATATGTATATTGGTATATTGTATATATGTACATTATTTTAAAACCGATTGAGAATGTTGTTGGCCAAAAGATGTCAATAAATATATTAAATGTAATAAACTGAAGTAAATATCATTGAAAAATATATGAAGTAAAACCATGTCTGTGTTGTGTGATAAATATATACATATGTAGCACTACCCCCTTGGGGACTGCTTGGATTTACCTGCTCATCTGCATCACCATGACCCTGTAAACATTCCATCCCACCTGACACTCTGGGTTCAGACATCTTTGGACCATCTTGAAGTAATAAGTCAAACAACTTAGTCCGTTTATATTACATTAACGTTTACTAAAGTACTTTAAAGAAGATCTTGTTGCAAATAGGAGGTAATACAGCAACTGAGCTATGAATGACTGTCCTAGCTCAGTAGAAGAATTCCTCTATAATAAAACAAGTTAGGGCAGTCTGGCAATAACAATATATTATATACATGTACTGTATGTACAGTGAAATACCACTTGAACATGACCTGAAAGGATAAGCAAGAGTTGAGCATTAATTCTGGCAATAAGTCTAGACGGGAAACCCAGGCTGGTCTATTTAACCTTTAATCCTAATGAGGGGTCAAGCAAAACAAGAATGGTATGAAGACCCTTTAAGCGGTAATGACAGTAATGTTCCAGTTGCAGGCCTGATGGTCTTCATTGGCAGTCGGAGCTCATTAACTATATCCATATAGGGTGCAGTAACAAGGCAATGGTATTTCTTGAAATGATTGAGGCTAAAGGTGTCTATGTATCAACCCATCTCCCCACGCCAGGGTCCTAGGTGTAATCCTGGACTCTGAACTAACCTTTCGACCCCACATTCTATCACTATCCAAAGCTTGCCGCCTCAATCTCCGCAACATCTCCAAGATACGCCCCTTCCTAACCAATGTCACCACAAAGCTTCTAATCCACTCCCTGGTCATCTCCCGCCTCGACTACTGCAACTCCCTCCTCATTGGTTTACCTCTAAATAGGCTATCCCCACTTCAGTCCATCATGAACGCTGCTGCCAGGCTCATCCACCACACAAACCGCTCAGCGTCTGCTACACCCCTCTGCCAATCCCTCCATTGGCTGTCACTCAGTCACCGAATTAAATTCAAGATACTAACTATAACTTACAAAGCCATCCACAACCTGGCCCCCAGCTACATCTCTAACCTAGTCACAAAATACCAACCTAATCGTTCTCTTCGCTCCTCCCAAGACCTCCTGCTCTCAAACTCCCTTGTCACCTCATCCCATTCTTGCCTTCAGGACTTCTCCAGAGCCTCCCCCATCCTCTGGAATGCTCTACCCCAATCCGTCCGATTTTCTCCTACTTTATCCACTTTCAGACGATCCCTGAAAACTCATCTCTTCAGAGAAGCCTATCTGGCCCCCACCTAACAACTGTACATTTATCTTCTCAATCAGCACATCACCCACAGTTATTACCTCTTGTATCTTTTGACCTTCCCTCTTAGATTGTAAGCTCTAAGGAGCAGGGCCCTCTGATTCCTACTGTATCAAAGTGTATTGTATTTGTACTGTCTACCCTCAAGTTGTAAAGCGCTACGTAAACTGTTGGCGCTATATAAATCCTGTATAATAATAATAATAATAATAATAATGTACAATGTTCAAGTAGAAACACAGTAAATTGTTCCCAAAGTAAAGCTGTCTGTACACAGTGTCCCAGTGAAGCAACAGAGAAAGGTTTGCAAAGGTGGGCAATTGCCCTCTCACCAATGACCAGACCAATTCAACGCCTTCTGAATAGCAACTCCCGAAAAGGCGTCATTGCAGCGGATCCGCTGTGATGATCACCTGATGCGAAACACGGTTGTCGGATTGCCGAGTGGATGCTGGACAGATGTCTGATGAATAGCAAGTAGCACTAAGCCCTCTTTGGCTGGGTTGGAATGTTATACACTTCGTGGTAGGCCGCGACCTCACCCTCCCTGTACAGAGAGGTCCGTCACACATGGGTCCCAGGAAGAAGAGAGGGCAGGCAGGTCTCTGGCCTCTTTTATAGCTCTTCCCAGCAACCCCTCTGATGCCAAAGATCCCTGGGATATGTAGTCTGAGTGTATAGTCATGCAGAAGGATAGCCATTCTGAAGAACTACTAATCCCACAATCCCTTTAGTTGGGCCCACAAGTATGATGTCAGTTAGTGGCACTGGGCACTAGAGGGACAATGCAAACTATGGAATGACAGTAATTCGCTGTACTTTGTAATCGTAGTCCACATTGCTACACATAATAAATAACTGGGATCATAGGTGTGCGCAGCCTATTGCATTAGGGTGTGCATCCCAAAGCTCTAACACACATGCCTTTCTCTGCAGTCTCAGCTGCATTGGACAGTGATTGAATGGGAAGTGCTCTGTGCTGAGCGGCTTCTTGTTCAATCTGAAGCATAGTAAACACAGTTTACTATGTTTTAGTTACGAATGAACACAGTGAGTGTGTTCACTGTGTTCGTTTAGAAAAGGAAGGGGCCAGCGAATTACATATTTACTAGCCCTGCCGCTGCTCTCCATTCTAAAAGGAGGGAAGCCAAGCAGCACCGCGAGGCAGGTGGAAGCAACAAAGGGGGGAAGTCCAGGCATTGGGGCAATCTGCACAGCACGTAGCGATTAGTGTGAGCCCAGGCACACCTGGCATACCCCCTGTGCACACCTATGACTGGGATGATCTTTTAGATGCAGGAGGGATCAGGGTGCCCATCACCCGAAGAGGATTTAGGGGTCAGCCAGAGCTAGATCTGGTGTGTGTTCCAAGAGCCGGAAGTTCGCAATCGGGTGTGATGACACTTGGTAACCAGATATGATGACAAGGGTCTGCCTCAACGTGTTTCACCAATGCAGAGTCTTCAGGAAGGGTTTCCTGAAGACACTACATTTAGTTTGTTGCAACCATTATAAGTACAATTCAGAAGGTCACTATCTGATATTTCTATGTGATATGTGTGCATTCAAGTGAACGAGCCAGAACCTTTTACATATATTTTTACTGTCATATGAGCAATTTATGCATGTGCATAAAAAGGGGCAGCTTTACTTTTCATTCATATAAGATTTGCGATTTATTTTTTCACGATTGAATTAGTCTATGCACAGAGTGAGTTGCCATCTAGGGGGTTTCATTATTTATATATTCAAATTGCATGGATTGTTTAGGTTACCCTTCAGTTTACATAGTTTTGGTAAATTTAAGAGATTGCACAAATAACTTGTGTTGTGTATGGCCAGCTTAACTTGTTGCAGAGGCTGCTTTATTTTAGGAAGACTATCTCATTGGTGGTGCAGTGGATACATGTTATACTTCTTTTCTTTTCTGGTCTGGACCAGCATCTGGCCTTGAGTGCTATCAACGTGTAGGCTGGTGCAGGTTTCCCCTCTGACCTGTAGGGGGCACTATGCCATTAGTACAGCTGGAATGGAGTCTGTTAGAGGAATTGTGGACTCCATCAGAATCTCAGGGAAGTAAGCTGTTCAATTGGAAGCTACAATCTCTGGGGACCTCAGGCAGCCATCTCGACTGGAAACATTATATATAGGGTCTTCTGCCTCATTTGGGCATGCCTGGAGTGAGTGGTAGGTTAGGGACAGAAACTTTGCTGCTGAGGGAAAGTACATAGCACAAGGATAGGTTCATGGTGCGTAGGGTCTGCTCAGGGACAACATCTGCCTTGAAGAAAAATCCCAGTATCCAAAAAAGTAACATGAGGCTCTTCCCATCAGCATTACAGTGCCGTCCTGATGCGCCACAAACCAACACCCCTCCAGCAGAAGATGTCCTACAGTAATACAGTCCCAAGCCTGGTGATGCTGTGTAAATACCAACTGCTATATTGCCTTATATCAGTGCCTACAAAGACTGCCTATTCATTACTGCTAACTTATATATACAGTGGAACCTTGAATTACTAACATAATCTCTTCCAGGAGAATGCTTGTAATCCAAAGCACTCCCATATCAAAGCGGGTTTCCCCATAGAAGTCAATAGAAACAAAGATAGTTTGTTCCGCATTGACTTCTATTACATGCAATACCGCATGTGGCCAGAGGTGGGGGGGCGCCAGAGAGCCTCAGAAATACTCAGGGACAGCTCGGCTGAACTCAGAAAGGCTCGGAAACACTCGGGTTTCCGAGTGGTTCCCAGGATTTCCGAATGGCTCCAAACCATTCCGAGTGTCCCCAGGGCCCCCGCACCTCTGGCCAAATGCGGTACTGCACCCCCGATTAGCTTGAATTCTGCATGTTTTGTGAGACAACACTGGCAAACCGAGTCCGAATAAAAAAAAAAAAAAATTGCTCATCTTTCAAAACGCTTGTTAACTGCGTTACTCGTAAACCAAGGTTCCACTGTAATCTACAAGATAAATTACTACATAGTTACATAGAAGGTAATCCTGAAAAAAGACAATAGTCCATCCAGTTCAAGCTGTGTGGGTGCATGTGTATGAGTGTCTATAATGCTTTCCCATATCCCTGTATGTTGTGTCCTTTAAGATGTACATCTAAGAGACTTTTAAAATGGTTGTAAACCCTTTACAACCACTTTAAACTACAGGTAAGCCTATATTTAGGCTTACCAGTAGCTACACCGGATATCTCCTAAACCGTGCAGGTTTAGGAGATATCCCCGATGTCATTGGCACATGCGCACTTAAAGTGGATGCAAACCCAAGTTTTTTTTTTTTATGTCATAATATAGAGTATAAGATTTCCTATCATTTGAGCCCAGTCTTGCCACAAAGAGTTAATCCATCTCTGAGCAATCCTCTTTTATTGTTTAGTGAGATAAATCTTGTGAGTGACAAGTGATTTACATCTCGTGCACTAGCCTAAGACATGCAGTATTTTTTAATTCCCTCCCACTCCTTTAGCAGCTCTGCAAGGATTGGCTGTTCCACACCTCAGCATGATTTGGCATGCTGAAGTCATGTGGTTACTTTCCTGTCTTTTCACTGGATGTTAGAGATCATAGCAGAAGTTCAGTGTAAGAAATACACAGGAGAAAATGCATATTGACAAGGGAAGTGTAGAGGTGGGTGGGGAGTCTACTGACATCACAACTCCACCCACCGAGCTCCAGACAACAGACCCACCCACAGAATATGCAGTTTTTCGGGTCTCATAACAGACAGAGGGGAGACATTTGACAGGTAAAGATACATGCAGGAGGCATGTATATCCTTATAGATAACCCCTATGGCAGTAGTTTAGAAAGGATGACATTGGTTTACATCCACTTTAAGCAAACTGAAGCAACAGCACATACGTACTGTTGCTTCAGTTAGACTGTGTCGTTACTGGTGGCTCCCGCGCGCATGCGTGGGAGTGACATCATCGCGGCTCCGGCCGATCACAGAGCCGGAGCCGCGCTGTGATAAGCCGGAGCCGCAATACCCAGAAGTAACCCCCTGGAGCGATGTCGGCCGCCGGAGCGGTGAACAAGGACCGCTGTGGGGGCTTCGATCTCAGGTAAGTAATTCATAATGAGCTAGTATGCTATGCATACTAGCTCATTATGCCTTTGTCTTGCAGGGGTTTTTTATTTATTTATTTTTTTTTTTTCAGGGTTTACAACCACTTTAAAGATATATGTACTCCCTGTAGTCACCACCAATTGTGGGAGAGAGTTCCATATCCTTATTGCCCTACCAGTGAAGAACCCCCTACGTAGTTTATGTTTAAACCGCTTCTTCTCCAGTCTCATTGTGTGGCCCTGTTTCCTCTTATGCAGCGTACACATGGTCAGACTTTTCGACCGGACTTGTCCGACAGACGCAGACGGACCAAATCCGGCGGACAATCCGATCGTGTGTGGGCTTCACCGAACCTTCAGCGGACTTTTCCAGTCGCAAATCTGACGGACTTCAGATTTGGAACATGCTTCAAATCTTTACGTCATAACTCCGCCGGACCCAGAAATCCGCTCGTCTGTATGCTAGTCTGATGGACAAAAACCGACGCTAGGGCAGCTATTGGCTACTGGCTATCAACTTCCTTATTTTAGTCCGGTGTACGTCATCACGTACGAATCCGTCGGACTTTGGTGTGATCATGTGTAGGCAAGTCCGTTCGTTAAAAAGTCAGTCGGAAGTCCTTCGAAAGTCCGCTGGAAAGTCTGTCGGACAAGTCCGGTCGAAAAGTCCACCCGTGTGCACGCGGCCTTACTCTCCCTGGGGCTGAATAGTTTATTTCTGTCAGGGCTGGCTCAGCCCTTCCTTCTCTGAGCTGGTCGCTCAGCTGTCGGCTAATTGCCAGCTTCCATCTCTCTCCACAGTTAACCAGCTGTTGTGGATCTGCTCGTCAGTCCTGCGTACTTAAAGATCTCCAGCTCACTTCATTCCTGCCTTCGCCTTGGTCACATGACAATAAACCATCTCCTGCATTCCTGTTTAAAGACTGGCTTTGCTGACATCCCTTCTGGCTCCTTATCCTGCTTGCTGTTCCTCTACTTGGATCCCTGACTTCTGGCCTGGCTCATTACCCGATCTGGTTACTGAACTCTGGCTTGGCTGACTACCCGATCCGGTTACTGGACTCTGGCTATGCTTTGACTACGCTTACTCTATTTACCTTTTTATTTTTATTAATAAACAAGTGTGATTTTACTGTACTTCTGTCTCAGTCTGGTTCATGGTTTCTGATAGTAGGCGAAGGCCATGAATTCAGAAGATACAGTCAATCCCTTTTGGAAATATTTTTTCCAGATTGGATGAGCAAGATCACCGCATGGATCAGTTTGCCATGCCGTTAAAAATCCTCCTGAGTCGCATGGCTCACCTGGAATCCCCCACTGTGGCTGCTCCGGTACAACCTAAGTTGCAGGTCGTCCCTGCTGCTGCACCAGTCTCTGTGCAGGCACCCGCCTTGAGTATTACCTCTATAAGAGGTATGTCTGGTTCTGCCCCGCTTCCCCAGCGATTTGGGGGTGATCCAGTTCAATGCAGAGGGTTTCTCAACCAAGTTGAGATATACTTTGAGGTGCTGCCCCAGGACAGAAGCAAAGTAGGGTTCATGATATCTTTGCTTTCTGAGAGAGCCTTGGCCTGGGCTAACCCTCTATGGGAGATGCAAAAACCTGCTGTCTTGAGTTACCCTGAGTTTGTGGCCACCTTTAAAAGGGTATTTGACGTTCCCGCACGCTCCGCTTTTGCTGTGAAGTGCCTCATGTCCATCAAACAGAGAACTGATGCTGACTACGCCATTGAGTTCCGTACTCTGGCCGCAGAGGTAGCTTGGAACAATGAGGCCCTCGTGGCTGCTTTTTCTCATGGTCTCTCAGATTCCATCAAGGATGAGATAGCAGCCCGAGATATACCCACTGAGCTGGATAGCCTGATCTCATTTGCCATCCTCATTGACTCCAGACTCAGAGAAAGACTTTCTTTCAAGGAGCGCTTGCGGAAGCCCCCTGTACGTTTGCCTCCGAGCTTTGCAGTCCCACCCATGCCTCCCTCACCTCCCATGCCTCCTGGTACTGAGTCGGTCAGTGAAGATGAACCTATGCACTTGGCTTCATACGTCCCTCTGTGGATGAGAGAGCCTTTAGGAGGAGGGAGAGATTCCGCCTTTATTGTGGCCAGGCAGGTCACTTTTTGAAGTCTTGTCCTACCCGTCCTGGTAACACCCGAACCTTGAGGTCCTGTCATTGACAGACCTTAGGTGGTGTTGTCATCCCCAGTATTCCAGAAGGATAAGCCCCTGGTTTCGGTCACCTTTTCTTGGGTTAAGTCGTCTATTGAGATAAAGGCTCTAATCGACTCCGGTGCTGCAGGCCTGTTCTCTCCTGGTCACCACAATGCAGTGAAACATGCTTTCGGAAGGTAGCCAAGGTCCTGTGTACCTCTTCACTCTCCTCCCTGCCAGCAGAGTACCGTGATTTTAGCGATGTCTTTGACAAAGGTCAAGCCGGTAGTTTGCCTCCACACCGGCCATATGATTGCACAATTGACCTTCAACCTGTTGCCACTCCCCCTCATGGCCGGGTTTACCCTTTGTCGGTCTTGAAGGATAAAGCCATGGAGGAGTATGTTGCAGATGCACTTTCTCTGGGTTTCATCCGCAAATCCTCATCTCCTGCTGGTGCTGGTTTCTTCTTTGTGAAGAAGAGGAGCAGTGAACTGAGACCTTGTATTGATTATAGGGGTTTCAATCGTTTCACGATTAAGAATGCCTACCCGATCCCGTTGATTACAGAGTTATTTGACTGCCTCAAGGGAGCAACGGTTTTCACTAAGCTTGACCTGAGAGGGGCTTACAATCTCGTGAGGATTAAGGAGGGCGACGAGTGGAAAACTGCCTTTAATACCAGAACAGGCCATTATGAGTATCTCGTAATGCCTTTTGGCCTTTGTAACGCCCCGGCAGTTTTCCAGGAATTTATTAACGATGTCCCCTGAGATTTGTTGCAGTTATGTGTGGTGGTTTATCTCGATGATATCCTCATATTTTCCAAGTCCCTGGAAAGCCA
The DNA here is from genome assembly GCA_037953035.1 of Aquarana catesbeiana. Classification (NCBI taxonomy): domain Eukaryota; kingdom Metazoa; phylum Chordata; class Amphibia; order Anura; family Ranidae; genus Aquarana; species Aquarana catesbeiana. The sequence continues at coordinate 408,555 of JBBHAA010000618.1, forward strand.
CCACACAGATGTCTGTTGTGTGCTTCAGAAATTAGGAGAGAACAATCTTTATTGTAAACTGGAGCAGTGTGAGTTCCATCTGGAACAGGTTAAATTCCTGGGCTATGGCATTTCCACTGCTGGTTTTTCGATGGACCCAGAGAAACTTTCGGTAGTCTTACAGTGGCCTCGACCCGTGGGGTTACATCCTCTGCAGCGTTTCCTGGGCTTTGCCAACTATTATGTGAAGTTTATTCGTAACTTCTTGTCTCTGGTCAAGCCCCTGACCGATATGACCAGAAAGAGTGGTAACCCACAGAGTTGGTCTCCGGAGTCCATTAAGGCCTTTGAAAGTCTCAAGGCTGCCTTTGTTTCTGCTCCTGTGTTGGCACATCCTGATCCTACATTACCTTTTATCCTTGAGGTTGATGCTTCTGAGACTGGTGTTGGCGCCCTTCTGTCTCAACGTCCTACCTCTGAGAGTGCTATGCATCCTTGTGGCTACTTTTCCAAGAAATTGTCACCTGCCGAGTGCAATTACGAGATTGGTGACAGAGAGCTGTTGGCAATCATTTTAGCCCTGAAAGAATGGAGACATCTCCTCAAAGGTACCACTGTGCCAGTTCTCATTCTTACTGACCATAAGAATCTCACATTCTTGTCTGAGGCTAAACGCTTCTCTCCCAGAAGGGCGCGGTGGGCTCTTTTCTTGTCAAGTTTCAATTACATTGTCTCATTCTTACCCGGTACTAAGAATGTAAGGGCTGACGCCTTGTCATGACAATTTTCCTCCACTTCCAAGTTGGAGTCGGTTCCGGTTCCTATGATTACTCCTGATCGTATTCTGGCTACGGTTCGCACCAGTCTTACTTCTCCTTTGGGTGACAAAATTCTTGATGCTCAGGTCCATGCTCCTCCTGAGATATCTTGTGACCGCTGCTTTGTCCCAGAGTGTCTCCGTACTGCCGTGCTCCAGACTTACCATTCTCCCAAGGCAGCTGGCCACCCTGGTAAGAATTAACTTGTTTGGGCCATTTCCCAACAATTCTGGTGGCCTAGTCTACGTGCTGATGTAACTGCCTTTGTAGCTGCCTGTTCCGTGTGCTCAGATTAAGACTCCACTACACCTTCCAGTGGGCCTCCTACAACCCATACCCAATGGAGAGAGGCCCTGGACCCACCTGTCTATGGATTTCATTGTGGAGTTGCCCAACTCCCAAGGCAACACAGTTATCCTTATGGTGGTTGACCGGTTCTCAAAGATGTGTCATTGTATTCCACTTAAGAAGTTGCCCACTTCTAAGGAACTGGCTTCCATTTTTGCTTGGGAGATCTTTCACTTACATGGGCTACCCAAGGTGATTATCTCGGACAGGGGTAGTCAGTTTGTGTCCCGGTTCTGGCGAGACTTTTGTGCACAGCTGGGAATTCAGCTTGCTTTCTCCTCTGCATATCACCCGCAGTCTAATGGGGCCGCAGAACGAGCCAATCAGTCCTTGGAGCAATTCCTACATTGCTATATTTCTGACCATCACAACAACTGGTCAGACCTATTACCGTGGGCAGAGTTTGCTCACAACAGTGCCTTGAATTCTGCTTCCCGATTGTCTCCGTTTATGGCAAATTATGGTTTCCAACCCTCCATGTTGCCTGACTCGTTTGTTCCGCAGAGTATTCCTGCGCTAGAGGGGCATCTCCGTGGTCTTCGTTCCACTTGGGCACAAGTCCAGGAGGCTTTGTGTCATGTTAATGATAGGTACAGACTCCATGCTGACCGCAGATGCCTGCCTGCGCCTTCCTACCAGGTTGGGGACAGGGTCTGGCTGTCATCTCGCAACCTCCGACTTCGTGTTCCCTCACTGAAGTTCGCACCCCGGTTTATTGGGCCTTTCCTTATCCTTCGCAGGATTAACCCAGTGACTTACACATTGGACGTTCCTCCTAGTATGCGCATCTCAAATGTGTTTCATGTCTCCTTATTGAAACAGTTGGTCTGCAACCGCTTTACCACCTCGGTGCCACCTCCTCAACCTATACAGGTTGAGAACCATGAGGAGTATGAAGTACAATCCATTGTTGACTCCCGCAGGTTCTGTGGGCGCATACAGTACCTGGTGCATTGGAAGGGGTACGGTCCAGAGGAACGCTCTTGGGTCTCATCCTCGGACGTACATGCTCCTGCCCTCCTCCGTGATTTCCATAGATGTTTTCCCCTCAAGCCCGGTGGTCCTCCGAGGGGGAGGGGTCGTTGAGGAGGGGGGTACTGTCAGGGCTTGGTCAGCCCTTCCTTCTCTGAGCAGGCCGCTCAGCTGTCGGCTAATTGCCAGCTCTCATCCCTCTCCACAGTTAACCAGCTGTTGTGGATCTGCTCGTCAGTCCCGTCTATATAAAGATCTCCAGCTCACTTCATTCCTGCCTTCGCCTTGGTCACATCCCAAGAAACCATCTCCTGCATTCCTGTTTAAAGACTGGCTTTGCTGACATCCCTTATGGCTCCTTATCCTGCTTGCTGTTCCTCTACTTGGATCCCTGACTTCCGGCCTGGCTCATTACCTGATCTGGTTACTGAACTCTGGCTTGACTGATTACCCGATCTGGTTACTGGACTCTGGCTATGCTTTGACTACGCTTATTCTAATTACCTTTTTATTTTTATTAATAAACAAGTGTGATTTTACTGTACTTCTGTCTCGGTCTGGTTCATGGTTTCTGACAATTTCTTATGCTGGGATCCCCATTGAGATATTTGTAGATTTCCATCATATCTCCTCTCAAGCGTCTTTTCTCCAGCGAGAAAAGACGCTGCTCATAAACGACCTGGAGAATGGGGTAAACAGTTCAATCTCTGTATTTGCGGACAATACTAAGCTAAGCAGGGCAATAACTTCTCCTCAGGATGTGGAAACCTTGCAAGATCTGAACAAATTAATGGGCTAGGGAACTACATGGCAAATGAGGTTTAATGTGGAAAAATGTAAAATAATGCATTTGGGTGGCAAAAATATGAATGCAATCTATACACTGGGGGGGAGAACCTCTGGGGGAATCTAGGATGGAAAATGACCCGGAGGTCCTGATAAATGATAGGCTCAGCAATGGCATGCAATGCCAAGCTGCTGCTAACAAAGCAAACAGAATATTGGCATGCATTAAAAAGGGGATTCCTTCCAGAGATAAAATGATAATTCTGCCGCTCTACAAGGCTCTGGTCCGGCCGCACCTGGAGTATGCTCTCCAGTTCTGGGCACCAGTCCTCAGTAAGGATGTACTGGAAATGGAGTGAGTACAAAGAAGGGCAACAAAGCTAATAAAGGGTCTGGAGGATATTAGTTATGAGGAAAGGTTGCGAGCACTGTACTTATTCTCTCTGTAGAAGAGACATTCGAGAGGGGATATGATTTCAATGCACAAATACCATACTGGTGACACCACAATAGGGATAAAACCAGTGGCGTAACTAGAACCTTCAGGGCCCCGGTGCAAGCAACCATGAAGAGCCCCCCTGACCCCCAGCTGGGGTCCTTCCCTCCGAGCCCGGTGGAGGAAAAGCCAAGGCCCGGTCGCAAGTGCGACATTTGTGACCCTGGTAGTTCTGCCACTGGCGTCTGTTATGTTTTATTTTTATTTTATTTTTCTACCATTTATTTATTTATTTACAAAATTATTTTTTAAAAATATTTTTTAAGGGCCCCATTGGGGGCTTTGGTGAGATATCAGGGGTCTAAGCAGACCTCTGTTGTTTCACCTTTGAGACCGAGACAGGAGATTGAGAACACAGCCTCAGCTGCACAGAATGAATGGCCAGGAATAGCTCTGTATAGAGCTGCCCCTTTATTCACAAACTGAAGCATAGTAAATACAGTTTACTATGTTTGAGTTATGAATGGACTGAGTCCGTGATCGGTATGGATCAGACTCTCCATTCAGAAAAGGCTTCATCCTGACAGATACCCTGCAGCAGTCGGCAGGAGAGGGGGGGGGGAATCTGCGGAAATGTGGGGACAAGGGGAGGGGCCAGGAGAGAGCACGGGAGGGGGGGGCAGGAAAAAGTACAGGGGGGCTGGAGAGCACACAGGGGGGCAGCAGAAAGAAGCTGCATAGGAGGGGATGCATTTGGCCACTGAACATGGCCAAATGGATCCCACCAGCAGCGGCGGAGGCGATCGGATCCTTCTTGGTCTGTGGTATGGAACTGAGTGAGGGGGAAGATGGCCCCCCGCTCAGCTCTATACCTTTGCAGGGCGGAAGCGATGTCAAGATGTCGCTTCCGCCCATAGCTCTTAAAGGGCCGTTTTTTAAATTTTTTTATTGCATTTTAGTGTAAATATGAGATCTGAGATCTTTTTAACCCCAGATCTCATATTTAGGAGGTCCTGTCATGCTTTTTTTCTATTACAAGGGATGTTTACATTCCTTATAATAGGAATAAAAGTGACACTTTTTTTTTTTTTTTTAAATAAAAAATAAAAAGTAAAATATATAAGAAAAAAAAAAAAAAGTTTTAACGAGCCCCGTCCCGCCGAGCTCACGTGCAGAAGCGAACGCATACGTGAGTAGCGCCTGCATATGGAAACGATGTTCAAACCACACATGTGAGGTATCGCCGCGATCGTTAGACCAAGAGCAATAATTTTAGTCCTAGACCACCTCTGTAACTCAAAACATGCAACCTGTAGAATTTTTTAAACATTGCTTATGGAGATTTTGAATGGTAAAAATTTGTCGCCATTCCACGAGCGGGCGCAATTTTGAAGCGTGACATGTTGGGTATCAATTTACTCGGCGTAACATTATCTTTCACAATATAAAAAAAATTGGGTTAACTTTACTGTTGACTTATTTTTTAATTTAAAAAAAGTGTATTTTTCCCAAAAAAAGTGTGCTTGTAATGCCCCGTACACACGGTCGGACTTTCCGATGGAAAATGTCCGATCGGAGCGTGTTGTCGGAAATTCCGACCGTGTGGGGGCTCCATGGGACATTTTCCATCGGATTTTCCGACACACAAAGTTGGAGAGCAGGGGATAAAATTTTCCGACAACAAAATCCGTTGTCGGAAATTCCGGTCGTGTGTACACAAATCCGACGGACAAAGTGCCACGCATGCTCAGAATAAATAAAGAGATGAAAGCTATTGGCCACTGCCCCGTTTATAGTCCCGACGTACGTGTTTTACGTCACCGCGTTCAGAACGATCGGATTTTCCGACAACTTTGTGTGACCGTGTGTATGCAAGACAAGTTTGAGCCAACATCCGTCGGAAAAAATCCTAGGATTTTGTTGTCGGAATGTCCGAACAAAGTCCGACCGTGTGTACGGGGCATTAGACCGCTACGGTGTGACAGAAAGTATTGCAACGATCGCCATTTTATTCTCTAGGGTGTTAGAAATAAATAAATAAATATATAAAAATTATATATATATATATATATATATATATATATATATATATATATAATGTTTGGGGTTCTATGTAGTTTTCTAGCAAAAAAAATTATTTTAACTACCAAATCTCAAAACGAGGCTCGGTCCTTAAAGCGGGGGTCCACCTATCTATCGTTTTTTTTTTTTTGGAGTTCATTCACAAACTTTTCTTCTCATGATTATCTACTCACATGTTCTGTGTAATAAGTCCGCCCGTGTTCGATTTCGTTGTAAAGAATAACTTATAAAATTCACTGAAGGCGGTTTCCATCTTCATTGTGGGCATTTGAAGCCCACAAGCATGTATTTCCTGGATGCAGTGAATGCTGTGCTCCCAGCATTCACCGAGATGTTGTGATGACGCTGTTGCACAATGCATGCTGGGAAGCCTGAGACTAGCTCCCAGGGGACTGTGGGAGGTCTGGGAGAGGCTAGAAACATGCCTACTCCAATGGAAGGAAAACCAGGAAGTGCTAAGAAGATTAGAAAAAAAAGGTAATTACAGCGATTTAAATTTTTTTACACAGCATGTCAGCATCTAGGCAAGGAAGAAAATACATACAGATATTGTTCAAAATTTGGGTGAAACCCCGCTTTAAGTGGTTAAACACTCCTGACCCATGCACTATGTACATACCCCTGACTCCTGCAAACTGTATAGTACATACTCCTGAAACTACACTGTGTAGGTTACATAGTCCTGACCCCTGCACTCTGTACATTGCATATTCTTGACACCTGAATTTTGTAAACTATATACATACACCTGACACCTGCCCTCCCACTGTTGTGCAGTTTTGCCACATCCTTATTTCTCCAAGGTACACAGTCCACACTGCCTCCTTTTTCTCTGCTTGCTGCCTGCAGGCTGGGGGGAGCAGTGGTCGGGCTCAGGCCCCAGGCCCTGTCAGGTGGGGGGGCCCTGTTAGGTTGTGCGGGGCCCCTTGATTTCTAACAGCAGCCCTCCCTGGGAGGGTGCTGAGGCATGGGGGGGGGCAGTCCGCCCCAGGTGCCACACACTGGGGGGTGTGTCAGGCCGACCTCTCCCACTGTGTCAGATTTAATTTGAATCACCATCACACAAGTCCCACCTCCTGGTTTTCTATTTCGTCAGACAGCACACTTGTCAAATGGACAATGGTCTGACACCCCCCAGTGTGTGGCACCTGGGGCAGACTGAACCCCCCCCGCCTCAGCACCCACCCAGGATCTGTGTGATGATCGGATCTCCTCTCTGATCCCCTGCACACATGAGGCTGCATTGCTGGGCACAAGTGATGCTGCATTCCTGGGCACAGGTGAGGCTGCATTGCTGGGCACAGGTGAGGCTGCATTGCTGGGCACTGGTGAGGCTGCATTCTTAGGCACAGGTGAAACTGCATTCCTCGGCACAGGTGAGGCTGCATTGCTGGGCACTGGTGAGGCTGCATTCCTGGGCACAGGCGAGGTTGCATTTCTGGGTACAGGTGAGGCTGCATTCCTGGGCACAGGTGAGGCTGCATTGCTGGGCACAGGTGAGGCTGCATTGCTGGGCACAGGTGAGGCTGCATTGCTGGGCACTGGTGAGGCTGCATTGCTGGGCACTGGTAAGGCTGCATAGATGGGCAACGTTGAGGCTGCATAGATGGGCGCAGGTGAGGCTGCATTGCTGGGCACTAGTGAGGCTTCATTGCTGGGCACAGGTGAGGCTGCATTGCTGGGCACAGGTGAGGCTGCATATCTGGGCACTGGTGAGGCTACATTGGTGGGCATAGGTGAGGCTGCATAGATGGGCACTGGTGAGGCTGCATAGATGGGCACAGGTGAGGCTGAATTGCTGGGCACTGGTGAGGCTGCATTGCTGGGCATAGGTGAGGCTGCTTTGCTGGGCAATGGTGAGGCTGCATTGCTGGGCATAGGTAAGGCTGCATTGCTGGGCACTGGTGAGGCTACATAGATGGGCACTGGTGAGGCTGCATAGATGGGCACAGGTGAGGCTGCATTGCTGGGCACTGGTGAGGCTGCATTTCTGGGCACAGATGAGGTTGCATTGCTGGGCACTGGTCAGGCTGCATAGATGGGCACAGCTGAGCCCTGCATTCTTTTTTGTAGTGCACTCCTGCACTCTGTTTTTTCTATATCTTATCTTCATAACATTTGGTTGTCATATCTCAAATCATATCTTTTTAAAAAATCTTTATTTATGGAGGAAATGTAAGAAATAACCTATACAGTCAGGTCCATAAATATTGGGACATCGACACAATTCTAATCGTTTTGGCTCTATACACCACCACAATGGATTTGAAATGAAACAAACAAGATGTGTTTTAACTGCAGACTTTCAGCTTTAATTTGAGGGTATTTACATCCAAATCAGGTGAACGGTGTAGGAGTTACAACAGTTTGTATATATGCCTCCCACTTTTTAAGGGACCAAAAGTAATGGGACAGATTAACAATCATCCATCAAACTTTCACTTTTTAATACTTGGTTGCTAATCCTTTGCAGTCAATTACAGCCTGAAGTCTGGAGCGCATAGACATCACCAGACGCTGGGTTTCATCCCTGGTGATGCTCTGCCAGGCCTCTACTGCAACCGTCTTCAGTTCCTGCTTGTTCTTGGGGCATTTTCCCTTCAGTTTTTCCTTCAGCAAGTGAAATGCATGCTCAATCAGATTCAGGTCAGGTGATTGACTTGGTCATTGCATAACATTCCACTTCTTTCCCTTAAAAAACTCTTTGGTTGCTTTCGCAGTATGCTTCGGGCCATTGTCTATCTGCACTGTGAAGCACCGTCCAATGAGTTCTGAAGCATTTTGCTGAATATGAGCAGATAATATTACCCAAAACACTTCAGAATTCATCCTGCTGCTTTTGTCAACAGTCACATCATCAATAAATACAAGAGAACCAGTTCCATTGGCAGCCATACATGGCCACGCCATGACACTACCACCACCATGCTTCACTGATGAGGTGGTATGCTTTGAATCATGAGCAGTTCCTTTCCTTCTCCGTATTCTTCTCTTCCCATCACTCTGGTACAAGTTGATCTTGGTCTCATCTGTCCATAGGATGTTGTTTCAGAACTGTATAGGCTTTTTTAGATGTTGTTTGGCAAACTCTAATCTGGCCTTCCTGTTTTTGAGGCTCACCAATGGTTTACATCTTGTGGTGAACCCTCTGTATTCACTCTGGTGAAGTCTTCTCTTGATTGTTGACTTTGACACACATACACCTACCTCCTGGAGAGTGTTCTTGATCTGGCCAACTGTTGTGAAGGGTGTTTTCCTCACCAGGAAAAGAATTCTTCGGTCATCCACGACAGTTGTTTTCAGTGGTCTTCCGGGTCTTTTGGTGCTCACCGGTTCGTTCTTTCTTTTTAAGGATGTTCCAAACAGTTGATTTGCCCACACCTAATGTTTTTGCTATCTCTCTGATGGGTTTGTATTGTTTTTTTTAGCCTAATGATGGCTTGCTTCACTGATAGTGACAGCTCTTTGGATCTCATATTGAGAGTTGACAGCAACAGATTCCAAATGCAAATAGCCCACTTGAAATTAAATCTGGACCTTTTATCTGCTCCTTGTAAATGGGATAATGAGGGAATAACACACACCTGGCCATGGAACAGCTGAGCAGCCAATTGTCCCATTACTTTTGGTCCCTTAAAAAGTGGGAGGCACATATACAAACTGTTGTAATTCCTACACCGTTCACCTGATTTGGACGTAAATACCCTCAAATTAAAGCTGAAAGTCTACAGTTAAAGCACATCTTGTTCATGTCATTTCAAATCTATTGTGGTTGTGTATAGAGCCAAAAAGATTAGAATTGTGTCGATGTCCCAATATTTATGGACCTGACTGTATATCCTACAATCATTCCATAAACACATACCACTTATGCCGCGTACACAAGGTCGGAAAGTCTGCCAGCAAAAGTCCGATGTGAGCTTTTGGTCGGAAAATGCGACCGTGAGTATGCTTCATCGGACTTTTGCTGGCCGAAAAAGATTGAAAGCAGGTTCTCTATTTTTCTGACGGAAAAAGTTCCTATTCGAAATTCCGATCGTCTGTAGCAATTCCGACGCGCAAAATTCCTACGCTTGCTCGGAAACAATTCGATGCATGCTTGGAAGCATTGAACTTCATTTTCTCGGCTCGTCGTAGTGCTGTACGTCACTGCGTTCTTGACGGTGGAAAGTTCAGGGCAAGCTGGTTTTTCCGTCGGAAAAACCAGCCAAGAGTTTTCCGATGGAAATAGCGCTCGTGTGTACGCGGCAATACACTGCATATATCATTTGAGGAAGATATGCTTATAGTTTACTATTTCCAAATAAAAAAAATAAAATATGTCCCCAGATTTCATTTTAAAAACTGGTCACCTTAATATACACATGCACACAAATAAATGCACACGCACATATAAAACACACACACATGCAGACACACACATATAAACACACACACATGCAGACACACACATATAAACACACACACATGCAGACACACACATATAAACACACACACATGCATACAAACATATAAAGATTACTTTTTTTTATAAATCAGCAGCTGCAGCCCTGTACCTTCACTCTCCATGCCGGTAGGGGGAGGCAGAGAGCATACACTGTGCTAGACACCTTTCCCTTGCTTTCACTTTCAGAGCAAACACAGCGTGACCGAGCTCCTGCACTGTCAATTTACGCATCGGCTGAGGATTGGGGAGCTTGGTCCCATATTCAGCCACTGCTCGGGGAGGGGGGGCACACGGGCCCCCTGCAGCATGGGGCCCAGTCGCAATGGCGACTTCTGCGACCCCTATACTTCCGCCCCTGGATAAAACTTTTCCGTGGAAGGGAGTTTAATAAGACACGTGGCCACTCATTAAAATTAGAAGAAAGGAGGTTTAACCTTAAACTACGTAGAGGGTTCTTTACTGTAAGAGCGGCAAGGATGTGGAATTCCCTTCCACAGGCGATGGTTTCAGTGGGGAGCATCAATAGTTTAAAAAAACTATTAGATAAGCACCTGAACGACCACAATATACAGGGATATACAATGTAATACTGACATATAATCACACACATAGATTGGACTTGATGGACTTGTGTCTTTTTTCAACCTCACCTACTATGTAACTATGAGAATAAATTTAGTGTTTGCAGCCGTTCTTTGTAATTGAGGTCCTCCAATCCCCTTATTAGTTTTGTTGCCCTTCTTTGGACTCTCTCCAGCTCCAGCACATTCCTTCTGAGGACAGGTGACCAGAACTGGACTTAAAACTCTAGATGAGGCCTAACCAGAGTTTTATAAAGTGGCAGAATTATGGTTTTGTCCCTGGAGTATATCCCCTTTTTTATGCATGCTAATATTCTACCGGCTTTGGCAGCTGCAGCTTGGCACTGCATGCTGTTGTTCAACCTGCCCTCTACTAGTACCCCTAGATCCTTCTTCATCCGTGACTCCCCCAGCTGTACTCCACCTAGTATATTTTACATTTATGTTTTTTGACCCCAAGTGCATTACTTTACATTTCTCCACATTTGTCTGCCCGCTCCTTTTTTTTATTCAGGTCATTCTGCAAAATTTCCATGTCCTGATGAGAGTTTATTACTCTGCTTAACTTTGTGTCATCTGCAAAAACTGAGACTGAACTATTTATCCCATCCTCTATGTCGTTTATGAATATGTTGAATAGAATTGGTCCCAAGACAGAACCTTGGGGTACCCCACTCACCACTCCACACCCGTCTGAGTACACGTTATTTATCACTACCCTTTGGACCCGTCCCTGTGACCATTTTTTTACCCAAGCACAGACCCTATGGTCTAAGCCTGCAGACCTTAGCTTGTAAATTAAGCGTTTATGGGGGGCTGTATCAAATGCTTTTGCAAAGTCCAGATACACCACATCCACAGGTCTCCCCATATCTAGATGGCTGTTCACTTGCTTGTAGAATGTTAGCAGAATTGTAGAATTGTTCACTTGCTTGTAGAATGTCAGCATCTCCCCGTTCCTCCTCTCCGTGAGGCGATCGCGGGTGTCCCTGCGGCGATCGAGTCCGCGGGACCAGTAAACCCGACTCACGGAGCTCCCGGCCAGTGCGTGTGCGTGCCGCCGGCGGTGCGCACGCAATGGCACGGCGGGGAATTCGAATGGACCTACAGGTACGCCCATTTGCCCAGCCGTGCCATTCTCCCGACGTACATCGGCGTGCGCCGGTCGGGAACCGGTTAATATGCTCCTAAAGCATTCCCATTTCTTTTCTGTGTTCAATGACCCCAGAATTTGGTCCCAATTAATGTCATGTAGCAATGACCGTAGTTCAGGAAAATTAGCTTGTTTGAAATTTAGTGTTTTTGCACCACCCATATACCTCATTTTCCTGAGATTTATGGTAAACGCGATCATCCTATTATTGCTAGATCCCAAGCTATCGCGTATCTCCACATCTGAGATCAGACTTGGATCGTTCCTAATTAATAGTTCTAACAGGGCATTCTTTCTAGTTGGTGAATCCACCATTTGGGACATGAAGTTGTCCTGTAAAACATTCATGAAGTGAGCTGTTCCCTCTGCCCAGTCGATATCGGGATAATTGAAGTCCCCCATTATGATTAAATTTCCCTGTTTCCCTACATCAAGAACTTTGTGTGTGGTCTCTCTCTGATTGGGTTCCCCAGGCTTTTGCCCCACCTACATATAGGCAACTATTAACCATGGCCTTTTGTTTTAGGCCCAGTTCACACCAGATGTGGTGCGAATTCAAAAGCGCAACCCATTCACACAAAACGAATGCGAAGTGTATGTTAAGTCAACAACACCCCGAAATCGTTTTGCAAAATACAGTGCGAGTTGCGAAAACAGATCGCAGGGGCGTAAACACCGCATCAGTGTTAACCCGGCCTAAGAGTCTATTGGCCTTCCATTTTTGGTTAAAGCGGGAGTCCACCTAAAAAAAAAATATTAAAAGCCAGCAGCTACAAATACTGCAGCTGCTGACTTTTAATAAATGGACACTTACCTGTCCCAGGGTCCAGTGATGTCGACAGCCGACGCCGATCACTCGTTTGACTCTCGGCAGCTACCGCGGCTTCACTTCCCGATTCCCTACTGCGCTGCACGTCGTAACTGGTCCCTGCTATCTCCTGGTACCTGTGTGTTTCCCAGGAGACAGCGCGGTGGGAGTCTATGCCAGGAAGTGGGTGCAAATACCTCTCTTGGACAGGTATCTGCACCCCCTCCCCCCTGAAAGGTGCCAAATGTGACACCGGAGGGGGGGAGAGTTCCGAAAAGCAGAAGTTCCATTTTTGTGTGGAACTCCGCTTTAAGGCGTTTGTACAAGATGTTGAGAACATTGTTCCCCCTGTGAGACCTTTACCTGTTCTCTTAGCACTTCACAGACCACTCTTCGAACCTACTCAATATTTTTCATTGTCTGACTTCACTCACAAGCTTGCTCTTCTTGTTTCACCTCTGAGTGGAGGGTCTCTGAGCCAGTGTCCATTCCGTAAAGATATAAAAATCAACCTGCGCTTAGGGTAACACAATTCCACTGAAAAAGCAGCTAGCATAAACTGTTGGTGACAATTGGCAAAATTGTAAAAATAAAATGCAGTGCTTCTAAATATAACAAGCGTCCTTCAAAGTGATCCATATACGTAAGTCCAAGGAGAGCACCCCTGGCGTATATAAAGAATTCTTCTATAAGTGGTAAAAAGATTTTCCACCAACAACGCAGCACACTGGGTCTCTTACCCTCAGAAATGGACCACCAAATTATACCTGGTCTAACAGTGTTCAGTCCCCCACCTGGTATGGTCAGGTTCCCAATAGACAGCACAAGATTATAGTCCAAGCCTGATGTCCCCTCTAAAATCGTCTCTCCACAGGTCATATAACCATACATGTGTGTCAAAAGTAGAATAAAAACCGCCTCATGGTGTAGTATGTATGAGCTCTTAAATATTTATTAAATTCCAATATACTCACAAGCTGTATGAACAATTCAAGCATGTCATTAACATCCAATGTAAGTTTCCAACCAACAAGGTGGCCAGTGTGCAGTGATGTCAGATGTCCAGGCTCCATCCAACGCGTTTCATCATGATCAGATGCTTTATTCTGTAAAGAGCCCTTCCTAGGAACACACAAGGACAAGGTTGTCCTGAGGCCTAAAGCCACTTTTCTCCATATGGTGGTTATATCTTTCTACCTCAACCAGGACATTGTCCCTCCCTCCTTAGGTATGTCCTGTGGGGAACAATGTCACAGAATGTGCTAATACTGCAGTCACATTTTTATTTGAAAAAAGTCTGGGCTATTATTTCTAAAGCTGGCCATACCAGGGTAGAATTTGATTTAAAAAAAAATTAGATTCTGGAAAGTTTGTTTGATTTCCAATAGTTAATGGGGTCAAATCAGCAATCGTATTCAACTGAATCAATGAAGAAAATTAAAGGAGCAGGATGGAAGATTTTTCTCGAACAAAGAAAATTCTAACAGTTAATGTGGTTTTCATTCAGGAAATTCTATTCATTCCAAAATCAAATGTTAAAAACAAATTCAAATTTTGAAAGTACTTTCAGATGTGTGTATGTGCAAACCAGGTGTATGTGCAAACCAGGTGTATGTGCAAACCTGGTGTGTACTTTGGGCGTGAAGCATTTAAGCAGCAAGCATCTGGAGGAAGGTGAGAAGAAGTTTCAGGCCCTCAACCATGTTGTAACATGTGGTTGCTGGTACTGTCCCTTAACTGGTATTCTAAATGGTGACTCAGCTGCTCATGAAGGCCACATGCAGAGCCGCCTGGATGCCTCCCACATACTGAGGAGATTTTTCATAGAAGCGTTTGTATGAAGATCTACCAGTGTATAGCCAGCTTGAAGAGAAACTTCACCCTACCTATTCTAAACCAAATTTAAAATCTTTTGTCCCTGTATGTAAACAAAAAACCTACTTACTATTCCATGGAGTTCAGCATTGTCTTCTTACAGGCGAAGTTCCCATTGCTCCGCGCTTGTAGGGGGCGAAATAAAAACCACAGTCCAATTGCGATGTAAGACCTTTTATTGAAGTAAGGCAAAGACAGTTCACAATAAACCCGGTGGGAAAACAGCCCAATTGGGAACACTCAAGTTTCCAACAGCGTGCAGAGAGCAGATTTCAGCCAAACTGACGGCGCCTGTTAAAAACTGCAGAATGCGTCCTGGCCGTCTTGTGCCCAAGCAGGAAGATCTCCAGAGAAGTTGGGAACCCTATGCTTTCTCTCCTTGTCAGGAACCTTTCCCTGCCGCTACTGCTGTCCCTACCAGACAGGGTACCTGTCCCTACTCTACCCACTCGCAAACGCACACCAAGTCTGGGAGCCAGGGCTTTAAATATGCTCTGTGTGACCCAAGATGACTGCTAGAGTCACATGGGGCAGCATCATCCAACCGGATAGCTTCCCCAGTGACCTAGGAAGCCATTAGGGAACCATGTTCCCCTTGACTTCCTCTCCAACTGCACTGCCGCTGTGGATGAGTATCTCCTACAGTAGAGAAAGTAGACTGCACCTGCCTACATGCTCCCATGCCGCTAACTTGAAATTAAGATCTGGCGAATGCACAGACTGGCTGGAGCTCTGTTAGGTCAGTGTGTTTGTGCATACCTGGAATCTGGTGCATTGCCTCCTGGGATGTGTGATTTAAATATCCTAGGAGGCAGCTGTAGCTGGATACGTCATCCTCACCGTACGGGCCACTGAATTTTTCTGAGTTCTTCTCCAATAAATACAGAGATCACTCATTCACACAAGCAACCAGTGGTGGACGCTCATTAGGGGCGCAGGGACCCGGCCCCCCTAATCCATGTGCCCGGGCCTCGAATCTACATGCAGGGCGCTGGACGCATGGATCCCAATGGGGTTTTTTTAAGCACATGATTAGAACCGCAGGCTCTAATTGGCTTCAAAAATTAGCACTGTCCCCGGAGCCCACCCTGTTGTGTGACATTAGCAAATTAATATTCGCTATTGTCTTCCTGTTTCTCCTCTCCATTGGCCAGGAGTCCGAAGACCCGGTTGGCTGAAAGAAGAAGCGACGGCCTTGACTTAACCAAAATAAATCCACCCTCTCCATACCAGCTATCATATTTACACAGATAACCAACCCCATATGCCCAGTCAAAATCTACGAAATCCACCAGGTTCCCGACTCCTCGGAAACAGGGTTCCTTCTCATTAGCTTAATGTTAATTGACATTTTGATGTTCGTTGCCTGAAAATTACGATGTTACCATACCTTGTCTATTGTCATATGACTTGTATTATGAGTTTCTGTAATACTCTTCATTTACTTGTTCTCTTTTACTTCCAATAAAAACTTTATGGGAAAAAAAAAAAAAAAAAAGTTTATTGCTTGCAGAAATTTAATAGGAAAAGCAGGAAGAACTTTCAGCGATATATATTCACCGACTACTTTATTAGGTAGACCTGTTTAATTGCTTGGTAACACAAATTGCTAATCAGCCAATCACATGGCAGCAACTCAATGCATTTAGGCATCTAGACGTTGTGAAGATGTCTTGCTGAAGTTCAAACCGAGCATCATAATTGGGAAGAAAAGGGATTGACGTGACTTTGAAATAGACATGTGCGCCGTCAATAAATTTGTTTCGTTTCGTATTAGAATTAATTAGTATTTCGTAATTCGTGTCCGAAATTCAATTTAAATTCGTACGACATACGAATTTTCGTTAGGTTCATTAACTTTTCGTAACAATTACGAATGTTCGTTATGATGAATTTATCATTATGAGGGGCTCCCACCATCCCTGTGCTGTGCTGACTTCCTGGGGTTTTTAACTTGTAGGTTCTTTATGTGATAGACCAACACAAAGTGGCACATAATTGTGAAGTGGAAGGAAAATGATAAATGGTTTTCAAAAGTTATTGCAAATAAATATCTGAAAGGTGTGGCATCAGTGTTGCCAACCGCGCGTAGATTTACGGGCAGCCAGTAAATTTACTACCACTTTCGGGGAGCCCGTAAATGTCCGTTATGCCCGTAAAAAAGATGGCCACGAGCCGACCATGTAACTGCGCATGTGCTGTTCCGAAGCCGGCTGGGCTCGGGTAAGCTCGTACACGCTCAGCCGGGCGGCGCATGCGCAGTAACTTAATGGTGCCGCCCGGCGTCATAATAGATTCCAGAGTAACCTTTTTCCGGCCTAACACACGGCCGCCGTGTTTTGTGCACTCGCCGTAGGCGGAGGAGTCAAGGGGGAGTAAGTGAGGAAGAGAGTGTGACACTGGGAGAGGAAGAGGATGACATTGCTGGGGACAGCAGCTGACACTACTGGGTCTGGGGACAGACGACAGAGGATGACATGGCATTACTGGAAGGGAGGGGTGAAGCCATGGCATGCAGGGGGACAGTGAAGGACACTGATGTGCTGCCCTGTGGACTGTGGAGAGGTGAAAGGGGAGCAGCACACACTGGTGTGGAGACTGTAATATGATGGTGGACAGAGGAGGAGGCTACTGTGAGGGGGTGAGGAAGACACTATCATGTCGGCAGCCTCTGTTCCCCTCCTGCAGTATGTCCGCAGCCTCTGCCCCCCTCCTGCAGTATGTCCGCAGTCTCTGTCCCCCTCCTGTAGTATGTCCGCAGCCTCTGTCCCCCTCCTGCAGTATGTCCGCAGTCTCTGTCCCCCTCCTGCAGTATGTCCGCAGCCTCTGTCCCCCTCCTGCAGTATGTCCGCAGTCTCTGTCCCCCTCCTGTAGTATGTCCGCAGCCTCTGTCCCCTCCTGTAGTATATCCACAGTCTCTGTCCACCTCATGTAATATGTCCGCAGCCTCTGTCCCCCTCCTGAAGTATGTCCGCAGCCTCTGTCCCCCTCCTGCAGTATGTCCGCAGCCTCTGTCCCCCTCCTGCAGTGTGTCTGCAGTCTCTGTCCCCCTCCTGCAGTATGTCCGCAGTCTCTGTCACCCTCCTGTAGTATGTCCGCAGCCTCTGTCCCCCTCCTGCAGTATGTCTGCAGCCTCTGTCCCCCTCCTGCAGTATGTCCGCAGTCTCTGTCCCCCTCCTGCAGTATGTCCGCAGTCTCTGTCCCCCTCCTGTAGTATGCCTGCAGCCTCTGTCTCCTCCTGTAGTATGTCCACAGTCTCTGTCCACCTCATGTAGTATGTCCGCAGCCTCTGTCCCCCTCCTGAAGTATGTCCGCAGCCTCTGTCCCCCTCCTGCAGTATGTCCGCAGCCTCTGTCCCCCTCCTGCAGTGTGTCTGCAGTCTCTGTCCCCCTCCTGCAGTATGTCCGCAGTCTCTGTCCACCTCTTGTATCATGTCTGCAGTATCTGAGGGCAATCCTAAAAAGGAGTCAAGAGTAGGAGCGCTGCCGGGATGGGGGTCACGGGAGGAGACAGACATGTGTGGACTGTGGAGAGGAGACTATACAATAAATCCAGAGCCGCCAATCTGCTGAAGCCATCTGACTGAGCCCTGCACGGTGCACCTGAGAGGAGGTCAGTGACAGCGCCAGGCCGGTCTGAGGGTGGTTGCTTATGTAAGAGGGGAGTGAATACAATAATGTAAGGGGGCACTGAAATAAAGGTTCCCCCCTATATTAGTAACCCACCCACCTTAGTGTATTCACTCTGCAGAAGGGGGTCTCTAGTCACCAGAGCAAACCCTCCCCCATTTTCAGAGTTCCCCCTTACATTATGATCTGCAGTGTTCCCCCTTACACAAGAGTTCCTTTTCACTATAAGGGGAAATTCTGGAGACTCTGATGTAAGGGGGAACATCTGTGCTGGCCGGGTTATAGTAACCTAAACTTCATGTCAATGGAGAAATATGTTTTTTGACTTTTGTTTAACTTAAACACATTGCTAATAGCACTATCTATGCGTTTATAGTTCACATATTGATATTTGCACTGTTTAGCACAGAAAAATGTCATTTAAGGTACTTTTTTGCAGTGCCAGTAAAAAATGTTGTGTTGCCAGTAAATGTCACGATTTCTGCCAGTAAAAAATTGGTGCTATTTGTAAATTTTGACGTCCTGACAGTAAATTTCACTTCGGGGGGGTTTAGCAACACTGTGTGGCATGCATGTCTATTCAGCCCCCTTTACTCTGATACCCATAACTAAAATCTAGTGGAACCAATTGCCTTCAGAAGTCACCTAATTAGTAAATAGAGTCCACCTGTGTGTGATTTAATCTCAGTATGAATACAGCTGTTCTGTGAAGCCCTCAGAGAATTGTTAGAAAACCTTAGTGAACAAACAGCATCATGAAGGCCAAGGAACACACCAGACAGGTCAGGGATAAAGTTGTGGAGAAGTTTAAAGCAGTGTTAGGTTATAAAAAATATCCCAAGCTTTGAACATCTCATGGAGCACTGTTCAATCCATCATCTGAAAATGGAAAGAGTATGGAACTGCAAACCTACCAAGACATGGCCGTCCACCTAAACTGACAGGCCGGGCAAGGAGAGCATTCATTAGAGAAGCAGCCAAGAGGTCCATGGTAACTCTGGAGGGGCTGCAGAGATCCACAGCTCAGGTGGGAGAATCTGTCCACAGGACAACTATTAGTTGTGCACTCCACAAATCTGGCCTTTATGGAGGAGTGACAAGAAGAAAGACATTGTTGAAAGAAATCCATAAGAAGTCCCATTTGCAGTTTGCGAGAAGCCATGTGGAGGACACAGCAAACATGTGGAAGAAGGTGCTCTGGTCAGATGAGACCAAAATTGAACTTTTTGGCCTGAAAGCAAAACGCTATGTGTGGCGGAAAACTAACACTGCACATCACCCTGAACACACCATCCCCACCGTGAAACATGGTGGTGGCAGCTTCATGCTGTGGGGATGCTTTACTTCAGCAGGGACAGGGAAGCTGGTCAGAGTTGATGGGAAAATGGATGAAGCCAAATACAGGGCAAAAACCTGTTAGAGTCTGCAAAAAACTTGAGACTGGGGCGGAGGTTCACCTTCCAGTAGGACAACGACCCTAAACATACAGCCAGAGCTACAATGGAATGGTTTAGATCAAAGCATATTCATGTGTTGGAATGGCCCAGTCAAAGTCCAGACCTAAATCCAATTGAGAATCTGTGGCAAGACATGAAAATTGCTGTTCACAGACGCTCTCCATCCAATCTGACCGAGCTTGAGATATTTTGCAAATAAGAATGGGCAAAAATGTCACTGTCTAGATGTGCAAAGCTGGTAGAGACATCCCCAAAAAGACTTGCAGCTGTAATTGCAGTGAAAGGCGGTTCTACAAAGTATTGACTCCGGGGGGCTGAATACAAATGTACCCCACACTTTTCACATATTTATTTGTAAAAAATGTTGAAAACTATTTATCATTTTCCTTCCACTTCACAATTATGTGCCACTTTGTGTTGGTCTATCACATAAAATCCCCCACCAAAAAATTAACGTTTTTAACATTGTAAAATTTCAAGGGGTATGAATCCTTTTTAAAGGCACTGTAATGCCGCGTACACACGGTCGGACTTTTCGTCTACAAAAGTCCGACAGCCTGTCCGACAGACTTCCGGCGGACTTTCGGCGGACTTGCAGCAGACTTTCTAACGAACGGACTTGCCTACACACGACCACACAAAAGTCCGACGGATTCGTACGTGATGACGTACACCGGACTAAAATAAGGAAGTTCATAGCCAGTAGCCAATAGCTGCCCTAGCATGGGTTTTTGTCCGTCGGACTAGCACACAGACGAGCGGATTTCGGGTCCGTCGTAGTTACGACGTAAAGATTTGAAGCATGTTTCAAATCTAAAGTCCGTCGGATTTGAGGCTGAAAAAGTCTGCTGAAAGTCCGGAGAAGCCCACACACGAACGGATTACCAGCCAGCTTTAGTCCGTCAGCGTCCGTTGGACTTTTGTAGACGAAAAGTCCGACCGTGTGTACGCGGCATTAGTCATGTATTTATTGGCTCACTGAATTGCAACTCAATTTATAACATTTGTATCTTGTGTGTTTTTCTGGATTTTTGGTTGATATTCTGCCTCTATCATTTAAAATACACCTATGATAAAAATTATAGACCCTTCATTTATTTGTGTAGCAAAGTCCTGGGCCTCTTTTGGCTTAATAGTAACCCCCAGAGCTAGGGAGAGCTGACATCCTTCAGTGTAGAGTGGGTTACAAGGCATGGTGGGTGTAATGCAAGATGAACAAGTGGGCACCAGACACTTTTTTGAATGCAAAGAGATTTATTGTCTCTTAAACAGAACTGTGGGAGAGAGGATTGGGGCCAGGATACCCTTAGGTAGATGCAAATATAATTAGCAGACTCCGAGACTTCTATAGGTAGACAGCTATACAGGTGAAGGCTTCCAGCCAGACAGCACTTCTGTATAGGTACAGCCCTGCTGACACGTTGGGTCCCTGGCTTGGCACTCCACAATCATCACCTCTGCTATCCTGCTGGGTCCCTGACTTGGCACTTGCTGAAGTTTTCCCTCTTCTTCACCATCCCTGGCTGGTGAGAGGTCTGCTCTGGTACTGGCCTCAGCTACTCACAGTGGTCTCCGGTAGCAAGGTGGATGGTCCCTTAGTGGCGACAGCTTTCCTTCTACCTCTGACCATGACTGGTTCCCCGGTCGGCAGAACCATTATTTTTGGTTGGATTACAAGCCCGCAGTCCCAACGCTATGCTGCTCTCCTGCTTCTGGATAGGCCTTCAGACAGCCTAGCAGCCAGATGTCCCGTGATAGGTCTTAGGTTTCTGGCCTAGCAGCCCAGGGCATTACAACACACGTCCACCCAGACAGCCGTCCAGGTGGCACAGAACAACGATCACCTGACCTTACCCAAATAAATAGGCTCTCCCAGCAGGCAGGGACCCAAGAAAATCCCTGCCCATTGGCTGAGATACCCCATTCATTCCTAATCTGTCCTTGCAATGCCCTTGTCTTATCTAATGTCACCAGATACCCGGCCATCTAGTGGCAGAAGAGAGAAGTGCAGCAATTCCAGAATTAGGGCGAAATCAATTGACCTAACAATTGGCCAAGGCAACTATCGCTTGGCAAATAAATTTAATAGCAGCCCTGCCTAAACATTAGGGTGCTACATTTGTAAGTGGACAAACTTACATAATCTGTAGGGGATCAAATATTTATTTCCTCCACTGTATGCTGTACTTTTTTAAATGCACATTTCTAGATTGTAAGCTCTAAGGAGCAGGGCCCTCTGATTCCTCCTGTATTAAATTGTATTTTAACTGTACTGTCTGCCCTCATGTTCATGTCGTAAAGCCCTGTGCAAACTGTTGGTGCTATATAAATCCGAAATAATAATAATAATAAAGGCACTGCAATGGTATAAACTAGGTTTATTAAAATATGTTTTTTTTTTTTTTTTGCATATGCCTGCGTACTGCATTTAAAAAAGAAAAACATTTGAGTGCATCTGCAGTTGGAAGTTTGGCTCTGATCCAGCTTTTGCACACGGAGAGTTTAGAGAACAAGTAATCAAGTGATTTCCTGGTAATGGGTGTGTGAGAGATATACAAGAGACTGTTGTAAGGAAGTGAAACATTGCGAGATTCATCTGAACGTGTAACAGAGGTAAGAGTTTGTTGAATTTTCTGAGTAGCTCCCAACTGTCCCTAAATTCGAGGGACTGTCTCTGATTTGGAGCAATGTCCCTCTGTCCCTCATTCCCCCTCATTTGTCCCTCATTTTGGTCTGATCTCTATAGTTATATATAAAATGTAATTTTTATCTTCCAAAAAGTGTTTCCCAGTGCTAAACCTTTCATCCAAATTCTAAATTGCTGCATTTGTAAATTTTAAAGACAATATAAAGGAATAGTAGTGGTAAAAAAAGCACTTGTGAGTTTCATCATTTTTTTTTTTGGTTAATTCTCCTTTAGGGGTGTGGCAGTGGGGGGGGGGGGGGGCGTGTCCTATGCCTACATACATTTGCTAGAATGTGTCACTCATTTTCATCTCAAAATGTTGGGCGGTATGACTAATATCTAAACAAAAAGCTTTGCCGGGGAAACCCAAAGCTCTAACAGCAGTTGTAGAGTCTCCGAGACTATAGCTGTATCTTCTGTGTACTCGGCCCAAATTGTTGAGATTGTTTTCCGTTAGAAGTGCATTTTAATTAATCACCATTTTCTTTTTGAAGACTTTATATATAATAAAGGGTTTTGAATTTTAAAACTACAATGCATCTGCAGTTGATTTGGCATCACGCCAGAAGAAACACTTTTCATAGGAGTCATCCGAAGAAGAGCTACAAGGTTGCAAATTTCTGCTCCAAGTCAAATCTAAATAGAATTCTAATGGAAGGATTAATATGCCAGTGAATGGCAAGGGAAGCCGGCCTTATGCCCATGCTTGTGCATTGACATGCGCATTCACACGCGTTGTAATGCGTGCCGCAGGACGGACATTGCAATGGGCCTGTGTTTTGCATAGTTGCATGGTTGGTAAGGTGGAATAAAGACGCCAGTCAACCTGTGAGGATGTGTGCATGCATTTATGTCTCCACCACTTCCCATATCATTGTCTATTGAGTTCGCTAAGATGCCCATCTCAAAGTTCTTTGAAATTGTCCACACTTGCCACTGACACCACCACTTGTGGAAGGGAGATCCACATCCATATCGCTCTAACAGTAAAGAACCTCCTTATCTGTGCCTATCTGTGTCGCCTTATCTGTGCCTATCACATAGTTATATTGCCTTATCTGTGCCTATCACATAGTTATATTGCCTTATCTGTGCCTATCACATAGTTATATTGCCTTATCTGTGCCTATCACATAGTTATATTGCCTTATCTGTGCCTATCACATAGTTATATTGCCTTATCTGTGCCTATCTGTGTCGCCTTATCTGTGCCTATCAGTGCAGCCCATCAGCGAATATCAATGAAGGAGAAAAATGACCCGTTTGCAAAATTTTACAACAAACTATGAAACATGTTTTTTTTTCAAAAATTTCTGTATTTTTTTTGTTTGTTTAGCAAAAAATAAAAACCAAGTGGTGATTAAATACAGCATGATAATAATAAAACTTATAATAATAATAATAATAATATAATAGACAATTGTTACACAAGGCATTTTGTAATTGAATGTTATTAAAAAATTATCTTTCCTTTTCAATCTGCAGCCGCTGTAATTCTCTATAAATTGCAATATGGCCACCTGGAGGTGTTCTGTACAGCAGGGGTCCCCCACTTTCTCATCAGAGTCCACCTTTCGCTTTAGAGCCCCCTTACACATTAAAGCCCCCCTTACATCAGACCTCCCATAACATCAGCGTCCCCTCTTCACATCAGAGTCCCCTCTTCACATCAGAGCTCCACCTTCACATCAGAGCTCCACCTTCACATCAGAGCCCCACCTTCACATCAGAGCTCCACTTTCTCATCAGAGTCCAACCTTCACATTAGAGTCCCACCTTCACATCAGAGTCCAACCTTCACATCAGAGTCCCACCTTTACATCAGAGCTCCACCTTTCCATCATACCTCCCATAACATCAGAGTCCCCCCTTAACATCAGAGCCTCACCTTTACATCAGAGTCCCACCTTCACATCAGAGTCCCACCTTTACATTAGAGCCCCAATTTACATCAGAATCCCACCTTCACATCAGAATCCCACCTTCACATCAGAGTCCGACCTTCACATCAGAGTCCCACCTTTCACTTTAGATCCCCCTTTCACATCAGAGTCCCCCCTTCACATGAGAGTACCCCCTTCACATCAGAGCCCCTTTCACGTTAGAGCTACTTTACACATTAGAGCCCCTCTTACTTCAGACCTCCCATTGCATAGGAGTCCACCTTTGACATCAGAGTCCACTCTTCACATCAGAGTCCCACCTTCCTTTACATCAGAGTACCCTCCTTCAAACCAGAGTCCCCCTTTTACTTTAGAGCCACCCTTACACATTAAAGCCCCCCCCCTTTACATCAGAGCTCCCCATCCATCACGTCAGAGTCTACCTTTCACATTATAGTCCCCAAATTCACATCAGAGCCCATCTTCACATTGGAGTCCACCTTTCTCTTTAGAGCCCCCTTACACATTAAAACCTCCCTTATTCCAGACCTCCCATTACATCAGAGTCTACCTTTAACATCCCAGCCCCACCTTTGCATCAGAGTCCACCCTTCACATCAGAGTCCACCCTTTACATCATATCAGAGTTCTACCTTTACATCAGAGTCCCCCTTTCACTTTAGACCCCCCTTACACATTAAAGCCTCCCTTACTTCAAACCTCCCATTACATCAGAGTCTACCTTTCACCTCAGAGCCCCACACCTTCACATTAGAGTCCAGCCTTTACATTAGAGTCCACCCTTCACATCAGAGTCCACCTTTGTAGTGGCCCATGGGCTGTAGATTGGAGACCCCTGGTGTACACCATTGGTACTGGAGCCCGTTGGCACAAAGATTTTGTTACCCTTATTGACACCCCTCTTCTAGGATCATTTTTGAATGTTTGAATATCATGTTTGAGAATATTTTGAAAAAATTTCACTAAGTTTATTCTTCCTAGTGGTAGACCTGACCTTCGTTGTATGTACTTTCTGTGTTTTATTTCTGTACTCTCTTGGGAGTGTTGTTGTTGCCAAGCAAGATTAGATATTTTGTCAAGACTAACCACCTGGTCTTTTACAGAACTTGTCTAACCAGTTGATCTTCAGGGTTGTTGACTCCTGAGTAATAATGAACAAATGCAAATAGACCCAGGGTGTTGCAAACGTTTCTGTTCCACTGTTATCACATCAGAAAAGCTGCAAAGGGGCTGCAGGAGATCAGCAGCGCTGAGATGTAGTGGTTAAAAAAGTGAAATTTGTTTGTGTATATATATATATATATATATATTTTTTTTTTTAAATGGCAATTGTTTAGACACACCTCACAATTTTTTGAGACAAGAAAGAGGGACTCTGCTTAGCACAGCTTTGAGAATTGACATATTTGGTATCTATCTACTCGACTCAACCTTATCTTACATAAAATTTGGGATAAAATGTTGTTGGGTGTATTTCTTCCTGAAAATATAGGTTTGATAAACAGTTATATAAATAGTGTAGAATATAGAAAATTGCAACTATCATCTTTTTATTCTACTGGGCCTCAGCTTTCAGGGAATGTATATTATTATGGGGGAGGGGTGGGTTAATTAGGTTTTATAGCCAAAATGCTAATTTTAAAGTATGTGAAAAATGAAAAAAAAATTGCTCCAGAGAAGAAGCGGTTAAAATGAGAGGAGCGTAGACATAAATGATTTACATTGGCTCAGAATGAGGGAAGTACGTAGCTGCCGGTAATTGTGGACTTTGGTTTCCTTCCTTATTCTGTTCATTGGGTCTAAAAGTCAGGAAAGTCAGCGACTTTATTGCAATAAATACAATCTCTTCTTTACTGATTGCATTCCTCTGTACTTGTTAAACTAGCAAGAGCTGCTCCTTATTTTGTGACCATCAAAGAGGACCTGTACTGCGGTAGCTGTGTCCCAAAAAAGGCAGAGGGCAAAGGTCTAGTCACCGGTATGACTGGGCCCGACCCCTTTCAGGACGCCAGATGCATGGATTCCTATGGCGAGGGTGGGAGAGGTTCTAATAGGCTTCAAAATAGGATAGGCTTGGGGGCGCAGAGAGTGTGCCCTGATCCCACCCAATTGGGTGACAACAGCGAATGAATTTTCTCTATTTTCACACAACCTGCCAATCAGGGAGGCAGGTTGTCAGACCTGTTTCCCGATTGGCCAAAGCGCCAGGGCATCCTATTGGATGCCTGGCGCTTAGGAAGAGGGGGCACAGAGGAGACACGAGGACGGACCTCCCCACCGCCACGGCTACTCTGGTGGACTCAGGACTGGTGGTAAGTGCCGAACCACCTACGGGGGTAGGGGTGCTGTCAAAGAGCCGCGATTGGGGGGGGGGCGTCAGAACCACAAGCAGGGGGGTGTCAGAGCTGCGAGGGGGGGGTCAGTGGGCACAGTGGCTGCATATGATGGGCACAAGTGGCTGTATTTGATGGGCACAAGTGGCTGCATTTGATGGGCACAAGTGGCTGCATATGATGGGCACAAGTGGCTGCATATGATGGGCACAAGTGGCTGCATGTGATGGGCACAAGTGGCTGCATATACTGGGCACAAGTGGCTGCATATACTGGGCACAAGTGGCTGCATTTTATGGGTATAAGTGGTTGCATTTGATGGACACAGTGGCTGTGTTTGATGGGCAAAATGGCTGCATATGATGGGTACAATGGCTGCATATGATGGGCACAAATGGCTGCATATGATGGGCACATGTGGCTGCATATGATGGGCACAGTGGCTGTGTTTGATGGGCACAAGTGGCTGCATACGATGGGCACAAGTGGCTGCATATACTGGGCACAAGTGGCTGCATATACTGGGCACAAGTGGCTGCATTTTATGGGCACAAGTGGTTGCATTTGATGGGCACAGTGGCTATGTTTGATGGGCACAATGGCTGCATATGATGGGCACAAATGGCTGCATATGATGGGCACACGTGGCTGCATATGATGGGCACAGTGGCTGTGTTTGATGGGCACAATGGCTGCATATGATGGGTACAAAAAAATTTGGAGCACCAGCCGCCACTGGTCCAGCATGTGGACCATCAGCAAAGAGCAAAAAAGTGTGTACCTTCTGCCTAATCCCCAGTCACTGTGGTGGACAGTGTGCTAGCCGACTTCAGACTAGTGCCCTCCAGTGGGGTTGGCATTGCCTTCAGCCTCCTGAACCTCCAGACCAAAGAATGTTCCAGTCATACCCTGAGGATTCCTGCGGCCATCTACATAAACTATCAGCTACAACCAGCCTCCTAGTGAGAGAAGCATTACACTCCTTTCCCAGGGAGCTGCTAGTAACTGCATTTGAATGATAATATTGCAGTTTGTTCTGCAAGTTAGCCACTTCAGCCCCGCTCACTGTATATATACTTCATTTTTTTGAAGATGGATATCTCGGTAACGGCAGCAGCTGCTGCCACAACCGAGATATCCATCTTTTCAGTGAGCGATTCTGTACACGATAATGGTGGTCTCAGCGGCGGGTTCGCCGCGAGATCACCGTTATCGGCGGCGGGAGAGGTGCCACCCCCCCTCCCGCCGCTCTCCCGCACCCTCCGCCACTTACCGGAGCCGTCGGTAGCGGCGGAGGCGATCGGGTCCTTTCCCTGCTGAGGTATGGAGACAAGTGAGGCCAAGATGGCGCCTACCCATCTCCATACCATGTGACGGCCGGAGCGACGTCATTACGACGGCTCCGCCCACTCTCTTAAAGGCACAAATTTTTTTAGTGTCATTTTTTTAAACGACTTTTTTTTTTTTTTTTTTTTTTTTTTGCATTTTAGTCTAAATATGAGATCTGAGGACTTTTTGACCCCAGATCTCATATTTAAGAGGACCTGTCATGCTTTTTTCTATTACAAGGGATGTTTACATTCCTTGTAATAGGAATAAAAGTGATCCAAATTTTTTTTTTTTAAAAAACAGTGAAAAAATAAATAAAATAAAATAAAATAAATAATAAAAAAAAAAAAAAAAATTTTAAAAGCGCCCTGTCCCGACGAGCTCGCACGCAGAAGCGAACGCATACGTGAGTAGCGCCCGCATATGAAAACGGTGGTCAAACCACACATGTGAGGTATCGCCGCGACCGGTAGAGTGAGAGCAATAATTCTAGCCCTAGACCTCCTCTGTAACGCAAAACATGCAATCTGTAGAATTTTTTAAACGTCGCCTATGGAGATTTTTAAGGGTAAAAGTTTGACGCTATTCCACGAGCGGGCGCAATTTTGAAGCGTGACATGTTGGGTATCAATTTACTTGGCGTAACATTATATTTCACAATATAAAAAAAAATTGGGCTAACTTTACTGTTGTCTTATTTTTTTTTTCAAAAAAGTGAATTTTTTCCAAAAAAAGTGCGCTTAGAAGACCGCTGCGCAAATACGGTGCAAAAAAAAGTATTGCAATGACCGCTATTGTATTCTCTAGGATGTTAGAAAAAAAACAATATATAATGTTTGGGGGTTCTAAGTAATTTTCTAGCAAAAAAACCTGTTTTAAACTTGTAAACACCTAAAATCCAAAACGAGGCTGGTCTTTAAGTGGTTAATATACCCATTCCCAAGGAATCAACTATACTTTGTTGCCACCTAGTGATCAAGTGTGGAAACTACTGCTTCTGCATCCCAGTTACTGTGTTTGGTTCCATAGACTCTGTTCATTACTGATTGCATACTGTTTCATCTGTCTGTCTTGTCAACTCACCCTGCAATAATTCAGTAAACACCAAATTGCACATTGCTGTTTGGCTGATATTGTTCCATAACAGTGACATCATCAAATCTCACTCCAGATCTGGTGAGACCAAGAGTCAGAGGGAGCATTGCCTTAGATGATCTCATACTGCAGATATACAGCTGTTCAGCTCAAGGTGTAGGAAGTGCATTGCTATTTTCCAGGAGGACCATGAAACAAAATTAATATTTTTCAGGGTGCTTTTAGTCACAAATAACTTTTCTAGATGTTCCTATAACATAGCATCTTCACTAAGTCCAGGTCTACTTTAAACCCCTTACTTCCTCCGACAGTCCTGTTCTCTTACCTTGTGAGGTATCACAATCTTCACAATACAATAATATGGGGTGTGATCTAGCAGCTTGGTATACCTGCAACAGCCCTGGAGGTAGAACATGACCTTATCATAAGTGTGAGGTCACAACAACAAATCCGCTCTACCAAAGAGGAAGGATGTACTATACGGTAGATACAGTAGGAAGTTTCTGTGCTTTTAACATTTTGTTTTTTTACTCTTTTAGCTCCATTAAGAAACCAATAACTGAAAGCAAGATGGATTCTATTGTATTATCAGTCATTTTACTGCTTACACATGGTAAGTTTATAGTAATATCCTCCAATGTGTTCTTGTAACTCAGGCAAAGAGGTGATGGATTGAACTACTTCTATGTGTCAAGGTATGGGCTGGGTGTATTATAATGAACCTGGAAGAAGGGAACTTCTACTGGTCATTATCCACCAACTAAATGGGATTTCCACTTTTTTTGTTTACTCATAGTGCCCCTCGGTACTCACAGTGCCCCTCAGGTCTCACAGTGCCCCTCATCTTACTCACAGTGCCCCTCAGTAATCATATTGCCCTAAGCTTACTCACAGTGCCCCACAGCTTACTCACAGTGCCCTTCGGTACTCACAGTGCCCTTCGGTGCTCACAGTGCCCCTCAGTACTCACAGTGCCCCTCAGCTTTCTCACAGTGCCCCTCGGTACTCACAGTGCCCCTCAGTACTCACAGTGCCCCTCAGCTTTCTCACAGTGCCCCTCGGTACTCACAGTGCCCCTCAGCTTTCTCACAGTGCCCCTCGGTACTCACAGTGCCCCTCAGCTTTCTCACAGTGCCCCTCAGTACTCACAGTGCCCCTCAGCTTTCTCACAGTGCCCCTCGGTACTCACAGTGCCCCTCAGCTTTCTCACAGTGCCCCTCGGTACTCACAGTGCCCCTCAGCTTACTCACAGTGCCTGTCGGTACTCACAGTGCCCCTCAGCTTACTCACAGTGCCCCTCAATACTCACAGTGCCTCTCAGATTACTCACAGTGCCGCTCAGCTTACTCACAGTGCCCTTCGGTACTCACAGTGCCCCTCAGCATTCACAGTGCCCTTCAGTACTCACAGTGCCCCTCAGCTTACTCACAATGCCCCTCGGTACACACAGTGCCCCCCCGGTACTCACAGTGCCCCTCAGCTTACTCACAGTGCCCTTTGGTACTCACAGTGCTCCTCAGCTTTTATCACAGTGCCTGTCAGTACTTACAGTGCCCCTGGGTTTACTCACATTACCCCTCAGTTACACGCAATGCCCCTCCGTACTCACAGCTTCCTTCAATACTTGCGGTGACCCATAATTCTACACTGCTTCTTGGTTACACACAGTGCCCCTCAGTTACTCACAGTGCCATTCAGTACTCACAGGTGCCGCTTAGTTACTTACAGTGTCCCTCAGTTACACAATGCCGCTTGGTTACTTACAATGCCCCTCAGTACTCACAGTGCCCCTTGGTACTCACAGTACCAGCAGTTCTAAAAGTACCTGGCAGTACATTCTGTCAATCACCCTCAGCGAGTCCCCAGTACTCCCAGTTTACACAGTACCTCTCTGCTCGCTCTTCTTCTCCCAGTGCCTAGTAGTCTTTCACAGTGTAAAAAAAGGGATGAAATACCGCGCTCTGAACAAAGTATCAAAAAACTTAAAACAAAGCAGCAACTAACATATGAAATACACACATATACCATTAGATGGAAAAACAATAGCTGCGCTAAACAGTAAAAATATTTAGTGATAAACCAATATGAATATACTTGAATGCGGGCAAAAATATGAAGTGAGCAGATATGATGTTTACAAATCTAATCAAAAGTCTAATCAAAGACATAAAAGTGAAAAAAAAATTGTAATAAAAATATATATATTGTGACAACAAAGTGATAAGGAGTGAAAATATGACTTAAATGAGAATTTGACATAAAAGTCCAGGGCAATCAGCTAAATGCTGGATATTATAACAAAATAGTGCAGTCTTCCATCACCATTAAGTGTAAATCACCATGAGAAATGCACACTTACCAGAAGGCAAGCAGAGAGAAGCTTGCAGCTATATACATTCAGGTCCATAAATATTGGGACATCAACACAATTCTAATCTTTTTGGCTCTATACACCACCACAATAGATTTGAAATGAAACGAACAAGATGTTCTTTAACTGCAGACTTTCAGCTTTAATTTGAGGGTATTTACATCCAAATCAGGTGAACGGTGTAGGAATTACAACAGTTTGTATATGTGCCTCCCACTTTTTAAGGGACCAAAAGTAATGGAACAGATTAATAATCATCCATCAAACTTTCACTTTTTAAGAAGCAGTCACATCATCAATAAATACAAGAGAACCAGTTCCATTGGCAGCCATACATGCCCACGCCATGACACCACCACCACCATGTTTCACTGATGAGGTGGTATGCTTTGGATCATGACCAGTTCCTTTCCTTCTCCGAACTCTTCTCTTCCCATCATTCTGGTACAAGTTGATCTTGGTCTCATCTGTCCATAGGATGTTGTTCCAGAACTGTGAAGGCTTTTTTAGATGTTGTTTGGCAATCTCTAATCTGGCCTTCCTGTTTTAGAGGCTCACCAATGGTTTACATCTTGTGGTGAACCCTCTGTATTCACTCTGGTGAAGTCTTCTCTTGATTGTTGACTTTGACACACATACACCTACCTCCTGGAGAGTGTTCTTGATCTGGCCAACTGTTGTGAAGGGTGTTTTCTTCACCAGGGAAAGAATTCTTCGGTCATCCACCACAGTTGTTTTCCGTGGTCTTCCGGGTCTTTTGGTGTTGCTGAGCTCACCGGGGCGTTCTTTCTTTTTAAGGATGTTCCAAACAGTTGATTTGGCCACACCTAATGTTTTTGCTATCTCTCTGATGGGTTTGTTTTGTTTTTTCAGCCTAATGATGGCTTGCTTCACTGATACAGTAGTGACAGCTCTTTGGATCTCATATTGAGAGTTGACAGCAACAGATTCCAAATGCAAATAGCACACTTGAAATGAACTCTGGACCTTTTATCTGCTCCTTATAAATGGGATAATGAGGGAATAACACACACCTGGCCATGGAACAGCTGAGCAGCCAATTGTCCCATTACTTTTGGTCCCTTAAAAAGTGGGAGGCACATATACAAACTGTTGTAATTCCTACACCATTCACCTGATTTGGGTGTAAATACCCTCAAATTAAAGCTAAAAGTGTGCATTTAAAGCACATCTTGTTTGTTTCATTTCAAATCCATTGTGGTGGTGTATAGAGCCAAAAAGATTAGAATTGTGTCGATGTCCCAATATTTATGGATCTGACTGTACCCAGCCAGGGCCTTGTCTTGGGGGATCAGAGGTATACAACACAGAGGACACCAATCCAGGACCGGCAAACCGCTCAAATATATGAGAGACCCTCAGGTAGCGTGTCACCAAGAAATATAAGCATTTCTTTTCAAAGTTCACCACACTACTCCAGCGATCCCGGCCCTCGGCATCCACACCGTCCCAGCTGCTCTGGCACCCCAGTGACCCCGTTCATGCCTTCCACCGCATTTCTCCATTCACTTCAGTGATCACTCCAACAATGGCCCCTATAATGATAACACCAACAATCACTCCACTCTGGTGATCACTCGTGGTGGCTCCTACGCTACATTCACTGACCTCTGGGGAAAATTTCCGTGCAAAGTGAAGAGCCTATTTACCTTCAGCCCCAGTAACACACATTTCTGTTTTTTGTCTAGGTGTCCCCTCTGAAAGTTTCGATAAAATAATTATAATTGGTCACAAGGAGGAAGAGGTCAGTCTATTGTTGCCTGAACACCTACTAAATCAAACAGAGTATATTTGGAAAAAAAAAGAAGATCATATTGCCACGAGTTTTGGAAACGGATCCCTAAACATTCCGCACTCCAGTTACAGAGGAAGATTAAGCTGCGCTCATGGTGGATCACTGATTATAAAGGATCTGTGTTGGGAAGACGGAGATGAATATTCAGTGGATATAATGACAATTGATAACAGTAGTTCTTTAATACAGTATCGTGTCATTGTTCAAAGTGAGTTGTTAATGTTTTTTTTCTTTTTGGACCAACAGCTCTGAACTGAAATGTTTGTTGATCTTGGCTGCATCTCTCTTTACTCCCAAGTGTTCATATGTATTAGTGGGGCTGCAATTTACATTAAAGAAGGGGTCTCCAAATGATGGTCCATGGGCCACATCTGGCTTACTCCAAAACCTGGCAGGGGCAAACCTTCAACATGCACAGATTGAGGATTCAGGTCAGCAGAGACTGCCAATGGTCTCCATTTCTCACCACTCAACCCCTGCCCCAGGACCATCAGCATCCTGGAAACCAATGGCATATTTGCTTCAGATTTCACAAGAGGATAGCACTTCCTTTGTCCAGACCTGCTGTACTTCTGGCTTCTGCTCTGTGAATGAAAGGGGTGCTGATGGAGACTCTGACGCAGGGGAGGGGATGCTGATGAGGACTCTGACAATTTCACTTTAAGATAGGAGATGAGAAATCTATCCTAGCCCTGTGAACCCCTTATAATGGGCACAGCATGTGTACAGATCCAGGAATTCAGCACAGGGCTGGTGGGAACCCCTCAAATGGGCACAGCAGGTATACAGACCCAGGACTCAGTGCAGGGAAGGTGGAAACCCTTATATTGGGCACAGCAAGAGTACAGACCTGGAAACTTAGTACAGGGACAGTTGGAAACCCTCATAATGGACATAACAGGTATACAAACCTGGAAACTCAGTGCAGGGTTGGTGAGAACTCCTCATAATGGGCCCAGCAGGTGTACAGACCTAGGAACTCAGCACAGGGATGGTGGGAACATCTCCAAATGGACACAGTAGGCACAGAAGACAGAAGTGAACCCACTTACAGCAACTGATGGATTGGTGATCTATGTATGATTTTGGCATGTGGGACATGGTTACTGATATGAACTTTAATACAAATTTGACATCTGTTACTCTAAAATAACCTTGCTTAAACATTTCTAAAAAGCTCTTTCTCTTCCTCCATAGTTCATAAGTACATCCGACATGATACAGGTATGTAGGAGTCTTATATTTTTACTTTTAATTATCCGATTCCTGTACAGTTTGATAATGAGCAAATATTATATAATCCACTCTATGGGGTTCCGTTGGGTGGAGTAGGAGGTACACAAGTGTCCGCTTTTCCACAGGGGCCCACTTAGCTCTCCATCTTCCTTCTTTGTTCATGCCTTCCTTGCATTGTGTGCTACACCCAGTGTCCTATGACAGATCAAAGGGTCTTTTCATAAATATTTTCAGCTAAGATTCAAGCAGTTTTTATCATTGGAAAAATGTGTGAATCCTGGATGAAAGTTGTGTGAATCTAAAGTTAAAAAAATATGAATAGAACATTTGATCAGTCATGGGACAGTATGTTCAACTATACAGGAAGCAGAAAGAGCTCCAGCACCCGGCACTAAAAGAAGCCTGATGTCACTCTGTCAAGCGTCCAATCAGATACTGACAGAGGGAGGCAGGCGCAGGCAGATCTGTGTTGTGAGGCATCCTATTGGACTACTGACCAAAGTGTTTATTTACTCAAAGGTTACTAAGTAGTCATTGACTATTTTATGAGGTTCTTCTTTAAGTTAGGCTGAAAAGTATACCCATTGGATAACCATGCCCTTATAAGACCCTCCCACTGTTGGCCACAGCCACCACGTGTCCATGTGGCATATGGCACTTTATTACTGTCCTCTGGGTGGGGGGGGGACCTGCACCTATTATCTGACACAAAAGCCATAATTACTGAAAATAATTTTGATGTCTGGGATGGGTTGTTAAAAAAATTATCCACCCTGGGTGCCAGACATGTTAGATAGGCCACTGGTATTTCCCCAATGGGGACACAAACAGCAATAAAAAGCTGACAGTTTCTAACATTCAGTACTCAAAACGAATTACATGATAAACCTATGAGAATAGATTTAGAGGTGCTGGACCTTCTGACCTGTTTTTAAGAGTGCAAGCATTGGGGCTGCCATTTTGGTCCTGGATACCCTACCTAGTAAATGATGGCCTTTGACCAAGCATGCATCCATGCTGAAAAATCTGAACTTCTGCCTACTTTTCCTAGGTCAATGACCGCTAGGTGGGAAGGTGCACACCTCGAAAACACAAGCTAACATTGGCAGCCCTATATTTCCATCCTGATGGGTCCTCTTTGAAGGACGTCATGATGAATATTTTAATTATTATTTATATAACACCAACATTTTTTGGAGCACTTTACAATATAAAGGTGGACAGTAGAATTACAATACAGTTCAATAAAGGAGGAATAAGAGGGCCCTGATCACGAAGCTTACAATTTAAAGGGAGGGGAAGTTGGTACAAAAGGTATTAGCTCCGGGGGATGATCTGATGGAGGTAGCCAAAGAACAGTTTTTAGTTGGAGGTGGGGTAGGCATCCCTGAATTAATGAGTTTTCAAGGATTGCCTAAAGTAGGACAGGTTAGGAAGTAACCAGACATCCTGGGAGAGGGAGTTCCAGAAGATGGGAGAGGTTCTGGAGAAGTCCTGGAGGTAAGCATGAGAGGAGGTAACAAGGGAGCTAGAAAGCAAGATGTCTTGGAAGGAACAGAGAGGACAATTTGGGCAATACCTCAATATGATGTTGGTGGTGTAGCTGGGCGCGATGTTGTGGATGGTTTTGTACTTTATGGTTAGTATTGTAAATTTTTTATGTTGAGCTAGTGGAAGCTAGTGAAGCGATTGGCACTGAAGGGCAGCTGCCATGGATCAGTTAGTAAGGAGTATGAGTCTGGAAGCAGCATTTATAATAGACTGAAGTGGAGGTAATCTGTCTAGAGGTAGGACAGTGAGAAGGAAGTTGTAGTAGTCAATGTGAGAGATAACCAGGGAGTGATTTTGTGGTTTGTTGTTTTGTGGTGCCATTAGTTTAGGAGGGGCGAATTCTGGAAATGTTGCGAGGGGGTTAGGTTGGCAAAATTTAGCCAGTGATTGGATGTGGGATTTGGAGGAGAGGTCAGAGTCCACGATTACACCTAGCACCCTGGCATGTGTGGAGGGACCAATTATTGTGCTATTGATCTCAATGGTAATAAGCATATACTTGTATAAACTAATGTGTATTATGAATCTTCTTTTGAAGGCCCAACACTTGTAAATGCTACAGTTGGAGAAAACGTCATTCTCCCACTGGAAGATGGTATAATTGAAAAGAGTGAAATTGAAGAGATTGATTGGCTTACGGAGAGATGGGTTTACTTGGCTGCAACAACAGTTGATGGAAATGTTCGCATTCTAGAGAAAATGTATGAAGGTAGCTTGTCCAGCTCAACAAATGGCTCCTTAATATTCAGTGACGTAATGAAGAGAAATGAAGGAGTGTACAGAGCCTGCATACTTTCAAATAAAGGAAAAATAGTGGAGCGAATGTACCGGGTCAATATTTTTGGTGAGTTTCTTTTGGGAAGTCTGTAGAGTACAGATGGGTGACATGAAGCTGTACATTAAGAAAGTAATTTTACTGGTCCAATACTTCAGCCTTCGATGTCACTTCCATGCCTCTCGTCTTCTCATTGGACAGTATATTGGCACCACTATCTCTGTCCAATGAACAGGGAGCTGACCCATGAAGTAGCAGTGCTAAAATGGAAAGTCGAATATCTGTCCAAAACTACAAACCGTTTGGTAAATAAAGTAAAAAATATACAGTCAATGTTTTCCTACTATGTACTTTGATGTTCACCTGTGGTTCCACCTTTTGAAGAATGGAGTGAACTACGTGACTTTAGTATAGTTTATGTATTTACTGAATATTATTAAAGCCTACGTTTGAGGTTTTTATTTATTTTTTTTTTTTTTAATTAGCACAATGACTCCCCCTCCCTGACACCCTAGTAGCTGTAATCTTCCAGTGTTGCAAGGGTTAATATCATCAAGAGTGCCAATGAAGCCCCCCCCCCCCCTTCCCTCCTTCCTTCCCTTCTTCATTTATTGAAGCTGTACTATAGCTTTCATTAATGAATGATGGATGATGGATGAATGAAAGATCCACCTCTTCCATTCATAGAGCACTTGTCATTTATGGAGACTATAGTACAGAATATAGTACTGGAGGAGGGGGCAGAAAAGGCAGACATAGTCGTCACTCTTGACGAGTGCCTATAACAGGTCAAGCTCTCCTATTAACCACTGCGGCACCAGAAGATTACGCCTGCTGGGGTAATGGGGGGTAGATCAGAGAACTTTGGATTTCAACTAGGACAGCCGACATCCGGCACAAGGGACACTTCTCAATAAATATAAGTAAATACCCTTGTGCTGATTTTTTTTTTTTTACCTAAACATAGGCTTTATTAGCTCTCTAAAAGCTTTGCTCTGTAAAACTAGACCATTCTTTTAAAGGTGTTGGATGAACTATAATTGGCCGATCTCTCCAGTCATTCTACAACTGGCTAGGCAAAGATGCAGTTTAGAGTTTATCATTACAATAAAACCATATAAATGCAACAGTTACACCAATACTTAAGAAGGCAAATGCCAAAAAACATTGACATGTATTAAAAATATTAAAAATGTTGATGTTTAGTGGCTTATTCTGGAAAAAGTTTTCCATCTCCACCACTGGCCAAAGCCAAAAACGTTGATTGAAAATTAATTTTAAATTTTTTTAAACACCAATACTTAAGAAGGCGAATGCCAAAAAAAATTGACATGTATTAAAAATTTTAAAAAGTTGATCTTTAGTGGTTTATTCTGAAAAAGGTCTCCATTTCCACCCATGGCAAATGCCAAAAACACTGATTCAAAATGAATTTTAAAAATATTAAAAATTATGATGTTTAGTGGTTTATTCCGAAAACGTTCTCCATCTCCACCCCTCCGCAAATGCTGAAAAATTCGCTTAAAATATTTAAAATGTTGATATTTAGTGGTTTATTCCTTAAAAGCTTTCCATTTCCATCATTGGCAAATGCCAGAAAAAAACATAAATTAAAAAAAATTGTTTTAAAAAGATATTTAGTGATTTATTTCGAAAAAGTTCTCCATCTCCACCCTTTGCAAATGCCAAAAAAACATTGATTTAAAATTAATAAAAATTGATTTCAAGCTTTGCAGGGAATACCATAGGTATGGTAGATGCATACTTACATTGGTCCAAGCTGGATTCATGTAATTATGTAAAAATATCCATATCTTCTGTATTAAATTAAACTGCAGTTTCTTAGAGGTGTAATAAATATGTATATGTATATTATGTGTTTTGTCAAAAATATTAATTTGAGGATATACTGTATTTATGTAACAGAACCACATTTGGAAACTTCTGTTGAGAGGAGAATATCAACTGAGTCTGCTTCAGATAGTGAAAATGAAATATTTATTTTTACCGGTATTGGCATCCCCACATTCCTTATTATAATCGGCTGTTTTATCTATCTATGTAAAAGTAACAAGGTAAGTTAAACCAGAAACCCATTCCCTTTACTTATTTCATATGGTAAGATTTATCAATATATTGCAGAATCTATTCTTACAAGTTTTTTTTTTTTACAAGTTTTTTAGTATCTACCTTCAACAGCTCAAACCGTAATAATAAAATATAGATCAGCCTAAATCTTTTTACCCCACTAGAACACGTGAAATAATTTTCAGGTCTTGGGGAACCCCTACCAAAACCAAAACATTGGTGGCCAGTGTGAAGAATGTCCTACTTACAGTGGTGGTCAGAAGGCCACCTGCAAACAGCTAAAAAGGTCATTGGTGTCATGCAGCTGGCTCTGCCAAGTGGTGCTGGCCCCATATTTATGTAGAGGTCATCAAATGAGCAGTCATTCAGTCACAGTTCAAGGAACCCCTAGAGTTCCATGGAATCCTGGTTGAGAAAGGCTGATCTAGACTTACAAAGCTTATCTTATGATGAAACCATGTATACCCAGAGTCCTCCCTTTGGTGAAAACTGCATTAGAAGACACAGAGATATAGGCAGGCAAATTTTAAATTTCAAAAGGCATGACCATGTTTAGCCCTGGACCTTCCATGCCCAGGCCAACCCCATTGGTCTTTTTTTTTTTTTTTCAATAGATTTTATTGAAAGAAATTGCATTACGGGATATGATAAAATCGATAAGGCATTTTCTTATTTCGCTAGGCATATACAATGTTGACTAGGCGCTGTTTACATCGGTGGATTGTAAAACAGGAGTGATAATAAACAACATCATATAAGAAAAAACTTCTGAGCAGCAGATAACTGGATGGATCCTCTGTGGAGGGTTCCTAAACTACAGGGTGGTAAGAGAGAAGGAGGAGGGGGGGGGGCGTACACCAACTACACTTTAGAATGGCACTAGGACTGTGACTAAAGTCAGGAGCTGAGTGCTCTTGATTGGGATTTGGATGCCGGTGAGGAAGGAGAATAATAGGGCTAGATGACATTGAGGACTGTGTGTCCTACTAGGAGAGAGTCAATTGCTGGTGGCATCCTCCACAAGCAGTGTTGGAAGAACCTCATAGTATGAGAAGAAATTTTCAAAGTTATCGAGTTCCTCTTGAGATAGTGTAAATTTCATGAAAGCTTGCCATCTGGAGTAGAAATGTTTGCTAGAGACTTTGTGTTTGAGGTCGGTGTTCAGTTTGTCCTTGTGTAGTAACTGTAGGAGCTCCCGTTTGACCTGCGAGATCTTTGGACAGTAGGGGGAAGTCCAAACTTTTAAAATGGATACAGATCAGGATCCAGTCTTTGTGTAGGGGTTATCGTTGGAGGACCACATTAGAAGTTGTTTGTCCCAATACCCAAAGATGAGGAGTAGGGGGTCTTTTGTTAATTTCAGCAGGGTTATCCAATATATGAAGGACGTGACTTGATGCCAGAAGGTGGAGATGTATGTGCAGGACCAGAAACGATGGGTCAAGGAAGGTCTTGCCTGATGGCATAAAGGGCAGGTGGTGTTATTCTGGTTGTTTTTTAAGGCATAGTTAAGAATTTTCAGTTGGGTTTCTCCCATTGGTCTGTTAATGTAGTAAGGACATTGTCCATTGAGGAGATAAGATTGAGAGGGATACATTGCAAATAATGGCTCAGGCGTACTGAGAATGGAGGAGGGAATCCTTTGACTGATCAGACTCTCCCCATTCACATATTTTGTTACAAGCACTGTAATTGGTAAAAACTTTTCTCTATGGAGGAGAGGATAGGAGGGAGTGTGTCCCCATGGAATCATCCTTGGTGCAGCTAAGCTCAGATACCTTAACCCCCACAGCACCAGAAATTCAGCAGCAGGAAGAGGACAGGGCAGCCCTGCAGGGAGGTTCAGCAGCAGGGAGAGGACAGGCAGCCCTGCAGTGAAATTCAGCAGTAAGAAGAGGACAAGTCAGTCCTGCAGTGAAATTAAGCAGTGGGAAGAGGACAGGACAGGGCAGTCCCGCAGTGAAATTCTGCAGCAGGAAGAGGACAGGACAGCCCTGCAGGGAAGTTTATTAGCAGGAAAAGGACAGGGCAGTCCTGCTGTGAAATTCAGCAGCAGGAAGAGGACAGGACAGCTCTGCAGGGACGTTCAGCAGCATTAAGAGAACAGGGCATTCCTGCAGTGAAATTAAGCAGCAGGAAGAGGACAGGACAGCCCTGCAGGAAAGCTCATTAGCAAGAAGAGGACAAGGCAGTCCTGCGGTGAAATTAAGCAGCAGGAAGATGACAGGACAGCCCTGCAAGGAAGTTCTTAAGCAGGAAGAGGACAGGCCAGCCCTGTAGGGAAGTTTATCAGCAGGAAGAAGACAGGGCAGCTCTTCAGGAAAGTTCATCAGCAGGGAGAGGACAGGGCAGCCCTGCAGTGAAATTAAGCAACGGGAAGGGACAGGGCAGTCCTGCAGGGAAGTTTATTAGCAGGAAGAGGACAGGCAATTCCTGCGGTGAAATTCAGCAGCAGGAAGACAACAGGACAGCCCTGCAAGGAAGTTCATCAGCAGGAAGAGGACAGGCCAGCCCTGTAGGGAAGTTTATCAGCAGGAAGAGGACACGGCAGCTCTTCAGGAAAGTTCATCAGCAGGGAGAGGGCAGGGAAGCCCTGCAGTGAAATTCAGCAGCAGGAAGAAGACAAGGCAGACTTTTAGTGAAGTTCAGCAGCAGGAAGAGGACAGGGCATGCCTATAGTGAAGATCTCTACAGAATTCAGCAGCCTGTACAATGTGGGACATACTTCATTACAGGAAAGCATTGTAATTAAAGTTGTAGAGCAAAAAACTATTTTTTTTGTTAACTTTCAGCTTCAACTGCCCAAGGCTCTTGTTAAACATTTGAGAACTTAATGAAATGAGTACACATTTCTGCAGAATACAGGTTTTCTAGTGTCAGAACCCTGGAATAGACCCCTTGCTTTTTTTTTATCTCTTCTACAAAGTCAAATTAATTGCACTTTCAAAAATTAAATTGCTGATCTGCGATCACTCGCACACCAGTAATGAATCCAGTGTTTGTAACTTTTATGACTTTAGAACATCGAACATAGACTCCCTTACAAGAAATGGGTGGAGTGGGTCAGGACAGCAAGGCAGAGCGTATTAGAAATGTTGTCCAAAGGTTTAACTCTTCTACATTGTACTCAAGATGGAATTTGGGACATGCAATACTTAACTTCTCGAGTTGGGTGATGTACTGTGTGATATTGTATAGAACTTTTTGCATTTTTTACATCTTGGACATCTTTGGCCCTAATAATAAGACAAACTGTCCCTCTCATATTATTAAGAGGAATGGTTATTAGCACTTTATTCAAGTTATGTGTGACTCAGTCAAGCCTACCGTGACTCACATCCACTTGATCATACATGACCATGTTTTTACATCTGCCAACTATAATTTGGAATGCATCAAAAAAGGTGTCAGAAAAAAGGATAGTATTTTTTAATTATAAAAAATATATTTTATTAATAACAATAAAAACATTATTATAAAAATCTCTTGGTGCATATCAAATTCATTTCATATACATATACAGACACTACCGCTCTACATGTTTCGCTTCGAGTGAGCTTCTTCTACTATAAGAAATAGTGAAGAAGACAACAACAGAATAGGAATTAATTACTTGAGAGTTTTTTTTGTAAATTACAATTCATTACAAATTGTCAAAATATAGGTGTACAAACCTACACTTGTTTTTATATTAAATGTTATCAAAAAGGAATTTTTACAATCAAGGAATATTGTTGAAGCATAAATGGACCTACCGAGTATGAAAGATTATAAATAGGACGCCAAGGCGTTCAATTTCTGAATATTCCCAGCAGAATATTGGCGTCCTATTTGC
The DNA here is from genome assembly GCA_037953035.1 of Aquarana catesbeiana. Lineage (NCBI taxonomy): Eukaryota > Metazoa > Chordata > Amphibia > Anura > Ranidae > Aquarana > Aquarana catesbeiana. The sequence goes on from JBBHAA010000618.1 coordinate 450,945, forward strand.
AATCTTTCATACTCAGTAGGTCCATCTATGCTTCAACAATATTCCTTGATTGTAAAAATTCCTTTTTGATAATATTTAATATAAAAACAAGTGTAGGTTTGTACACCTATATTTTGACAATTTGTAATCAATTGTAATTTACAAAAAAAACTCTCTTCTGCAAAGTCAAATTAATTGCACTTTCAAAAATTAAATTGCTGATCTGCGATCACTCGCACACCAGTAATGAATCCAGTGTTTGTAACTTTTATGACTTTAGAACATCGAACTCTGTCATGAGGGAGGGGTTTCTTGCATTATAAGCCTCATGGCTTATAAAAGTCTCCATAAGAAAATTGCCAAAACAACCAATCAATATCTAAATGTCATAATTCCAGTACTGTAGGAAGAATGATAGGGTGAATCCTGTTGTTGTTGGTAACAAGTTCAATCTTTCAGTTATTTTTATACCCAATATTGCATATTGCATTAAATAATAACTCCACTGTTACCTCATCACCATGTGCCTTCTATACTTTTCTTTATGATAACCAGAAAAGTTTAAGATATTTATAATGTTCTATTCTTCTGTTTTAGGGTAAAATTGAAACTATGTTGGATCCAAAAGAATACAATAAAACCAGGACGAACCATGACACATCTCATTTAGAATGTCAGACTCAGTTATCAAACTGTAGGCTGCTTTCTGTGTGACTTTTCCAACATCTTCACCTATCCCCCCGATGGTGCCCTTACTTTGACGTAGTGGGGGGCTTCTGTGGTCAAAGGAACCAGAGAGCTTTACCAGCGATAGCAGGGCTATCTGTAGGGTCACCCATGCTGGACAGGTCTCTGGTGATGATCCAGACAAAAAAGGGTACCCTTCAGGTAGGCTTTGATATCTGGTTAAACATCAACATCTAGACTTTTTCAGCTCCTGTCGTCTCCATCTTAAAAAATATTCTACCTAACGATCTTCTCTTTGCTCAATTATCAAAGTACTCGACCAGGCTGGTACCACTTCAGTTCAGCCTGGACTTATCTGCCTCTTGTTTTTATCTCTTCAAAATGCTAGTTCCTTACGCTAGGTTCAATCTTTGAACACCTAGCTACAAAGCTCTCTACAGCCAGATCTTTCCATATATTTCCTTGGAAGTTTCCACATATCTCTCATATATGGTGCACATTTGTTCCTCAACTTTCATTACCAACCTCATGTCTGTCTAGATTATAAGTTTTACATACCTTGGTTGAAGGCCAAGCTGACAAGAGGGCTTCCCTTGCGCTCTGGTCCGAGCAGCCTTGAATATGGTGACAGAGGTACAAGGCTCAAAGGAAACATTGGTGCCGGTAGCTTGGTAGCAGGTGACTGCCAGGGACAGATGTAGTCAGGGTTAGCCGGGGTCATACACAATGAGGCAGAAGTGTAGTCAGGTAGCAGGCTGAGGTGAGTACCAGGGAAGCAGGCAGAACGAGGTCCAGTAGCATGCCAAGGTCTGCACCAGGGAGTAGTCAGAGGCAAACCAAGGTCAGTGTTCCAAATTCACAGAGCAAGGTCAGGAACTAGCCGGGTCAGCAACGGGAGATCAGTCAACAAAAGCAGGAACAAAGAACATAGGTCAAGGGGAAGCTGAAGAGCATCCAGCAATTAGCACACTCCAGGGTCTTCTTTAAATAGATTGCGCCAATGCGAGCAGACAAGTGCCGAGATGCGCCAACATGTCAATGCACGCTGGATACTAGCCCAAGCTCATCTATGTGCTGTAGCATTAGCATTAGCTGTGCAAGTACTGTGCAGTAAGCTCACATAATAGGAGTCCTCTCTCCTTTTGTTCCTTGCTATTCCTATATTTTGCTAAACAACTGTGTATCATTAGAGCATGCATGTATAGTATTACCTGTGCTACCTTCTTTTCCTATCTCTATCACTTTCTACATTGATTGCACTATATGAATCAGCTATAACAATATCAATACTAGCAAAATTGAATCACTGATCATCTTGGCCCCCTCCATAAAGGGTCCAAGCATTCATAATGATATATAGAATGGGGCATTCAAAGAAGATCAGCGTAAGAAAACAGCATGATAGCTGCTGGTTCAGCCATATTATCCTACTGATATTCACTTAACTCTTCTTGTGGAACCTGGATAAAGCTCCAACATAAAATGAGCCACATGCAATGCAATTATCCGGGGGGGGGGGGGGGGGGGACAGACATTCCCAAGTGACCCTGAAGGTTACTCAACAAGAAGCACCATTTCTGCAACAACATGCCAACAACCAGATGCTCCAAATTGTACTTATGACTATTATGTGGAGTAGGAGCCCACACTAAGGCTGGTATCTAAACTGGCCTTAGTGGTGACCACCAATAGATAATGTCCCTGGCAAAATTGATAAATTTAGGGTGTGTTTACTCCTAAGCCTATGGAAAATTACTGATCTAGTCAATTGTATCCAGCATAGGTCTTTAACTTCAACTGTAGACCCTGTGGAGCCGCACCTATGTGGATTTACCAGATTGAAAACATTGAAGCTCTGAGTGGTGCTCTTATTATTGTATTGGTTAACTATGGCCATGTTAGATGGCGTAGGGAAGTTTACATTTTTGGCAGGTTTAATTTCTGTGTGCGACTCCACTGAGAAGATTTTCTCTTACTTGCTGTTCCTGTGACTCCCTTACAAGAAATGGGTGGAGTGGGTCAGGACAGCAAGGCAGAGCGTATTAGAAATGTTGTCCAAAGGTTTAACTCTTCTACATTGTACTCAAGATGGAATTTGGGACGTGCAATACTTAACTTCTCGAGTTGGGTGATGTACTGTATGATATTGTATAGAACTTTTTGCATTTTTTACATCTTGGACATCTTTGGCCCTAATAATAAGACAAACTGTCCCTCTCATATTATTAAGAGGAATGGTTATTAGCACTTTATTCAAGTTATGTGTGACTCAGTCAAGCCTACCGTGACTCACATCCACTTGATCATACATGACCATGTTTTTACATCTGCCAACTATAATTTGGAATGCATCAAAAAAGGAAAACTGCGGGACTTTAAAGGTGTCAGAAAAAAGGATAGTATTTTTTAATTATAAAAAATATATTTTATTAATAACAATAAAAACATTATTATAAAAATCCCTTGGTGCATATCAAATTCATTTCATATACATATACAGACACTACCGCTCTACATGTTTCGCTTCGAGTGAGCTTCTTCTACTATAAGAAATAGTGAAGAAGACAACAACAGAATAGGAATTAATTACTTGAGAGTTTTTTTTGTAAATTACAATTGATTACAAATTGTCAAAATATAGGTGTACAAACCTACACTTGTTTTTATATTAAATGTTATCAAAAAGGAATTTTTACAATCAAGGAATATTGTTGAAGTATAAATGGACCTACCGAGTATGAAAGATTATAAATAGGACGCCAAGGCGTTCAATTTCTGAATATTCCCAGCAGAATATTGGCGTCCTATTTGCAATCTTTCATACTCGGTAGGTCCATCTATGCTTTAACAATATTCCTTGATTGTAAAAATTCCTTTTTGATAATATTTAATATAAAAACAAGTGTAGGTTTGTACACCTATATTTTGACAATTTGTAATCAATTGTAATTTACAAAAAAAACTCTCAAGTAATTAATCCCTATTCTGTTGTTGTCTTTTTCACTATTTCTTATAGTAATCATTTCACACAGCACTCTAGAATTTCCTGAAGAAGCTCACTCGAAGCGAAACATGTAGAGTGGTAGTGTCTGTATATGTATATGAAATTAATTTGATATACAACAAGGGATTTTTTATGATAATGTTTTTTATTGTTATTAATAAAACATATTTTTTATAATTAAAAAATACTATCCTTTTTTCTGACACCTTTAAAGTCCCGCAGTTTTCCTTCTTTCATGTATTCTTCATAAAAATTGGGATGTGGTGTCCACTCTGATCTCGCAGCCCAAACTCTCTTTATATAATTTGGAATAATCCATTTATATACATCTGATTACACCCCAGATAATGTTATGCCAAATACTTTTAGAATTGAACTCTGACTCTAGTCTTGAGGAGAAACAAATATACCTGGGACATTTATTATTTGCTCTTCGTGGGACATTTGAAATTGAGGGGATTTGCTTTTATAAAGCTCCTAACTCAATTTATTTTGCACAAAAAGGGGTGAAGATTGGTCTTTGCCACTTGACACAAAAATACAGAATTAGAAGCAATTGATTGTGTGCCGTCTTTGCTTTATAACAGGGGTCTCCAAATTTTCTAAACAAATGGCCAGTTTACTGTCCTTCAGACTTTAGGGGGGGCCAGACTGTGACCATTGGAAATTGAAGAAGGTCCTGACGTCAGTGGGAATAAACAATGCCCCATCTTTGGTGTCATGGGAGGAATTGGGCCTCATTGTTGGTGTCATTGGGAGGAATTGTGCCCCATCATTGGTATCATTGGGCCCCATTGTTGTTGTCATTGGGAGGAATTCTGACCATCGTTGGTGTCATTGAGAGGAGGTCTGCCACTTCATTGGTGTCAGTGGGGGCCAGATAAAAGCAAGCAAAGGGCCTGGGGGCATTGCTTTGCAATATTATAATTCTGTATGATCCAAATACCTTTGGAAACCCTGAAAGGATCATTTTCACAATATGCTTACCTGTTCATGAATGTCTGGGCACATCCCTCTGACAACTGTATAAAAGGTAACTGTGATACAGCATTTCTACACTACATAAAAGTTTATGACCTGCATAAGGGTTTCTTTTAAAGTGTGATTTTTTTTTTGGCCACTAGTAGAAGAATGGGTTTTTACAATAATAATTAATTCATTTTACAATAATATTTTTTTTATTATTTATTGCAATATGTGTTTTTTTTTTTTTTTCAATCAGCCCTGTTGGGGGGCTTTGGTGAAATATCAGGGGTCTTCACAGACCCCTGATATCTCCATCCTGGAGACAGAGAAAGAGACCGAGGATAGAGATTCCCCAGTCCCTTTCTCTGAAGCCTCAGCTGCACTGAGAATGAATGGTGAGAAGACAGCGGCTCCTCTCCATTCATAAACTGAGACATCGTAATCACAGGAGGTTACAATGTTTCAGTTATGTGAATGGACAGAATCAGCGGACTCTGTCCATTCACAAACGAAGGAGGAGGTCATGGAGAGAGACAGCACAACAGAGAGGGACAGCAGAACGGAGGGGGACAGCGGAACGGAGGGGGCATGGAGGATGTGGTGACAGTCAGCAATGATCGTGTGTGGGGGAGTTACAAGCACCGATCACCGCTGTATGTCACTAAAGCAGCTGAAAGCCGCGGGGGGAGAAGCTTGTAACTCCCCCACGCGCCGATCACTGCTGACTCTGAAGGTATCGGGGGAAGCATCGGGAGCATTTGCCCGAGTACAAGTACTTAGGCAAATGCTCGGTATCGGTGACAACCCTAATATATATATATATATATATATATATATATATATATATATATATATATATATATATATATATATATATATATATATATATATGCGCCTGTCAGACAGGATAACCAATCGTGGTCTGAAGAAGAAGCTATTCCTTCGAAAGGCATTACCACCCCTTGTATCTTTGAAACGCCTGTCATCTGTTTCCTGTGACTGATTCTGCTACTGTGTGAGTTTTTAATTTGCTTTTGCCATTAAATATGTGATGCTGCACTTGGTCTGGCACCCCTCTGTTCCTTTACATCCTGGAAGCACCCTCTGATTTAGGTAAGAAGACAGGCTTGGTATTGGGAATGAATATTGTATTATTATTGTAAGATAACATTTTTTAACTTGCTTGTAAATTGCTTTTTCAGTTATTATTTTGGCATCCAATAAAGATATTTATTTTATACAATCCCTGTGTGTTACACTTAGTGGGTGTTTAATGATCTAATGTTGATATTTTCATTTTAGTTTGGGCAAACCTGACAAGCCACTTTTATAAACAGGGAAAAGGATCGTTCCAGGTGCCTCATGTCCAACAAAATCCATAGGTAGTGATGGTAAGAGTAGCCTCAGCCCTGAGTCCATCCAAGCCAGGCCACGCTGAGGCTCTGATGAAGAGGGTACTCCCTTGTAACGTGTAAGTCGTTTGTGATACAATCTGGTTCCTCCTAATACCCGGTCCAGGTTGCAGGTGTCTAGAAGACACAGTTCCGAAATTCTTGGAGCAATGTTAAGCCTTATTTTTAACGTTTGTGACTGTCACGAGGGCCACATACCTGAGGTGAGTCCGAAGTAGTGGGGAGGCCGCCCTTGCACCTCGGGTCCTTGAAGCCTCTGAAGATGGAGACAGGGACTTGACGGACACCAAGTGGCACAGGTACCGGGGATGCGGAGCACCGTGCAAGCCTCAGTCCGAAGATCCGAGCTGAGGTCAAGTCCAGTTTGGCAACGAGGTATAAAAGGGTTAATCAGAAGAATGGTCGAGATCCAAGCCGGGGTCGGTTCCAATCTGGCAGCTGAGTACAAAAAGGGGCAAAGTTCAGACAGATCACACACTAGCACAGGAACAAGGGGGGACTGAAGATAATTCAGCAATTTGGCAGTGTCTGGGCTGGGATTATAAAGGGAAGTTTGAGGTCACTTCCTGTGCGCCCCTGGGCATTTTCCTGCCTTTTTCCATCAGGTTGAGGTCACTTCCTGTGCGCCTCCTGGGCATTTTCCCATCAGGTTGAGGTCACATCCTGTGCACCTCCTCTGCATTTTCCTGCCTTTTTCCATCAGATCTTCTGCGCAGGTGCGGGTTGGCGCACTGAGGCGCCTTTGGCAGTTGGCACGGATTTCCTCTTGCGGCAACGCGCCATTGGTGCATGCGTAGTAAGCCCTGGACTCTTACAATGACTCTTGTTTTTATTATTTAAATAAAATGTATCTTTGGTAATGTGCAAGGTCGGTGCACCCTCCCTGTTTTTCTATATGTTTTAGCTCTAAGGACACCCATTGTTCTGAGGAGGGCAGCAAGACCTTTGACTTTCCATATTTTATCCAAAGGGGTGGCTACACCACTTACATATGGACTTAGCTCCTGAGCGCAGGAAATTGTTTTGTGTTGAACAGTAGCCCCTGCCCAGACTCTATCCAGGCCACGAGCCGATGTGTTTTACCCCGTCCACAGGGCTTGGTCATGGAGGTCGACCTTCATGACTAAGCAAAGTGGGTGGGGTAAAATGCATCGGAGAGGCGTGGCCTGGCTTGGATGGAGTCAGGGCTGAGGCTACTCTTACCATCCCCACCTATGGATTTTGTTGGATGTGCGGCACCTGGAATGATCCTTTTTTCTCTGTTTGCATACATTGAGCTGAGACAAGCTCCTTCCTAGCCTGCACTCCCCAGCAGCTGTTCACCGTACCTGGACTGACAGGAGCCCTGGAGCGGCACAGTGTTTCTTTTTTGTCTGGGCTTGAAGCAACGCAAAAGTATATCCAAAGTATATCCAAGTACATCCATACCTGCCCAGTACATGAAGGAAGCTCAATGTATCTGTGCAGGAGTAGCATTGGCACCCTAGGACATGAAGTATTCCAGGTGTACAGACACCTACGCTTTTGTCGTGGAAAAAAAAAACTGTACTCTTGCGCTATTAAGCGCCCTTTCAGCCTATTGGTATAATGCATCTTTAAACAACCCGTGTCTCCCGCATTTCCCCAAGTAAACAGACATAGTCACCTTCTTAGCTCCATCGCTCGATCAACTGACCTGAATCTCTGAGCAAACTTTATTCATATAAAAATTAGATCCTGAGGGTTACACAATCGAACAATCAAGCACAGGCATTCCTTCAAACAGGAGGGGTTATACAACAACCAATGAACAATGACTATGGGAGTCTTGTGGGCGTGTCTGGGCATGGGCAGCGTGTACAATTTCCTGCCCCCTGTACCTGGAAGCTATCATGGATGCTGTCTGACCATAACGCACCCAAAGGGTCCCATTTTTACCGTTGTTTAGAGAACAAAGCATACCCGGATTATACTACCGTCCCTGTGGGTGGGAGATTATCTCAGGGGCATGTCACAGCCCCCCCCCCAAATGTGTTAAAAAAACACACAGGGGGAACACGAGCGTACATCCGCTAAACCAAAAATGTCTTTGCAGAGCGAACACAACCCCCCCAGACGATCGTTCCGTGCATCACACAGGGGCCCTTCTCTGGTGGACACTCCCCACTCTGCAAACACTTCTCTACATCCCCAAGGAGCTTTTCACTAACAAACAGATCTCAACCAACGTCAGTCTGCCCCAGTCAGCTCTTTAGAGCAGGTTGCGGGAGAACTTACACTGGGAGACACTATGACAATACATATTAAATACATCTTCATAAAATTTCCACAACACTTTTCATCTCCATTACTTAAACTGTAAACCCTTCCACATACCCAGTGAAGTGACTGGCCTCAGGTGATACACAGAGATTAAACAAATCATCCTACATAAGTTGTACCTGTTTATTTGCAGTAATGTCTGAGGGGGCAGAGAGCTGAAGCTCAGTGAGGAGAGCTCTGAGAGCTGATTGGATGGAAAGGGACACACCCCCTTCACACAGCTCACAGGAACAGAGTTTAGGCTGTCAATCAGCTGGAGGTCCCTCCCCTGTCACCTTTTTTCTCTTGGTTTCAGGAAAACTTGTCGGAAGTGATAGCAGAGGAAGGAGGCAGCAGACAGAAATGACACTTAGTGCTCTTAATTGAGACAAGTACACACTATAGAGGGATAGGCTTTGTTCATATTTCTGTAGCGCACCCCACGTGGTGAATAGGGATCCTCCCTCCTACACAGCCAGGCACACCGAATCTCCACAGTCTCCCAGAGTCAAGTAACAGTACAGGGCTTGTTTTTGTATTTTTATTGAGGGGATAAAACTTGGATAGGGAATAGGGATATTATTGACTTAGAACAACTCTTCAGGGACAACTTTTCTATATACAGTCTATATACACTCCACTGCTTCCTCCAACAAACTTGCTTGCAGAAGTCCTGGCTGGTACAATGATTGTTAATCTGACAAAAAGGTAACAATCAGATCTTGAAGCAAAAGCCCTTTGCAGGCAGGGCCCCTGGGCCCCTTGGGTTGTGTAGCAAAGTCCAGTGTCCAGCTTACTGTGGCTACTGATCTAAGGACCAGCTCTTCAGGCACTGCCAGCCCGCCTGGCTGCAGCTGCCCCTCTCACTAGCCCACCTGGCTACTTCCCACAGTCCCCTCAGACTGCACACTCAACAGCCACTCGGCTGTCTTCTCCTGGAGGACTCCTGGACGTGCTGACTCTCTCCTGCTGTCCTCACACTTGCTCCCATGCCTCCGGGACAGGATTCCAACATGTGTTGTAGAGGATCCCTCCAGCACCTGAGCCAGACTAGGGAGCACCCTCAAAGGCCACCGACAGCCTCCTCAGCACTCCATATCCATCTTCCACCCAACTGCCCCTTGCTGGTATGACCCAAAGTTTTTAAGAGGGGTCAGCCCTTGCTGGGGATTGGCTGGGGCCCTCCTTAATAATCCAGGCAGTTCCTCCTAACCTCCCTCGCATTCTTCTGGAAGCTTATCCAAGGTTGCAGCAAGTAGGGGGAGGTATCAGTGGTGCTGCCTGATGAGACATGCAGCCTCCCTGAGTCACTCACCCTGACCCATATTCAACCCAGCCTGGCTCTCAGCCAGACTAAATTTACCTACACTAAACACTAACTATATACAGCTAGCACTCTACACTAGAGGGCGCTACATTTCATGTCTGAGCTTTACAGCCACATTAAAACAGGAGTGTTTTATAGTTCACAGAAGATTGCTGGGAAAGCTGATAACAATGTTTAAGATATTATCTCACGGCACACGGCGCACTGGCTCACCATATTTAGTCAATTTCCGCTAGCATCTCCAATATATGTGGCAGCATACAGGTGGGCCTTAACACAATATATATGTGCATAGCACCCCCTCCTCCCGAAATAGCCACTGAATTGTATCTAGTTTCTTCTGCCCTGCACCTGTGATGGTAGGGTTGCTGCTGCTGCTGCTGTGCCCGGGTTTTAGGAGGACAGAAACCCAGGCAGGAGTGTAAAAACCTGGACTGTCCGGTTCATTCCCATACAGGTGGCAACCCTATGTGATGGCCCACTCTTACCTGGATCTGAGAACACCATAACAACTAACATGGTTTAAATGGGCTTTATTCAAAAGCAAAGCTCTAAAAAGGAATGGGTTAGCTAGACAACCATTTCCAATATCATAGCGGAGCAGGTACCTCGTTAAGCAGCACAATCAGGGTGTCACTGTGCATTCCCCATGACCTCCTGGGAAGCAAACATTGCAAAAATGCGCACTAGGTGAGCATGAGAGCACTATTGGCCTGAAATGCAATAAATAACAATCCCAACATTGTACAGCAGTGCAAACTACTTTTGCAATAGCAATACAGCCTACCCACTACAGAGATGCCCTATCTAACCACTGGCCTGTGGGACAATGTAGAACCCTGGTGCCCATCCAGTGGCCAAGGGGCCACATGTGGCCCATTGGTGCTTTTTGTGTGGCCTTTTGGGGGGCCCCTAGAGATGCTAATCTGTGTTTCTCTATTGCCCTGCTATAGCAGTGAACTCTAGCAGTCTCGTGCAACATGTTTCCAGTCTATGACTCTCTTAAAACATATCCCCAGTCTCCAACAACTCCTATATCATGTCATCTCCTGTGTAATGCCTGCAGTCTCTGACCATCTCCTGTGTAATGCCTGAAGTCTCTGACCATCTCCTGTGTAATGCCTGAAGTCTCTGACCATCTCCTGTACTATGTCTGTAGTTTCTGATCACCTCCTGTATTATGCTCAGAGTCTCTTACCATCTCATGCCCATAGCCTTTGACTATATCCTGTTGTGTCTCCTGTCTCTGAGGTGGAACATTCACTTAAATCTATGTGTGGCCCTTTGGTAATATCCCCATATCAAAACAGTTGACCACCACTGATGTAGAGAGTGTGCCGGCAAGTGGGTTTTCATGTCGGAGCACTCAATTAGATAAACAAGACGTGGTGAGAGACTCCTGTGTGGTCCCTTAGTGGCTGGTGAAAGGGCCCTCACTCTTGAGCCAGCTTTCTGCAACAGGTGGTGGCATCTGGAGCATGTGTCACTTTGGATAAATGAAACACTGAAATGCAGGATATGACTGGAATACTCTGGAACAATAGTGTTGCACATGAAGCATGTTGTCTTCTCTCTGCAGACAGTCTCTACTGCAGGAGCCTATGTCCCCCAGGCCCCTTCCACCAACGGTGGGAACAGCAGCCTCCTCTGTGCACAATACAACAGTACTCACAGTGAACAGTCCCTTACTCTGCCTAAGCTCTATGTAGCAAAGTCCTCTTGAAGCTTTCTTCCTGCAGAACACGGTCTTGAGCCCTAGAGCCCTATACACAGGCTCTCAGATTCACAGCAGTCTGCAGGTGGTCCTGAGCTCACTAACACAGGGCCCTGAGAACAGCCCATTCCAGCTCTTTGCTCTCACAAGCACAAAGGAAAACTCTCACCAGGCTCTGTGTAGCAGCAATCTGTGAGCCCTCATCCTGTTCTCCAGTTGTAACACACTTTCTAGGCACCAAGTACCTCCCAAGTCCCGGAGCGCTCTCCCCGGTTCCCACATGGATCCCTGCTCTTCTCCTGGTGGTGGGCAGGTTTCAAACAGCCAACAGCCAAACAACCTGGCCCAGACAGCCAATCAGAAGTCCTCCTTTCCCAGGGCTGCTAGGAGAGAAGAGAAGAGATCGCTTACCTGGTAGCAGAGCCTGAGCTGATGGGGAAGGCCTCTTTTACACCTCTGACTCGGGGTTCCTGGTAGTGTGAACAGAAGGAGAAGAAGTGCAGAGTGGCACGAGTGTCTGTAGGTCTTGCCAGCAGTAGAGAGGGAATCCACACCAGGCAGGAGAGGTCATCAGTAGTCTTCAGTGAAGCAGACGGGCTGGTAGACAGCTGGAGTATGGCAGACTGAAGCAGGCTGGTACTGGCGACAGCGGGCAGGTGAGGCATGTGCTGGTAGCAGACTGTAGAACAGCAGACATAGCAGGATGTGTCAGGAAGCAGGTTCATATACTGGCAGGACAGATCAGGTACAGAGGAGCAGGCAGGAGCGTGGTCTGGGTACAAGCCGGGTCAGGAGCTAATCTGTGCAATAGAAGCCAATGGAGCAGACAGAAACGGAGGTCAAGGACAAGCCGGGGTCAGTGCAGTTGGAGTGGTCAGACAAGCCAGGTCAGCAACTGGAATCAGGATACAGGGTTACAGGGAAACAGGATGTGGGGAAGGCTGAAAGTTAAAGCAGCACTAATCCTGAGCACTGGCTGAGTTTAAATAGCCTGTGTGATCCTAACATCTGTCACAGGTGCACGTGTGCGCAAGCGAGTTCGCACATGCGCTTGTGCCCAATTCTTGTGAGCACGAAAAGGAACATGTTTTAGCCTGTGCATAGAAGGCCTTTCCTTACAGAAGGGAAGGAAAGGGAAGATGTCTTTGCTGCTGTTTATTTTGTCAGCACTGCTGGGCAGGATTTTAAGAGACTAGCCCAGAGCTACAGGTTTAATCCCACTTTAAGTATTGAAACAGCCTCACTGTTTAGGAGTTCTATATTTCTTTTTAAAAAAAATACAATCAGTTCTAGCAGCTATCCACCATTTTCCAGACAGTCTCCACGAAACAGGGCCTATGTATGTTGTGTAATGAACAAGTGCAGTTGCTTTTAGGTACACTCTATGGCCAGCTTGTGCACACCTAACCATCACAGCTACATGAGCTTGTTGGAGATCCCATTCCAAAACCATGGCCATTAATATGGAGCTGCTCCTCCATTCAGAGTAGAGGCACCATATGACAGAAAATGTGTTACTGGCAGGATCACCAGGTGAAAATGGGTACTGGAACCTTAGGTATATGTTTTTTGGTACGTAAGATTGGTTTTTCAAAACTATACTCAAACTACCCCAATGGAACATCAGGCTGATATGTCTGCTGCTTCTGTACACCGAGAAACTCCCATGGAAACATCTGGATGTAAATGCAATGGTTGGATCAGAAGATTTGCATGCCACACCAAAAAGTTGAAATCCGAAAAAAAAAAAAAAAGGCTTTATTCCAAACATGTAATAAACTCGACATCTAACATGTTTCGAGGGCCACACTTTACCCTCTTCATCAGGGCTTGATGGAATGACTATTAGGACTCAGACATTAGATAAAATTTGGAAAAACAAAAAAAGAAGAAAAAATGCAGTCATCACATCTAAGGATTGGTAAGGTGCATTATATATCATGTAAATACCACTTTAACATATTTTCTAACACCCTTTACTGAATGTCAGTGGTCAAGGGTACAGGAAGGAGGAGGTGAGAGACGAGCGGTACGGTAAATATCTGTGTTACATCACATTAGAATGTTTTGGTGAGATGTCATTCAAGAAACAGTACCGGTTCTCATCTATGAGGTGAAAGATCATGGTTGTCCATCTGTGGGGTAGCCTGATGTTCCTATGTGTGTGCAAAGGTAAGTTATGTCTTTTTCACCATCCTTGTATTGTGTGATATTCTACCGATGGTGTGTAATATCTCACAACAACTGGTAATCGGTAGAAATAAGCTAAATATATTTCTCTATTTTGTCTGGTGTTTTATATTCAACTCGGAAGCTTTGATATTCATATATAATGACAGCAGTGTACTTATTATACCATCATATTACACTATTACTTAGATATCATGTTGCAATGTTTTTCATTTTTCGTTTTTTTTGCTGGTTATTGCTGTTGCCTGTTGAACCGTTTGAACGACACTTGGTCCAGAGCAATCATTGGGATTGATGTCCATTATGACAACTCGTATTTTGGGCAGCGCCTCAAAAAAGCAGATTTCTTGTGTCAGATAATGTAAATATGGCTTTCCAGGGTTTAAAGTAACACTAAACTCTGGTTAAAAAAACAAACAAAAAATCGATTCAAGTATGTATTCTTAACTAAAAAAAGCCACTTCTATTGCTCTCAGTCTGGTCAAATCTCCAAATTCTTTTTTGTTCCCCATGGTCCCACTGTATGTAGGAACATAGCCAACCTGTCTTGGTCCCACTGTATGTAGGAACATAGCCAACCTGTCTTGGTCGCACTGTATGTAGGAACATAGCCAACCTGTCTTGGTCCCACTGTATGTAGGAACATAGCCAACCTGTCTTGGTCCCACTGTATGTAGGAATGTAGCCACCCTGTCTTGGTCCCAACGTATGTAGAAACATAGCCAACCTGTCTTGGTCCCACTGTTTGTAGGAAGGTAGCCAACCTGTTTTGATCCCACTGTATGTAGGAACATAGCCACCTTGTCTTGGTCCCACTGTATGTAGGAACGTAGCCACCTTGTCTTGGTTCCACTGTATGTAGGAATGTAACCACCTGTCTTGGTCCCACTGTATGTAGGAATGTAACCACCCTGTCTTGGTCCCACTGTATGTAGGAACGTAGCCACCTTGTCTTGGTCGCACTGTATGTAGGAACGTAGCCACCTTGTCTTAGTCACGCTGTATGCAGGAACGTAGCCACCTTGTCTTGGTCCCACTGTATGTAACACGTAGCCATCCTGTCTTGGTCCCATTGTATGTAGGAATGTAGCCACTCTGTCTTGGTCCCACTGTATGTAGGAAAGTAGCCACCCTGTCTTGGTCCCACTGTATGTAGGAAAGTAGCCACCCTGTCTTGGTCCCACTGTATGTAGGAACATAGCCAACCTGTCTTGGTCCCACTGCATGTAGGAATGTAGCCAACCTGTCTTGGTCCCACTGTTTGTAGGAAGGTAGCCAACCTGTTTTGATCCCACTGTACGTAGGAACATAGCCACCTTGTCTTGGTCCCACTGTATGTAGGAACGTAGCCACCTTGTCTTGGTCCCACTGTATGTAGGAACGTAGCCACCTTGTCTTGGTCCCACTGTATGTAGGAACGAAGCCACCTTGTCTTGGTCTCGCTGTATGTAGGAACGGAACCAACATGTCTTGGTTCCACTGTATGTAGGAACGTTGCCACCTTGTCTTGGTCCCACTGTATGCAGGAACGTAGCCACCTTGTCTTGGTCCCACTGTATGTAGGAACGTAGCCACTTTGTCTTGGTCCCACTGTATGTAGGAATGTAGCCACCTTGTCTTGGACCCACTGTATGTAACACGTAGCCACCCTGTCTTGGTCCCATCGTATGTAGGAAAGTAGCCACCCTGTCTTGGTCCCAATGTATGTAGGAAAGTAGCCACCCTGTCTTGGTCCCACTGTATGTAGGAAAGTAGCCACCCTGTCTTGGTCCCACTGTATGTAGGAACTTAGCCACCCTGCCTTGGTCCCACTGTATGTAGGAACGTGACCACCTTGTCTTGGTCCCACTGTATGTAGGAATTTAGCCACCCTGTCTTGCTCACTCCAGAGATGGACTATGGGATTTGTAGTGTGCACAGGGCAGTGCACAAGACCACAACTACCAACTTCCAAACAAACAGAAGTCGGGGGGAAAAGGAGAGGTTCTGGAGCTCACGTAGGACAAGGAAGCGGAAAAACACAGTAAGAAATTATTTGATAAAAAATAGATTACAGGAACTATGAGTAGTGGATGTGTATGGATTAATGTTGGAAAAAAGGATATCCTTTTAAAGCATCTATAATGGTCAAAACTTTTTATCTTTTTTTGGATGGAGTGACAAAGCGCTCGATCCTCTGTCAGGTTAGTTTGCTGCCTGGGGCCGATTTGGGAGATTTATCCTATTTGTCATGGTGAGTAGGCATGAGCCAAAAGCCCAGGGTTTGGATTCTTGGATTCAGGGCATGCTTTTAAACTTAACAAATGCTCGGGTGCTGAATCTGAACCCCAACTGAAGTCAATGGGAGCCGAATGGTAAAAATGCCCTTCTTTCTCTTCTTGAATAGAGTTAGGTGTTATGGTTGTGTTTTATTGTTGGGATACTTTCTTAGTTAGGAAAAACTGGACATCTACAGTAAGTACACTGGTTCTCTATGCTGGAAGCCACATATTTAAAACTATTAGCCTTGTCTGCAGACATTAAGACCAAATGATGAAGCCCTTCAGAGTCTCCACCACAATTTCCTCTTCCGTTCCTGAGAGACAAATCATGTGAAAATAAAATAAGCTAACAAAAAAAAAAAGTTTCCTGTTCTTTCTAGCAGACTCTGCATTCTTGACTGTCCTTCTCAACTTAAAGTGGTTCTAAAGGCTCAAGCTTTTTACCTTTATGTATTCTATGCATTAAGGTAAAATAACCTTCTGTGTGCAGTAGCCCCCCAGCCCCCCCACTAATACTTACCTGAGCCCCATTGTGATCCAACGATGTGTATGAGAGCCTCGGCTCTCCAGGGACTCTCCCTCCCTGTTGGCTCCCGCTGGTGTCAATCACAGCCAGTCAGCCAATGAGAAGAGGGAGGGGGCGGGGCCCGAGTCGTGGCTCTGTGTCTGAATGGTATACGCAGAGCAGCGGCTCAGGAGTGAGCCTGCTCAGGTGCCCCCACAGCAAGCTGTTTTGCTCTGGGGGACACTTGGCAGAAGCGAGAGACAGGGGAAGAAGAGAATCAGGACTGTCCTGTGCAAAACTATTGCACAGAGCTGGTAATTATAACATGTTTGTTATTAAAAAAAAAAAAAAAAAAAAAAACACTTTATGGGTCAGTCCACCTAAAATTGGCTATTACACATTTGATTTTACAGCCTCTGTGCAATTTTCATTATATTTACCAAAACTCAGGGCTTTTTTTCAGGGGGAACTTGGTGGACCTCAGTTTCACCACCTCTGGCTCAGACCCTTTGGTGCCTGCTCACCACAATCACTTGTAAACACAGAAGTCTGGTTTCTGTGTCTACAAGTGACAGCTCTGCACTCTGTATGTAATGCAATCCTGGTATTTAATGTCCCTTTAAGACCCTCCTACTGTTTTCGTAAAATTTGACTGAACACACCCACTATTTGATGTGATTTGGAGGGTGTGTGTGGGGGAGGGGTTTTGTGGGGCCGTGGTTAGATTCCAGCACCTATTGTTTGAGAAAAAAGCCCTGCCAAAAATAACTAATTTAAAGATTTTCCTAAACAATCCCATTTAGTTTATATGCAGTTAGGGAGACCTTTGCACTAAATTGTTGTTGGTTTTTCTAAGGGACTGTACAATTGGATTGTTACAAGTGCAGCCTGGTTTAGAGAGATGTTTGGAAATGAGCTTGTTAGAGATTCCATTCCAAAACCATGACCAGTTCAGCCAACACCAAACTAACTCTAAACCTAGTCGCAGTCACATTCTTAAACTAATCTATCTAGCCCTGTAAGGAAGAAATCGCTATGCTTACCTGTTCTGCAGCTGCTACGGTCCGGTCCCACACTGAGGTGTCAGCAGTGACTTTAGTGTTTGGGAGTGTGCAGGAGAGGAAGCCGACAATGGAAGCCCCATAGTAACTCTATGGGTGACGTCACTTCCCAGGCTTTTCCCAGCTGTTGTCGGTAGAGACCGGACTGGATCGGCTTCAGAAAAGGTAAGTATAGCGATTTCTAGATAGATTAATTTTAGAATGTGGCTGCGAGTAGGTTTAGAGTTTAGAGTAGGTTTAGAGTTAGTTAGTTAGTTAGATAGTTAGTTAGTTAGTTAGTTAGTTAGTTAGTTAGGTTTTGGGTGAACTTCTACTTGTATTTATATGTATTTGGCCACAACTTTGCAGCTATAACAACCTCCACTGTTCTGGGAAGGGTTTCCGCAAAATTTGTCTGTTGGAATTTATGCCCATTTAGCCAAAAGAACATTTGTGTAACATCTGTTCCTCAACCAGAGGTCTATGGGGCAGGGCCTACTCTGGGATTACCTTCCCTTGTGTATGCACTCACTTACGCCCGGGACCAGGTGGGCCGCGGACATGGAAAGTTCAACATTATGGCGGAAACCCGACATAGAAGTGAGCCATATGCCTTGCGCAGCTGCATAACAAAATGCAGAGTCCTGCTGTAAAACTCTCCATCCTTGATCGCTGCACACCTTGTCTTCCAGAATATAGCATTTAGAGGGAGACACTGCTGAGCTTGTTTCCTGCCCCACCAGCCCAGTTTTCCTTTGCCACCTTACTCTCAGTGACAGAATGGAGTCCCGCCATGCACTAAGCGCAGACCTCATGCATGCACTCAGCTAACTCTTTCAATTTTCTCGTACCGTGTGGCTAGGTCCATGGGCTCTCTGAGTCACGGGTTCGGTATCAATTGCTTTTGGGGAACGGACCTCTAGGGAGGGAACCAGCACACTGACACCTTTGGTATGAGAAGACCTGTCACCCATGCCTGTACCACTCTCCGCTGTCTAGCTGCTATTACATTCCAACCAGTCCATGGTTACCCATAGCAACTACACTTTTTCCGCAACCTCTTCTGTTGAGTTAACTCTTTGTGGTGACCTTCCATTCCTTTCTCTATGCACTTACAAACCCTGCTCTTCAATATGCCATGTACCTCCATGCACCCCTTTGAATAACTTCAGACCAGACATAAAACAGTTGATCAGACTTTACTGGACAACTCGGTAATACAGTCCAACAGTCCAATACAGTTCCTTCCTAACTAGTTAAACACCAGTCTGCCCCATGCGTCCATTATGTGGTAGAGTCCATCATATGGTAAAGAGCTGACTCAGGCACACTTTCTAAGAGTGCGCTCCATATATTGCTGGTGGTTACATCTTTAGTCTTGGCCTCTTGGTTCCGTCCCATGCAGGCCACAGCAGTGTGTGCCTGGGGAGAGAATTCCCAATTTTTATTGACAGCACAGGGTAGAGGGCAGACTCCAAAAATTCCCAAGAAAATGCTAAGCCTAGCTTAACCACTTCCCACCTGGGCATCCTAAGGAACTAACTCCACACAATCAACTTTAAGTACCTGCTTAAAGGTCAAAGGTTATAGCTGGCTAGTGCAGCTTCACTTATATCACATCCCATTTCCTAGCAGGCCTAGCAGTACTTGGTGTCCCTCAGGACTTATTATATGTTTCTAAAGCCAAGAAGCATGAGAGGTAGATCCAAGAAATAACAATAGGGTATATCTGTGGTACCTAAGACTATCAGGCATCTGCACTGGTGGTCGATAGTTTGTGCTTCAGCAGATGAGCAGTTGGTAGTGATATCCATAAACAGGCAGAGGTTACAGAGGTTAGAGAAGACAGGAACAGGCAAGCTAATGTCAAAACCAAATTATGGTGTAACAAAGTGTAGTACCAGTGTGCAAAACCTGTCATAACCCAGAGCCCAAGGCTTGTGATGTTTAAATAGAGCTCCCAAGGTGCCGCAGACCATCAACCCAGAAAACACACAGCAACAAGGATGCTGCCCTCCTCTGGCCTGGGAAAGCAGAGTGGGCATTGCTGCCAGAGTCCTGGCTGGATGGGAGTGTGACAGTGGCTGAACAATGCAAGTTAATGCTTCGAACAATTTGTGAGGTCAGGTTCCGATGTTGGATAAGAAGACCTGGCTTGTAATCAGCATTCCAATTCATTCCAAAAGGTATTCAGTAGGACTCTGTACAAGACATACAGTATGTTCCTCCACACCAAACTGATTACACAATCCCCATCAATCACATGTCTTTGTATAATGTAGTATTAACAGCACCCTTCACTGGAAACATCTGAACTCAATCACTTGGAGGGGGTCCGCATACTTTTGGTCATATAGTAACTGTGATGCTCATGTGTTCCTAAAGTCATGTAGATTATTTTGGTTAAGTGGCAAAGTCTGGTGGACCAAATAACCTGCTAGCCTTTTGTAAGGTTATCCAAAGAAACTTTCTGATAATAATTTCTTATATCATTTATGTTAGTTGATGTTATTTTAGCGTTTATTTTTAATCCTGAAGATCTGTTAAGTGTGTCCAATCCACTTAACCTTTTACATTTACCCAAATCTTCACCACATACCTAACATTGTCTAAATTGGTCTTATAAACAAAGATGTAATTATTACTCAGTTTACAGAATTTGGCATGGCCATAGGGTGAAACCAGATGATGCGTCAGGCTGGATTTTTCATTGGACAATATACGACGGGGGTCAGCAACCAGTAGATCGCGACCAGGTGACTGGAAGATTGTGGTCTGGGCTTGCTGACCTGCCAATTCAGAGCATCAAACAGACTACAATGCAGAGGGACTATATCTAAGGTTGGAGCTGTAGTAGGGAGCAAGAGACGCATAAGCCGATGCCTCCTCTGTAGTGCCGGCTCCTGTCAGATGCGGAGTGATACCAACTGCACTCCACCTCTTATCCCAAGTGGTCTCCAGAGTGGTGCCAGCAGCAGGAAAGAAGAGATCTTCAGGTCAGTGTGAAGAAATACAGTGGGCATAATATTATAAAGCTGCTTTCACATTGATGTGCTGCGGTTTAGCCACACCACGGGTGCAGTTCAGTGTACCTGCAGCTTTTCTGTGGGTTTGCTGAGCTTAGCTGTAGACTTGTATTATATCCTGCGGGTTTGGGGCATTTTCTGAATGCAGGAGTTTTGGTGCGCTTTCAGAAAGTACACCACACTTACAGGATATAATAGTAGTCTATGGCAAAGCGCATCTAACCCAGGAAGGTTGCAGATGCACTGCGCTGCACCCACGGTGCAGGTAAACTGCAGCACATCGGTGTGAAAGCCGCCTTATAGGGGGATCAGAACAGTAAGGATTCATTTACATTTCTAGTTTGGGGGGTGGTAAAACCCCATAGTTAAGACGTGCTTTTACCAATGCTGCCCCAACCACACCCCCTTTAGCTGTATGTCACAGCAAGAGTTGTACGCCCTGCCATGGTTGGTGGGTGTAGCACCTGCCAAGCATGTCCCATCAGGGCTGCTTTTAGAATTCACAGGGCCCCGTACAGCCTACCTGGCAGCCCCCCCAATATCAAAACAATGTTTTCACTAAAAATACACTAAAATCATTATTGGCGGACACAAACATTGCAGAGAACCTGTGAATTAGCCCTTTTATTAATTGCCTTTTACATTTTAAAAAGAAATGTATAATTTTTTTTTAAAAGTGTACATTTTTAAAATTATTTTACAATTTCTAAATTATTTATTACGTTTAATTTTTTTTCTTGTACAAATTATTTTTAGGGAAGCTGGCAGCACCACAGGAGGGGGGTCAGCACAATGAGAGGGGGGCACAGGGGGTGGGGGGAATCAGAAGCAGGCAGAACAGGGAGGGGGGTTTGGTGCGGGGGGAGCGATTACAGGAACGATGCCCTGTGTCTGTGTCTCTCCTTGCAGGAGCTTAAAGCCAGTAGGAGGGAGGGAAACCTGCTTTCAGCTGCTGCAGAGCACCACACAGGGCATCCTTCTGTAATTGCTCCTCCGCCCGACCACACCAATTCCCTCTGCTGTTCAAGCCCCCCTGTGTGCCTGGGCCCCCTACAGGAGGACTGGTTGGACCCCCTATCAGAGGCCCTCTGTCCCATTCAAGTAAAAGAGGCTGCTCTGCAAAAGTCCTGCAAGATTGTTACATAGTTAGTCTGTTTGAAAAAAGACACATGTTCAACCATTAAAAAAAAAAAAAAAAAATCACACAATCCCATATACACAATCCTTCACCCACAGTTGATCCAAAGGAAGGCAAAAAAAAACAGCAAAGCATGCTCCAATTTCGGCTACAGCAGGGGAAACATGTCCTTTCTTATCCCCGAGAGGCAATTGGATTTTCCCTGGATCAACTTTACCTATAAATGTCAGTACCCAGTTATATTGCGTACATTTAGGAAAGAATCAAGACCTTTTTTAAAGCAATCTACTGAGCTGGCCAGAACCACCTCTGGAGGGCGTCTATTCCACATTTTCACAGCTCATAGGCCTCATACATACGATCGGTTTGTTGGCCAACAAAACCATGGAATTTTGTCCGAATGGCGTTGGCCCAAACTTGCATACACACGGCCACACAATTGTTGGCCAACAAATAGGAACGTAGTGACGTTCTATGTTGTTTTTCAGCTTTTTAGCGCCACCCTTTGGGCTCCTTCTGCTAATTTCACGTTAGTAGAAGTTTGGTGAGTGTTGATTCGCACTTTTCATTTCGCACTTTTCATTTTCAGTTTTCATTTCGCGCTTTTCAGTTTGTTTCTGAACGGCTGTACGTCAACCAGCCATGTTGCAGAATCGGAGGAGATAACGTGTTATTTATTATTGGCCTTGCAGTTATTGCTTTTGACATCATTTTTTGGGTTGAATAATAATGATTTGATTTCTTATATTTTCTATATTTTTGGATGCATAGAATGCACTTTTTGGTTAAGTTCTATTGGCAGATAGCATGTATAATTTTATTTGTTTTCTTTTTTTAATGCACAATAAAAAAAAATTGTGTAGAATAATACTTGGTTATGTGTTTTACTTCAAATGACAGTTTGGGAGTAGGCAGTTACATTTTATGAAATACAATGTAAAATTGACAAGGGACACCAACATAGTTGTCACTTTGAGATCAAAAACTACAGGATAATGGTGTTGTGGTAACTTGCCCAAATAAAAAAAAAAGCATAATAATATTATTCTTGATATCACTAAAAAAAAAAAAACCTTTGAAAATTTGTTTGCAATAACTCCATCAGTATCACCAGCAAAGCAGCTTCATTATTATCCGATTGAAGAAGAAGAGAATTGTGCGCTGCATTTGGAGATTTCATAATTTGCCACGTCACGAATGTTAATTCTCCATTACGATCACTATTTTACAAGACTGACCCTTCCGGCTCGTCCTTGCTTCGGGGCATGCGTGTTTGTACTTTGGACAACACACATTTGCCTGCGGAAAATTTAAAAACCTGCTAGCCAACATTTGTCCGTGGAAAATCTGACAACAATTGTCCGATGGAGCGTAAACACGGTCGGATTTTCCGCCAACAGCCTGTCATCCAACATTTCCCGTCGGAAAGTCCGCTCGTGTGTACGAGGCTTTACTGTGAAGTAACCTTTCCGTATTTGGAGGTTAAATCTTTTTTCCTCCAGATGTAAAGAGTGCCCCCGTGTCCTCTGTGATGACCTTAAAGTGAATATCCCACCAACAAGGTCACTATATGGACCACATATGTGCAGTTCAGCAAACAAGGGGTTAAAGCAGGCAGCGTTGTTTTGCTTTCTCACCACCTGCTTTAACCCCTTGGACCCCGCAGAAGCATGGAGTTGCAGGGCGCTTGCAGAGTGGTCCAATTTACTTGAATGGGTTGCATTTGGCAGGCAGTAGCACCTACCAAAAGCAACAGGGGGTTTAACTCTTGCTGGTGCCTCAGCAGATAAAGGGGGTAGAGATTGGGGGCGGTAAATCCACAAATCAACCACAGGGTTTCAGCCACCTCCCAACTTTATGTGTGAATGAGCCCTAAAGGGTGCCGCTGCCAAATGCAACAAAGGGCTCATTCACAAGTGCAGCAGGCACTGCTGCTCCTCTGAAAAAGAGACCCGAATGTGTTTGACAGGTGGTGAGGAAGCGATATGTTGCCTCCTCACTACCTGATTTAAACCCATGATTGCCGTGCAATGCACACAATTGCGACGCAGTAGTATGGCAATTAGAAGTTTAAATCAGGTGTGATATTTAACTTCTCCCATGTTGTTCAGGTATATCTCTACTGATTTATGGTTGCCTACCCCTGATATACGGTATCTGGCAGGACAAAAGACATGAGCAGTGGCGTCAGGTGCTTCAAATTTTTTGGGGGGCGCAAACAAACTGAAAAATTCTGAAATAAAACCCCATCAATCGCAGCCACTGTGCCCATCAATTGCCGCCACTGTGCCATCAAACGCAGCCACTGTGCCATCAAACGCAGCCACTGTGTCATCAAACGCAGCCACTGTGCCCATCAAATGCAGCCACTGTGCCATCTATCGCAGCCACTGTGCCATCTATCGCAGCCACTGTGCCCATCAATTGCCGCCACTGTGCCATCAAACGCAGCCACTGTGTCATCAAACGCAGCCACTGTGCCCATCAAATGCAGCCACTGTGCCCATCAAATGCAGCCACTGTGCCATCTATCGCAGCTACTGTGCCCATCAAATGCAGCCAATGTGCCATCTATCGCAGCCACTGTGCCCATCAATTCCCGCCACTGTGCCCATCAAATGCAGCCACTGTGACCCATCAAATGCATCCACTGTGCACATCAATTGCCGCCATTGTGCCATCAATTGCTCCCACTGTGCCCCATCAAACGCAGCCACTGTGCCATATCAAATGCTGCCCCCGCCGTCCCGCCATCTGCACTTACCCTGTCTCGGTGGGACAGCTCCTGGATGTTCCTCGATGTCTTCTCCCGTCCTCTCCACCCATCCTCTGCTATGATTGGACGTCTGGCGTCCAATCACAGCGCCTGTCGTTTCAGCCAATCAGGTGACGGGTAACAGATCCGAGCACCTGATTGGCGGAGAGGTGGTTTAGTGTTAGAAAAGCAAATGAATATTCACTTTCCTAACACAGCTGAATGACCTGCGAGCGCCCAGCATGGCGCTCGCAGGTCACCTTTTTTGACGCCTATTAGAGCCTATGGTTCTAATCAGGTGCTTCAAAAACACCCCCCGCCGCTGTAATTCAGACGCCCAGCGCCCTAAAAGGGTGCCTGAATAGGGGGTGGCAGTGGCAGCCATAGATAGATTCATGCAATGCATGAATCTATTCATTGGTCATAGAGGGGTGGCAGGAGAGAGGGAGCGGCGCCCGTGTGCCATTAATGCATGGGCCGCCACTGGGCTAAATGTACATTATCTTCTGCAAACAAGGAATAAGGAGTGCCACCACTCTGCCCAACATGGAGCCATTTATTAAGATTGAAGTTGTTTTTAGATTGGTATTGAGGAAAATGTTAAATAGCCCTATTTATGGTAAAAAATATGTAGATATTAAAATCTTTCTTTATTTCTATAATCATGTGTGGTTCAGTATCAGGCGCAGCTGATGTACCGTGTGGAAATATAAGACATGTATCCGGTGTAGAGGGAGAAGCGGTTGTCCTAGCTGTGGATTACACCGATATCACAGACATCTCCTGGTCAATTACCAGTAACCATCATCAATTTGCTACAACAGTCCCAGGTGAACCCATTGATATTCGGGATGATAAGTATAAAGGACGGCTGAACAGCACAGCAAATGGATCCTTAATTATAGATAAACTGACCAGAGAAGACCAAAGGAGATATCTAGCAAGTATACTAAGACACGGATAAGGGGTGTGCAATCAGGACTATAATCTCACAGTATACAGTAAGTACTTTTATTGAATAATATACATGATTTCTTGAATAACATATTTTTTTTGCAAATTGTCTTCTAGGCATTTTCTATCTTTTGGGCAACAACCATATTTACAACGACAGCGGCTTCACCTTCCGTCTCCTTCTCCTGGTGCTTCACGACGGCTTCCCCTGCGTCTCCTCCCTCCTCCTCTTCGGCAGCCAATAGGATTGCTTCTCCTCTCGGCCAATCAGGTAGTGGGTCTCAGGACCTGCTTCCTGATTGGCCGGGAGGAGAATCAGGAAGACAATATACGATATATACAATATTAATTCGCTATTATCACACAACTGGGTGGGCTCGGGGCGCAGTGCTCCCGAGCCCACCCTTTTTTGAAGCCTATTAGAGCCTCAGGCTCTAATCACGTGCTTAAAAAAAAACAAAACCCCATTGGAATCCATGTGTTCGGTGCCCCACATGTAGATTAGGGGGCCGGATGCTTGGATTATGGGGGCGGCACCCCTGCGCCCTGTTTGGACAAGCTAGACTAATTTCTGGGCTTTCTGAGTCCTGCCCCCAGCTGTAATTTTCCATAGGCTATTCTTTAATCACTTCAGCCCCGGAAGATTTGGCTGCTCAATGACCAGAGCATTTTTTGCGATACGGCACTGCATCGCTTTAACTGACAATTGTGCAGTCATGCAACGTTGTACGCAAACTAAATGGAAGTCCTTTTTCTACCACAAATAGAGCTTTCTTTTGGTGGTATTTGATCATCTCTGCGCTCTGCGCTATAAACAAAAAAAGAGCGACAATTTTGAAAAAAACTAAATATTTTGTACTTTTTGCTATAATAAATATCCCCATTTTTTTCAAATATTTTTTTTTTCTCATTTTAGGCTGATATGTATTCTTCTACATATTTTTGGTAATAAAAATCACAATAAGCATATATTGATTGGTTTGCGCAAAAGTTATAGCGTCTATAAATAGGGGATAGATTTATGGCATTTTTATTATTATTATTTTTTTTTTAGTAGTAATAGCGGCGATCTGCAATTTTTATCGTGACTGCGACATTATGGCGGACACATCAGACACCATTTTGGGACCATTCACATTTATACAGCGATCAGTGCTATAAAAATGCACTGATTACTGTATAAATGTCACTGGCAGGGAAGGGGTTAACACTAAGGGGTGATCAAGGGGTTAAATGTGTTACCTAGGGAGGGATTCTAACTGTAGGGGGAGGGGACTCACAAGGGGAGGAGACCGATCGGTGTTCCTCTGTACTGGGAACACATGATCGGTCTCCTCTCACCTGACAGGACGTGGATTTGTATGTTTACAGACACACAGATCCACGTGCCTGCTCTGTTATCGGGCAATCGCGGGTGCCTGGCGGACATCGCGGCCGCCGGGCATGCGCATCGGCTCCCGAGTGACGCGGCGCACGCGCCCCCTAGACGGCCGGGGAGCCCAGGACATCATATGACGCCCGCCCAGGATGGGAGATCCCTCCTGCAGACGTCATATGACTATGGGTGGTACTGAAGTGGTTAAAAACTGCAGTTTTGCCGCATTTAGCCACATTTGCATTTAGAAGCGTTTTTATTTTTTTTTAAATTGTCAAGAACTAAAACGCCTGAAAACAGACACGGCTAAATGCGAGTTACTGCGTTTACAAGCTGTTACAGGCGTTTGGCATTTCAAATGGCTCTGAACATCGTCGTGAACGCATTTATTTTTTTTTTGCTTTCCAAAAAAATGTTTCTAAACTCAACTGCCTAGAAGACCCTGTGTACATTTACTGATAAGATAACACAGAGGAGAGTTCAGGGGCTGCTTAAAAAAAAAACGCCCAACTGCTCCTACACATCCGTTACCAGCAGCAGTGTACATGAAGCCTAATTGTTAACCAATGAGCTCTTCCCATACACAGAGATCTGAGTCTTACTGGTGGAGCCCACAGACTCCCAATAGTCCTGATGTTTCGGCTCCTTTAAAAAGGTAGGTGGAAAAATAAGAAAAAGGGTAAAAATTAAGCTTTACTTTTGGACTGTGAAAAATATCTGTCCCATCCTAACGTTGCCAACACTTTCAGGTGCTCAAAGCCGGGACAGTTACATCACGCATGCTGCCTCTGTTGGAAAGGAGTTCACGATTCATACAGGCCAAGGTAAGAAAAACTGAACTATTGAATAATACTGAACTATGAATAATACTGAACTATGAATACAGATTATGAGCTGATGGCCAGCACCACAATTCTTCTACTTTTGCCCCATGTGTGAGTTACAGAAGGAACTTGTTGTGCCAGCAATGTCACAGTGGAAGACTGAGGGTTGGTGGAGGAAGCGGGGGCATATAAGGATTGCTTGTGTGGATGGAGGAATAAACTACCCATCTATAATAGGCTTAAAGCTGAACTCAGAGAAAGAAAGGCAACTATTGTCTAAATCCTGTGGCCATGTGTATTCTTCCTTGAATTTTGGTGTGCTTTGTGTATTTCTTCCAGATCTGCAGTAATCCAGTGTGAGACTTTCTTCCTGTAATAAAGACCACTCACACCGCCCCCCTCCTGTAGTTTTCTTTAGTAGGTGAAGCCTGCTGGGCCCCTCCCACAGCTCGGCACCCTCTCCTGGTGCAGGGTGACTGGTCTTGTCTCCGCCCCCTCCTGTAGTTTTCTGTAGTAGGTGGATCCTGTTGAGCCCCTCCCACAGCTCTGCTTTCTCTCTTTGTGCAGGGTGACTGGGAGGAATAGTGTCCCATCATTGGTATCAGTGGAAGGAATTGTGTCTCATCATTGGTGTCAGTGGAAAGAATAGTGTCCTATCATTGGCATCAGTGGGAGGAATAGTGCCCCATTATTGGTATCAGTGGGAGGAATAGTGTCCCATCATTGGTATCATCGGGAGGAATAGTGTCCCATCATTGGTATCAGTGGGAGGAACAGTGTCCCATCATTGGTATCAGTGGAAGGAATAGTGTCCCATCATTGGAATCAGTGGGAGGAACAGTGTCCCATCATTGGTATCAGTGGGAGGAATAGTGTCCCATCATTGGTATCAGTGGAAGGAATAGTGTCCCATCATTGGTATCAGTGGGAGGAATAGTGTCCCATCATTGGTGTCAGTGGGAGGAATAGTGTCCCATCATAGGTATCAGTGGGAGGAATAGTGTCCTAGCATTGGTATCAGTGGGAGGAATAGTGCCCCATCAGCGATATGTTGCCTCCTCACTACCCGATTTAAACCCATGATTGCCACGCAATTGAAACGCGGTAGTACGGCAATTTGAGGTTTAAATCAGGTGTGAGGAGGCGACACTATGCCCAATGATCTTTGACTTCTCCCATGTTGTTCAGGTATATCTCCAACTCTTTAAGGTTGCCTACCCCTGATATGCGGTATCTGGCAGGACAAATCCAAGACGTGAGACAAAGCTAAATGCACATTGTCTTCTGCAAACAAGGAATAAGGAGTGCCACCACTCTGCCCAACATGGAGCCATTTATTAAGCGTGAAGTTGTTTTTAGATTGGTATTGAGGAAAATGTTAAATAGTCCTATTTATGGTAAAAAATATGTAGATATTAAAATCTCTTTATTTCTATGGTCATGTGTGGTTCAGTATCAGGAGCGGCAGATGTACCGTGTGGAAATATAAGACATGTATCCGGTGTAGAGGGAGAATCGGTTGTCCTAGCTGTGGATTACACCGATATCACAGACATCGCTTGGACAATTACCAGTAACAATCATCAATTTGCTGCAACAATTCCAGGTGAACCGATTGATATTCGGGATTACAGGTATAAAGGACGGCTGAACACCACAGCAAATGGATCCTTAATTATAGATAAACTGACCAGAGAAGAGCAAAGGACATATACAGCAAGTATACTAAGACACGGATCAGGGGTGTGCAATCATTTCTATAATCTCACAGTATACAGTAAGTATTTTTATTGAATAATATACATGATTTCTTGCATAACATATTTTTTTGCAAATTGTCTTCTGGGCATTTTCTATCTTTTGGACAACAACCATATTTACAACGACAACTCTAATAGGAATGAATCACTATAAAGATTTTTATTATCCTCCAGAATTGTTCACTGGTCCACATTCCCTGCAATCTGAACAGGTGGAATCTGTGTTTGTAATTTTAACTACCATATTTATCGGCGTATAACACACGCCGGCGTATAACACACACCCCAAGTTTAGGAGGGCATTTTAAGGAAAAAACTTACATTTAAATGCCCATCAATGCAGCCTCATCAGTGTTCATCTGTAGCCTTGTCCATCATTGCAGAATGATCAGTGTCCATTTGCAGCTTGCCCAGTGCCATTTTCAGCCTTGCCCATTGTCATATGCAGCCCTGCCCAGTGCAGCCTTGCCCATTGTCATAAGCAGCCTTGCCCTTAGTCATATGCAGCCTTGCCCAGTGCAGTCTTGCCCAATGCAGCCTTGCCCAATGCAGCCTTGCCCAGTGCAGCCTTGCCCAATGCAGCCTTGCCCAGTGCAGCCTTGCCCAATGCCGTGTGCTGTTTGCGCCATTTAAATCTGCCGCCGAGATTGACAGAGCCTGTGTACTCTGCTCTTCACGCCGCCCCACCTCCCTGCTGAGGATGAGAAGCGAGCGCTTCCGAAAAAGACCGAGCCGAGTATACTGTGTACTCGGCTCGGCTCCGCTCGCAGTCCCGCCCAGTCCTGCCATTGGACGGAGTGTTATGTCCATCAAAGGAGCTGGGTGGAACTGCGAGCGGAGCCGAGCCGAGTACACAGTATACTCGGCTCGGTCTTTTTCGGAAGCGCTCGCTTCTCATCCTCAGCAGGGAGGCGGGGCGGTGTGACAGCGTGATTGCGAGTGGAGCCGAGCACTCGGCTCGCTCTTTTTCAGCGGCGCTCGTTTTTTTCCGTCGGCGTTCGTTTTTTTTTTGCGGCGCACGCTGTTTTTTGGCACACAGACAGTGAGGATTGGCGTATAACACGCACCCACGATTTTTCCCTGATTTTAAGGGGGAAAAAAGTGTGTGTTATACGCCGATAAATACGGTAGTTATGCTTGTAGATGGGTCCTGACCAAGGGGAGTCAACACATCTGATTACTTTGTATTAGAAGAAATTGAATGATCACAACATCAAGGCAGTTTACAACAATGGCACTCCATATGTTGCAGGTCATACACTTGTAAGCAGGTTCTTGCGGGGTATCATTGGATGTATTTCTGTTGTTGTATTCATTGCACTGTGTAGTTATACAGACAGCTACAGGTTGCTCAGGATGGAAAGGGGTTAACTGTGTCAGTGGCAGCTGGTGGTATACTTTTTTTGGTGGGGTGGCAAGCAATCCACCTGCATCCAGCCCCCCCCCCTTCCCCGGTCGGTCACCTGCCCTGCACTTATCCCATCTAGGTCACCGGCAACGCTTGGTGGCGGCTTCACCCTCTGTCTCCTTCTCCTGGTGCTTCAGGGCGGCTTCCCCTGCGTCTCCTCCCTCCTCCTCGGCAGCCAATAGGATTGCTTCTCCTCTCGGCCAATCGGGTGGCAGGACTCAGGACCTGCTTCCTGATTGCCCAGGAGGAGAATCAGAAAGACAATATATAAAATATACAATATTAATTCGCTAATACCGCACAACTGGGTGGGCTCGGGGCGCAGTGCTCCCGAGCCCACCCTTTTTTGTAGCCTATTAGAGCCTCAGGCTCTAATCACGTGCTTCAAAAAAAAAAACCCATTGGAATCCATGTGCTCGGTGCCCCACATGCAGATCAGGGGGCCAGATGCTTGGAATAGGGGGGCGGCACAGATTATGCAGATTATGAGCTGAGGGCCAGCACCTCAATTCTTCTACTTTTGCCCCATGTGTGAGTTACAGAAGGAACTTGTTGTGCCAGCAATGTCACAGTGGAAGACTGAGGGTTGGTGGAGGAAGCGGGGGCATATAAGGATTGCTTGTGTGGATGGAGGAATAAACTACCCATCTATAATAGGCTTAAAGCGGAGTTCCACCCATATAAAAGTCAGCAGCTACGAATAAGTATAGCTGCTGACTTTTATTAATCGGACACTCACCTGTCCCAGGTTCCAGCGATACGGAAGTACAAAGCCCTGTTCCTCTCCCCTTCTCTCTGCGGCGCTGGCATTGTCACTGTGGGTGCCCAGCTGTGACTTCACAGCCGGGCACGCACTGCGCATGTGCGAGCTGCGCTGCGCACCGTGACTGGCCGGTCAATCATCTGGGACCTCTAAAGTGTCCCAGATGTTTGCCGAGAGGGAGGGGGGAGAGGTGAACTTCCTTCCGGTGCCGCGGTGCCCCGGCAGGAAGTGGGAGTTGGATCCTTCTAAAAAGAGGGTATCCACTCCCCCCCCCAAAAAAATGACATGCCAAATGTGGCATGTCAGGGGATCACCATCACTTAAAGCGGAAGTTCCATTTTTGGGTGGAACTCCGCTTTAAAGCTGAGCTCCGGGAAAGAAAGGCAACTATTGTCTAAATCCTGTGGCCATGTGTATTCTTCCTTGAGTTTTGGTGAGCTTTGTGTATTTCTTCCAGATCTGTGCAGTAATCCAGTGTGAGACTTTCTCCCTGCTGCTCTCCCTCCTTGTGACCGGTCTTGTCTCCGCCCCTTCCTGTAGTTTTCTATAGTAGGTGGAGCCTGTTGAGCCCCTCCCACAGATCTGCTTTCTCTCCTTGTGCAGGGTGACTGGGAGGAATAGTGCCCCATCATTGGTATCAGTGGGGGGAATAGTGCCCCACCCATCATTGGAGCACAGGTGTGTCAGGAGGAAGCTGTGTCTGGAGCTCCTCCAGGTGATCCGTGTGAGAGGGGAGTGGTGGGTAAATCTCTCCCAGCTCTCCTGGCTCCTTTCTGGGGAAGCCATGGAGGCCAGCAGGGCCTCTCCTGCTGGAAGCTCCCAGCCATCTCCTGGGCCATCAGGTAACATGCCTGCTCCTGCACAAGCCATGGCTGGTGATCTCTCTGCCCCTGGTGAGGATGAAGGTTCGGAGGCCATCCGGGAGCGAGTGGTGGCCGGGATTAAGGTCCTGAATAGAGAAAGAGACAAGCTGTACAAGCTCAGAGCGGAGGTGAAGCGCTTGAGAAGGCAGCGTGAGGGCTTACATAGCCAGAGACGTGGATCCATGGATCCGGAGATCCAACTGGCCAAGGTCCGGGTTGAACACCAGGAGACCATTGTGGCCATGATGGAAGGCAGAGATGGGCCCTTCAAAGAAAAATTTTGCAATGACCGAAGGTTTGCCAGGATGACAAAGATGGAGGTGGAGGAGGAGACCCCCAGTTCAGACCCCCTGCCCCCTCAGGGAGAGGTAAGCAGCCCCATGCCTTCCCAGGACTCAGGAGGCATGCTCAGGGTAATCCAAGCAATGGAGTCTCCTATGCGGGGGGATCAGTTGGTATTTCATGAGGAGGACATTACAGATAATGTGCCTGACAAGGTAAAGCCTGTCAAGCCTCATGTGGTGCATAAAACTGTTTTTGTGAACACTGTGACTGATACAGACAATGTGCCCAGTGACAATCAGGCTGCTAATCCCATGTGTAGCAATGCTGTGCCTGCTGATGCTGCAGTGCAGCAAAAAATGCATTTAAAAAATGACATTCCTGCAGAGGAACTACAAGATTCAACAGAACCAATTAACCCCCCTTTAGCTGAGTCTAAAGTTGTTTGCCCCACAGCTGCTGAGGACTCTACAGCACAGCTTCAGGAGACAGCTGGTATTACATCAGAAACTGTGACTATTCCTGATGGGAATGTGAATGTTTGTGTGACTGATAAAAATCTTCTCAGCACAAATGTGATGGACAGTCCTACCAACTCCATTCCAGTAGATAATAATAATAATTGTAATGTACAGACTAATGTTACATCAGTGTGGGGCCTTGGCCCTGATAAGCCTACATTTGCTCAGGTGGTACGCTCTGCTCCTGGTAGCTCCGCCCCCAAGAGGGTTTTCCCCCTGCGACCTACCACCTTGAGCACCCCAGGATCTGGTCTTGGGTCTCTGGCTTCTGCTGGGGGTCCGAGACGAAATGTAGTGATTCTTAAATGGGAAGGTGGTGCAATCCCTCCAGCACGGCGTGCGGTGGTGGACATGATTTTGGAGATGGGTTTTGGGGCAAACGATCTGTATGCCCTAATACACGTTGCTGGGACACGGGATTATACCATTAGTTTCACCAGGCCAGAGGGTCTTGACCTGTTCTGGGAGAGATATGAGGCTCGGTGCAGGTCAAGACCCGAATGGGAAGGTCTGACCCCAGTTGCTGTTTCACAAAGGTCTACAGTGAAAAAAATCACAATTATTCTTACTAATGAGAGTGTTCCTGCTTGAGATTTAGAGGTCTGGTTAAAGAATTATGGTGAGGTATTGACTAAGCCCAATAAAATACTTGATGAGCGTAACATCTGGACTGGGGGTTGGTTGGTTACAGTCAGGTTGGCCAGGGATGGGAATGTTGTCCGTCACCTGCCCTCCTCAGCTTTTATAGGGAGGGATAGGATGACTATTTTCTACCCTGGTCAGCCGAAGCTGTGTCACCGCTGTGGAGAAAAGGGGCATTTGAGTTCCTCCTGTTCAGCCTTGATATGTTCAGTGTGTCGGGGTCAGGGTCATATGGCCAAGGACTGCACCGAGATGATCAGGTGCAACCTGTGCCTGCGCCTTGGCCACCCCTACAGCAGATGTCCTGAAGCCTGGCACAATATGGAGAAGGAGGTAATTGATGACATGTCAAGGCTGGAAAGGATGGAGGGTGAGGCCCCTGGTGTACCATCCTCCTCTGCGGTGACTGACTCCCCTGGTCCTGCTCAGGATCCCTCCCCAGTTCCTGTGGCCACCCCACCTGTGTCTGTAAGTATTCCTTCTGTATCTGTATCTGTCTCCCCCCAGCCTACTGTACCCTCTCCTCATGTGTCAGAACCTTCCAAGTCTGTGCCCCCCGAGTCAGTTCCCCCCCAGGAGTCTACCCCTCCTAAGTCTGACTCAAAGGGAGCACCCCCCCCACCAGGAGTGGTAACATGTACTAAAAAGGTTGCTTCTTCCTCTGTAAAGAAGTCTTGTGGAAAGACTTCACAGAAAAAAGTAACAGATGAGGGTATCTCTGAAGCTGACCTGCAGTACCTGGAGGAGAGAAGGAAGGTTGGGAAGCGGAAGAAGCAGGTGGTGAGGGCGGAACAGGCTCCAGTGCCTGTCTCCAACCGTTATAGGTCCTCTAATTGGGATATCTCTTCACCTGGAGCTTCTTCGGAGCGAAGTTCTGATTCCGAAATGGAGTTTGAGGCGGCCTCAAGAAAGAGAGAGGCATTTGGTGATGAGCAGCAGAGGGGAGCTAAGAAGCAATCCACCCAATAACCCAAATGGCGGTTCCCCCTCCGTTAAAAGTGGTGACAATAAATGTCGCCAGCATTAAGTCAGTAAGAGCTCGTTCTATGGCCTTCTTTTTGTTCAGCCAATTAGATGCTGAAATTTTATTTTTGCAAGAGACTAGGCTCACCTCCTTGGCAGATATTCATATGGCCAAGAGAGAGTGGAGGTATGGTCCATCTTACTGGTCTCTTGCGGCCGAGCCTTACGGCGGTGTGGCGGTGTTGTTTAAAACCGGCATGGTAACTGTCCGGCGGGTTATTGAGGTGGAGATTGGGAGATGTATGGTCTTAGACGTCCTTGTGGGAGGGCAGGACCTGAGCTTAATTAATGTTTATGGGCCGCACACAAAGTGGGACAGGAAATGCCTTTTTACAAGGATCAAGCCATTTCTTTTTACATCCCGGCAAGTGGTCTTTGGAGGTGACTTTAATACAGTAACTAGGCCCAAGGACAGGAAGGACTTCAAGGACAGGCTGGGATATGATAGCGTTTTTTTAAATAGTATGGTTAGGGATGCTGGTCTTGTGGATGTGCACATTAAGCACCTCCCGGATGACACTGGGTTCACCTTTCATCGAGGTAATAGTCAGAGTAGAATAGATAGGTTTTTTTTGAAGGAGACCTCTGCTTTCTCACCCCCAGTGGTTCAGGCAGTAGAGTTCTCTGATCACTGTATGCTATCTGTGGTCCTGAATGCTTCAGACGCCCCTCAGAGGGGTAAGGGCATCTGGAGATTGAATTCGACTCTACTCAAGGAAGAACATGTTAGACAATCCTTTGAGGAATTCTTTCAGGCACAGGTGACCATCCTGGACTTTTGTAGCAGCAAGGCTGAGTGGTGGGAGCTGACCAAAAAGAGGATTGCTGGATTCTTCAGGGGCCTAGCCAATAGAAAGCAGTTTAATAAATACATGACCTACCAACGTTTACGGAGGAAGCTGGATATTCTTGTCTCGAGAGGAGGAGATCCTGGGGCAATCTCTGAAGTGAAACTCCTTCTCAGGAAGTGTCAATATGACCGGCATGCCTCTTTGGTTCTGGAGAGGGACTATGGGAAGTACCACTTGCCTGACCCTTACCAGAACTGCAAACAAGGTGTAGCTGTTAAAACGGTCGTTGACCTTAAGGACAGTACAGGTTCCTTGACAAAGTCCAGGTCAGGGATTCTGGAGGTCGTGAGGTCCTTTTATGCTGACCTTCTTGGGAGGAAAGAGCTTGACTGTGACAAGATGGAAAGCTTTTTGGACTCTACTCCAGGTCTAAATGATGAAGATGTCCCATTGATGAATTTGACAGAGGAGATCACAGTTGAAGAGGTGATGAGGGCAATTGAACAGCTTGCCATCAAAAAGTCACCTGGACCGGATGGCTTGACGGCTGAGTTTTACAAAGCTTTTAAGCCTATTCTGGCCCCACATTTGGTAGAGGTTTTTAACAGTTGCCTTGCAGAGGGGGTACTTCCCCCTTCCATGAGGCACTCAGCTGTGATTCTTCTTTCAAAGGGTAAAGATCCTTCGATGATTGAGAATTGGCGCCCCATCAGCCTTCTTAATGTCGATAGAAAGATACTGGCAAAGATCATTTTCTGGCGCCTATCGTCAGTAGCAGAGTCTTTGCTTTCTCGCCATCAGCACTGTTCGGTCCAGGGTAGGTGCACCTTCACAGCAGTTTTAGCTGTCCGGGAGGCCTTGGAGCGATGCAGGGCTGCAGGCTGGGGAAAGTATTTGCTGACATTGGATCAGGCAAAAGCTTTTGATCGTGTTAACCATGAGTACCTGTGGTTGCTCCTTAGTAAGTACGGTCTGCCGGGTGGTTTTGTCAATTGGTTAAAAGTCTTGTATAAGGGGGCAGAAAGCTTTCCTCTTGTTAATGGTTGGGTTGGGCAGTCCTTTGAGGTTGGCTCCGGGGTGCGCCAGGGTTGTCCCCTGAGTCCCCTGCTCTATGTGTTTGCAATCGACCCCTTCATCAGGAGGCTAGAGACCGGCATGTTGTGTGGGGTGCCAGTGGGGCTCCCAGGTGAGCCGCCTTTGAGGGTTGTTGCCTATGCGGACGATGTGTCCGTGATTGTCACTGGGGCGGATGAAGCAGAAGAGGTGGTCTCTCTGACATCACGGTATTCTGAAGCATCAGGCTCCAAGATCAATCAGGAAAAGACTGAAGTTTTCTGGATGGGAAAGGAAGGTGAGGGTTTTGATCTCCCGGACACCTTTCCAGT
Organism: Aquarana catesbeiana; assembly: GCA_037953035.1. Taxonomy (NCBI): domain Eukaryota; kingdom Metazoa; phylum Chordata; class Amphibia; order Anura; family Ranidae; genus Aquarana; species Aquarana catesbeiana. The sequence goes on from JBBHAA010000618.1 coordinate 487,820, forward strand.
GCCCCAGGAAAGAATTAAGATCCTAGGCATTGAATTTGGACCTGGCGATTATGGCCTCAAAAACTGGGAAGGCAGACTGGAAATTGCCAATACTAAGGTGGTCAGCTGGAAGAGATGGAAGTTATCTATGAGGGAAAGGGTTGATCTGATTAAGACTTACCTGATTCCGATCTTCTTGTATGTCAGCTTTGTCTGCATCTTGCCAGTGTCTCTCTATGCTAGGGTCAGTAGTGTGTTCTTCCAGATGTTGTGGGGGAACAGACTGAACCCCATCAAGAGGAATGTCACCTATCTATCCAGGAGGGAGGGTGGCTTAGGTATGGTCAACCCAGTTCTTTTCTTTTCACTGCTTTTTCTCAAGTTTAATATTGGTAATATGCTTGCAGTGGAACCTCCTGGATGGGCAGGCATATTTAGATCTTGGTTTAGGCCTTTTCTACGACTTTGGGAAGAAGGTGGCCAAGTAAAGAATCTCAGGGGTCATCGTGGTCAGCTACCAGCCTATGTCGCTCCTTGCCTGAAGTTACTACAGCAGTGGCGATTGTCGGCTGAAGATCTCAGATCGGTTCCGAGGAAAGTCCTTATGAGCCGAGTCTTGAGCGAAGTCTTTCATGACCCATTGGCCTTAAGGGATTGCCCAGGCCCAGTTTTGAGGGCAGGGTTAAGACTTATTAATTTGGACAGAGTACCCCCTAAATTCAGGGATCTGGCCTGGTTGTGCTTCCATGGGAGGCTCTATGTTAGGGGCAATTTGAAATTCCGCAGTGGGGTGGATCGTAGCTGTCCTCGGGAGGAGTGTGCAGGTGAGGAGGAGACTATGGACCATTTTCTGCTTCATTGCCCCTTTAACATAGAGGTGTACAAACAGGTGGGGCTGGCCCTCGGTGTCCCTTTCCTCTCCAGGCTGGGTTATGCTGAGTGGGTGTACGGAGCATTCAATACTGGTGGTGGTTTTTGTTTAGATACACTTTTTCTAGTTAGCCTAGTAGTCCGTTATTTCACTTGGAACGCACGGTGTCAGGTCAGCATTCGGCATAAAATCCTTCCTGTTCAGGTGGTGGTGTTTGACATTCTGCATGAGGTGGAGAAGATTCAGGTACTTGAGAGAGACAAGCGGAGTCAGGGGGCTTGGTTGAAGGCGTGGAGGGGTTTCAAGCCTCCCTGACTGCCAGGAGTCTCTTTCCCGGGTGTGGCTGTCTGTCTCTTATCACCCTAGATTATTATTTTTTTGGGGATTAATTTTTGATAAATGGCTGCGTACATAGGTGATGGGTTGTGCCTCTTAGGCCCTCTCTGCTGCTTTATGTAAATAATTTTGGTAGTGGATTATGTATATATTGTATATATTCTGAACATGGATGTGTATTCCTTGGATTTCTGTTGAAGTTTTGTACTATGGTTTTGTTTTTTACTTTTGTATAAAATTGGTTGCTTGATTCTTTTTAATAAAAGATCAATAGTGCCCCTTCATTGGTGTCAGTGGGAGGAATGGTGCTGGAGTTGGGTATTAATCTGTTTTGTTTTTTTTTAATTTTCAGGATTCAATCAAACTCGAATGGATTACACAACAGAGAACACAATACGACTGGCGATATCTGGCTGTGTGTTATTGATCGCTTGCTTTAGTCTTACCCATCACATGAAGACTGAAGTGATGAGTCCTTCTACCGACACACTTGAGATGTGCTAAAGTCCTCCAGACCCCAAAAAAGGAAAGGCTGACCAGGGTTCTCTTCATTATTATATCATCCTCTGCACATCCAAAAATGTCTTACAGAAATATGTAAGCAGGAAACTCTCTTGTAACCCATAAGAGACTGTATGGACCATTGACTAATACTCTTCACCAAGTATTTAATACAACGCCACAGAAAATTGTTGTAACCATAATAACGTGTAACTTCCATTTAAACTCCAACTCCTGGCTCCATGGAACTCCTCAAAACATTAAATGCACCATTAAATGCTAGGTTTAGGGCTAAAGTTAGCAGTAATCATTGGAGTTAGGGTTAGTGGTAATTGTTACAGTTGGGGATCGAGTCAAATTAGGGTTAGTGTTCTAACAATAACAATTACTGCAAACCTCAATCCTAACAATTACCGCTAACCCTAAACCTAACCCTAACTTTAGGGTCTATCTATCCCTAACCTTAACCCTACAATTTAGCCCTAACATAAGCCCTTAACCCTAGCTCTGTATACTAACTCTAACATTTATCCCTAACCCTAGCTCTTAACCCTAGCCCTTTATACTAACCCTAACATTTATCCCTAACCCTAGCTCTTAACCCTAACCCTAGCCCCTATACTAATCCTAACATGCAACCTTGGACACATAAAGGCTTTTGCACTATTTTTGATGCAACTTTCATATGACTTGAGTGCCAGAGAGTGTAAAGTCGCATCAAGGTCTTGCATTTTTGGTGCAAGTCCATTGAAGTCTATTACATGCAAAATGCAATCTGCTGCGGGAAAAAAAGTCCCTGACCCTTTTGTAAAAAGCGAAATCCATAGATGTGAAAAAAACACAAGGGTGAGGGCAAAAAGGAGAAACCACTCGGGGTGGGGAGCCACACGGCCTTGCACTCACACTAACATGCTCACTCTTCTTGTTTGAATGATGCTGGCCGATTAAGGACATCCTGTGATGAGAAATGGTACTGCAGGGGACAGCTTATGTTTGATGGTGAGTTTTGCAGCTGGAGCTGCTTTTTCTTTTTTTTTATAAAAGACCTGGAGGATTTTTTAAAAATAAAAATTACCCCTGAGTTGGGCTTTAACTTACAGATTTTACCAATCAGCACTCTTAGCTTCTGTGTTGGATGTCTTACATGCTTTTGTAGCCTATTATGCCCCTTTTTTTATTGTGGGAGTCCTCAGGCAGCTGCTTGAGGAGTGTCAACTATATACAAAACTTTTTGTGTTGGACTTCAAGGCTCCCCCATCTGTAGGATTTACGGCTTTGGATTACAGGGCAATGGTTAACATGTACAGTGCTCAGCATAAATGAGTACACCCCTTTTTAAAAGTAAGATTTGAATCAGTATTTCAGAATCAGAGTTTTTTAGAACATTTGTTTAGCTCAATTACATGAAAGTAAGGTTAATAATATAACAGATTACAAAAAAGTCAGTTTTACTCAAATTAGTTGATGCAAAAATGAATACACCCCACAACAAAAACTACTCCATCTACTATTTTGTATGACCTCCATGATTTGTAAGGATAGCACCAAGTCTCCTAGACATGGAATGAACAAGTTGGTGACATATTGCAACATCTTTCTTTTTCCATTGTTAAAGAACGACCACTTTTATAGCCTGGATGCTGGATGGAGAGTGATGCTCAACTTGTCTCTTTAGAATTCACCATAGGTGTTTCATTGGGTTTAGATCAGGAGACATACTTGGCCACTGAATCACTTTCACCCTGTTCTTCTTTTCAGAAAAGCAACAGTGGCCTTAGATGTGCGTTTTGGATTATTGTCATGTTGAAAAAGTGCATGATGACCAAGGACACAAAGTGATGGTAGTTTCTTCTCTTTCAATAAAGAGCAGGACATCTGTGAATTCATGATACCTTCAATAAAATGTAGCTTCCCGACACCATAAACACTCATGTAGCCCCACAGAAGGACACTACCACCACCATGTTTCACTGTAGGCACCATGCATTTTTCTTTGTACTCCTCTCATTTGCGACGCCATACAGTTTTGAAGGCATCAGTTCCAAAAACATTTATCTTGGTCCCATCTCTCCGGAGTACAGAGTCCCAGTAGTCTTCTTCTTTTTCAGCATGGGTCCTGGCAAATTCTAGGTGGGCTTTTTTGTGCATGGGCTTTAGGAGAGGCTTCCTTCATGGGCGACACCCATGCATGACATTCCTGTGCAGTGTATGCCGTACTGTGTCACGGGAAACAATCACCCCAGTTTGAATTTCTACTTCTTTAGCTAATTGCAATGAACTTGCATGTTGATTTTCTTCACCCCTTCTCATCAGAAGACGCTCATGTAGAGGTGTTAACTTCTGTGGACGGCCTGGACGTCTCTGTGAGATGGTTGCTGTTCCATCTTTGCTAGATTTTTGTATCACTTTTTTCACAGTATTCTGACTGATAAGTAAAGCTTTGCTGATCTTCTTGTAGCCTTCACCATTCTTGTGTAAAGAAATGATTTTCATTCCCAGGCCCTGTGACATTTTTCTTCCATGTGGTGCCATTGCTGACAGCATGAAATGAGAAGGGGTATTCTTTGTTAAGTAACACCCCTTTTATAAGCAACTGTCTGCTGCACACCTGTTTAATTAATAATTAGACTCACCTGTAGTTGAATTCTTGTTAATTAGGATTTTGTTGTCTAAAATTTAGCTTTGCTCCTAAAGCATTGTACACAGGATCAGATTGTTGGCCAACAAAGCGTCAGACTTTTGTCCGAAGGGCGTGTGCCAGGAACTTGTCTTGCATACTAACGGCACACAATTGTCGGCCAACAAACACGAACGTAGAGACGTACTACGTGGAATTTCAGCTCTTGGGCGCCACCCTTTGGGCACCTTCTGCTAATGTCGTGTTTGGTGAGCACTGATTCCGAGCGTGCGTGTTTGTACTTTGGACTTTTGTGTGATGAACTTGTGTACAGACGATAGGAAAATCTGCCAACAGACCGTTGTCCGTCGAACATTTACTAGCCTGCCATTCAACATTTATTGGCAGAAAGTTGGACAACAAATGTCTGATGCAGCATACTAACAGTCGGATTTTAGGCAAACAGTCTGTCATCACACAATCCCCTGCCAAAGATCCGATCGTGTGTACGAGGCTTAAGACTTTCATTGGGGTGTATTCATTTTTGCAACATGGTCTTATATGAATTTGTTAGGAGAAAATTCTTATTTTTGTGTGCAAATTAACAAACCTTGGTCACAATCAATGGCCCGCATTTGTGGGAGTATTTTGTAGTATAGTGTCCCATAGAAAATGTTTATTCTGTAAGGAAAGTAAAGGTTTTCTGACAAATCTGTTGGGGTGTACTCATGTATGCTGAGCACTAGACATGTGCGGTTCGTTTCGTACGAATCGAAAATTCGCATGAATTTCCAAAAATTCGTTCATTCGGAAGCATCCGAAATACGAATTTCTATGCTTCCGAACTGTATACGAAATACGAAATTTCATTGACGAATTTCGGATCCAAATTCCGTTACAACGGAAACGTGACTGTTTTTTTGTTGACCAATCAGAGGTTTTCTTCTGCTGCTGAGTGAGGGTTGGGAAAATTACCTTTTTTAATATGGGAGTGGGAGACTGGTACTGGTAGTGGATGGGAGATTCAGAATCGGACAAAATAAGAATGTTTAATATCGTTTTATGATTGTCATAATAATTACGATTATTTGTTATGATGAAGTTAAAAACCCAGGAAGTCAGCACAGCACATGGTGGGAGCCCCTCATAATGAGCACAACAGGGGTACAGCCCAAGAAGGAAGTCAGCACAGCACAGGGATGGTGGGAGCCCCTCATAATGAGCACAGCACAGGGATGGTGGGAGGCCCTCATAATGAGCACAGCAGGGGTACAGCCCCAGGAGGAAGTCAGCATAGCACAGGGATTGTGGGAGCCCCTCATAATGAGCATAATTAGTCCGACGACTGCCATATTGAGAAAGGTATTGTTTGCTTTTTAAATTCATCATAACGAACGTTCGTAATTGTTACGAAAAGTTAACGAACCTAAGAAAATTCGTATTTCGAAAAAGATACACCAAGCTTATGGCTCCCAAGCTTCAGCTACTTTTCTCCCACAGCTTAGAGGTTAACTCCTTACCGCCCACTATGTTCGGTGCCCACATTATACTCATCCCTAAACCGGGCTCAAACACTGTGCCTCAAACAGGCCTATTTCTCTATCAAACTACGACCTAAAAACTCTGGCCACTAGGTTGGTCAGAGTCCTGCCCGAACTGGTTGACACCGATCAAACCGGGTTCATGCCAAGACAATCCACCGACATCAACCTGCCAGGAGTTTTCACTCATCTGCAGCTCCCAAATTCTCATTCCCAAACCTGTGTAATGGTTGCATTAGATATTGAAAATGCCTTTGATACGGTAATCTGGCAATACATGAAATCAGTCCTACAGACATTTGGATTCGGTCCCTCATTATGCAAGTGGACAGACATATTATACAAATCCCCAATAGCGCAAGTCAAATTCTTGACTGTAGAGAGAGGTACTAGGCAGGGGTGTCCCCTCTCCCAATGGAACCCCTGGCTACGGCCCTCAGGAACTCAGACTCAGTAAAAGGCATCAAGGTTGGCTCTATCATGGAAAAACTCGCTCCATACGCGGATGACCTCATGCTTTTTCTCAATGACCCGGGACCCTCCCTCCGTGCTGCTCTGAACATTAATCATAAATTTTCCGAATTATCTGGGCTGAGAGTCAATTGGAACAAATCTCAAGCACTCCCTATTGACCCTCAGGCAAATCTTCATGCAGATCCCCCTCTGTCTCCCTGACCTGGTCCTCCCACTTTGCTAAATTAAATCTATACCCCTTACTCACCCAACTCAAACTTAAACATTGAGCCTGGAATAACCTGCCATTATCCCTTGTAGGCAGGATAAACCTACTCAAAATGAAATTCCTCCCAGTTTTTCTTTATGCTCTGAGGCACTCCCCAAATTTAATCCCCAAAGCCTTCTTTCAAAACTTTGACTCCACTAAAACCTCCTTTCTGTGGAAGTCTAGCCCCCCCAGAATAAATAAATCTATACTCAAAAGGCCCTGGACAGAGGATAGTCTAGCCTGTCCGGATCTTCAGAAATATTTCTTTGCTGCACTACTATCTCACGTTCACAACTGGTTAGCCTCAGACGACACCAAAGCTGCTGTAGTCCTTGAGGCCACGCACCTCGGTTCATACGAGGTTCTGAGAAATGCTCTACATAGAGGAGTTAGGGCCCCCTCTCCTCTCACACTCTCCATGAAGGCAATGATCAGGGCTTGGCAACTAGTGGTATGTAAACTACAAGGAGACCCTCACACTAGATCTCCGGAACACCCCCCTGTGGCACAACCCACATTTGTCAGAGTTTCAGTCTGTCCCGGACCCAGGGTTCTGGGCTGCCAGAGGTATAAAAAAACTGGAACATGTCTGTACTAATGGCTCCCTGCTATCCTTTGATACCTTTAAGGAGAAATGTGGGCTTACTAATCAACAATTCTTTCGATTTCTTCAACTTTGCCACACCTTCACTACCCAATTTGGATCCACCCCAGTGCTTCTTCTACAGTCCAACCTTGAGTCCACATTGGGGGAAGTCCCTCTGCTCAAACCCATCACTACCATTTACTAGGCCTTATTACCCTCAGTCCACTTTGGTCTGGAGGATTTGTTCTTTAAATGGCAGGACGTAATCCCTGATCTTGAATCAGAGGACTGGGAAGATGCCTAGGAGTATCCTTTTCTACAACTTATCCCGTAAGAGATCGGTTGATACAATTTAAACTGATCCACAGGGTTTACTTGTCACCACAGAGGCTATCCAAAATGTACCCAAATTCCTCCTCAAACTGTTACGCCCCGTACACACGGTCGGACATTGATCGGACATTCCGACAACAAAATCCTAGGATTTTTTTCGACGGATGTTGGCTCAAACTTGTCTTGCATACACACGGTCACACAAAGTTGTCAGAAAATCCGATCATTTTGAACGCAGTGACGTAAAACACGTAAGTTGGGACTATAAACGGGGCAGTAGCCAATAGCTTTCATCTCTTTATTTATTCTGAGCATGCTTGGCACTTTGTGCATCAGATTTGTGTACACACGATCGGAAATTCCGACAACGGATTTTGTTGTCGGAAAATTTTATAGCCTGCTCTCAAACTTTGTGTGTCGGAAAATCCAATGGAAAATGTGTGATGGAGCCTACACACGGTCGGAATTTCCGACAATAAGGTCCTATCACACATTTTCTGTCAGAAAATCCGACCGTGTGTACGGGGCATTAGAAGTGTGGTATAGCTGAAGCCGACTTCAACCATATGTTATGGTCCTGTCCCAAGATCCAGTCCTTTTGGACGGAGGTCACAAATTTCATAGAAACCCTGCTCATGTTCCCCTGAAGGTGTCGATCTGCCTGCTGGGTCTGGTCGGCCCCCTGGCCCCTGCCGATCAACCAGAACCCTAATAGGGCTCCTGTTATTTTATGCTAGGAAGGCTTTACTCATAAAATGGAAACAACCAGAGGTACCCACCTTGAATTCATGGAATTTGTTGATCAACTCAGAGGTGCCGTTATACAAAGCGGCTTATCCCGCTAGCTACTGCCCAGCAAAGTTTGACAAAATTTGGCAAGTGTGGTTAGATTCAGACATATCGAATGTGGCACAATAAGATCTAGATCCCTTTGTTAGTTTACTTTAACCAATGTCTTGTAGCACTGAAGACCTAATTTTGCTGTTATTTGATGGTACGCCTAGGTGCGTTTCTCCCAGCCTAAACACCCCTCCCTGAAGTGGTCACCTACAGTGCATGACCCATTATCCTTCCCAATCTCCTATCAAATTGATAGCACAAGCAGTTTAAGTTGTAGCTGTTACATTAGATACATTAGAACTTAAATGATTGTTATAATGTGTGTTGTTTAAGCCGGGGTATGCCCAGAGGCATTATTCTGTAATTTCCTATTTTATTTTAAATTTTTTAATTATTTTTTTCTCCTCTTTTTCTTTTCTTTCCACACAAAACTCAATAAAAAGTATTTTCAAAAAAAAAAGAAAGAGTGTGCCATGCAATATCAGCCAGCAAACTACTTTCTAGACCAGGAGTCCAGAGAATTGCTGCTGATAGGATACTGTGATAATAAAACAACCCACGTCTTCAGGGGACAGGAAGCCATATGTGACATCTCAGACTTATATATACATGCAATGCAGTGTAGCTCCAAAATGGGATTTAAGATACCTCATATTCAGAATCCACTTTCCAAGGTGTTTTTATTAGTAGTAGATACATTAAAAGAATTAACAAAAATAGTTAAGGTTAATAAAAACCTTGATGTTTGATGTTTATTATATACAAATTATTACACTCCATTTAGTGGACACAAATAAAAACTCCATCTAGTAGCTCGAAAATTCTGTATATAATATCCATCAGATGGAACAAACTCCATCTAGTGGACAGAGTGGGGAACAGCTTTTCAACCAAGACATTTTTTAAACAGATTGATCGAAATGGCGATCATGAAAAAAAAGAAGAATCACGGGTTAATAAATTTGATACCGAGTGGCAATACCGAATATTTTCACGAGTACTCACGAAAATGCTCCCGATACCGGAGCCGATACTTTGCGGTGCGATTTGCACAGAAATAAAATGAAAGTGTGAAAATCGCACACTGCAAAGAATTGCATGCAATTTGAACAGGAATGCGGTGTAATTCCTGTCCAAATCACATGCAATTCCCCCCACTGCTCCTCTGCATAGTGTCCCCGTCCCACCGATGATAGAAAATCACAGTGGCTGGAGGTGCTCACAGAGCTGGAGGAGATGTATAGACGGGCCGCCCCCGAGCTGACATCACTTCCACCCTCTACTGACAGGGCTCCCGAAACTTCTCCTCCAGCCCTGTGAGCACCTCCAGCAGCCGTGGTTTTCTATCATTAGCGGGATGGGAACACTATGTAGATGCATGTAGTTGGATTTGAGCAGGTATGTACTTTAATGAGAGTTATAAGATTTTTAATAAACTCCCCATTAGATGGCGCTACACTTTCTATACTGGGCTCACACACACAGGAAAGGTTGGGGACATCGCATACACCGCATTCCAGTTCAAATCGTATGCAATTCTTTGCAGTGCAATTTGCGCCCATGCATTTTGTATTAACTGCAAAGTATCGGTGTTTGGTATCGGTGAGTACTTGACCGAATGTATCAGTACCAACGAAGATTATGGGTCTTCGTTGGGATGGTGGTTCAGCTTCAACAGCTCACATTGACAGGAGATGCAGGAGAGAGCAGACGTCTGTGTTAGCAGTTCCAGCCATCCGGCTCCAGCTATCCGGCCACCTAGCCATCCAAGACTCATCCCGGACTCTCCAGTGGAACTGTACCGGGACCCCCCCTTCCATCGTGCCATCCACTGCCATCTGGATGCCGCGTTCCAACCTGCCAGCTGCATAGGCCTTCCCCGCAGGACACTCCGCGGCTTCAACCTAGCGCCATCAGGACACCCCGCGGTTCCGGCCTAGCTCCGGCCAGTGCCGGCCTGCCGCTTCACCTCCCACAGCCCGATCAGGAGCCCTACCGGTAGGCCCGCGCACCACCTCCTACCAGATCATCATCTCCATCCTCGGACACATCGTTAGCCGCACCGGGATCCGTGCAGCTGGACAGCCCGCGGCTCGGGCCTAGCCGGTGGCCATCTTGGTCCTCCCTCCCGAGGCCACAGCACTCCGCCGGCAGATCATCCGCGCTCATCCCAGCAGGACCCACCAGGACCTCTGTCTCAGCGGACCCCCCCTCCTTGCCCAGCTCACCAGTACACCTCACCACAGCCGCCGTTCGATCGCCCCATCTCTAGCCACTAGACTCAGGGGACAGACTGCCGCTGCGGCCTAGCTCCGGCCTTGCTGGCCACCTCCAGGTTATCCACGGCTCATGCCCTACCCGGCGTCCATCGCAGAATCTCCCAGAGGCGACGGCAGTACCAGTACCAGTAAGTAGTGGCCAGGTCCCCCAGAGCCCTCTCCCTCCTTCCACTGCCCCTCCCTCCCATCACTCCTCCCAGTCATCTCTTCTCCTTCTGGATCATCCTGGATCAGGTAAGCTCACTGGGGCTTCACTAGCAGTTGATCCAGGTTCCCAGAGTCCGATTGCTCCCCGGGGGTTGAGAAAGGAATTTTTTCCTCTGCTGCAGCAATTGACCAGGTCAGCTAGGGGTTTTTCGCCTTCCTCTGGATCAACAGGAAGGTAGGTTAGGCCAGCAGGTGCCCCCCCCCCCCCTCATCACAACCTCCAGAACTTTCCGCACTGTCATCCGGACCATCAACAACACCACCCCAGTAGCAGTGGCAGGCTTCATAACCTCCATCCTCTCAGCAAGCTCATCATCGCCACATCAGTACCATCATCATCAGATCATCCTACCTTCTGCAACTTTTTCTTTTCTCACCATGTGCAACTTCAAATACTCAGCAGATGCCCTCCACAGGCTAAGGAATACCGTCTCAACATTACCAACCTACATTCAAAAAAGACTACAAAAAGAACAATTACTAAAGACCAACCTACAATCAACCATCAAATATAGGGAGACACCAATTCCACTACAACAACTAGCATGCGCCCTGATCAACACTAGATCTGCAGTCAAGCACAGACTGGAAATCCACGACTTCATCATCGAAAACAACATAGATTGCCTTTTCATCACGGAAAGCTGGCTAACACCTGACTGCAACACCATCTTAACCGAATTGGTGTCTGGGAACTACAGGATCCGAACTGAGCATAGAAAAGGAAAAAAAGGAGGCGGCCTAGCAGTAATCTTCAAATCTCACCTTGCACTCACCAAACCAACTTTACAGAGCTCAGTGCCATTCATGGAGACACTCTCCCTTCATCTTCAAACAACACCCCAAAACACCATTCACATACTACTATGCTACATACCACCAGGACCGAAGACTAATCTCCTTACACCCTTCACGGAATTCATCTCTAGACACAGCCTGAAAACCAAAAACTTTATGGTACTTGGGGACTTCAACCTCTGGGCAAACTCTACCCTAGACCCTATCGCCACCGCCTACATTAACCAACTGGAAGTACTTGGTCTCCAGCAACTGATAAATGCTCCGACACATGGTTCAGGACATCTTGGACCTCATCTTTAAACAAAATATGGACATCAACATATTCAACAATGTACCACTACCCTGGACGGACGACCACGCTATCAAATTTAAAATCGCCACCAACTCCACCCTCCAAAAACGGAATCACGCAATAACAACACACTGGTCTAGATCTCAGAAGAAACTCCGAACTCTTCAAAACCACATTATCAAACAAAATAGCAACCCTAAATTCAAACCACTCAACTGAACAAACACTCAACTCCCTAAACAAGGCATTACTACAAACAGCAGACTCAGTGGCTCCAAAACACAGAACACTCATCAGCAAAAAAACTCGGGATGGTTTACGGGCATCCTTACTCTACTGAAGCGTGAACGCAGAAGAGCTGAAAGAGCCTGGAGAAGAAATTATACTAAGGAAAACCACTCAAACCACTCAAAGTTCACCGAGAAATATCACAAAGCAATCTTCAAAGCAAAAATAGAACATTTCTCGAACACCATCTCAACAGCCTTAAACCGCCCTCGTGAACTTTTCAAAATAGTCGCCCAGACTATGAACCCAACCTGCCTAGAGCCCCCAGCAAATGAAACTCAAGAATTCTGCAATGAGTTATCAGACTTTTTCATCGACAAAATCGACAACATCCGGAAAACAATTCAACAGAAAAAAACAACCAACCTCAATCAACCAAAGCAAAAAGAGGAAATCGATACGAACATCACACAAGCACCAAATTTCTCGCTAATCCTAATCACCACTGACATCACCAAAAACATCATCAGAAGCCTCAGAGACAGCACTTCAAACGACATCATTCCGACAAAACTTCTGAAATGATGTTCCGACATCCTGGCTCCTATTATAACACATCTCATCAATCAGTCATTCAAAAAAGGGACTGTCCCGATCGCCCTCAAGCAAGGCATCGTCAAACCGCTTTTAAAGAAACCCAACCTCGACCCTAAAGACCCCAACTACCGCAGACCGATAACAAGTCTTAACACCATCTCCAAGGTCATGGAGAAAGCAGTCGTACAACAGCTATAACTCCACCTGGACACACACAAACTCTTGGACCCCCTGCAATCAGGCTTCCGACCAGGCCACGGCACAGAAACGGCACTTCTCAAAGTATGGGACGACACCCTCGAAGCTGCAGATGACGGAGAATCAAGTCTCCTGGTACTGTTGGACCTCAGTGCAGCATTCGATACAGTGGACCACAACACCCTACTCATTCACAGAAGTAGCAGGAGTAATAGATTCAGAGCTACAATGGTTCGCATCCTTCTTGGAAAATCGCTCTCAGACAGTGAAACTAGGAGCCTTCACCTCTGAAACCTGGGCAATATCGTATGGAGTCCTTCAAGGGTCACCTTTATCACCAGTGCTCTTCAACATCTACATTCGTCCTCTCCTCAAAATCATCAGAAAATCGGACCTCTGCTACCACTCGTACGCTGATGACACGCAACTATACTTTCGCATCACCGGACAAAAAAGACCATTATCAGCAACTTTAAAAATGCCTCACATTGATAGACGACTGGATGACCACTAGCTACCTCAAACTCAACGGATCCAAAACAGAGCTTCTTCTACTACACGCAAACCAAAATACAAAAAACAAGAACCCTTGGCCACCGCCCACCCTCTTTGGACAGACCATCGCCCCAAGCACCAAAGCCAAAAGTCTTGGAGTTATTTTTGACTAGGAATGTCAATGGATGCACTAAATGGATCAGTAGTCAGCGGATCTCACCATCTTCTTCGCCTGCTATGCAGACTAATCCCCTTCATTCCAAAAAAGGACAAAGCGGCAGTAGTTGGAACTATCATTAACTCCTGACTCGACTATGCAAACTCCCTCTACACCGGACTACCTAAATACCAGATTGCACACCTACAACTCATCCAAAACACTGCAGCAAGACTGATAACAGGAGAAAAAACCCTGGGAGTCCATCTCCCCATCCCTGAGGAGCCTACATTGGCTAACCATTCAAGACCCTCTGCCTCACCCACAAATGCCTACAAGGAAACGCGCCTCAATACCTTTGCGAGAAAATAAAATGCTACATACCTAATCACAGTCTTCGATCAACCGACCAAAACCTCCTCCACGTTCCCAAATCCCGCTACAAATCGAAGAGAGAACGAAGATTCGCAGTCCAAGGACCACAGCTATGGAACACTCTACCGACCAACATCCGCATGGAAGAAAACCATCAGGTCTTCAGGAAAAAACTCAAGACCTTCCTCTTCTAACAAGCTGGACCCACAAGACGGACCAAGCACCTTGAGGCCATTCAGTTCGCATTTGCTGCACTGCTACACTGGAATCTTGAGGTGTGCAGGGGCCATATTTTGGAGGTACACACTGTTGTGCCGAAGATTGCTATATTCACATGCTTGGTTAATCTCTTATGATCTGGAGGTTAACCTTATGATAAGCACTTTGTATTGGTGGTGGGGACCAGTCTCAAAAAGGTGCTGTCACAAACAGAGATCATGACATTGGTGTGTCCCATACTTTTCGTAGTGGATGGTCTTATTTCATATATGGACACTAATTAGCTTTGCGCTTCATGAATTTTGATGTTTGTTTATACATGGATTGATATGCACAGAAGCACTTTATTGTTTATGATTTTGTAATAATTCACATAGACATACTTTATGTTAATGAACTTTATTGTGCATTCATTTTTTTTATATGTGTTACATTCCAGCACTATATATATATACTGTATATACAGTATCTCACAAAAGTGAGTACACCCCTCACATTTTTGTAAATATTTTATTAATCTTTTCATGTGACAACACTGAAGAAATGACACTTTGCTACAATGTAAAGTAGTGAGTGTACAGCTTGTATAACAGTGTAAATTTGCTGTCCCCTCAAAATAACTCAACACAGCCCCAGACCATGACACTCCCACCACCATGCTTGACTGTAGGCAAGACACACTTGTCTTTGTACTCCTCACCTGGTTGCAGCCACACACGCTTGACACCATCTGAACCAAATAAGTTTATCTTGATCTCATCAGACCATAGGACATGGTTCCAGTAATCCATGTCCTTAGTCTTCTTGTCTTCAGCAAACTGTTTGCGGGTTTTCTTGTGCATCATCTTTAGAAGAGGCTTCCTTCTGGGACGACAACCATACAGACCAATTTGATGCAGTGTGCGGCGTATGGTCTGAGCACTGACAGGCTGACCCCCCACCCCTTCAACCTCTGCAGCAATTCTGGCAGCACTCATACATATATTTCCCAAAGACAACCTCTGCATATGACGCTGAGCACATGCACTCAACTTCTTTGGTCGACCATGGCAAGGCCTGTTCTGAGTGGAACCTGTCCTGTTAAACCGCTGTATGTTCTTGGCCACAATGCTGCAGCTCAGTTTCAGGGTCTTGGCAATCTTCTTATAGCCTAGGCCATCTTTATGTAGAGCAACAATTCTTTTTTTAAGATCCTCAGAGAGTTCTTTGCCATGAGGTGCCATGTTGAACTTCCAGTGACCAGTATGAGAGAATGAGAGCGATAACACCAAATTTAACACACCTGCTCCCCATTCACACCTGAGACCTTGTAACACTAACGAGTCGCATGACACCGGGGAGGGAAAATGGCTAATTGGGCCCAATTTGAACATTTTCACTTAGGGGTGTCCTCACTTTTGTTGCCAGCGGTTTACACATTAATGGCTGTGTGTCGAGTTATTTTGAGGGGACAGAAAATTTACACTGTTATGCAAGTTGTACACTCACTACTTTACATTGTAGAAAAGCGTAATTTCTTCAGTGTTGTCACATGAAAAGATATAATGAAATATTTACAAAAATGTGAAGGGTGTATTTACTTTTGAGAGATACTGTATGAATTGATATATTTAAATGGAGTGATGGACAGAACACCCAGTGTACTTATTGGCTGAGGAGGCAGCAAAAGGTAGTGCAGGCTATAGGGTAAAGACTCCTGTACAAGATGCATCTGCAGGGCCTCATGATCCCGCCACCCCCTGAGTAGGGTTGCCACCTGTCTGGGATTCACCCGGACAGTTTGGGTTTTGAATTGTGTGTCTGGGTTCCAAACCGCCTGAAACCCGGTCACATCATTCAGGCCAGACTATAGCTTCCCAGCAGGTTTGCTGGCTGCAGTTGTCTAAGCCGAGAGTGTCTGTTACACTCTCTTTCACATTGCCCAAAGCCAGCACTAACAATACTAACAATTCCCCCACCCCACGCCCCCCACACTGACAGGAGAGGAGAGAGGGCTCGATCTGCTCCTCTTCCTCTCACCCCTACCCCTCTGTGTCTGCCTGCCCAAAACTCCAATTCCCGGTGCTGTGCCTCCGAAAATGAAAGTGGGGGTGGGAAAATTGAAACCCAGCAGTCACAGATAGATCTGGATGAGAGGTGCTGACTGACAAGTGAGTACACCAAGGTAAATCAGTGTTCTCAGAGCACCCCATACGTCAGATCAGAGTTCCCCTTTACAACAGAGGCCGCAGTGTTCTCCCTTACATCAGAGGTTCCCAGAACATCCCCAATGTCAGAGTCTCCAGAGTTCTTCCTTACATCAGAGTCTGTAGAGTTCCCCCCTTACAGTGTAAGGGAACTCTGCGAGTTCAGATGTAAAAGGGGAACTCTTTGTACTCTGATGTAAAGGGGGACTCTTGTGATTAACTTTATATGATTGAAAATGTTATTTAATTGCAAAATATACTGTATTTTTAACTCTATAAGATGCACTTTTTCCCCAAAAAATATGGGGGAAAATGTCTCTGCGTCTTATGGAGCGAACACTGACCATGCAATGCCACCATGTTGGTACCAGGAGCAGAGAGGCAGGAGAGCGGAGGACAGGCATCCCAAGACCCCACGAGCGTGGGCGATCTCCCGCTGGGCCTGTCACTCAGACAGAAGACAGAGCAGCCTGAGCAGGGGCTGTCTTCTGTCAAGCGGATGTGATGACATCAGGTAAGGCTGCATCTATGGGACTGGTGAGACTGCATCTATGGGACTAGTGAGGCTGCATCATTGGGGCTGGTAAGGCTGCATCTATGGGACTGATAAGGCTGCATCTATGGGACTGGTGAGGCTGCATCTATGGGACTGGTGAGGCTGCATCTATGGGACTGGTAAAGCTGCATCTATGGGACTGATAAGGCTGCATCCATGGGACTGGTGAGGCTGCATCTATGGGACTGGTGAGGCTGCATCTATGGGACTGGTGAGGCTGCATCTATGGGACTGGTGAGGCTGCATCTATGGGACTGATGAGGCTGCATCTATGGGACTGGTGAGGCTGCATCTATGGGACTGGTGAGGCTGCATCTATGGGACTGGTGAGGCTGCATCTATGGGACTGATGAGGCTGCATCTATGGGACTGGTGAGGCTGCATCTATGGGACTGATGAGGCTGCATCTATGGGACTGGTGAGGCTGCATCTATGGGACTGGTGAGGCTGCATCAATGGGACTGATGAGGCTGCATCTATGGGACTGGTGAGGCTGCATCTATGGGACTGGTGAGGCTGCATCTATGGGACTGGTGAGGCTGCATCTATGGGACTGATAAGGCTGCATCTATGGGACTAGTGAGGCTGCATCATTGCGGCTGGTAAGGCTGCATCTATGGGACTGATAAGGCTGCATCTATGGGACTGGTGAGGCTACATCTATGGGACTGGTGAGGCTGCATCTATGGGACTGATAAGGCTGCATCCATGGGACTGGTGAGGCTGCATCTATGGGACTGGTGAGGCTGCATCTATGGGACTGGTGAGGCTGCATCTATGGGACTGATAAGGCTGCATCTATGGGACTGGTGAGGCTGCATCTATGGGACTGGTGAGGCTGCATCTATGGAACTGGTGAGGCTGCATCTATGGGACTGATAAGGCTGCATCTATGGGACTGGTGAGGCTGCATCTATGGGACTGGTGAGGCTGCATCTATGGGACTGGTGAGGCTGTATCTATGGGACTGGTGAGGCTGCATTTATGGGACTGGTGAGGCTGCATTCATGGGACTGGGGAGGCTGCATTTCTTTGGCACAGGCCAGGCTGGATTTTATGGCACTGGTAAATATTTTAGTACACCATTTGGTTCAGAATATTTTTTTCTTGTTTTCCTCCTCTAAAACCTTGGTGTGTCTTATGGAGCGAAAAATACGGTATGTATAATTTATACTATAAAAAAAATTGCCGTGCGCCTCTAAAGTGTTCGGGTTTGACTTGAAGAAAAAGTGGCAACCCTACCCCTGAGTGTCATCACCACATTTCCCATCATTAAGATGAAAATTGTGCGGAGAGTGGTGCCGAGCCCTGGGAGGTGGCAATGACAAAAAGGACCCTGCACTATTATGCGATCAGCTTGCCAGTTTTAATTTAGTAGACCCAAATATTTTCATCATACTTTTCATCAGCTGCATGTTTTCAGTGACGAAAATGAAACGAAAATAAAATTAAAATTCAGTCATTTGACAAAAACTATGACGAACATCAATTCCAATTTTCGTCAACGAACAAAAATGTGAAGGAGGGACGTTTATCCACATGACCTTCCGCTTTATTTGGAGCCCCTTCTTTCTGTTAAAGCCCCAGCCCCCTGACTCTATCGGCAAGCTGTATTGGCTGAGAGACGCAGGCTTGCCCTTTCCTTTCCCTTTCCTATGCAGTTCCACATATTACACTCATTCACACTATGTCTTTGGCACCCTCTGCTGGCTCTAAATTGGCAACATAATTCCATCCCTAGCTTATAATAATAGCACCTTAAAGCCTCTTCAATACCAGCACTTTCACCCTCTTCCTGCCCAGGCCAATTTTCAACTTTCACACTTTGAATGACAATTGTCATGCAACACTGTACCCATATGACATTTTTATTTATTTTATTTTTTTCAGACAGATATAGCTTTCTTCTGGTGTCATTTATTCACAACTCATTTTTATATTTTTTATTTTGACAAATTTTATGAATTTTATGAATGAAAAAAGACCAAAAATGTTTTAGTAGTTTCTGTTATCAAATAAATAATTTCTCCTTCACTGATGTGCGCTTATGAGGCTGCACTGATATGTGTCACTCATGGGCACTGATAGGTAGCACTGATGTGCACTGATGGGCACCACTGATGGGCACTGATTGGCACTCTTGGGGATGCACTGATAATCAGGGCACTGATTATCTGTGTAAATGTCCCCTGTCACACTTGCCGGTTACAGGCTCTCCTCATGCTGCAAAGGAATTCCAATAACTGGCAAGCTTGTTTACATGTGATCAGCTGTGATTGGACACAGCTGATCACATGGTAAAGGGCCTTCATGATTGACCCTTTACCCAGATCTGTAATCAGCTGTGTCCGAAGGAAAAAGCAATCACAGAGCGTCGGATGCGCACCGCAAGGGGGAGCGTGCAAAGGGGGTTCTGGGAGGACGTCAATGGACGCCCTCCCAGAACTGGACAACCGCATCGTAGCCTTCTTTCGGCTATAGTGCGGTCAAGAAATGGTCAGTCTGTAGAGAAAGAGAGGGGCCCTTTATGTATGTGCACAGAAGGAAACATTTATGGATTTTATTTAAAAAAGGGAACAGAAGACATTTTAAGCGGAATACAATTCTCTACAGACTGAACGGTGACATAAAAGGAAATATTTGGTGTGGTTTTAAAGAAAGTTTCCGTAGAAAAGTATTTCACAGTTGACAGGTTTTAAAAGGGGAAATGGACAGTGATTTTGTCTCTGTCAGTGTAAACCGTTTTTCCGACACAACTGTCATTGTTTTCACAGAGATTTGGTGGCAGTTCAAAGTCTGGTGCCTTGTGACATGACAGAGATCTACTGCTCCCTGTCATCGGGAGCAGTGATCGCTGTCATGTCCTAGATAGCCCATTCCCCCCACAGTTAGAATTACTCCCTAGGACACACTTAACCCCTTGATCGCCCCCTGGTGTTTAACCCCTTCCCTGGCAGTGTCATTTACACAGTAATCAGTGCATTTTTATAGCACTGATAGCTGTATGTCAATGGTCCCAAAATAGTGTCAAAAGTGTCCAATGTGCCACCATAATGTCACAGTCATGATAAAAATTGCAGATCGCCGCTATTGCTAAAAAAAATAAAATAATAATAATAAAAATGCCATAAATCTATCCCCTATTTTGTAGACGCTATAACCAATCAAAACCAATCGCGCAAACCAATCAATATACGCTCATTGCGTTTTTTTTTTTACCAAAAATAGAATACATATCGGCCTAAACTGAAGAAAAAATTTGTTTTTTTATATATTTTTTGGGGATATTTATTATAGCAAAATGTAAAAAATATTGCTTTTTTTTTCAAAATTGTTGCTCTTTTTTTTGTTTATAGTGCAAAAAATAAAAAACGCAGAGGTGATCAAATACCAAAAGAAAGCTCTATTTGTAGGGCGCAACATTGCACGACCGCGAAATTGTCAGTTAAAGTGATGCAGTGCCGTATCGCAAAAAGTGCTCTGGAAGGGGGTAAAATCTTCCGGGGCTAAAGTGCTTAAAGTTCAAATCCAGTATTTTTTATTACATTCATCACAGCCCCTGGTAAAATTTAAAAAAAAAGTTCTCTGTAATACTTTATCTCCGGTGCTCTCCCACAGTTCTATCACCAGCATTGGTCATCTTCTGGTCTAAATGATGCTATCGTCATCCAACCCACTTCCTGTGAGCCCAGGGAATAAAGCTGGCCATACAAAAGTAGGATTTCATTTGAAAGTTTGCACATAAATTGTTTAGCAGACATTCAATGATATTATCATGGACTCAAAACATTTTGTATGACTTTTCATTCCCTAGCCATGCAATTGCTTCAAATGTTAAACTTTGATCTCAATAAGTGATGTAATGCCCTTGTGCACTACAGTACATTCAATTTTTAAGACCTAAAGTACGTTCTCTGTTATTCACACACACCAACTGAGTTGTGATAATCCAGCAAGTGTACAAATATAAAATAGAACAAAATATAAACTAATCACAATATTACCACTTGACCTCCGGAAGGTTCAACCCCCTTCATGACCAGGCCATTTTTTCCTATTCAGCACTGCCCTAATTTAACTGGTAATTGTGCGGTCATGCAACACTGTACCCCAATGAGATTTCTATCATTTTTTTTTTCACACAAACAGAGCTTTCTTTTGCTGCCATTTGATCACCACTGGGTTTTTATTTATATCTTATTATATAAATGAAATAAGACAGAAAATTACTTTCTGTTATAAAACATATCCAATGAAATCAGGCACTTATTTTTATTGTTTTACATAGCTATACCTGCAAAAGGGGCAAACCTGAAGTCATCTAGCAGGACTTAATTTTCTGACTAAAGTTCCACTTTTAAGGATAAAGTTCTGCTGTAATTTCTGAAAAGAATGGGTGACAGCAATAGCTTAATGACCACTAGATGGTGCTTCATGTGTCATTATAGGATTAGCGCAGCACAGTCGGTGTATGAATTTTTGTGGCTTTGACAAATATCTCATAGCGTGCTAGCTGCTTCTCATTTGTTTTTGTTTCACTATATATTATGTCCAGAAGCGCGGTTTCTTTTCAGTATATACTGTAATACATTCTCTGTTAGAATTTTGGTAGTTAAGATGAGAAACTAGAAAAATGTTCCTACCTTTTAATGTTTGAATGTTTATTCCATTCATTTTGATATTGATTTGTCCACAATATTTGTTAGCAAACTGAAATTTTTGGAACAGAATTCTACACATGTATGGCCAGCTTTATAGACACTCAGCCTTGGGGCCCGTCACCAAGTCACTCTAGGACAGGGTTTCTCAACCAGGGTTCCATGAAATCCTAGGGTTCCTCCAGAAATTTCTAGGGGTTCCTTGAGCAATGACCAATTTATGCCTCCCAGATAAGTTCCCACTGACACCATTGATCTTTTTAGCTATCTGTAATGAGGTAATTCTTCTCCGAGGTCACAAGTATAAGGAACATTCTTCCCACTGACCATCACAATAATGTTTCATGAAACGTAGATATAGTAATTTTTAGCAGGGGTTCCCTGAGACTGGAAAGTTATTTCAAATTATTTCTTTGTTGAAAAGATTAAGAAAGGCGGACCTAAGATTATAGCACAAAGCTGCAAGGAACAATGTTGAGGCAAGATTTTAGTACAGCTTTGGCATCTTTGAGACCTTGGGTCACCACAGTCTACTGTACACATCTCCTTTATTTTTTACCTTCTCTTACAGAATCATTTAAAGTATTTTGTGTATAGAGGTTGGCAGGAAATTTTTCTTCTGCAAACTTCCTGCCCAATGCCTTAATGATATATCACGTGACTCTGTGGCTTCGCACGGCACTACAGTCCGAAGCTCGTTCCTTTCTTAAAAGGGTATTTTGCAACCTGTGGTAAACCACAAAGTATAATACCATACAGATATCCATGCTCTATACAAGTAGATGGTTCCATTTCAAATGTAAAGCCCCAAAAGGTGCCACCCGCCCCATCTGTTTATTTTCTCTTATTGCTGAAATAAAAAAACATAAAAACATACCTGAATCCGCTGTCACGTGATCTCCAGGGCATTTTTAGAGGTGAACGGTGGTCTGAAGCTGCTCTCC
Organism: Aquarana catesbeiana; assembly: GCA_037953035.1. NCBI lineage: Eukaryota > Metazoa > Chordata > Amphibia > Anura > Ranidae > Aquarana > Aquarana catesbeiana. The sequence goes on from JBBHAA010000618.1 coordinate 510,340, forward strand.
ATTCTCTTGACCAATCTTGTTTGGCCTCAATGGACCATGTGAGGATCTAGTGCAGGGATGTGCAATTAGTGGACCTCCAGCTGTTGCAGAACTACAACTCCCATGAGGCTTGGCAAGACTCTAACAGCCACAAGCATGACACCCAGAGGCAGAGGCATGATGGGACTTGTAGTTTTGCAACAGCTGAAGGTCCGCTAATTGCATATCCCTGATCTAGTGCATACCTCCCAACTTTTGAACTTGAGAATGAGGGACATTTCAGGGAGACAGTGACCAGCGGAGCACTTTGCGTGCCACAGCGAAAAAAGTGAGTGTGGCCAGCATGATAGTGGGAGGGGCTTCAGGGCTGTGATTAAACAAAACCTGTGCTTCCTTGTACCTATAAAATATGCTTTGATTGCTGTGCCACAAGCTGAAGTCTCCAGTGTGAACCAATCCTTAGGGAGAGAGACTGGAGAGAGAGAAGGATCACTATTATATGGAAGAAAGGAAGGAGGGATCACTATGGTACATAGAAGGCAGGAAGTAAGGGTCACTATGGCACATGGAAGGCAGGAAGGATCACTTAGGCACATGGAAGGCAGGAAGGATCACTATGACACATGGAAGGCAGGAAGGATCACTATGACACATGGAAGGCGGGAAGGAGCACTATGGCACATGGAAGGCAGGAAGGATTACTATGGCACATGAAAGGCAGGAAACATCACTATGGCACATGAAAGGCAGGAAGGATCACTATGGCACATGGAAGGCAGGAAGGATCACTATGACACACGGAAGGCAGCAAGGATCACTATAATACATGGAAGGCAGGAAGGATCGCTTTGGCACATGGAAGGCAGGAAGGAAAACTATGATACATGGAAGGCAGGAAAGATCACTATGGAACATGGAAGGCAGGAAGGATCACTATGGCACACGGAAGAAAGGGAGAGAAGCGAGAGTTCACTTAACCAAGCCCGGCTGTTCTCCAAAATCTCAGGCAATGACATTGTGTGCACTGCTTCGAAATTCCTGCACACATAATCCCTTCACAGCCACAGGGTTGGCTGCACGCCGGGGTTTGTGGAGACACAGACACAGGGGGTCATGGGGAGGAGGTGCAGCAGATCTAGCCTCCTCTTCTCTTCCATTCTGTGGAGCAAGTGGGCGTCCTTGCAGGTGGGGGGGAGTGGCTGTACTGGCTGGGCACTGAGCGAGTCTTAGCTGCAGTCTGGCGCACACTGACAGGTGGAGTCAAGTGCCGGAACTTGTTCCAGCACTGGGCTCTGCTGCGGGATTCAGCCCAGGTTCGTGGGACACCGGGATTTACTTGAAATCCAGGGACGGTCCCGGCGAATCCGGGACAGTTGGGACATATGGGCCCACATCTTTCTTGCCCTCTCCCAAACTGCAGAACAAATGAAAGAAAGGTTTGGGACTGAGTTTTGGGTACTTGGGACATTTAGGTACTAAAAAAAAAACAAAAAAAACTATAGAATGGGCACAAAGAACGGGAAAAGTTTTTTTTTTTCTGCAGATGAGTTGAAGGAGACATTGTTATTAACCTAACCAATAAATGTTACCAAAGACAGAGAAGGAAAGAACAGTTATAATACTTATTAATACCCCACAGCTCATAAATGTTTATTCATAGTTCAGTATTATTCAATTGTTCAGTTTTTTTCTCACCTTGGCCTGTATGAAGCGTGAACTCCTCTCCAGAGGCAGCATGCGTGATGTAACTGTACCGGCTTAGAGTACCTGAAAGTGTAATTACAATGTAAAGATGTGGCTTATGTTTTTTGCATTCCAAAAGTAAAGCTTCCATTTTCTATAACCCTCATGAATCCATTCCGAGTGGCTTTCAGAAGTGGCGGGAGGGGACGCCCCTGACACCGCCCCTCACTGGTGTTTCTCGGGCTTTCCGTTTCCGTCGGCTTGCCCGAGACACGATTCAACAGTGCGGCTGGCTGGTCACAGAGGGGATCAAAGACAAGACTAGATAGTCTTTGATCGCCTCTTTGGCCTTGAAGGACTGGAGAGAAGTCATGATATTACTTCCGGTCCAGGGTGGAAGTAAACTTTTTTTTTTAAAGCAGAGGATCAAAAAAATGTTTTTCTTTTTTTTGGTCTTTTGCTTTTAAAGGTAAAGGAGAGATTTGGGGTCTTCATACAGTAAAGCATGACGCCAAACTTACTGAAAAGTGTATTTTGGGTTTGCATACAAAGTATAACTGAAGGCAAAACTTTTCTTTTAGTTTTGGATGGAGTGGAGTGGGATTAGAACTTCTGTGAATTTTTTGTTTGCTGTATGTGCCCTCATTTAACCACCTCCAGCCCGCCGTACTGTCAACTGATGGGCGGAGCACGCAGCGTGGCGATCGATGGTACACTCTGTCCCTGGGACACGGTGCATCACCAATCTCAGTAAAGAGCCGATGACGAGGCTCTTTACCCATGTGATCAGCTGTGTCCAATCACATCACATGTAAACAATGAGATGCCGGTTATCAGCTCCCCTCTCCTCACACTGACAGCGTGTAAGGAGGAGAGACGATCAGTGGCATTTCCTCACAGGGGAGACATGTACAGATAATCAGGGCACTGATTATCAGTGCAGCCCCAACAGTGCCCAGCAATGATGCCAGTCAGTGCTGCCTTTCAGTGCCAGTTCATCAGTGCCCATCAGTGCTGTCAATCAGTGCCCCCCCGCCTATCAGTGCCCATAAGTGCCACCTATTAGTGCCCAACAATGCCGCCTATCAGTACTCATCTGTGCTGCATATCAGTGCTGCCTATCTGTGCCCATCAGTGATGCATATTTGTGCCTCATCATCAGTGCTGTGTCATCAGTGCCCTTCAGTGCCATGTCATCAGTGCCCATTAGTGCCATCTCATCAGTGCCCATCGCCGCAGCCTCATCGCACAGCAGTGAGAGAGAAAAATTATTTATTTACAAAGTTTTATAACAGAAACTAAGAAAAACTTTTCTTTTTTTTTCATATTTGGTCTTTTTCCGTTTTTTTTTTTAGCAAAAGATAAAAAACCCAGAACTGATTAAATACCACCAAAAGAAAGCTCTATCTGTCTCAAACAAATAATAAAAATTTTATTTGGGTACAGCGTTGCATGACTGCGCAATTGTCATTCAAAGTGCAATAGCGCTAAAAGCTGAAAATTGGCCTGGGCAAGAAAGGGGTGAAAGTACCCGGTAGGCAAAAAGTTAAAGAGATGCACCCTCTCTATTTGTCCAGGTTACTATTGTCATTGAAAGTAAAAGAAAATCCTACATTTTGGGTTGTCTCCAGAAAAGTAATAGAGGGGAAATCTTCCAATGGGGACACAAATTCTGGTGACCTTGAGGTCCCCTAGAAATTCCCTTAATTTGCAGGGATTTCCTCTCACTTCCTGTTTGGCTGTGGGACAGGAAGTAAAGGGAAATCTCCACAATGGCACACAAATGACGGGAAAAAAATCTGACAGGGGTTATAACTCTCCCTTGCTCTATCGAAAATGAAAAAAAAAAGTTTTGCCTATAGTTCTACTTTAAGATTTCACAATAGGGGACAGTTTTATACAATCTGATGAAAAATCAAAAAACAAAAGCGATCAAATTCCTACTCTCAAATGGAAAAGGAACTGTTATTATCTGGGAAGTACACTCATTTAATAGCAATGTAGTCTTTGTCATATGCACATTTACTGAGCAATGTATTAGGAATGTCTGTACATCTCTTGTTTATTCCTTTATCCAATTAGCCAATCATATGACAGCATTACAATACAGACAATCATGCAGATACAGGTCAGGAGCTTCAGTTATTGTTCACATCAGACATTAGAAGGTGCAAAATGTGATCTTTGTGATTTTAATAGTGGCATGATTGTTGGTGCCATATGGGCTAGTTTGAGTGTTGCTGCAGATGCAGATCTCCTGGGATATTCACGTAAAGGAGTTTAATTAGAACAACGTGAAATCAAAACCCATGAGCAGCCATTCTGTGAATGGAATTACTTTGTGGATGAGCGAGATCAGAGGAGAATGGCACGACTGGTTAGAGCTGACAGATAGGCTACGGTAACACAGATAACCACTTTTTACAAATGTGGTGAGCAGACAAAAATTCTCACAACACATTGGTCTTTGAGGTGGATGGGCTACAACAGCGGAAGACCACATCGGGTTCCAATACTGTTAGCCAAGAACAGAAAGCCAAGGATGTAGTTGGCACAAGATTACCAAAACTGGACAGGGGAAAACTGGCAAAATGTAATCTGGTCCAATGAAACTTGATTTATGCCGAGGAACCTGGATAGTAGGCCAATTACAGGCTCTGAATCCAATAAAACACTTTTAAGAGAATGGGATTGGGAAGAATGGGAAATTCTGAGAATGAATGTTCAGCTGACAAACCTGCAGAGATTGAATGATGCAATGATGTCAACATAGACCAGGAGCTCAAAGGAAGGTCTGCGTAGTTGCCAACATTGCAAAAAAAATATGTGGGACACTTTTTTGGCTGTAGGCGGAGCCGTACAATACTTAGGGAGCGGGGCATTCGTTTGTAGGCGTGGCTTAGCAAAAAATACAAGTGCGTCGCGCGTAGTTTATGTGAAATAGTGGGCGTGGCTTAAATGGGTGGTGGACTTGTGGCAGGAGGAGGAGGAGGAAGAGGATGGGTGAGTTCATATATGTGGCTGTTCTCTGTCAGCTGGCCCCTCAACCCCTTTTGAATGGCCTCAAAAAAAATTCCCTCACAGAGGAAGAGTTGTCCCTCCTCCAATTTCAACAATCTTGTGGCTAGATAGCAGCCATAGGCCTCTTCAGCGCCAGGTTGGCTTCTGAGGACATCACTCGCTTCCCTAATGAGGCCCAGTGCTGCCTCCTCCATCCTCGTCCCCTTCCTGGACCTTTTTGTTTGAAGGCAGAGGGGAGGCACCTGGGATTGGGTGAGGCTCCTACTGGGGCCAGCCACCTCCTGGCTGACACTGGGCATGGCCACCTCCTGGCTGACACTTTCCAGACCCTTCTCCTGGCTCATCCTGTGTATAAAAAAGGGACATAGTTTGAGTTTTTGCTTCATCAATCACACACAATTTTTAGCTCATGACTTGCAAATTGAATGTTAATAAATAGAAAAGACTATCATTCTGACCCCAGCATTTTTCATTCTTGTCCCAATCATTTTTGGCCACTACTGTCTATTGATATGTAAATCACTTTCTTTTAAATAATTAATTAGTTATCAATTATAACATCCAGTTAACATCATTAATCTTAGGACAATAAATATGTAGTAAAATAATATACCTGGCTCCAGCTGGGCGCATCCACTTCTTCCAGGATGGAAGGCCCAAGTTGTTCCTCGTCAGCCTCTGCTGGGGTTGAGGAAGGGTGGAGGGAAGGCTGCAGGGAAGGGTAGAAAGTGATTCCCTGGCTTCAGTCTGGTTGTCCAGAAACCGCAGTTTGTTGAAGTACCACAGCCTGGGTACATACACTTGAGCTGCTGCTGCTCCTGATCTGAGTGATTACTGGATCTTGTTATGCTCCTTCTTACACATGTTCCTCAAGATCCCAATTTTCTTTTCCAAGAACAGGATGTTTGCATCAGGGACCCGAGTCTTCACAAATTCCAGAAGTTTCTCCAGCGTTGACCTCCTAGCTTGTTTATTATAATATAAGCTGTGTTTCACCTCCCACAAATTCCTAATCTCCCTGTACCTGTCTATGAAACTGGCCATGAATTCTGGGTCCTTAAAGTAATTCATCTTTGGTGTAAGACAATACACAAGACAAAAACACTAATGTCCTAAACCTAAACGCTCATAATCTTATCCCAATATAGGCCTCAATCTTGAAGCAGTATAGGCCACTGATGGGCCAAGTTCAAATTTTACCTTCGTTTAGGATGCTCGCCACTTCCGTTCCTCCTTCCTCCGCACACAGAACGTACGTACGACACATGTGTGTAAGCTTGATATACACTGTGCATGCGTGAAACTCCGCCCGCATCGCCCACCCCTGATGTTCTTTCTAGAATATTCCCCGCCCCTTCTCTTTAGGTGCGCAGTAGGAGCGACATGGAGGAGAAAGAGCAGGTGTGTGTTAATTCCACTAACGAGAAGGAGGAAAGCCCGGAGCCAGAAATGTCCCAATCCCGGAGGAGAAGTTTTAAGGCCACAAACTTTATAGAGATGGTGGAGATGGTGGACATCTTGAGGAGGAACGACTATGATGGGAAGCATGGACCGTACACCAACCCTAATGAGAGAAAGGCCAAGATCATGACTAAAGTTGTGAAGAGTCTGCACAGAAATTTTGGGGTGTGACGATCCAAGGAGCAATTGAGGAAACGCTGGTCAGACCTGAAACTGAGGGAGCAGGATCAGTATAGAAGAATCAAGAGAGTGCTTCTAAAAAGTACGTAGTTGTCCTGTGTTCCTATCACTATTATCACTTGCATGCTGCGCCATGTGATTTTCTTAGCTGTTTTACAGTTTAAAATGGCGACTTTCATGTTCGTGGGCACAGTAATCGGTCGTCGGAAACATTGTTCGCTCATTAAATACGATGTTTTGGGCAGATACAGGTTAAATACATTTGGTCATGCCTTTTTGTCTAAAAATACCGTATTTATCGGCGTATAACACGCGCCGGCGTATAACACGCACCCCAAGTTTAGGAGGGAATTTTAAGGAAAAAAACTTTTAGCAGTAAAGCTTAAGGAAGAAAAACTTACATTAAAATGCCCATCAATGCAGCGTTATCGGTGTCCATCTACAGCCTTGTCAGTGTCAGTGCAGCCTTGCTCCAGTGTCTATTGCAGCCTTGTCAGTGCAGCTTTGCCCCAGTGCAGAATTGTCAGTGCAGCCTTGTCAGTGCAGCTTTGCCCCAGTGCAGAATTGTCAGTGCAGCCCTGCCCCAGTGTCCATTGCAGCCTTGTGAGTGCAGCTTTCCCCCAGTGCAGCCATGTCAATGCAGCCTTGTCTGTGCAGCCATGTCAGTGCAGCCATGTCAGTGCAGCTTTGCCCCAGTGCAGCCTTGTGTGATCGCCGCGATCCTTGCCGACATACACAGCCATGTGTAAATTCAAATATGGCGCCGAGACTGCAGGGACTCGGCGGAGCCGAGATACACATACCCGAGAGTCCTTGGCTTTTCTCGGCGCCGCTTACAGTCCCGCCCAGTCCCGCCCTATGATGGACATCACACAGGTTCAATGGTGGGACTGTGCGGGACTGTAAGCGGCGCCGAGAAAAGCCGAGGACTCTCGGGTATGTGTATCTCGGCTCCGCCGAGTCCCTGCAGTCTCGGGGCCATATTTGAATTTACACACGGCTGTGTATGTCGCGGCAATCGCCACAATCGCTCCAATCACGGCAATCGCCGCAATCGCTCCAATCACACAAAATTGACGGGGTTCAGCCTATAACACGCACCCATGATTTCCCCCTGATTTTCAGGGGAAAAAAGTGCATGTTATATGCCGATAAATACGGTAAGTTTTGTACATTGCTGTCTAGATGTGTTTGTAACTAGAATGAAATGCAAGCTTGATTCAGTGTAATTTAAGGAGCGGACACTCAGCAGCTGTTTACACATCTGGACTCAGGAGCACTAGTGTGGGACACGAGAACAAACTTTTTAGGGTATCCCACACAGGTGCTCCAGTGGATACTTGGGGTGTCTCCATGTGTGAAAATTGTCAGAAAAAGGTAAGTATTCCAGCTTTGGTAAGGTAAAAAATCATGTCTTCAGCTTGGAACTCTGCCAAAACAGACAACTGTACCCCACTTCCAAGCAATTTTTCATATTCCTATTTCTGGACTCAAATATCTGTTTGCTAAGTATACCTTTTGTTTCATTCTCATAGGGGAGAGAATAGACTCGGAGGACACCACTCAGAGGACACCAGGAACCCCCCACCTCAAAAAGAAGGGGAACTCAGAACAACACCACACCTCGAGGATCTGGAGGAAGGAGAGGTGGAGGAAGTCGGTGAGATTGTCACCACAACAGTCGAGTGTCTGACACCCCAGTTTCAGGTAATATATGTATGCCTGCATATTTATAATACATGTTTTTACTCAAATTTTTAAGTGATGTGCTGGTTGTTGAAGAGCAAGTAGAACATTTAACAAGTGACAGTGCACAAAGGCTAATCCAGGACATCATGGTGTGGAATGGTGAAATTGACATCATAAGGAAGAAACTCAATGTTATGGAACAACAAATGAAGAACATGATTGATGTGTTGGGGAGAATCTGAATTTCTTCAAAATGCCACCATTTTAACATTTGTTGTACTAAACAAAAACTTTTTTTTGACATTTTCAAAGCCAAAATTTTAAGATGCACACGGTGTGTCAACATGTGCTATCTGCCATCAGGGGATATCAATGTACGCGTTTTGTGGGTGCAACCCCTTCCTCGTAACTCTAGTAGATGAGGGGAAGGGGTTGCACCCCCAAAACACGTCCATTGATCCCCCATGATGGGAGATAGCATATGTTGACATTAGGCATGGGATCAGGAGGGAAATACCCATTTTGACTCCCAAATTGTGTGCATCTTCAAAATTTGGCTTTTACAGGGGTGACATCACCCCATCTGATGAAGGCAATATCAAGACATTTTTGACACTACAATGTCTGTTATTGCCTTCAGTTTTTCTACGTTGAACTTTGTAAGTTCCAGAGTTGGGTATGTTATATTTAGAAACATGCGTGTTTATAACAAAAAAAAATCATTTTGAAAAAAATGAAAAAAAAAAACAAAAACATTTTACTGCAAAATTTTATAACGCACATGTGAATGTGCACAGAGTAAAAAGTTTGCTAATGAACAATGTGTGGCTTCTTATTTCAATGCTCAATACCAGTTTTTTAAGTAATTTGGTGTTTACAGTGACAATGGGGCTTATTTACTAAAGGAAACTCCACTTGGCACTACAAGACAGCCAAAAAGAAACACAAGCAATAAAGAAAATGCACGATTTTATCAGATATTATTTTTTTATTTAAAAAAATAATTGACATATTTCTACCGAACTTCATGGGCACTTTGGGGAGCCAAGCCAGGACAGCCAGTATCCAGGCCCGTCAGAGGATTTGAAGGAAGTCCGGCCTCAGGAGCGACTGAGGCAATATAATTGTGAGCATTTTTTCTTAAAAAATTGTGCAATATGCAGCAGGATAAAATGATGTGGTTGAGTTTGTATTCCGCCATGTGTATGGCTGTCAGAAATGGGCGGAACCGGCTGGCCATTATCCCGAAGGCATTCTCAACGACTCTTTTGGCTCTGGCCAGCCGGTAGTTAAAAACCCTCCTCTCCGGGGTGAGGGTCCTCTGGGGGAATGGCCTCATCAGGTGCTCGCCCAGACCGAACGCTTCATCAGCAAGAAAAAATGAACGGGAGTCCTTCAACGTAGTCCGCATCAGGTGGCAATCCCAGGCCACCACTCTGGAGCCGTTGGTAAAACTCCATCTGGGCGAAGACTCCTCCATCCGACATCCGGCCGTTCTTCCCCACGTCCACATAGAGGAACTCATATTGTGCCGACACCACCGCCATTAACAATATACTATTAAACCCCTTATAATTATAATAGTAAGCCCCCGAATGGGGTGGTGGCATGATGTGGACGTGCTTCCCATCTTTAGCCCATTCACAGTTGGGAAAGTCCCAACGGTCGGCAAAATGGTAGGCCACAGTCTGCCATTCCTGTGGCGTTGAAGGAAACTGTGGAGTCAAAATAGAAAAATATACTGTCAGGTCCATAAATATTGGGACATTGACACAATTCTAATCTTTTTGGCTATATACACCACCACAATGGATTTGAAATGAAACGAACAAGATGTGCTTTAACTGCAGACTTTCGGGTATTTACATACAAATCAGGTGAACGGTGTAGGAATTACAACAGTTTGTATATGTGCCTCCCACTTTTTAAGGGACCAAAAGTAATGGGACAGATTGACAATCATCCATCAAACTTACACTTTTTAATACTTGGTTGCAAATCCTTTGCAGTCAATTACAGCCTGAAGTCTGGAACGCATAGACATCACCAGACGCTGGGTTTCATCCCTGGTGATGCTCTGCCAGGCCTCTACTGCAACTGTCTTCAGTTCCTGCTTGTTCTTGGGGCATTTTCCCTTCAGTTTTGTCTTCAGCAAGTGAAATGCATGCTCAATCGGATTCAGGTCAGGTGATTAACTTGACCATTGCATAGCATTCCACTTCTTTCCCTTAAAAAACTCTTTGGTTGCTTTTGCAGTATGCTTCGGGTCATTGTCCATCTGCACTGTGAAGCGCCGTCCAATGAGTTCTGAAGCATTTTGCTGAATATGAGCAGATAATATTGCCCAAACACTTCAGAATTCATCCTGCTGCTTTTGTCAGCAGTCACATCATCAATAAATACAAGAGAACCAGTTCCATTGGCAGCCATACATGCCCACACCATGACACTACCACCGCCATGCTTCACTGATGAGGTGGTATGCTTTGGATCATGAGCAGTTCCTTTCCTTCTCCATACTCTTCTGTTCCCATCACTCTGGGACAAGTTGATCTTGGTCTCATCTGTCCATAGGATGTTGTTTGGCAAACTCTAATCTGGCCTTCCTGTTTTTGAGGCTCACCAATGGTTTACATCTTGTGGTGAACCCTCTGTATTCACTCTAGTGAAGTCTTCTCTTGATTGTTGACTTTGACACACATACACCTACCTCCTAGAGAGTGTTCTTGATCTGGCCAACTGTTGTGAAGGGTGTTTTCTTCACCAGGTTGTTTTCCATGATCTTCTGGGTCTTTTGGCATTGCTGAGGTCACCGGTGCGTTCTTTCTTTTTAAGGATGTTCTAAACAGTTGATTTGGCCACACCTAATGTTTTTGCTATCTCTCTGATGGGTTTGTTTTGTTTTTTCAGCCTAATGATGGCTTGCTTCACTGATAGTGACAGCTCTTTGGATCTCATATTGGGAGTTGACAGCAACAGATTCCAAATGCAAATAGCACACTTGAAATGAACTCTGGCCCTTTTATCTGCTCCTTGTAAATGGGATAATGAGGGAATGTATATTAGTACTTTTGCACATAACATTGCAAGCAGATTAGACAAAAACATTCTTGGCCAATATCAGTATAACATTTATTTTAAGGAGTATTTTAAGACAAAAATATAAGGCCCACTTATCAGATTCCTCCCCCCCCCTCTGATGGCCCATTGTAAAAATTTTAGGGGGGGGGAGGGTTTGAGCTGAGTTTAGGACCCCAAAAAAAAGCCTATGGCATTCTGCCTGAATTTAAGGACAACGATAACATTTGTACACATTTTAGGGGGTGTTTGGGGTAAAGCACTACAATTGAGCTGACAAAATACATTGTTAAGTAACTAGGCTAGGTGTATATGGGCCCAGGATAGCATACTGGGGAGATTAGTGAAGGCAAATATGCATGAAGGACAAAAAAGAGCATTAAAAGATTACAGCATGCATGAGTACAAAGGGGAAATTCACAGCATATTACAATCATGGTAATTATGGAATGAGGAAAGAAATACAAAACATTAGCAAACATTAAATACATAGAATGTGATGTTAAAGGAGAAAACTTCACCGCGTTCTGTGACCATGTGTAGGCAAGACCGATTGAGCGGAATTCCGTCGGAGAAACCTTCGGAGTTTATTCCAACAGCAAAACCGGTCGTGTGTACGTGGCATCACTGCCCAAACCACATTTTGCTTGTTTGACAACTTTCACCTGGAACGTCTGGTTTTCCGTCTCTTTAAAAAACAGATAATATCCCTGAAGTCAGACAGTCAGGACACCTTGGGTAGTGTACAAAAGGTGATTAGAACATTGTGTAGGTGCCATAGTTTGGAGACCACTGCACTAGTAGATTGAAAATTTGTATGAAAATTTGTGCAAAAATTTGTATGAAAACTCTCAATGCATTCGACGTCTTGACAAATGTTTTTTCGAAAATACTTCAAAATGAAATATGCTTTTAATATTATATTTTGGAATGAATGGAGTTAATCGATTTTTCCCCCATTGTTAGAAAATTAAATATACTTTCTTAAAACAAAAATTTTGAACGAAATCTATAATGTCAATTCCACTATGGGGTATATAAAAAATATAAACACAAATAGTGCAAAAATCATTTCCACAAATTTTATTCAAAAATATTTTTTAAAATGTTATACAAATAAACACTTAAAATAGCAAATCAATGAAAGTGTAACAGCAGTTACCCCATTGAAATAATTTGTTGTAAAAAAAAGATGTAATGAAACCAGGTGAGTAAAACTCATCCCCAAATGTTTCACCCAATTGGGCATCCTCAAAAAAGCTGCCATTAGGGTCCGCAAATTTTGTGGGGGGATAATGGTGCCTGGAGTTGTGCTTTTGATGGTTGTTATAATAATGGTCAATACAATTTCTAGTGTGGTTGTGCTGAATGGTTTGTTCTTATATAGGATTAGGTTGGTGAAGCATATTAGTCAATGGTCTATGCAGTCTCTTGTTGTGGGTTACCCTCCAGGAGAGTTTCCTACTATATATACAATATTCTGTAAGACATTTTTTGTTGTACAGACTGATATATTAACTTAGGAGGACCCTAGACAACTTTTTATTTTGTGGTCTAGAGGACGCTAGACATTTCTGGTGTCTTTGTGTATTGGTAGAAGGACTCCTCCCTTCAGTATTCATGTGAAGGGTAAGGACTCCTCATTTCGGTCTTCATGTGATGGGTAAGGACTTCTGACTTCGGCCTTCATGTGATGGGTAAGAACTCCTCACTTCTGCCTTCATGTGATGGGTAAGGACTCCCATTTAGGTCTTCATGTGTTGGGCAAGAACTTCTCACTTCAGCCTTTATGTGATGAGTAAGGACTCCTCATATCGGTCTTCATGTGATGTGTAAGGACTCCTCACTTCCGCCTTCATGTGATGGGTAAGGACTCCTCACTTTTGTGTCCATGTGATGGGTAAAGAACCAGGGCTTTTTTTTAGCAGATAATAGGTGCAGGTACACCCTCCTCCCCAGAGTCACCCCTTGTCTCTGCCCTCTACCCACCTTTGAGGATAATCCCTTCCTCCTCCTGCCCAACTCTCAGTACCTCCCCCTTTTGAGAAAACAGAACCAAGTATCATTTTGTGTTTCTAAGTATTTTGTATGAAATGTGTTAATGATAACAAGAAAGCCAGTAAAAATAGATCCCCTGCAGACAGCAGCAATATACCCCACCCCAAGCAACAATAGATCATACCCAGCAACAATATACTCTTCCAAACAATAATAGATGCTCCCCAGTAACAATAGACCCCCCAGCAACAATAGATCCTCCCCAGCAACAATAGATCCTCCACAGCAACAATAGACCCACCCAGCAATAAAAGCCCCCCCCCCCAGCAACAATAAGTCCCCAGCCAGCAACAAATGATCCCCCAGCAACAATAGATCCCCAATCAGAACCAACAGATCCCCCATCAACAATAGATCCCCAACCACCAACAACAGATCCACCAGCAGCTAGTATGAGTGGATTTCCCAACAGCAGACCCTCGCCCCCAATAGTAGATCTTAACCCCACAACAGTAGATTTCACGCAGCAACACTACACCCCCTCAGTGACAATAGCTACCCCAATAGCCAGCATCAGTAGACTTTCCAACACCCCTTGCCAAAACACTCAGTGCTGGAGGTGCCAGAACTGCATTCCCACTGGAAAAAAAGCCCTGGTAAGGACTCCTCACTTTAGTGTCCATGTGATAGGTAAGGGTTCCTCACTTAAGTCTTCATGTGATGGGTAAGGACTCCTCACTGCGGTCTTTATGTGATGGCTTAGAACTCTTCACTTCAGTCTTCATGTGATGGGTAATGGCTCCTCACTTTGGTCTTCATGTGATGGGTAAGGACTCCTTGGTCTTCATGTGATGGGTAAAGACTTCTTACTTCGGCCTTCATGTCATGGGTAAGGACTTGTTACTTCGGTCTTTATGTGATGGATAAGGACTCCATACTTTGGTGAGATGAAATGGAACAAAGCAATTAACAACACACAGCCAGGTATTAGCAGTTGTTTGGTTTTCATGTTATTGAATCTGGAAAATTAAAAAAAAAACATCAAAGGCCAATTCTTAGAGGACTTTAGTACATCTCCAATGTTCATGTGTGTTGGTAGAAGGACTCATCACTTCGGTCTTCATGTGATGGGTAAGCACAAAGCAAGTGATCAATAAAACACAGCCAGATATCACCAATCGTATTGTATTCACTGTTGTGTAATCCATACGAGTTTTTGTCTGACTGAATCCTGAAAATAAAAAGCAAAAAAATAAAGCCCAGTTTTTTTTAGTACATAGCCTAGGCCCTGTTAAAACAAAATATGTTCACTGTAATACTCACCTTATGTCCAACACTTTGCACTGGTCCAAAACATTTGGTGGAGGGGGGATTATGGTGTGGGTTTGTTTTTCAGGGGTTGGGCTTGGCCCCTTAGTTCCAGTGAAAGGAACTCTTAAGGCGTCAGCATACCAAGACATTTTGGACAATTTCATACTCCAAACTTTGTGGGAACAGTTTGGGGATGGCCCCTTCCAGTGGCAGCCCATCCATATGGGGCATAGGGGCGCCGCGCCCCTAATCCATGCGCCAGGCACCTAATCTACATGCAGGGCGCCGAAAGCATGGATTTCAATGGGGTTTTTTTTTAAGTACATGATTGGAGCTTGAGGCTCTAATTGGCTTCAGAAAAGGGTGGGCTCGGGGCGCAGAGCACTGCACCCTGAGCCCACACAGTTGTGTGACAATAGCAAATAAATATTCACTATTGTCTTCCTGATTCTCCTCCCAGCAAATCAGGAAGCAGGTCGTGAGACCCGATTGATCAGGACTGCGGCCAGTCGGGTCTCAGGACCAACTTCCTGTTGGGCCGGGAGAAGAAGCAATGGCCCTGGAGCGAGAAGCAGCAGCCCAACCCCGGATCCTCCTCATCTGTCTCCTAAGGTAAGGAGGCCTCTAATCGTCCGACTCCTGCGCGCGGGGGGTTGGGGTTTCGGTGTGGTGTGTGATCGCTGCCTTCCCGTCTGTCTCCCGCGGGGGGGGGGGGGATTGCTGCCTTTCCACCTTTCTCCCGTGGTGGGAGGGGGTGGCGTTGGTTTGCCAAATTTAGCACCAGCTATCCCCTGGCCCCTTCCTGTTCCAACATGACACAAAGCAAGGTCCATAAAGACATGGATGAGCATGTTTTGGGTGGAGGAACTTGACTGGCCTGCACAGAGTCCTGACCTCAACCCGGTAGAACACCTTTGGGATGAATTAGAGCGGAGACTCTGAGCCAGGCCTTCTCGTGCCTGACCTTACAAATGCGCTTCTGGAAGAATGGTCAAACGTTCCCATAAACACACTCCTAAATCCTGTGGACAGCCTTCCCAGAAGAATTGAAGCTGTTATAGCTGCAAAGGGTGGGCCAACTCAATATTGAACCCTACGGACTAAGACTAGGATGCCATTAAAGTTCATGTGCGTGACAATATAGTGTATATATATATATATATATATACAGTATATTATTATATTCAGGTTAATGTGCAACATTTTCTAAACCATGACAACCAATCATCTTATACTGCTATGCCTCCAGCAAACTAAAATGGTTCCTATGGGTCAACACACTCGCCCATATTCTTTGTCTTGCCTTACTAAACAATTGCACGTGGTTTTTGAGGGGAAATGGTTGACAGGAAATGTTTTTGTTCAAACTGTAAATTTCTTGTAGAATGCCAGACCATACAGCCCTGCAGCATTCTGCAGCACTACCGTCCCATTCTTGTTTCTGACTAAGCTTGCTCATCTGTAAAAAGACCACAAAGCAGTGGGTTGCCAGATCCTCGGACAAAGCATGTACAGTGAAACCCATGAACCCATGAAGGTGGAATGTAGGTTTCCAGAAATTAAAAAAATGGTATAACTATGGACAATACTGTATCTCAGAGACCTACAGGGAATTGTGCACATAGAATTGTGACAGGTGGGGGGCGCCAGAGCCTCAGTCTAGTCCATGCAACCCTTTTTATCAGAAACGAAAGTGTAACCGGACACGCAGTGGTACGAGTTCTTCGAGTTTGGATCACGACTTTAAATAAGCCATGAACTCTACATTCTACATCTACATCGGGGTTAATAAAAAAAAAAGCAAATGCCCTAAGCAAAAATTTATTAACGTAAATTTGTGTAAAGAATAAGTGCATCGGAACGATGATATTTTAAATACAAAATTTTTGAAACAAAAAGATATCAAAAAAGGCCAAAAAGTTCCAACAAAGCCAAACCATCTGTGCTGTGATTTGGCCACATGCAAGGAATGAAGGAAAGTTAAGTGGAGCGATCAATGGATATAATTTTTTTAAATTTATATGTAGCATGCTAAATAGGGTAGTGAAACACTAATACAGATATGTATTACTTTTCACAGTACTGCCCCTGACAATGCCTTCATCTGCTTTCACCTCCAGCCACCATCTTTGTTCAGGCATCATTCAGGGTCACCATCTACTTCCTGAACTGAGGTGCTAGTTCAGATGTGACACAGTCATATAAATAGTTGTGCTAGTGCAGTTTTGGGCTGTGTTCAAAGATGTCTGATACAGATCAGCCCCCTGCTGTCACCTCTACTCTTGACTTGCTACAAAGTTGCAGTGTACAGTCTGAATGATCACTGGGGAGAAGACACTGAAGAAATGTTATCTTTTTCCTGCAACAGACTGATGGCATCATCCATACCTCCCAACTGTCCCTGATTTCGAGGGACTGTCCCTGATTTGGAGCAATGTCCCTCTGTACCTCTTTCCTCCTCCTTTGTCCCTCATTTTGGTCTGATCTATATAGTTGTATATAAAATGCACTTTTTATCTTTCAAAAAGTGTTTCCCAGTGCTAAAACCTTTCATCCAATTTCTAAATTGCTGCATTTATACATTTTAAAAGCCAATATAAAGGAATAGTAGTGGTAAAAAAAAGCACTTGTGGATTTAACCTTTTTTTTTAGGTTAATTCTCCTTTAAGGGTGTGTGTCAGGGGGCGTGCCCTATGTCTACATACATTTGCTAGTAGGTGTCCCTCATTCCCATCTCAAAATGTTGGGAGGTATGCATCATCTCAGCCAAGGCAAAGTCTCTCAGTGTGACCCATGGTTGATCAGTGTACCGCTTAGGCTCGTTTGTCAATAGGGGGGGGGGTGATATGGATGGTTCTGTGTCCGCTACTGCGGCAGTGCCAGCAAGGGTATGGAGCTCGTCCCAGCTCCTGTAGTCACTGAAGGAAAGGAGGAGAGAGTCCCTGGTGCCTAACATCCACTGAGTTGTATGATGATAAGAGAGACAACCTTGGCCTGGGCTCTCACCAGGTCATTTCTCAAACGCGTTTCGCTTAGTCATGACTAAGCTCCAGGGGAGGAGCGAAATGCGTTGGTGCCATGACCTGACGGGAGCCCAGGCTGAGGTTGTCTCTCTTATCATCATACAACCCCGTTGATGTGCGGCACCAGGGACTCTCTCCTCCCATCCTGTACAGTCTCTCACTGGAGCTCATAAATTGCCATTTAAAACGGACCTTCACGCTCCCTACTCCCCCTTTTTTTTAACCCCCTACCTACCTGGTTGCAGGTCCTGCACATTTAAGGTCCTCACCCGCCCAGCAGATTCAGTGTAGTCCTGCTGAGATACGCTTTTTTTTCTGCCCCCCTCAGCCCCGCGCTGCCATCTTCTTCTGTGACATCATCGGTAAGCTGCAGGCTTTTCTGGGTAGAGCCAGCGGCTTCCCAATGACATGCTGCCTGGCCCCGCCCCCTCCTCATTTCCCAATGAAGGACTATGCCTCCTGGGATATGTCAAAAAAGGGAGGGAGGAGAAAGCAATTCATTAAGGAGTAACAGGCGATTATTAAAAAAATACAAATAATGTTTATTGAAAAATTCACTTTAACACCAATCAAAAAATATGGTTAAAAAACAGGTACCACCACCATTCTAAAATTGACAACGTTGTCATAAACAGACACAGATGGCCACCACACACATAGACCATGCACACCTCCTATCATGTAGATGCAAGATGATATCTCCTAATGAGTCATCTAACATAAAGCTGATGATCCCAGTGGGTTTGGGAAGACAGCTAATAATGAGTGGGGAGAAGGTGGATGGTATGCAGCCGTTAGGGAATCACGTCCTCTATGTGAATGTAGACAAAGGGGGGAGAAAAACTGAGAGTAACCAGCTTGCTGTTGGGGCTGTAGACACTGCTGTCCTTGTCTGCAAAGTTCACCGTAGAGATTCAGTACCATGGGACACAAATAGCAAGGGAGGGAGGTTCCTGTGTGTAAGGAGCTATAATCCCTGGAGGGTTGGAGCAGGCTTGAAATTATAGCTATGTCGGTGGACCATCAGTGCTCAAGGGTGGAATGCAATTTGCAAATTGGAGCAGCAGTCCTATGCAGGGAATAAGAAAGGTAAGATCTCACCCGAGAGTAGGCACTGGAATGTCGCACCGATCTAGTAAGGGAGCCGTGTCTTGCTCATATCATCTCTGTGTGGCTGATCAAGCTGTCTTCCATCCACAGGCAGAGTGTCACCGGCGAGGTCCCAGTAATGATGTCCGGGGAGCGTTGTGTTTAACCGGGAGGTGCAGTGAGTAGTGTACCGCATTCAGTAATCCTGTCATCCAGTTCCCGGGTAGGTAGGGGCAGCCTCGCGGGGGTGCGGGCGGGGATTCCGAGGCTGGTGGGTGGCTCTGTGAGCACGCTATGGGAAGCGTGATGGCATCATGCTGACGCGTTTCATCCATCACTCGGATTTCCTCAGAGCATGCTCAGTATTTTTTGACAATCGCCTGTTCCTCCTTGATGAATTGCTTTCTCCTCCCCCCCTTTTTTGATATGTGTAATTAATTCAGAGGAACACACCTTCATTAGGTCCTGAGCACCATTGGTGTACGCAATTATCTTCATTTTATATAGGCACAGATATTATTGAATCCCTGCCTGTTGTTACTATACTGTCTAGCAGAGCCTTCAGTCCTTCTTTATTACCCCTCTGTTGTTTTCTCCTGGGATATGTGACGTCCATATCCCAGGAGGCAGATCGGTCAAAGTGCACATCATTCGACTAGGCCAGGGGTCTCCAAACTATCTAAACAAAGGGCCAGTTTACCATCCTTCAGACTTTAGAGGGGTCGGACTGTGGTTATTGAGAGTGGAAAAGATCCTGACATCAGGGGCAAAAATAATGCTTCCTCATTTGTTTTAGTGGGAGTAATTGTGCCCCATCGTTGGTGCCATTGGGAGAAATTTTGCCTCATTGTTGGTGTCATTGGGAGGAAATGTGCAACATTGTTGGTGTCATTGAGATAAATTGTGCCCCATTGTTGATGTCATTGGGAGGAATTGTGCCCCATCATTGGTGTCATTGGGAGGAATTGTGCCCCATTGTTTTTGTCAATGGGAGGAATTGTGCCCTATTGTTGGTGTCATTGGGAGGAATCGTGCCCCATCGTTGGTGTCATTGGGAGGAATTGTACCCCATTGTTGGTATCAGTGGATAAAATGGTGCTCCAAGGGTTGGATAAAAGCAAGCAAAGGGCCGCATCCGGCCCCCTGGGCCACAGTTTGGAAACCACTGGCCTAGACGAATGACATGCATGGGGAGGGGGTAGTTCTTTATTTAAAAAAAAAAAAAAACATAAAGGGAAAAAAAAAAGAATGCCCAATTTGTTAGGTGGAGGGGAGGCAAGATGCTATGGAGGGTGAATATCCGCTTTAATGATAAAATCATTATTCTGCACATCATTCAACTTCCAGGTTGAATGATGTTGGATGTGAGGACATCTAGTGGCAGAGGGCAGGTACTGTGAGGTACAAGGCTGGATTGAAGATGAATGTTGCATGAATATGTAATAACAAAATTTGGCTTGAATTTGGGCTTTAACCACAGATTTATGTCTTCTTCGTGGACATCCAGTAAATATCAGTGCATTACAATAACTTACCTGTGACTATGAGGTTGTAGAGCTGGACACATTGCTGTGATGTTGGTGTCACCACATAGGTTCCATATGTTCCTTGGTCTTCTCTGGTAAGTTTGGCGATAATTAAAGAGCCATTAGCAGTGGCATTCAGACGTCCTTGGTACCGAGAATCTTGAATTACAACAGGTTGTCTTGGCTTGGTTACAGCAAAATGCACCAGATCCCGGACAGTCACCCAAGTCATGGACTCAAATCCGGTCTGGCCCACAGGTAGAGTGACCTCTGCTCCCTCCTCAGAAGATATATTGGTCTGCCCCACACAGGACTCCACACTCAATGCATCTGGTGAGCGATCAGAACAGCGTTTGATCAGGAAAAACTCAAATTTCACAGGAAAATCCTTTCTGATACAATAGCAATGGTGGAAGGGATTAACAAAAACCAAATTGGTTGGACAATTTACTCCGACCCCTGGGCTTCACCTGTAATACTAGGGATCCAAAGACTGATGGAACTGTGTTTAAGGGCTGCTTCACACGAAAAGCAAGACTGCAGTAAAAAAAAGGTGAATGAGCTGCGGTTTTACTGAGAAGAGATCGACCGGAGATAGTTTTTCCAGAGCGCAGTAGAAACTGCTGCTTTGAGATGTGTTTTTACTATCTCTCCACTGCTGCCCCTCTTAAGCTGCAAAAGCAGGGGGTGTATACAAACATGATCCCCCCCCCCCCCACTCACCTGAATGGGACTGCACTGCATTTTTAAGCCTTTCTGGGGTTAACACAGAAGGTGAAGAGGCCATATAATGCCTCCTTGCCACCTATCAAACGCCCTCTAAAGATCTAATCCACCACGGGTCACTCTTCAGAAGGCTAATGCTACTGTAAACTTGCCCTAAGAGATCAACGTTGCAGACTAACCACTTGCCTTCTCATTGCTGGTCCCTTAGCCCATCAGCACCACGTCTTAGATTGGAACTCCAACCAATTTTTTTAGTTTTAGGTTGTATAAAGATAAGCCCCCTTTAACAAGCCCCCTTTGTGATAGCATGGGCGGGTGATAGGTCCTCTTTATGAAGACATCTCCATAAAAGAGATCTCCATTTAGATTTTTAGAATTTTAGATCTCCAATGTCTCCCCTGACCTCCACCGCGGTTTATTAAGAACAGATTATGGTACATAGGCCAAGAACAGTTCAATCCACTTTCACCAAATTCACCAAAGAGTGATAATGACCTACCTAACACTCGGAGATGGAACCTCTGAAGACATTGCTCTGATGTGATTGTCTGCACATTCGCTGTGTACTGGATTTGGTCTTCTCTGGTCAGGTTCATGATAATTAAAGATCCATCAGCTGCAGCTTTTAATTTTCCTTCATACTCAGCTTGTCTTATCTCAGCAGGTTCACCCGGGGATGTCTTAGCAAGGAATGTCCCATCAGTTGTAAGCCAGTAGATGAAACCAAACTCAACTTTGTCCATTGATAGAGTCACCTGCCCTCCAATGGTACTCAATAGAAATTTTAACTCCCCGCAGATTGGCTCACCAAGTAGTCCTAATATAAAAAAAACATTTAAAGAGTTTAAGGACAACTACAGTAAAAAACAAAACAGATAACACATGTTTTTTATTGCCCGTCAGAATGGCAATCTGCCTTGTTTACATAGGCAGATTGCCATTCTGCCTCTCTGGGGAATAATTACGGGTGGCCAGAGGACATCGCGGGTGACCAGCAGTTGTCACATCCACCGGACCTGCTGATTGGCTCCCCCTCTGTTCAATCAGCACGCGCCTCCAGAGGCTACTGCATGAAGCGACGTACAGGTATGTAGTTTCACGTAGCCAGGCCGCCTTGCTGCAGTAAATGTAAATTTTGTGTATTTTCTTTCTTTAACCACTTGTCTACTGGGCACTTTTACCCCCTTCCTGCCCAGGCCAATGTTTAGCTTTCACTTGCTTTAACCACTTGCCTGCCGGGCACTTTTACCCCCTTCCTGCCCAGGCCAATGTTTAGCTTTCAGCGCTGTCACACTTTAAATAACAAAGCAAGGTCCATAAAGACATGGATGAAGTGAGTTTGGGGTGGAAGAACTTTACTGGCCTGCACAGAGTCCTCACCTTAACTCGATAAAACCCCTTTGGAATGAATTAGAGCGGAGACTGCGAGCCAGGCCTTCTCATCCAACATCAGTGCCTGACCTCACAACTGCGCTTCTGGAAGAATGGTCAAACATTCCCATAGACACACTCCTAAACCTTGTGGACAGCCTTCCCAGAAGAGTTGAAGCTGTTATAGCTGCAAAGGGTGGGCCAACTCAATATTGAACCCTACGGTCTAAGACTGGGATGCCATTAAAGTTCATGTGCGTGTAAAGGCAAGTGTCCCAATACTTTTGATAATATAGTGTATGTATGTATCTTATCTTTTATAATGAAAAAAGAATTCAATAAAAATGAATAAATAGATCTTCAGTGTCTTTTCAGGCTGTTGTGGCCCATGTACCTTACGTTCTACCTTATGTTCTACCTGTTTACTACCTACCACTACCTGTTTAGTATTGTATTTCCTCAACAAAATATTTTGTAATTAAAAAGTTATAAATAATAATAAAAAGGATCAGTCTATGTAAATACATACTATATATATATATTTTGGCAAACTCTGGAGACTAAACCCGAGTGACAGCTTCTCACATCTCTCAAGCACCCCTCTCGAAAAGGAGAAGCTTACTGCTATTATCCTTAAAGGAATGACTTCTATTGTCTATATCAGCTTTACATTCTGTCAGATCTGCTCTGATTATATCAAATCAGTTAAAAGGAATCAGTAAAAAAAAAAAACAATGATTTTCTCTTTTGAGATCACCTGGACATTTCTCCTGGAAGAGATGATTTCAAGTTCTGCAAACTTTGTATAGTGCAGGGCTGGAGTGTAAGTGTGATGAGTACTATGTTCCTTCGTTGAAGGATGTTCCTTCGTGAAAAACAAAAAACAAAACATCAGCTGGGGTGCCAAGGTTCGCCATCACTGAGCTAAGGGGTCCATATAGGGAACTTGGTGTTGAGTTATTCACTTTACGGTCATCACAGAGGACAAGGGGGCACTCATTACGTCTAGAACAGGGGTGTCCAAACTTTTTTCAAAGAGGGCCAGATTTGATGAAGTGAACATGTGTGAAGGCTGACCATTTTGCCTGACATTCTTTGAATCATTAAAATTCGGTCTAAGTGTCTTCGTTCAAGCACTAATACACTACCCAACAAGAATTCTCTTGCCTTTGTGGTTGCGTGTGAGTAAAGAGATGAGCTTGGGCGTGTTATTTGGATATACAGTATTTATTGGCGTATAACACGCACCCCCACTTTAAGAGGGAAGCTTCAGGAAAAAAACGTAAATTTTAAATAAAGAACTGTGAAGCAAAATAAGGGTCAGTGCCCATTTGCAGCCTCACAAGTGCCATGAATGCAGCACCGACATTGCCATGAATGCAGTCCCACCGTTGCCATCAGTGCAGCACCCACATTTACATCAGTGCAGCACCCACCATTGCCAGAAATGCAGCACCCACCATTGCCAGAAATGCAGCACCCACCATTGCCAGGAATGCAGCACCCACCATTGCCAGGAATGCAGCACCCACCATTGCCAGGAATGCAGCACCCACCATTGCCAGGAATGCAGCACCCACCATTGCCAGAAATGCAGCACCCACCATTGCCAGAAATGCAGCACCCACCATTGCCAGGAATGCAGCACCCACCATTGCCAGAAATGCAGCACCCACCATTGCCAGAAATGCAGCACCCACCATTGCCAGGAATGCAGCACCCACTATTGCCAGAAATGCAGCACCCACCATTGCCAGGAATGCAGCACCCACCATTGCCAGGAATGCAGCACCCACCATTGCCAGAAATGCAGCACCCACCATTGCCAGGAATGCAGCACCCACTATTGCCAGGAATGCAGCACCCACCATTGCCAGAAATGCAGCACCCACCATTGCCAGGAATGCAGCACCCACCATTGCCAGGAATGCAGCACCCACAATTGCCAGGAATGCAGCACCCACAATTGCCAGGAATGCAGCACCCACCATTGCCAGGAATGCAGCACCCACCATTGCCAGAAATGCAGCACCCTCATAGCCAGGAATGCAGCACCCCATAGCCAGGAATGCAGCACCCCCATTGCCAGGAATGCAGCACTCCCATTGCCAGGAATGCAGCACCCACCATTGCCAGGCACCCACCATTGCCAGGAATGCAGCATCCACCATTGCCAGAAATGCAGCACCCACCATTGCCAGAAATGCAGCACCCACCATTGCCAGAAATGCAGCACCCACCATTGCCAGAAATGCAGCACCCACCATTACCAGGAATGCAGTACCCACCATTGCCAGGAATGCAGCACCCACCATTGCCAGGAATGCAGCACCCACCATTGCCAGAAATGCAGCACCCACCATTGCCAGAAATGCAGCACCCACCATTGCCAGGAATGCAGCACCCACTATTGCCAGAAATGTTTTCCCATCCATCTGCAGCCTCGGAGGGGACAGGGAGGGGTGGCGGAACGAGCGCCAAAAGATTACATACAGGAGAAACTCCTGTTTTCTCTGCGGCTTCTTTAATAGAAAGTCCCGCCTCCTTTGATGGACAGAACAGTCGTCCAATGGCAGTGCCGGAGACGGGACTGCCTCCTCCTTCTCCCCTCCAAGGCAGCTGGCATATATATCTTTTGTGGCCTCGGCGCTGGGAGATCGTTGTTGGGGGCCACAAAAGATATATATGTCCAGATAACCAGGCGGGCCGTTCAAACTCGGAATGCGGGCTGCGATTGGCCCCCAGGCCGGACTTTGGACATGCCTGGTCTAGAAGAAAAGAGATTTCATCTCCAAATACCGAAAGGTTTCTTCACAGTAATGCCCCGTACACACGATCGGACTTACCGCCAACAAAACCATGGATTTTTTGTTCGAAGGTTGTTGGCTCCAACTTGTCTTGCATACACACGGTCATACAAATGTAGGCCAACAATTCCGAACGTGGGAACGCGGTGACGTACAACACGTACGACGAGCTGATAAAAAGGAAGTTCAATAGTCATGTGATATCTCCATTACGAACGCTAGTTTAACAAGACCGAGCGCTTCCGGCTCGTACTTGATTCTGAGCATACGTGAACTTTTGTGCGTCGGACTTGTGTACACACGATCAGACTTTCCGACAACAAAGTTTTGTTAGGGGAAAATTTAAGAACCTGCTCTCAAACATTTGTGGGCGGAAAGTCTGACAGCAAATATTCTATGGAGCCTACACACGGTCGGACTTTCCGACAACAAGCTCATATCCAACATTTCCCGTCGGAAAATCCGACCGTGTGTACGCGGCATAAGAGCTGTGAAAATGTGGAATAGACTCCCTCCAGAGGTGGTTCTGGCCAGCTCAGTAGATTGCTTTAAGAAAGTCCTGGATTCGTTCCTAAATGTACATAATATAACTGGGTACTGACATTTATAGGTAAAGATTTCCAGGGAAAATCCAATTGCCTCTCGGGGGTCAGGAAGGAATTTTTTCCCCTGTTGTAGCAGATTGGATCCTGCTTTTCTGGGGTTTTTTCGCCTTCCTCTGGATCAACTGTGGGTATAAGATTGGGTATATGGGATTGTATGATATTTTTTCTTTTTTCTTTTCTTTTTTTTTTTTATGGTTGAATTAGATGGACTTGTGTCTTTTTTTCAACCTAACTATGTAACTATGTAACTATTCCATGTACTTTTTAAATATCATTAATTTTGTTGAGCTTCTCGGAATCTTTACAAAGGCAAAACTATTTTAACCGCTTGCCGACTGGCTCACGCAGATATACTGCAGCAGAATGGCACGTACAGGCATACTAACGTACCTGTACGTTGCCCTCTAAGAAGCGGCTTGCGCGCGCGTGCGCCCACCGCGAGCTCCGTCAGTGTGATCGCGGGTTCAGCGGACTCGATGTCTGCATGGATACCCGCGATTGTCTCACGGAGAGGAAGAACAGGGAAATGCTGATGTAAACAAGCATCCCCGTTCTGCCTAGAGATAGGACACTGATCACAGCTATCTGTAATCGGGAGCGGTGATCAGTGTCATGTCACGTGTAGCCCATCCCGCCCACAGTTAGAATCACTCCCTAGGACACACTTAACCCCTGCAGCGCCCCCTCATGGTTAACCCCTTCACTGCCAGTCACAGTAATCAATGCATTTTTAATCGTGCTGATCGCTGTATAAATGTGAATGATCCCAAAATAGTGCCAAAAGTATCCGATCTGTCCACCATATTGTCGCAGTCACTATAAAAATTGCTGATCGCCACCATTACTAGTAAAAAAAAAAAAGATTAATAAAAATGCCATAAAACTATCCCCTATTTTGTAGATGCTATAACTTTTGCGCAAACCAATCAATAAACACTTATTGCGATTTTCTTTACCAAAAACATGTAGAAGAATACGTATCGGCCTAAACTGAGGAAAAAAAATGTTTTTTTTATATATTTTTTGGGGATATTTATTATAGCAAAAAGTAAAAAAAATTTTTTTTGTTTATAGCGCAAAGTATAAAAAACGCAGAGGTGATCAAATACCGCCAAAAGAAAGCTCTATTTGTGGGAAAAAAAGGACGTCAATTTTGTTTGGGAGCTACGTCGCACGACCGCGCAATTGTCAGTTAAAGCGATGCAGTGCCGAATCGCAAAAAGTGCTCTGGTCATTGGCCAGCCAAATGGTCCGGGGCTTAAGTGGTTAAGGGATCAAATATGCCCAAACCAATCCCAAAAGATTTTTTTTTTGTTATATATATGAAGTTTAACTGCTTCCCAACCAGCCGCCCTCATTATACTGCAGCACGTTGGCTCCCCCTGGGCGAATCTCTGTAGATCACCTCCCTAGGGAACACTTAACCCCTTGATCGCCCCCTGGTGTTAACCCCTTCCTTGCCAGTGACATTTATACAGTAATCAGTGGCTACTTTTTGCTCTGATCGCTGTATAAGAATCAATGGTCCCGAAAAAGTGTCGGAAGTGTCCGATCTGTCCGCCGCAATGTCGCGGTCCCGCTAAAAATCACTGATCACTTCCATTAGTAGTAAAAAAATAATTATAATAAAAATGCCATAAATATATTCCCTACCTTCTAGATTGTAAGCTCTAATGAGCAGGGCCCTCTGATCCCTCCTGTATTGATTTGTATTGTAACTGTACTGTCTGCCCTCATGTTGTAAAGCGCTGCGCAAACTGTTGGCGCTATATAAATCCTGTATAATAATAATTAAAAAAAATAATATTTTGTAGACGCTATAACTTTTGAGC
The DNA here is from genome assembly GCA_037953035.1 of Aquarana catesbeiana. Lineage (NCBI taxonomy): Eukaryota > Metazoa > Chordata > Amphibia > Anura > Ranidae > Aquarana > Aquarana catesbeiana. The sequence goes on from JBBHAA010000618.1 coordinate 537,719, forward strand.
AAACCAATCAATATACGCTTATTGCAATTTTCTTTTTACCAAAAATATGTAGAAGAATACTTATTAGCCTAAACTTTTTTTTTTTTTTATATTTATTATAGCAAAAAGTTTAAAAAATCTGTCCGTTGCAATGTTGCAGTACCGCTAAAAATCGCAGATCACCGCCATTACTAGTAAAAAAAAAAAAAAAGAAGAAGAAAAATGCCATAAAAATGCCATAAATCTATCCCATAGTTTGTAGACGCTATAACTTTTGCGCAAACCAATCAATATACGCTTGTCGCAATTTTTTTTACCAAAAAATATGTAGAAGAATACTTATTGGCCTAAACCGATAAAGACATTTTTTTATTTTTTATTTTTGGATATTTATTATAGCAAAAAGTAAAAAAAATCTGTCCGTTGCAATGTCGCAGTACCACTAAAAATCACAGATCACCGCCATTACTAGTAGAAAAAAAAAAAAAAAATTACATAAAATGCCATAAATCTATCCCATAGTTTGTAGACACTATAACTTTTGCGCAAACCAATTAATATACGCTTATTGCGATTTTTTTTTACCAAAAAATATGTAGAAGAAAACATATTGGCCTAAACCGATAAAGAATTTTTTTTCTTTTTTTGGATATTTATTATAGCAAAAAGTAAAAAAAATCTGTCCGTCGCAATGTTGCAGTACCGCTAAAAATCGCAGATCACCGCCATTACTAGTAAAAAAAATAAATAAATAAAAAAAATGCCATAAAAATGCAATAAATTTATCCCATAGTTTGTAGATACTATAACTTTTGTGCAAACCAATCAATATATGCTTATTGCGATTTTTTTTTACCAAAAATATGTAGAAGAATATATATTGGCCTAAACTGATGAAGAAATTTGTTATTTTTTTTAAAAAAATTGGGGGGATATTTATTATAGCATAAAGTAAAAAATATTGTATTTTTTTTATTTTTTTTCAAAACAGTGGCTCTTTTTTTGTTTATAGCTCAAAAAATAAAACTGCAGAGGTCATCAAATACAACTAAAAAAAGGCTCTATTTGTGGGGAAAAAAAGGACGTCAATTTTGTTTGGGTACAGCATTGCTTGACTGCCTAATTGTCAGTTAACCACTTAAGCCCCGGACCATTTGGCTGACAAAAGACCAGAGCGCTCTTTGCGATTCGGCACTGCGTTGCTTTAACTGACAATTACGCGGTCGTGCAACGTTGCTCCCAAACAAAATTGACGTCCTTTTTTCCCCACAAATAGAGCTTTCTTTTGGTGGTATTTGATCCCCTCTGTGGTTTTTACTTTTTGCGCTATAAACAAAAAAAGAGCGACAATTTTAAAATAAACGCATTATTTTTTACTTTTTGCTATAATAAATATCCCCAAAAATTATATAAAAAAACATTTTTTTTCCTCAGCTTAGGCCGATACGTATTCTTCTACATATTTTTGGTAAAAAAAAAATCCCAATAAGTGTTTATTGATTGGTTTGCGCAAAAGTTATAGCGTCTACAAAATAGGGGATAGTTTTATGGCATTTTTATTAATAATTTTTTTTTCCTAGTAATGGCGGTGATCAACGATTTTTATCATGACTGCGACATTATGGCGGACAGATCGGACACTTTTGGCGCTATTTTGGGACCATTCACACTTATACATCCATCAGTGCGATTAAAAATGCATTGATCACTGTGTAAATGTGTCAGTGAAGGGGTTAACCACTAGGGGGCAGTGAAGGGGTTAAGTTTGTCCTAGGGAGTGATTCTAACTGTGGGGGGAGGGGCTATGTGTGACACAACACTGATCACCGCTCCGATTACAGGGATCTGTGATCACTGTCCTGTCACTAGGCAGAAACGGGGAAATGCTTGTTTACATCAGCATTTTCCCTGCTCTTCCTCCCCGTGAGACGATCGTGGGTATGCCCGCGGACATCGAGTCCGCGGGACCCGCGATCACACTCCTCGCGGCCCGCGCGCGACCTCAAGATCGCTTCTGAAAGGGCAAAGTACAGGTAGGTTAATATAAATAAAAAACAAGAACTGCGCTAGGTGCCTGATAAATGTGAAAATTAGAAAAATTATATAAACGGGAACCGTGAAAGATATCCTGCAGCTGAACACTATAACCCCGATATAGGGCACAAAAAGATATAGATAAAAATAAGAGTGCAGCACCAGATAATTACTAAAAGTGATTATGATATGTATAATGATACTGTATACAATATACTACTAGTGTAACAACAATGATCAATAATCAATCAATAATTTTTTTTCACTTGATTATTGATCATTATTGTTACACTAGTAGTATATTGTATACAGTATCATTATACATATTATACTCACTTTTAGTAATTATCTGGCTCTGCACTCTTATTTTTATCTATAGGTACATTAATATGCCTGTACGTGCCCTTCTGCCAAAGTGTATCGGCGTGAGGTGGTCGGCAAGCGTTTAAAACGACGCAGTGCCGTATCGCAAAATATGGCCTGGTCATTAAGGGGGTAAATCCTTCCGGGGCTGAAGTGGTTCAATTGAGGGGTTAAGTCACATGGCAATGCAAAACTTCTTGATACAATGTTTGTTTTTTTTAAATTCTTTATGTTCTTATGTGATTTATTTTAAATTTATGTTAATAACATATATATATATATATATATATATATATAATATTATATATATAATATATATATGCATTTTTTTTTTTTTTTTATCGATTTGGTGTATTTGGTACATTAAAAGTTTGACTTTCTCTTTAATCCTTTTTAGACTCTTGTACTTTTGGCAATACGGAACTGTGGCTAGCTGTAGCTACCAACCCGTTGAATCAAATACTCTACTTTGATGAATTTCAAAGGATTTTCACCTATGTATCCATACATCCTTCTACATAATCCAGCTTGTTATTTGTGCTTAATGGCACATTAAAAAGCAGTGGCCAAAAAAAAAAAAAACAAAGCTGGTGGTGAAAAGAATTTTATGTGAAAGAACAGCTGATATCTTTCTACCGTGATATCTACCATAGCATACAAAATCAACAAAAAATCAACAAGTTATTAACAAAAAAAAAAAAAACGTCGGCCAAGTGCGGCGACTCACCTTTGTGAAGGTAAAGGATTATTATAATAGGTAAGATCTTCATCTCCGTTTTGTCCTTGTTCTGTGCTTGTTGTTCACTTTCCGAATGTCGTTTTGTGAAGGTTTTGCAGCTTTACTGCCCATCCAAAACCACACCTTTCATCTGAAAGCCATCCGGTAACCAAGGTAAGACCTCAAGCCGCAAAAACCGGAAGGAAATGACGAAACTTGTAACAAGGACTTATGTTTTCTTAAAAGCGATAGTATAGTCTATACTTAGATTTTGAGACATTATTTCATAATTTACCATATCCTTTTCCATGATTTAATTTCAATTCTAAAGCCTCGTACACACGATCGGATTTTCCGACGGGAAATGTTGGATGTCAGGCTGTTGGCGGTAAATCCGACCGTGTGTACGCTCCATCGGACAATTGTTGTCGTACTTTTCACCAACAAATGTTGGCTAGAATTCCTTCAAATATTCCGCCGACAAATGTCTGTTGTCGGATTTTCCGAGCGTGTGTACGCAAGTCCGTCGGACAAAAGTCCAAAGTACAAACATGCATGCTCGGAAGCAAGGACGTGCCGGAAGCGGTCGGTCTTGTAAACTAGCGTTCGTAATGGAGAATTAACATTCGTGACGTGGCAAATTATGAAATCTTAAAATGTACTGCACAATTCTCTTAACGACCGCCCACTGTATATATACATTTAAAAAAGTCCCCAGATCTCATATTTGGACTTAAATGCAAAAAAAAAAAAAAAAAAAAAAAAAATTGTCATTTGAAAAAATGACAACAAAAAAATGGCCCTTTAAGACATATGGGCGGAAGTAACGTTTTGACGTCGCTTCCGCCCTGCTATAGTATGGAGATGGGTGGGGGCCATCTTGCCCTCACTCGTATCCATACCCAGCCACGGATAGGACCCGATCGCCTCCGCTGATGCCGACGGCTCCGGTAAGCGGCATAGGGCGCAGGAGAGAGCCGGGAGGAGGGGCCCCTCTCCCGCCGCCGATAACGGTGATCTCGCGGCGAATCCGCTGCAGAGACCACCATTATCGCAAACAGAACAGCGCACTTTAAAGATGGATATCTCAGTATTGGTAGCAGCTGCTGCCAAAACCGAGGTATCCATCTTTTCAGGGGGCGGTTCTGTTTCCCATAATGGTGGTCTCTGCAGCAGATTCGCCGCAAGATCACCGTTATTGGCCCCCCTCCCGCCGCTTTCCCGCGCCCTCAGCCGCTTACCGGAGCCGTCGGCAGCGGCGGATCCCATTTGGGGCAGTACAAATCCCATATTAAAAATCAATTTTTTTTAAAAAACTGTTTTAAAATCAAATAAAATAAAGTAAAATAAATAAGAAAAAAAAATGAAAGCGCCCCGTCCCGGCGAGCTCGCGCACAGAAGCGAACGCATACGTGAGCAGCGCCCACATATGAAAACAATGTTTCAACCACACATATGAGGTATCGCCACAATCGTTGGAGCGAGAGCAATAATTCTAGCCCTAGACCTCCTCTGTAACTCAAAACATGCAACCTGTAGAATTTTTTAAACGTCGCCTATGGAGATTTTTAAGGGTAAAAGTTTGACGCCATTCCACGAGCGGGCGCAATATTGAAGCGTGACATGTTGGGTATCAATTTACTCAGCGTAACATTATCTTTCACAATATAAAAAAAATGGGCTAACTTTACTGTTGTCTTATTTTTTAATTCAAAAAAGTGATTTTTTTCCAAAAAAAATGCGCTTGTAAGACCGCTGCGCAAATATGGTGTGAATTAATGAGCAGCAATGACCGCCATTTTGTCCTCTAGAGTGTTAGAAAAAAAATGTATAATGTTTGGGGGTTCTAAGTAATTTTCTAGCAAAAAAACTTGTTTTTAACTTGTAAACACCGAGTCTGAAAAACAGGCTCAGTCTTTCAGTGGTTAATGGGATAATAATGAAGCTGCTTTGCTGGTGATACTGATGGAGTTATTGCAAACAAATTTTTGAAGGCTTTTCGAATCGACACTCACCTAAACTTCTACTAACACAAAATTAGCAGAAGGAGCCCAAAGGGTGGCGCTAAAGAGCTGAAAAACCACATAGTACGTCTAGTACGTCACTACATTCGTAATTGTTGGCCAACATTTGTGTGGCCGTGTGTATGCAAGACAAGTTAGAGCCAACACCCTTCGGACAAAATTCCACCGTTTTGTTGGAGGAAAGTCCGATCGTGTGTACGAGGCACAAGGCTCCATGCACACTGAAGCTCATAAACGGGCGTTTTTTTTTTTTAACCACTTTCTTACTGGGCACTTAAACCCCCCTCCTGCCCAGACCATTTTTGAGCTTTTAGCGCTGTCACACTTTGAACAAAATTTTGTTAAAAAAATGAAAAAAGATCGAATTTTCATTCTTTTTTTTAAAAACAAAACCGTTTTATATTTTGTTATTAATTTTTGCAAACAGGTAATTTTTCTCCTTCATTGATGTATGCAGATGAGGCTGCACTGATTGGCACTGATAGGCTGCACTGATGGGCACTGATGAGGTGGAACTGGTGGGCATGGTAGCTGGTACTGATGGGTGGCACTGATGGGCAGCACTGAATGGCATTGATAGGTGGCGATGAAGGGCACTAATAGGTGGCACTGATAGCTGGCACTGATGGGCACTGATAGCTGGCAGTGATGGATACTAATGGGTGACAGTGATGGGCACTGATCGCCACTGATAGGTGACACTTTAAAGGCAGCACTGCTAGGTGGAACTGATGAGGCATTGATTGGCACCACTGGTGGGCATTGATAGGTGGCACTCGTGGGCATTGATAGCTGGCACTGATTGCTGGCACTGTTATGCACTGGTGGGCACTGATTCGTGGCACTGTGGACACTGGCAGGTGGCACTGGCAGGCGGCACAAGTGGGCACAGATGAGATGGCTGTGCATCTTCCTCTTCGGGACCGATGTCCCTTGCACAGAAGCCAGTGATCGGCTTTTTTTTCCCCTCACGCTGTCAGGCCAAGGAGAAAAAAACGATTACCGATCTTCTGTTTACATCATGTGATCAGCTGTCATTGGCTGACAGCTAATCATGTGGTAAGGGGCCAGGATCGGCCCCTTACTCCGATCTGTGATCATCCGAGTATCAGTGACTCGGTGATCACAGCGCGCGCTGCGCGCACCCTGCAGGGGACGCGTGGGGAGCGTGCAAAGGGGAGGACGTCTATTGACGGCCTCCCGGACAAGTATGTCCGCGCTGTAGCTGTCATTCGGCTATAGCGCAGATCTGAAGGGGTTACCAGCCCATAAACTCCCCTCTATGTTATCCTATGTGTCCATGCACACATGGACCTTTTTGGACGTTTATCAGCAGAGGCATTTATGGGCTGTTGTCTGAACGCCCTAAAATCGCGTTCAAGAGCAGTCCTGAAAATGCCAGACGCCTGTAAACAGATCATTAAGCCTCGTTCGGCGTTTCTCTGCCTCTATTTAAAATCAATGGTTCCCTATGGGAGCCCATTGATTTGAATTGAAGTCGCACCAGAAGTCGGATCGCGATGATCCGACTTGCGGTGCGACTTGTGTGCTGAGGATGAAGGGTAACTCCCCGTTAAAATAAAAAATGGCGTGGAGTTCCCCCCTCGGTATGGATTTTAAGGGGGACCCCCACGCCGTGGGGTCCCCCCAAAATCCATACCAAACCCTTATCCGAGTGAGCAGCCCAGAAGATCAGGAGGGGGGGCGAGCGAGCCCCCTCCTGGACCAAACCAGGCCACATGCCCTCCACATGCTCTCTCATCCACCCATATCCTGACCTACCGGGCTGCGTGCTCGGTTAAAGGTTTGGCACACAAGTCGCACCGCAAGTCGGATCATCATGATCCAACTTCTGGTGCGACTTATATTAAACCACTTAAGGACCGGGCCTCTTTTTTAGATGTGTTGTTTACAATTTAAAAACCTTTTTTTTTTGCTAGAAAATTACTTAAAACCCCCAAACATTGTACATTTTTTTTTCTAACACCCTAGAGAATAAAATGGCGGTCGTTGCAATACTTTGTCACACCGTATTTGCGCAGCGGTCTTACAAGCGCACTTTTTAAAAAAAAAATACACTTTTTTTAATTAAAAAAATAAGACAACAGGAAAGTTAGCCCAATTTTTTTTTAATTGAGAACAGAGAAGGTCTAGGGCTAGAATGATTGCTCTCGTTCTTCCGATCACCGCGATACCTCACATGTGTGGTTTGAACACCGTATTCATATGCGGGCGCTACTCACGTATGCGTTCGCTTCTGCACGCGAGCTCGTCATACTAATGACACTGGCTAGGAAGGAGTTAACATCAGGGGCAATCAAAGGGTTATCTCTGTGCCTAGGTTGTGCTTTCTCACTGTGGGGGAGGTGATTTGAGTAGGGGAAGGCAAATATTCGTGTTCCTGCTTAGCAGAAAACAAAGGATCAATACCTTCCCTTCTGAAAGAACGACAATCTGCCTTGTTTACATCGAGTCCGCGGTTCCTGCTGCTGTGATCCCGCTCTGTGTGTGTGATCGCGGGGGGGGGGGGGGGGGGGGGTGAAATAATAAAAATATGTAGAAGAATATATATCAGCCTAAAATGATGAAAAAATTTGTTTTGGTTTTCTTTGGAGATATTTATTATAGCAAAAAGTCAAAAATATTTTTTTTTTTCAAAATTGTCGCTCTTTTTTTTGTTTATAGCACAAAAAATAAAAACCGCAGAGGTGATCAAATACCACCAAAAGAAATCTCTATTTGTGGGAAAAAAAGGGCGTCAATTTTGTTTGGGTACAACGTCTCACGACCACGCAATTGTCACTTAAAGCGACACAGTGCCGTATCTCAAAAAATGGCCTGGTCATTAACCACTTGCCGACCGCCGCACGCTGATGTACGTCGGCACAATGGCAGCGGTGGGCAAATGGCCGTACCTGTACGTCCCCTTTAATTGGCGGGGCTAGCAGGCACGCGCGCGCCCTTCACGTACAGCGTGACCGTGGCCGCGGGATCGGCAGACTCGATGTCCGCCGGTCTCCCGACGATTGTGTCACGGAGCCGTAGACCGTAGCCGTACACAAGGCATTTCCCTGTTCTGCCTTGTGACATGACAGAGATCACTGCTCCCTGTCATCGGGAGCAGTGATCGCTGTCATGTCAGTGGTAGCCCATCCCCCCACAGTTATAATAACTCCCTAGGACACACTTAACCCCTTCATCGCCCCCTAGTGTTTAACCCCTTCCCTGCCAGTGTTATTTACACAGTAATCAATGCATTTTTTATAGCACTGATCGCTGTATAAATGACAATGGTCTCAAAATAGTGTCAAAAGTGTCCGATGTGTCTGCCATAATGTCGCAGTCACGATAAAAATCGCAGATCGCCACCATTACTAGTAAAAAAAAAAATAAAAAATATAATAAAAATGCAATAAAACTATCCCCTATTTTGTAGACGCTATAACTTTTGCGCAAACCAATCAATATACGCTTATTGTGATTTTTTTTTACCAAAAATATGTAGAAGAATACATATCGGCCTAAACTGAGGGAGAAAATTGTTTTTTTTATATATTTTTGGGGAATATTTATTATAGCAAAAAGTAAAAAATATTGCGTTTTTAAAAAAATTTACTCTATTTTTTTGTTCATAGCGCAAAAAATAAAAACCGCAGAGGTGATCAAATACCACCAAAAGAAAGCTCTATTTGTGGGAAAAAAAGGACATCAATTTTGTTTGGGTGCAATGTCACACGACCGCGCAATTGTCAGTTAAATTGATGCAAAAAGTGCTCTGGTCGGGAAGGGGGTAAAATCTTCCGGGGCTGAAGTGGTTAAAGGAGCAATCCTTCCGAGGCTGAAATGTTTTTTTTTTTTTTTACTATTTTGGGCCAGTTTTCCTTTGATGATAAAAAAAAATAAAAAAAAATCAGGAGATATTGTTACCATTTACCATTTTAAATGAAAGCACAACTGTCCTGAAAAAAACCCCGTCTGGGTCATCTGGATGCACAAAGTCGTTGTGGCGATATGTACAGTTTTACTAACACATGTCAAAGTTGCAAAATTGTGTTTAGGCATTAGGATTTGTTTTACCTACATGAAGGGGTTAATTGCATTGCCTTTCATTTAAGGGGCGTTTTCTACCCTCGATATGAAAAGCAGGAAATAAAATGAATGACAACAACCCGGAAATGCCGGCAGTGTGAAAGGGAAAGAAGTTCACAGAGAGGAGAAAAAAAGTTTCTAAAATGGTGAGTAGATAGTTAATCTTTAATCTGTGATTGGTAACCACGCCGAGAGGTCACATATGTTCTGTGAAGATATGATTTTCTAAAAATTCTGCTAGAAAATTTAACAGAAACACGTGCTAATGTAGGCGTAAAATCTTCAGCTGTGGTCAGACTACATTTCCCATCATGACTCAACCTCTGGGTGTCCTGTCTGTGGTTGTCGGAGTCTGAGGCTGGGTTCACACTGCTGCGGTGACAGACATCGCATGTGATTCGCAGCGCACTGCTGTTCACATCACATGCGATGTCTGTGCTGTGCGATATCAGCCATACAGATAGTATGGCTGATATCGCACCGCATTCGGTCCAAACTCGCACAGGACCCTTTTTTTTGTTCGGACCAAAATCGGATCGCATGGGTGTTCACACCTATGCGATCCGAAAATGTCCGAATTGTCAGTTCGCATTGCGATATGCGGGCTGAACTGGGGGTGTCATTAACATTGTATGACACTCCCCAGCAGTTCGCATATGGCAGTGTGAACTGCCGTGCGAGTTGGTGCGATGCGGGAACCCGCAGTAAATTCGCTGCGTTCCCGCACCGCAGCAGTGTGAACCCAGCCTAACAGTGCCTCATGGGATTGGTAGTTCCACAACACCTGAAGAGTCAAGTTTACCTACCCCGGGCTAAATCATGAACTATGAATGCTCTTCCTTTTACTGCACGCCTAAGGAGAGACATTCTTGGAGGACGGGAGGAATCTGCATGCTGCAACAGTATCATTTTACGAAGGCAGTTATATCATGCTTAACGTACACTTGTCAGTAATAGACACAGGGAAGCATGTCCCTCGCTATAGGTGGCTGGTGGGTGCACTTTGCTATGGGCGATTCAGGGGGGGTTGTGGTAAGCCATGTCTGTGGATATTCTTGTGCTGCCAGTTAATATGACAACCCAACAGCTTAACCGCTTTTGGTATACTGACAGCTTTACTGTAACCCCTTAGTGACAGAGGTCAAAACAAATTTTTGTTGTTTGTACTTTTTGTTGCGTGTACCTTTTTTATCTATCTTACCTGTAATACGCTGACACTGGCACTAACACTAAATTAAAAAAAGCTTTTTTTAAATGCTACCTAACCCCAACACTGACCCTGACCCGAGATAGACCCTGACACAGACCCTAACCACGACCCCCAGCACAGACCCTGACACAGACCCTAACCACGACCCCCAGCACAGACCCTGACCACAACCCCCAAACCTGACCCAACACAGACCCTAACCACGACCCCCAGCACAGACCCTGACCACAACCCCCAAACCTGACCCAACACAGACCCTAACCACAACCCCCAGCACAGACCCTGACCACAACCCCCAAACCTGACCCAACACAGACCCTAACCACAACCCCCAACACAGACCCTGACCACAACCCCCAAACCTGACCCAACACAGACCCTAACCACAACCCCCAACACAGACCCTAACAACAACTCCCAACACAGACTCTGACCACAACCCCCAACCCTGACCTAACACTGAAGCTGACCACAACCCCCAACACTGACACCGGCCCCCACACTGACCCCAACACAGACCCTTACCACAACCCCCAACACTGACCCTGACACTAACCTCTAACTGACCCTGACCCGAGATAGTCCCTGACACAGACTCCAGCACCGACCTTGACCCCGACACAGAACTTGACCACGACACCCAACACAGACCCAACACAGACCCTAACCACAACCCCCAACACAGACTTTGACCACAAAGCCCAACACTGACCCTGACCACAACCTCTAACACTGACACTGGCCCCAACACTGACCCCAACACAGACCCTGACCACAACCACCAACACTGACTCTGACACCAACCCCAACACTGACCCCGACACAGACACTGACCACAACTCCAAACACAGACCCTGACCACAACCCCCAACTCTGACCTAACATTGACCCTGACCACAATCCCCAACACAGACCCTGACCACAACCTCTAACACTGACACTGGCCCCAACACTGACCCCAACACAGACCCTGACCACAACCACCAACACTGACTCTGACACCAACCCCAACACTGACCCCGACACAGACACTGACCACAACCCCCAACCCTGACCTAACATTGACCCTGACCACAACCCCCAACACAGACCCTGACCACAACCCTGAAAACTGATCCTGACCACAACCCTTAACACTGACTGACACCAGCCCCAACGCTGACCTGAAAACACAGACCCTGACCCCCAAGACTGACCCTGACACCAACCCCAACACTGACCCTAATACAGACCTTGACCACAACCCCCAACACTGACCCTGACACCAATCCAAACACTGACCCCAACACGGACCCTGACTACAACTCCAAACACTGACACCAACTGCAACACTGACCCTGGCTCCGACACAGACTGTGATCACAAACCCTGACCCCAGACACAGACTCTGGCCACAACCCCCAACACATACTCCAACACTGACGCTTACTCCAACACAGACCCTTACCACAATCCCCAACACATACTCCAACACTGACCCTGCCCCCGACAGAGACCCTAGTCACAATCCCCAACACATACTTCAACACTGGCCCTGATACAGACACTGACCACAACCCTCAACAAAGACTTTGGCATAGACCCTGACTACAAGCCCCAACACTGATTCTGACACTGACCCCAACACTGTCCGCAACACTAACCCTGACCCCAACACAGACCCTGACCACAACCCCCACCACTAACCCTGACATGACCCCAACGTTGTTCGTGACATAGACCTTGACCACAACCCCAACACTGTCCATCCATCCCTGGATATAGTGCTGCTACCCCAAAATAGCCCTTAATGGTAAACAGAATAAGATAGACACTCATGTGCTCAGGTGGCCCCAGTACTCGGAAGGCATCCAAACATCTATTCAAAGGGTCAGTGTTGAGGGTTCATTCAAGGAGAAAAGAATGCAGCACCACGATGTCTCAAAAATAAACAATTTTTCATACGATTTTATTAAATCCATCCAATAAAAGGAATCAACAAAAGGAATAGCTATTGATGCATTTTGACCTCTAACATAGGCCTTCGGGTATTGATTCCTTTTATTGGATGGATTTAATAAAATTGTATATGTTTTATTTTTGAGACATTGTGGTGCCATATTTTTTTCTCTTTTTTAACACAGAAAATGTTTATTGAATAATCTGCACATTACACTTGAGTTTGATGAACATATCATATTTACAGGAGCATATGCAATCAGTTACCACACTTCAAGATGATACAAAATTCAATGTATATTTAGATCGATCAGGGCCTAGAGCTATCTACTTATCTTATTTGTTAGTAGACTTTGCTGGAAATAAACAAAATGAGTCTCATTCTCAGCTACTCTGAATTTGACATCAACCTTTTATGCATCATATCGTTGCTAATATTAGGTCTATTCCCCGTAAAGTTCCATTTGTCCTAGGAATATTTCGTTAGGAAGGGGGGGGGGGAGGGGGAAAGTCAGGAAGACAAGGAAGAGTTAAAGAAGATGTAGAGGAAATCGTCTGCAGGAAAAGAAGAGGGAGTGAGGGAAGACAAGAGGAAACAAAAGGAATAGGGTGTCAAGAAAGGTCTCCATGGAAACACACTAGTGTCTTTTAAAGAGTACCTGCGCCATAGAAGGAAAGGGGAGGAAGAGAGAGGGGGTAACGAGGATTATACAACCTCACCTTTTAGAATTAGGGGTAGTGATTCCACAACCCATTTCCAGCCAGTCAGCCTCCCAGGGTCCAACCCACCAGTGAACTCACACCAGCAGGTGCCGAGCTGCAACCCAAGCCGCCCAAATTTTGTCGAACTTCTTGGGACAGTTCCTGCCCATGTAAGTGAGCTTATATATTGGCAGTACTGTATTTATCTGTGTCCTCCACGCCCCAACAGTGGGGGGGGGGGGGTCCAACAACTTCCAGCGCAGCAAAATCATTTTCCTGGCATAATAAGCTGCATAAAACACAAATAGTTTGGCATGTTTGGCTGCATTCAAATGATCTGTGATACCCAATAGGAACACCATCGGGTCAACTTTTAACTGTAGTCCTGCCACTCCATTTATATCTGTCACTATGTCGTGCCAATAAGTCTGGAGAACCGGACACGACCATACTACATGAAAGAAGGTCCCCACATATTTTTTTCTCTTTGAATGGAACCCCAACACTGACCCTGGCGAAGACCCTGACCCCGACCCTGACCCGGACCCCAACACTGTCTGCGACACTGACCCAGACCTCAGCACCAACCCTGACCACAACCCCCAACGCTGACCCTGACCCCAACACTGCCTGCGACACTGACACTGATTTTAGCACAGACCCTGACCACAACCCCCAACACTGTCCCTGACCCCGACCCCAACACTGTCTGCGATACTGACCCTGACCTCAGCACCGACCCTGACCACAACCCCCAATACTGACCCTGACCCCGACCCCAACACTGTCTGTGACACTGACCCTGACCTCAGCACAGACCCTGACCACAACCCCCAACACTGACCCTAACCCCAACACTGTCTGCGATACTGACCCTGACCTCAACACCGACCCTGACCACAACCCCCAACACTGACCCTGACCCCAACACTGTCTGCGACACTGACCCTGACCTCAGCACCGACCCTGACCACAACCCCCAATACTGACCCTGACCCCGACCCCAACACTGTCTGCGACACTGACCCTGACCTCAGCACCGACCCTGACCACAACCCCCAATACTGACCCCGACCCCAACACTGTCTGTGACACTGACCCTGACCACAGCACAGACCCTGACCACAACCCCCAACACTGACCCTGACCCCGACCCCAACACTGTCTGTGACACCGACTCTGACCTCAGCACCGACCCTGACCACAACCCCCAATACTGACCCTGACCCCAACACTGTCTGTGACACCCACCCTGACCTCAGTACAGACCCTGACCACAACCCCCAACACTGACCCTGACCCCAACACTGTCTGTGATACTGACCCTGACCTCAGCACCGACCCTGACCACAACCCCCAACACTGACCCTGACCCTAACACTGTCTGCGACACTGACCCTGACCTCAGCACAGACCCTGAACACAACCCCCAATACTGACCCCAACACAACCTCAAAAACTGGCCCGACACTTTCTCTGACACTAACTTATATCAAACCCTGATCTAGATATTTTATCTTTATTTAATTGTAGTTTTTTTTACACAGACTTGTCTTTTTCTTCTTTAGCTTGCTCAGTTAATCTTTGGAAATGAAAGAAAGAAGCTGATTAGTTACCATGCACAATGGCTCCATATTCTGTCTGCTGCAGTTTTGATAAAGTCCTCCCAATTAATCTTTCTCTCCATTCAGAAGAGAAAGAGTACAGGGGAGCTAGCGATCACTGTGGTAGCCAATCACAAACTATCATAGTGATCATGTGTTCAGGAGACGGATAGTACGAGACTGGGAACTGTCTGTGACAGCTTCGTCTTTGTGCTGGGAGTATGCAATGGAGCGTGCATTCATTGGGAAAAAGAAAATTGTTCCCTGAATGATGCGCATACCAATTTTTTGACAGCTTTAAATTTTCTTCACCTTTCCTTTGGCAAAGCAGCTTGAAAAAGGAGGTGGGGCCTCAGGGACACGTTGCGGCCCACCCTTCCTGTCCACCGTTGTCTTCTTTCTAGTGGTGTTAGCAAGGGCTGTGAGAAGCCGTCAAACTTCCATCATGCAGCTGGTCCCTGCCTGAGCTCTGCACCTGCCGCCAGTCCATCCAGACTGCCGAGAGCTGTCTTTGCATGTCCCCTTCCACTTCCTCAGCAGTTTACTGGATACTTCAAGGCAAGTATGCTATTTAATAAAATAGTTTTTTAACTTCACACTAACCTGGCACCCTGCTGTGTTCCTTTATATGCGCATGCAGATTAATCCACTAAGTAGCAGGTCAGCCATTCAGCACAGGACCCAGAAGCCAGCGTCAGATGTTACTATGGTATACTAAAGTATAATTACAAGCACTGCATAAGTGTCAAATGCTTTTTATTGACAATTACATTAAGTTTATGCAAAGAGTCAATATTTGCAGTGTTGACCCTTATTTTTCAAGACCTCTGCAACCCGCCCTGGCATGCTGTCAATCAACTTCTGGGCCATCTCCTGACTGATGGCAGCCCATTCTAGTGACCACAAGTTCTCAATGGGATTAAGGTCTGGAGAGTTCCCTGGCCATGGACCCAACATTTCGATGTTTTGTTCCTCAAGCCACTTAGTTATCACTTTTGCCTTATGGCAAGGTGCTCCATCATGCTGGAAAAGGCATTGTTCCTCGCCAAACTGTTCTTGGATGGCTGGGAGAAGTTGCTCTTGGAGGATGTTTTGATACCATTGTTTCATAGCTCCCAACTGTCACTGATTTCAAGGTACTGTCCCTGATTTGGAACAAAGTCCCTCTGTCCCTCTTCATTTGTCCCTCATTTTGGTCTGATCTATATAGTTGTATATAAAATGCACTTTTTATCTTTCAAAAAGTGTTTCCCAGTGCTAAACATTTCATCCAAAATTTGCTGCATTTGTTAATTTCTAAAGCCAATATAAAAGGAATAGTAGTGGCATTTTGACCTCTAACATAGGCCTTCGGGTATTGATTCCTTTTATTGGATGGATTTAATAAAATTGTATATGTTTTATTTTTGAGACATTGTGGTGCCATATTTTTTTCTCTTTTTTAACACAGAAAATGTTTATTGAATAATCTGCACATTACACTTGAGTTTGATGAACATATCATATTTACAGGAGCATATGCAATCAGTTACCACACTTCAAGATGATACAAAATTCAATGTATATTTAGATCGATCAGGGCCTAGAGCTATCTACTTATCTTATTTGTTAGTAGACTTTGCTGGAAATAAACAAAATGAGTCTCATTCTCAGCTACTCTGAATTTGACATCAACCTTTTATGCATCATATCGTTGCTAATATTAGGTCTATTCCCCGTAAAGTTCCATTTGTCCTAGGAATATTTCGTTAGGAAGGGGGGGGGGGGGGAGGGGGAAAGTCAGGAAGACAAGGAAGAGTTAAAGAAGATGTAGAGGAAATCGTCTGCAGGAAAAGAAGAGGGAGTGAGGGAAGACAAGAGGAAACAAAAGGAATAGGGTGTCAAGAAAGGTCTCCATGGAAACACACTAGTGTCTTTTAAAGAGTACCTGCGCCATAGAAGGAAAGGGGAGGAAGAGAGAGGGGGTAACGAGGATTATACAACCTCACCTTTTAGAATTAGGGGTAGTGATTCCACAACCCATTTCCAGCCAGTCAGCCTCCCAGGGTCCAACCCACCAGTGAACTCACACCAGCAGGTGCCGAGCTGCAACCCAAGCCGCCCAAATTTTGTCGAACTTCTTGGGACAGTTCCTGCCCATGTAAGTGAGCTTATATATTGGCAGTACTGTATTTATCTGTGTCCTCCACGCCCCAACAGTGGGGGGGGGGGGTCCAACAACTTCCAGCGCAGCAAAATCATTTTCCTGGCATAATAAGCTGCATAAAACACAAATAGTTTGGCATGTTTGGCTGCATTCAAATGATCTGTGATACCCAATAGGAACACCATCGGGTCAACTTTTAACTGTAGTCCTGCCACTCCATTTATATCTGTCACTATGTCGTGCCAATAAGTCTGGAGAACCGGACACGACCATACTACATGAAAGAAGGTCCCCACATATTTTTTTCTCTTTGAATGGAACCCCAACACTGACCCTGGCGAAGACCCTGACCCCGACCCTGACCCGGACCCCAACACTGTCTGCGACACTGACCCAGACCTCAGCACCAACCCTGACCACAACCCCCAACGCTGACCCTGACCCCAACACTGCCTGCGACACTGACACTGATTTTAGCACAGACCCTGACCACAACCCCCAACACTGTCCCTGACCCCGACCCCAACACTGTCTGCGATACTGACCCTGACCTCAGCACCGACCCTGACCACAACCCCCAATACTGACCCTGACCCCGACCCCAACACTGTCTGTGACACTGACCCTGACCTCAGCACAGACCCTGACCACAACCCCCAACACTGACCCTAACCCCAACACTGTCTGCGATACTGACCCTGACCTCAACACCGACCCTGACCACAACCCCCAATACTGACCCTGACCCCGACCCCAACACTGTCTGCGACACTGACCCTGACCTCAACACCGACCCTGACCACAACCCCCAATACTGACCCCGACCCCAACACTGTCTGTGACACTGACCCTGACCACAGCACAGACCCTGACCACAACCCCCAACACTGACCCTGACCCCGACCCCAACACTGTCTGTGACACCGACTCTGACCTCAGCACCGACCCTGACCACAACCCCCAATACTGACCCTGACCCCAACACTGTCTGTGACACCCACCCTGACCTCAGTACAGACCCTGACCACAACCCCCAACACTGACCCTGACCCCAACACTGTCTGTGATACTGACCCTGACCTCAGCACCGACCCTGACCACAACCCCCAACACTGACCCTGACCCTAACACTGTCTGCGACACTGACCCTGACCTCAGCACAGACCCTGAACACAACCCCCAATACTGACCCCAACACAACCTCAAAAACTGGCCCGACACTTTCTCTGACACTAACTTATATCAAACCCTGATCTAGATATTTTATCTTTATTTAATTGTAGTTTTTTTTACACAGACTTGTCTTTTTCTTCTTTAGCTTGCTCAGTTAATCTTTGGAAATGAAAGAAAGAAGCTGATTAGTTACCATGCACAATGGCTCCATATTCTGTCTGCTGCAGTTTTGATAAAGTCCTCCCAATTAATCTTTCTCTCCATTCAGAAGAGAAAGAGTACAGGGGAGCTAGCGATCACTGTGGTAGCCAATCACAAACTATCATAGTGATCATGTGTTCAGGAGACGGATAGTACGAGACTGGGAACTGTCTGTGACAGCTTCGTCTTTGTGCTGGGAGTATGCAATGGAGCGTGCATTCATTGGGAAAAAGAAAATTGTTCCCTGAATGATGCGCATACCAATTTTTTGACAGCTTTAAATTTTCTTCACCTTTCCTTTGGCAAAGCAGCTTGAAAAAGGAGGTGGGGCCTCAGGGACACGTTGCGGCCCACCCTTCCTGTCCACCGTTGTCTTCTTTCTAGTGGTGTTAGCAAGGGCTGTGAGAAGCCGTCAAACTTCCATCATGCAGCTGGTCCCTGCCTGAGCTCTGCACCTGCCGCCAGTCCATCCAGACTGCCGAGAGCTGTCTTTGCATGTCCCCTTCCACTTCCTCAGCAGTTTACTGGATACTTCAAGGCAAGTATGCTATTTAATAAAATAGTTTTTTAACTTCACACTAACCTGGCACCCTGCTGTGTTCCTTTATATGCGCATGCAGATTAATCCACTAAGTAGCAGGTCAGCCATTCAGCACAGGACCCAGAAGCCAGCGTCAGATGTTACTATGGTATACTAAAGTATAATTACAAGCACTGCATAAGTGTCAAATGCTTTTTATTGACAATTACATTAAGTTTATGCAAAGAGTCAATATTTGCAGTGTTGACCCTTATTTTTCAAGACCTCTGCAACCCGCCCTGGCATGCTGTCAATCAACTTCTGGGCCATCTCCTGACTGATGGCAGCCCATTCTAGTGACCACAAGTTCTCAATGGGATTAAGGTCTGGAGAGTTCCCTGGCCATGGACCCAACATTTCGATGTTTTGTTCCTCAAGCCACTTAGTTATCACTTTTGCCTTATGGCAAGGTGCTCCATCATGCTGGAAAAGGCATTGTTCCTCGCCAAACTGTTCTTGGATGGCTGGGAGAAGTTGCTCTTGGAGGATGTTTTGATACCATTGTTTCATAGCTCCCAACTGTCACTGATTTCAAGGTACTGTCCCTGATTTGGAACAAAGTCCCTCTGTCCCTCTTCATTTGTCCCTCATTTTGGTCTGATCTATATAGTTGTATATAAAATGCACTTTTTATCTTTCAAAAAGTGTTTCCCAGTGCTAAACATTTCATCCAAAATTTGCTGCATTTGTTAATTTCTAAAGCCAATATAAAAGGAATAGTAGTGGTTACAAAATAGCGCTTGTGGGTTGAACTAATCTTTTCTTTGTATAATTCTCCTTTTTAAGGGGGTGTGACAGGGGGGTGTCCTATGTCTACATACTTTTGCTAATAGGCGTCCCTCGTTCCCATCTCAAAAAGTTGGGAGGTATGTTCTTTATTCATGGCTGTGTTCTTAATCTTGTGAGTGAGCCCACTCCCTTGACTGAAAAGTAACCCCACACATGAATGGTCTCAGGATGCTTTACTGTTGACATGACACAGGACTGATGGTAGCGCTCACCTTTTCTTCTCCGGGCAAGGTTTTTTCCGGATGCCCCAAATAACCGGAAAGGAGATTCATCAGAGAAAATGACTTTACCCCAGTCCTCAGCAGTCCAATCCCTGTATCTTTTGCAGAATATCAGTCTGTCCCTGATGTTTTTCCTAGAGAGAAGTGGCCTTTTTGGTGCCCTTCTTGACACTAGGCCATCCTCAAAGTCTTCTCCTCACTGTGTGTGCAGATATCCTCACACCTGCCTGCTGCCATTCCTGAGCAAGCTCTGCACTGGTGGTGCCCCGATCCCGCAGCTCAATCAACTGTAGGAGACGGTCCTGGCGCTTGCTGGACTTTCTTGGGCACCCTGAAGTCTTTTTCACAAATGCAGTGGAAATGTTTTTTAATGGGATTAAAGTGATTGTAAAGACTGTGTTTTTTTTTTTTTCTAAATAACAAATATGTCATACTTACCTCCACTGTGCAGCTTGTTTTGCACAGATTGGCCTTGATCCTCAACTTCTGGGGTCCCTCAGCGGCTCTTGTGCCTCCTCCTTGCTTCAGATAACCCACTAGGAGAAGTGCTCTCCCTTTTTTTTTTGGTGGTTTTTTTTTTTTTTTCTCCTAAACATCGATATATAACATTAAAGCATAACTTTTTTTTTGTTTTATACAGAGGGGAGAGGGATTAGAACACCTGTCTGTTTATATTGCTGTCTGTGCCCCCATTAAAGAGATGCATCCTCTCTATTTATCCTGTTTACCATTATCATTGAAAGTAAAAGAAAATCTCAAATTTTGGGTTGCCCCCAAAAAAATCATAAAGGGGAAATCTTCCAATGGGGAGACTAGTTCTGGTGAGCTGGGGGTCCCCAAGGAATTATCCTAATTTGCAGGGATTTTCTCTCACTTCTTGTTTGGCTATGGGACAGGAAGTAAAGGAAAATACTAAGCAATGGGAGACAGATGAAAACAGGTGAAAACAACAAACCTGACAGGGGTTATAACGCTCCCTTGATCTATCCAAAGAAAACAAAAAAAACTTTGCCTGTAGTGCTTCAGTGCACCCAGCCTGCCCATAGTTGGATTCAAATTTGTCTGGTTCCTGCTGAAGTGACTGAATTTTGATCTGTCTCTGGCTGGCCTTAGAGGTGGGACAGTAGAAGTCAACCACAATGGGATAGCATCAATTTGTCAGTATGAGATGGAGTAGTTAAGAGGAAAGTTGACAATCAGTGTAGGGAGAGTTAGCTGCTATATTATGCTATACTGGGTTATATTGCACTAAATTACCGTGGATTACAGTGTGGTGGGCTACATATTCACAGTTCAGTAACCCAAAAGGAAACTCTACCTTTATGTGTGTCAGCAACAAATGTAGTTGCTTTTTAGCTTAGATCCACTTGCAGTTTTTGTTTATATATACAGTATAATATTTATCCATTTTTATATTTTCTCACAGATGAAAAACAAATTAGGATTTTGTCATAAAAGAGGAGGATTGGGATTGTTGCGGTGCTTGGAATAATTGATATATATAAATCATGAAAAACAGTGGTATAAAATAATCAATAAATTAGACTATAATATCACACTAAAAAACAGCGCTATTGTTGAGCTGAAATAAACATGCATGTGGCCAACTTCACACAAAAGTCCTTTAAGAGTGGTGAGGAGTTTTGAAAGTAGTTCAGAAAGTGTTCATAGGTGATCATAAAACAGAGTCTCAGTGTCCACCGGTCAGTCCAATTCCACCATGTGAGAACACACTCCCCTCAGGGGGTTAAACTCACCAGAGCTAAGCAATAATAAGCTTCCAAGGAAAGAAACATCTAAGCCACAAGCCGCTGCCAACACCACTCCGGAGGATTCACAGATGATCAGGGCTCAGAAATGAATCGGCAACAAAAGAAAAGCGCACATTGCGTAATCCTATTTATTGATTAAAAGCCCATCACATCACACAGAAAACCCCCTTCAATAAAAATACGTACATCAACACTGCAATCAACAAAGCACATCAAAGGAAGCGTTTAAACATGCACTTCACCGTAGCAGACAGCAGCCGGCTCAGCTTCCCAAGGAGCGATCGGCACTTCCTGGTTGTGGATCCAGCTGCGGTGGAGCGCAAACGTCACTTTCGGCATCGTGTAGGCCACGCCCTGACGCGTTTCATTATATCCTGACTTCAACAGAGGGCATGCCTACATGACAGACGGACAGGCTTAAATTATCCCGCCCCGACCTCCATGACCAATCACAGTGCATTCGTCGTGACGACAGGTGCGCGTCGTCAGCCGAAATAAACACTGACGGCTTCCTACAGGAGGGGGAGAGGGACAATCAGCCACACTGCACTTTTTATATATCAAATACAGAATATGCAGATATACACACCCACAAGCTAAACAAGCTAGTAAGCAGGTATATGAGTTAACACTGCACATTGCCCTCTTCTCATAGGGGCTAGAACATCTATAGATATGCAAAATAACACATGTTGAATTAATCGGTATGCAGATATGCAACACAGCAGTATAGCACATCTTAAGCGGACTACTAAATGCCAGCGCCCACATAATTAACACATATTGAGCGGACTAATAAATATAAAAACCCTCATAATTTATATAGTTCCGTCATTGGTACATCAATTAATTGTAATCATAGTGTTTTTAAAAAGAAAATTAATTCTCATTACAGTTCTATTCTCAATAAATCACCTATTATAACCATAATGCTTTTAACAAGACAATTAGTTCTCATCACAAAAGCAATAGCAAATATAAATAATTAAAAATTAGAATATTATGATGTGACTTATTAATAAAAATATATATTTCTAAACAACTAGAAAAGAGATAAAATAGATCTAAATGCATTTAAAAAGAATCCAAATGCATTTAAAAAGGAACAGCATCTTTTCCTGGTGCTGAGTGGTGTACTTTAGGGCCCGTAGGAACACCTTTTTTGATACATATAAATGTAAAGTTTCTTTATTGGTACAAAAAATATCCATACACAAGTGTAATAGAAACATTTAGATTTTGTGTTTTAGGGTTTCATTTTTTGTGGGTAGGTGTATTTTAGGGGGTAGGTGAAGAGCTGAGAAAGCCTTCATCTTCTTGCTCCTCCCTGGTGCAGAGCAGACAGTTGTCCTTCTTCTTTCTTTCTCCTCCTTTGCTAATTCTGCCATATTCCTGTAGACTGGCAATGAAGAGTTTGTGAAATTATTTCATAATACGATCATTAACTTTTGGCATGAGAATGATCTTAGTCATGAGTAAGCACCTCTTCTTTCAGATATTGAGGGAGTGGATGATAGCACCATGAGACAGTGATGTTACAGCAGCTGGAGCTCATGCAAAGTGTGCTCCAGTGTTGAGCAGGGGGTGGATGAAAAGGTGGCATACTGTCTGTGGGTCAGGGCTGCCATCAGGGGGGGACAGCCGATACAATTGTAAGGGGCCCCCGGAGCTTAAGGGGCCCTGGAGCATGAGGGGCCCACCCGGGCCAGAAGAAGGCAGGAGCGGGTCAAGGGGAGCTGTGTTGTGCAGTACACAAACGATCTCTGTGTCATTGAGCTCAGACATCGGGCACTTTACTTCCACATGCTACTATGTGCATGTGCACCCCTCGTGTGAGCTGCCTGTACTCTGTGGATGCCTGTACTGTTATGTAGTGTGATTGGCTGCAGCTCCTCTGTGTCTCAGCAACATGTCAGCTGGGATTAGGTAGGAAGATCTCCTTTAAAAGTAGGGGCTGTAAAGGAAAGGGAGGGGGCTGTTTGTGTACGGGGAGGGACCAGAGCCTTGTGTGTTTACAGATTTGTGTATGTGGGAGGCTGACATATATACAGTGTGTGGGGGGGGGGCTGACATATATACAGGAGTGAGGGGGGGCTGACATATATACAGGAGTGAGGGGGGGCTGACATATATACAGGAGTGAGGGGGGGCTGACATATATACAGGAGTGAGGGGGGGCTGACATATATACAGGAGTGAGGGGGGGCTGACATATATACAGGAGTGAGGGGGGGCTGACATATATACAGGAGTGAGGGGGGGCTGACATATATACAGGTGTGAGGGGGGGCTGACATATATACAGGTGTGAGGGGGGGCTGACATATATACAGGTGTGAGGGGGGGCTGACATATATACAGGAGTGAGGGGGGGCTGACATATATACAGGAGTGAGGGGGGGCTGACATATATACAGGTGTGGGGGGGGGGCTGACATATATACAGGTGTGGGGGGGGGGGGGCTGAGTGCATACAGGTGGGGTGGCCGGTGTGTGGATTCAGTGAGATGGCCCGTGGGCAAGCCCTGGGGAATGTTGATGGTCAGGCTCGGGGGGCCCGGGCCTAAAGCTGTGTAAGGGGTCTAAAAATTTCTGATGGCTGCCCTGCTGTGGGTACCACTGAATGGAGAGAAGCAGAGTTTTTGGAGAGAGGCAGAAAAGCAGAGAGAGAAGATTTTTTTCCAGAGGAAGTGGCAACACACAGAGGACTGGAGGGAGCAGCCACCCTACTCCATATGGTCCATTTGATCCACAGATACACACCATTGCTATCCCCAGGGCACTGCAGTGTGGGCCCTTTTAATGTATATGCTGCTGACCGCACCATTGAGGTCTGTAGGCACTTCAGCGCATGAGCCTTGACATAATTACCAACCATTTAGGTACCACATGCATGAGGAAACTTCTCTGCACCACAAAGCTCAATGGGAGCAGCATCTGAATGAAACAAGTAAGCAGCAGGAGGCCCACACTCCTGCTTCTGTTCCTTACTTTCCGCATTAACCCACCCATCCTCAACATTCTACTGCTGCATCCACCTCAATATCTGTGGATGCTAGCGAAAGGGAGGAAAGTCTCACAAGGTGTCACAGAACGCCCCACACTCCGCTTGAGTGCTTCTGTCATATACCACTTCCTCCCAGTCTGTATACAGATATCAGATATTCCAACCGCTCTGAGCACAAAACAAGGCAACACTTGCTTAGATGCTAACATGGACCAACTTTATTTAGAATCAAAATTACAAGACTTTATATGCCGTTGGAACCTCCTCTAACAATACAACTGTAACCTAATTAACATGAGCTAATTATCTAATCCATTTACCCAGACTAGGTGACTATTCAATACACATTACCATAAACATCAACACAGGGTTGATTAGAACAAACAACAATGTGTGGAATACCCTTAGAACCTGTGGTAAGCCAGACTAAACTCATTTACATTAAACACATTATAGCAGAGAACAAGACAGGTAGTTGGAGTTGATGAAAAGAAAGAAAAAGAGCGCACCAGCCTAGTGCATTATCCTTGACAGATTTATTAATTAAAAACAAGATAAAAACTACTCACAAAGGTCAAAGAAAAAATCGCATTGTATATGGCACAGAGGCAAATAATCCAGTGGTAGCAGTTTTCCAGGTCCCAGGAAGGAGGCGTACGGACTACTGCTGCTAACGCGTTTCGAAGGTTACCCTTCTTCATCAGAGCCTTAATAGTGTTGGTCTCCTGCTGGCTTTTTATACATGTGTCCAACTAGACAAGACTGGTCGGGTTGGTTCTAAGGCTCCTCCCTTGATTAATGGACGGTCCTCTAGGAAGGGTGGGTCTTGGCTATATTGTCATTATTAAAGGGCCATAGTATATTAAATTTATTTATTTTTAATTTTAAATGTTTATTAAAGAAACTTGTTATGTATAATAAGATTTTAGTTATACTTGTAATTTCTAGTTCCTAGTTCTAGCTCTAATATTTAATTTTAATTATTAGTTTTTAGTTTTTGATTTTTAATTTTCATTTTAATTTTTACTTTTTAATTTTTACTTTTTATGTATATGTAGTCGGAAGTACAAACATCCCACAACAGACAGACTGAAAAGGCCATGCCAATAGTTATATATAGATGAGCCAAGGCATCTCAGAGGATATGCTCATCTCCCCTCTCATCAATACATTACATACATCAGAGGACATTGAACATTGCTTAGGGGTTTAAAATCAGAGATAAAGTAGCATACCTTGTGGTGTATAGATCGGATGGCAGCTCATTTGCTCAAGTACAGTGTCTCTGTGGGGGCTGTGACTGTATGGGCTTCCGTTGCTGACAGGTTCTGGCCGGTAACACGTTCCTGTGTCCTGTAGGACCTGGTGGAACGCACGCCACTCCTTTACTTCCGAGTTGCGGTCCACAGGGCGGAAGTGCGGTCGTGACGTCATATCCCGTGCGCCCTTCGGCGCACGAGATTGACTTAATATGGTAAACAATGGTCTCCATTTTGCCGTAGGCATAGATAGAGGCCAAAGTCAGACAGAAACCGTCTGAACTACAAGCTAGAAGGGGATAAAATAATATATATAGATGTATGTATACAATAAGTTGGATCTATGGTGCCACTAGAAGGAGGGGGAAAAAAAAGGGGATTGGGAAGGACCAGGGAAGGAGAGGATATACTAAATACTAGACATAATAATCTAAATAGAAACTAGGTGGAGAAACAGGGGCTGTTATAGGATTGAGTCTAGAATTATAGCTAGAAGGTGACAGTATCCAGAACGTATGTATTTAGAAGCCAGCAAGGGATGCACTACAATTAATAATAATAAAAAGTAGTATAAAATACATATAGTATACATTGTATAAAAAAAAATATATAATATAAAAAAAATATACACATCATTTCATATACATATATGTGCATACAGGAATTTTTTTAAAAAGCAATATTATTAAAAATGTATCCGTATAGAAGTACAAAAGTCTGTGTACTTTGCCAGTATAATATAATAAAAAAAAAAAAAAAAAAAAAAAAAAAAGGGGAGATTTGTTTGTTTGGAGTTGATGACACCAGCATCTCCTCACAGTATGAGTCCTAACAGTATGAATCAGTATTATCAACAGGGGGCTGCTGAGGGAAGCCCCCCTCCCTCTACAGGGACACACGTCCCAAATGACCACAGCAAAAGAGTGCACAACAGAATCAAACAACATACAATATATACATATATACACGACTGAGTCCGATTAGTACAGTTCAGACTGGATTTCTAATTCACCTCACAAAGAGTATTGTTCCCTTGAAAATCCAGGGCCCATAATCAAAAGGCAAGAGGCTTGCATTCAGTCCTCTCCAACAGCCTCTGTCCCGGCTAGGTCTGTCACACAAGGGGTTTCAGAGACTTAGTCAAGTGGGGTACGTACAGGGTCATGGTACAAAGCTGTGGAGAGTCAAGTGAAGGCTTGAACCATTGCAGAATTATCCTACATCTACCCTAATGTCTCCAGCAGAATCATTCCCAAGGCAGGTGTCTTCTCTCCAGCTGCTGGAGCAGAAAAATAAATGTCTCTAAAACACTCCCATACAAAACATCTTAATACCAGCTTGGCAAAACTGTTGGCTTTGGTAGGTACTCAACCACAATAAATTTGCTCAGAAGGCCAACCTTGCATTCTATTAGGGAGCTAATGGAATTCAGATCACATTCCACTAGCTTTTTTCTAACCATACTGGCTAGGGAAAGTGACACTGGGACCCGGAAGTGATGTGATGTTTTAAAATGTCGCTTCTGGGTCAGTAACAGGAAGGGGATCACTGCTCTCCCTTCCATCTACCTGGTGGCACTCTACATGCCAGTCCTGGGTCCACCTATGAGCATGCAGAGCCCAGGAAACATGGGTATGTGGAAATAATTTGGTGGCTTCACAGCTGAGCATAGCCTGATGAAGGAGCAAGCATGCTCCGAATGCGAAGCACCGCCCGCCTGACCCCGTTCCCGGAAGTGCAAAAGCAACCAGGAATGGAGGCGCAATATTCCCGGTTGCGTCTCATTTAAAGTCCCAAATATTCCCTTTTTTCTTTGATACTGATTAGGGATGGAGGTGTGAGTGGTTCAAGAGCCTTCACTTCCTTGTATCTGATCCCTAGTGGTCAAGTTACCATATACCACATTGAACACAGCTGATTTTGATGGACACACTGCTGCTCTAATTGTCTCTACTCCCTTGAGCTGAATTGGTTCAGTGTGTTCTGCAGCCGACAGGTTGGCCAGTGTTTTGTTTGCACGGGAGCTGCGATGCACGCTGCATGCCTTCCCTCTCCCCTCCTTCCCACACATTATGGGAATGGGGGATTGGGCGGGCGCTTTCACTGTGCATCGGCGCCACACCTTCCACTCCATGAGTCCCTTCACGCAGGCGTGTGCTATTTCAGCTTGGCTGACACATGGTGAGTAGGTCCGGCTGCTGTGCTGTCTCTCCCTTATTGTCATGCCAGTGTGACGCTGGATGGGACCCTGGCCGTTGGGCTCACCCTGCAGTTCCCCTTCAGTGACCTTTTCTCAGTAGTCCCACACTGCACTCCATTTTTGGTTCATATCCCATTAGGACCTACGTGGGTAAATACATAGCAAGCTCTTGATTTATTCTTAAATTCTTCTATAACAAGAATTACTAATATTTCTTTACTCCTAGTTTTCATTAATTTCTCCTGATTTCAGGAATCTCATCTCCTCTTCCCTATTCTTACTATATGGACACCCTATTTTTTTCATTCTGTTCACCTTGTTGATATGCTCCACAATATACTTCTATACAGTGGTGATGGGTCTACTCTATATGACATTTCTTTTTATCTATACCAATATGGTAACAAACCACTTACTTTATTGTATACAATACAGAAATCCCATCCACAGTTACATCAATATTTTTCCATACACACTTTTTTGGGGGACTGCGTGTGTGCTCCTGATCCATGATTGGGTCCTTTCCTCAGCTCCCGTGCTGGACATAATTATCTGGCTGACCTCCGGCAGGTGGTATCGCATGGCCTAGTATCAGTTTTTATGTGAGTACTTTCAGTTATGGGCGTTTATTTTTTCATCATCATCTTTAATCCCTCTACCGCTCCAGTCTGTGGTTATATCAAACTATAATGGTGATTTTTTTTTTTATCCCCTTTTTAGTACATGGGTGCACTTGCTCCTGATGAGTGAATAGAAGTAAACAAAACGGCGTTGCGCTTATTTTGATGCATTCATCTCATATTTATGATTCCAGATGGTTTTTATTGCTCTACCACCCTGATATGTTTATGCCTACTCCATTTGGGAGACTATGATGTATAATATTTACTTTCTATGTCATGTTGGTGACTATCTTCAATATGTATGTTGATACTTTGTATTTTATATGCCAATGTGCTATTATGCGTTTATATGGGTTGATCCATGCCCTAACTTTGGTCTAATAAAGGATACAATTTTTTACATATGTATATTGTTTTGTCTGTCTCTACCCCACGCACCTCATCTAAAGTCCCCCCCCTCCCCCCCTCTTTTTTGCAAAAGCAACCAGTAATGAAGGCGCAATATTCCCCGTTGCGTCTCATTTAAAGTCCCAAATATTCTCTTTTTTCTTTGTTCCCGGAAGTGAGGACATCAGTACAACGAGGCACATCACGGAGCATCCCTCTTCTGCGTCCCAGCTACCCGGAAGCGCTGAGTACCCACAGCACCACCGGAAAGCTACAGGACTCAAGACTCAGGACACCTTCCACTGGCCCGTGATACTCCTACCACTGCGGATAAACATCTGCTACTGCCTAATATGCTGGAAATTATCTGCCCAAATGTGAGTGTATTTAATCCACTATAATAAATTTGTTGTAAAACACGCTGCATTTAGAGGGCGCTGTCCTTTTTTCTTGTCTTGTTCCAGAGCTCCTTCTAGCTTGTATGGACTGGGTGCCTTCTACACACTCAGCACCTCATTATCCTTACATGGACTAATGCTTGGACTTGAAGTGAAAACATTTGAAATTACACACCAAGTTTATATTGCCAGACTCCCCACCCCCTCCCTTCATCCCCTATCATATGTATACAACTTTATCCTGAGTGAGCCGCATTAACCCCTTGTCTGTGGCTTCACAGCTGCCAGATCGCGTTCATCTCATATCCAACAGTCAGCTTGTCAAGTTTACACACACTCTTGGCAGCTACTGAGAACGTGTGTAAAGCCCCCCTAAGTCACTGACATATACTGTAGTATACATTGGTGAAAAGGTTAAAAGACTCTCTGCTGTATTTTTTTATTGCTGTATATTATTTTTGCTTTGGTACATGTCCTCTATAGCAGTGCCCAACTCCCCACACCCTTTTTTTTTTTTTTTTTTTTTTTTTTTTTGACAATAGCTTGCCTATTGGTCTTGAAAAGTGCCAGAATTCAGTATCACATTTTTGCTCCCATACACTTCGATGGGATTCACTGCTAAGTTCAGGTTTTGTGAATTTCAAACAGGATTCAACAAACTCCCAGCAAATCGAACCTGGGTACATTCACCCCTAAGTAGTTTTACATTATCTTTGTCATGTATAGATGTATACATAAATATTGTTATGTTTTCTGTTTTAGAGCAGTGATACCAAAGAAGCACTATGAAGAAGAAAAATGTATGTTTTGCCCTGATATGTTTTCTGAGTTGCCCAAACGGTAAGTTAAAACTTTATTCATCCCTCTGCATCCTTCTTATCTCTGATAAAACTTCCATCTGTGGCTTCAAATGAAGTTATCTACTTCTCCTATTCCAGGATTAAAGGGTATTTATGGTTTTACTTACAATATCACCCTCCATCAAATGTTGAAATACAAATACAAATCCCAGTTACAGACGTCTACACTTCTCACTCCATGGACCAAATCTATTTATAGAGTGTACGGGTTCATTATAAATACTGGCAACAGACCAGCTCTCTATTGCAGAGGTGCATCCTTACTTAAAGTGTAGGGATGAGCTTCGAGTTCGAGTCAAACTCATGTTCGACTCGAACATTGGCTGTTCGCAAGTTCGCCGAACAGCGAACAATTTGGGGTGTTCGCGGCAAATTCGAATGCCGTGGAACACCCTTTAAAAGTCTATGGGAGAAATCAAAAGTGCTAATTTTAAAGGCTTATATGCAAGTTATTGTCATAAAAAGTGTTTGGGGACCTGGGTCCTGCCCCAGGGGACATGGATCAATGCAAAAAAAAGTTTTAAAAACGGCCGTTTTTCCAGGAGCAGTGATTTTAATAATGCTTAAAGTCAAACAATAAAAGTGTAATATCCCTTTAAATTTCGTAGCTGGGGGGTGTCTATAGTATGCCTGTAAAGGGGCACATGTTTCCCGTGTTTAGAACAGTCTGACAGCAAAATGACATTTCAAAGGAAAAAACCCATTTAAAACTACTCGCGGCTATTGCATTGCCGGTCCGACAATACACATAGAAGTTCATTGATAAAAACGGCATGGGAATTCCCCACAGGGGAACCCCGAACCAAAATTAAAAAAAAAAAATGACGTGGGGGTCCCCTAAATTCCATACCAGGCCCTTCAGGTCTGGTATGGATATTAAGGGGAACCCCGGCCAAAATTTAAAAAAAAATGATGTGGGGGTCCCCCTAAATTCCATACCAGACCCTTCAGTTCTGGTATGGATTTTAAGGGGAACCCCGCGCCAAAAAAAAACGGCGTGGGGTCCCCCCAAAAATCCATACCAGACCCTTATCCGAGCACGCAACCTGGCAGGCCGCAGGAAAAGAGGGGGGACGAGAGTGCGCCCCCCCTGAACCGTACCAAGCCACATGCCCTCAACATTGGGAGGGTGCTTTGGGGTAGCCCCCCAAAACACCTTGTCCCCATGTTGATGAGGACAAGGGCCTCATCCCCACAACCCTGGCCGGTGGCTGTGGGGGTCTGCGGGTGGGGGCTTATCAGAATCTGGAAGCCCCCTTTAACAAGGGGACCCCCAGATCCCGCCCCCCCCCCGTGTAAAATGGTAAGGGGGTACAAGTACCCCTACCATTTCACTAAAAAACTGTCAAAAATGTTAAAAATGACAAGAGACAGTTTTTGACAATTCCTTTATTTAAATGCTTCTTCTTTCTTCTATCTTCCTTCATCTTCTGGTTCTTCTGGTTCTTCCTCCGGCATTCTCATCCAGCATCTCCTCTGCGGCGTCTTCTATCTTCTTCTCCTCGGGCCGCTCCGCACCCATGGCATGGGGGGAGGCTCCCGCTCTTCTCTTCATCTTCTTCTCTTCTTCTCTTCTTCATTTTCTTCTCCGGGCCGCTCCGCATCCATGCTGGCATTGAGGGAGGCTCCCGCTCTGTGACGGCGTCTCCTCGTCTGACGGTTCTTAAATAACGGGGGACGGGGCCACCCGGTGACCCCGCCCCCCTCTGACGCACGGGACATGACGGGACTTCCCTGTGGCATTCCCCGTGACGTCACAGGAAAGTCCACTCAAGTCACCGTGCGTCAGAGGGGGCGGGGTCACCGGGTGGCCCCGCCCCCTGTTATTTAGAAGTCGACAGACGAGGAGACGCCGTCACATAGCGGGAGCCTCCCTCCATGCCAGCATGGATGCGGAGCGGCCCGGAGAAGAAGAGAATACGAGAAGAAGAGAAGAAGAGACGAAGATGAAGAGAAGAGCGGGAGCCTCCCCCCATGCCGTGGGTGCGGAGCGGCCCGAGGAGAAGAAGATAGAAGACGCCGCGGAGGAGATCCTGGACGAGAACGCCGGAGGAAGAACCAGAAGAGCCAGAAGAACCAGAAGAAGAAGATGAAGGAAGATAGAAGAAGCATTTAAATAAAGGAATTGTCAAAAACTGTCTCTTGTCATTTTTGACAGTTTTTTTAGTGAAATGGTAGGGGTAAGTACCCCTTTACTATTTCACACAGGAGGGAGGGCCGGGATCTGGGGGTCCCCTTGTTAAAGGGGGCTTCCAGATTCCGATAAGCCCCCCGCCCGCAGACCTCCACAACCACCGGCCAGGGTTGTGGGGATGAGGCCCTTGTCCTCATCAACATGGGGACAAGGTGTTTTGGGGGGCTACCCCAAAGCACCCTCCCAATGTTGAGGGCATGTGGCCTGGTACGGTTCAGGAGGGGGGGTGCTCTCTCGTCCCCCCACTCTTTTCCTGCGGCCTGCCAGGTTGCGTGCTCGGACAAGGGTCTGGTATGGAATTTAGGGGGACCCCCACATCATTTTTTTTTTTTAAATTTTGGTTCGGGGTTCCCATGTGGGGAATTCCCATGCCGTTTTTATCAATGAACTTCTATGTGTATTGTCGGACCGGCAATGCAATAGCCGCGAGTAGTTTTAAATGGGTTTTTTCCTTCGAAATGTGATTTTGCTGTCAGACTGTTCTAAACACAGGAAACATGCGCCCCTTTACAGGCATACTATAGACACCCCCCAGCTACGAAATTTAAAGGGATATTACACTTTTATTGTTTGACTTTAAGCATTATTAAAATCACTGCTCCTGAAAAAACGGACATTTTTAAAAAAAAAATTTGCATTGATCCATGTCCCCTGGGGCAGGACCCAGGTCCCCAAACACTTTTTATGACAATAACTTGCATATAAGCCTTTAAAATTAGCACTTTTGATTATTCATGTTCGTGTCCCATAGAGTTTAACGGTGTTCGCGTGTTCGAACAAACTTTTTTCCTGTTCGCATGTTCTGGTGCGAACCGAACAGGGGGGTGTTCGGCTCATCCCTATTAAAGTGTAATGCCCTGTACACAGGATCGGACTTTCCAACAACAAAACCATGGATTAATTTTTGAAGGATGTTGGCTCCAACTTGTCTTGCATACACACGTTCACACAAATGTTGGCCAACAATTACGAGCGTGGTGACGTACAAGATGTACGACAAGCCGAGAAAAAGAAAGTTCAATAGCCAGTGCGGCCTCTTCTGCTTGATTTTGAGCATGTGTGAACTTTTGTGCGTCGGATTTGTGTACACACGATCGGAAATTCCGACAACAGAGTAGAATGTACTCCTTACATTGTTGGTCAGTGAGAAGAATGTTCCTTACATTGGTGGTCAGTGGGAAGAATGTCCTCCTTACATTGGTGGTCATTGGGAAGGATATCCTTAGATTGGTGGTCATTGGGAAGAATGCTTCTTACACTGGTGGTTACAGTGGGAAAAATGTCCTTCTTACAATGGTCTTCAGAATATCCCTTACAGATAGCTATAAAGATTGTGACCGTCATGTTGCCGACTCTGCCAAGTGATGATATCCATGGAATTCTGTAGGCACCATCAAATGGGAGGTCAATCAGCTACAGCTCAAATATTCCCTCAAGCCCTCTGAAGGAACCCTAGAGTTCCACAGAACCTTGGTTGAGAATGGCTATTTTACATGCCTTGGTTTGTCCACTGGTGCGCAGTCATGTTAGAACAGGAAGGGGCCATCCCCAAACAAGGTTAGGAGCATGAAATTATCCAAAATGTCTTGGTATGCTGTCTCCTTAAGAGTTCCCTTCACAGGAACTAAGGGGCCAAGCCCAACCCCTGAAAGACATTCCCACACCCTAATCCCCCCTCCACCAAATGATTTGGACCAGTGCACAAATCAGATCCACAGAGAGTTCTTTGCGATGAGGTGCCATGTTGAACTTCCAGTGACCAGTATGAGATCGTGAGAGCGAAAATACCAAATTTAACACACCTGCTCCCCATTCACACCTGAGATCTTGTAACACTAAGCAGTCACATGACACTGGGGAGGGAAAATCGCTAATTGGGCCTAATTTGGATATTTTCACTTAGGGGTGTACTCACTTTTGTTGCCAGCAGTTTAGACATTAATGGCTGTGTGTTGAGTTATTTTGAGGGGACAGCAAATTTACACTGTTATACAAGCTGTACACTCACTACTTTAAAAAGATAGAATAAAATATTTACAAAAATGTGAGGGGTGTACTCACTTTTGTGAAATACTGTGTATGTAGAGGGTGGCTTCAGATAGCTCAGCCGTAGGGGAGAGAAAAAAATATTGGTACATGGGTTTTCACCACTGGATTAAAGCCTAATGTTTGGTAAATTCAGCACGAGGAACATTACTTCCATTTAATGGCGATTGGCCCTTGTGCTGATACTGGCTGCCATGGCGGAAATCCAAGTTCTTTGCCCCCCTTCCATATCCCATGGACTTATGACGGGCAACAAGAGTGCTGACTGTGCCTGCCCTTTCCGCCCCCTCGTCCATTCATAGAAATTGTACCATAACTTCCATGAATGAAAAGCGCTCGATGAATAGAGCCTGGGCAGATGAATGAAAAGCCCACCTCCTC
The DNA here is from genome assembly GCA_037953035.1 of Aquarana catesbeiana. NCBI lineage: Eukaryota > Metazoa > Chordata > Amphibia > Anura > Ranidae > Aquarana > Aquarana catesbeiana. The sequence continues at coordinate 572,617 of JBBHAA010000618.1, forward strand.
TATTCATAGAGCACTTTTTATTCATCGAAGCTACAGGACAGCTTCTATGAATGGACAGGGGCGGCAGAAAGGGCGGGCATAGCAGCCCCAAAAGTAGCACCCTTATTTGCACTATATTGAAATGATAACTTGTGTCTAAAAATGAAGTAACATATTGTTTTATTAACTAGACTTTTTTTTATTTATTAGGTGTGCTCTTTAATACACAAAATGATGAAAGGGAGAAAATACCATTAAAAATTGGAGAAAATGTTACTTTGAACCTGCCAGCAGAACTTTTGGCTGAAGTGAATTGGGTATTATGGACAAAGCAAGACAATGCCTTCTTGGAAATCTCTAATAACAATAATGCATTATTTCTAAACAAAACGTTTAAACCAAAAGTGTGTTCCTATAATTTATCTTCGATCACAATACGTAATGCAACCAGTGAAGATGCAGGAATCTACAGAGCAAACATAGAATATAAAAATAAAAATTTAAACAACAAATTTCAACATAAAGTGTATTATGTAGCAGAACATGCTGGTAAGTAATCATTTAAAAAAACCTAAATACAACACAAAAAATGTTTAATTGTAATCAAGAGTTACTGTTACCTGGTTCATTTACTGAATCAAACAAGCTAGAAAAATTCCAACACAGGATGGATCTGTGGGAGCCTAAAGTAGCGCAGTGTCACGTCCTCAATAGTAGTAATTTGAATAGAGCACATGAAAAAATGGACTTTAGAGGCACCAATTATAGAAAAAAATAAAGTACATTTTTTATTACATATATATTACATAAACATGTTTAAAATACTGCCCAATGCATTGATGACTAAACTTCTCCAATGTGAATCAAACACATCAAAAACATGTCATATGAGACATGTAAATACACTGAGTATATGACATAAAATGTTAGTTCTACATGTTTTGCGAGAAAATTCTTCTTCAGGAGCTGGGTAGTTTCTAAGAGGGGAAAAAGATGCAATCAATAATAAATTTAACGGCGTACATTCAACATAATATATATGTCTCAAGGAACCAAACAGACCACCATGGCAACAATCCGAGAGGACCAGGACCAGGACATGCAAGTGATACAGTGGACAACATGTGGGGGCATGCCTAGTAGTTCTTTACCACTCTTACCAGGCACGCCCCCCACATGTTGTCCACTGTATCACTTGCATGTCCTGGTTCTGGTCCTCTCGGATTGTTGCCATGGTGGTCTGTTTGGTTCCTTGAGACATATATATTATGTTGAATGTACGCCGTTAAATTTATTATTGATTGCCTCTTTTTCCAGTGGTCTCTCTGTAGAGGTGTGACATACCCCCTGCTGAGTCAGAGCAGAACTCTCCAATCAGCAGGAAGCATGAGCTTCTTTGATTGGAGCTCAAATCTGACACAACAGGGAACATGTAGTAGGATAGCTCTTTTTGATTTGAAAGCTCTAGCTCTGACTCAACAGGGGACATGTAGTAGAAGAGCTCTTCTTTGATTTGAAAGCTCTAGCTCTGACTCAACAGGGGACATGTAGTAGGACCTCTGCAGAGAGACATATGACAGAATTCAGTGTTTTAGAATTTATTTGCCCTTGCCCTGTCAAAGTTAATTCATTTTTCTTTTTTTTTTCATGTCTAAAATGAAAATAATAAAACAGAAGTGGTAGAGCCAAAGGTTACACCGGGGTATAATCGTACTCATACTAATACAGCTGGAAGTAAGTATGTTTGGGAATCTCTTGAACACAAATGAAATAATCAGACTGTTAAAAAATATTTTCCTCCTCTTATAGCCAAATAAATACATTTTGTAGCTTTCTATTTTTTGTGAATATCTGAGACCTGTGGAGCCGCTCAGCTCTCCAGCATGTTTTGGGGGACAGTTCATAGATGACGACTATGTCCGGCCAATACATTTTTTTTTCTTTTTTAAGCTGGAATAAATGTTAAAATTTAATTGTACAATATCAGTACTAACACCTTCAGATTTACACATTGTACCAAAACTGTGTAATGGGAATGAGGCTAAGGGGCGAAAAGAAATGCTGGTGACATCATTGACCTAATATGACCACATGGCCACACCTGGACAATGTCGTTGACCAAATGTGGCCATATTAGTTTGATGATGTATCCAGAATTCCCATCCCTTTGTTACGTGCAGTTGTGGGGCATGAAATTTCATGTCCACAGCTTATTGGACTGGTGGCCTGCTATCATGTGACAGCTAAGCGGGAAAGGGGTGGGAATGCTGGTGACACCATTAACACTTGGCCATATTTAGAATGTGTCAATGACCATATGTTGGCATATTAGGTTAGAGATATCGCCAGAATACATGTTCCTTTGTTACGTGCGGCTGCTCGGTAGGGAATTCTACGCCAGTAGTTCATTGGACTGGGGACCTGCTATCACGTGACAAGGGGGCAAAGGGATGCTTTGACATCAGTGACCTCACATGGACTCATGGCCAAATTTGGACAATGTCACTGACCAAATGTGTCCATATTAGGTCAACAATGTCACAAGAATTTCTGCCCATAGGTTATGAATGCAATCTATACACTGGGGGGAGAACCTCTGGGGGAATCTAGGATGGAAAAGGACCTGGGGGTCCTAGTAGATGATAGGCTCAGCAATGGCATGCAATGCCAAGCTGCTGCTAACAAAGCAAACAGAATATTGGCATGCATTAAAAAGGGGATCAACTCCAGAGATAAAACGATAATTCTCCCGCTCTACAAGACTTTGGTCCGGCCGCACCTGGAGTATGCTGTCCAGTTCTGGGCACCAGTCCTCAGGAAGGATGTACTGGAAATGGAACGAGTACAAAGAAGGGCAACAAAACTAATAAAGGGTCTGGAGGATATTCGTTATGAGGAAAGGTTGTGAGCACTGAACTTATTCTCTCTGGAGAAGAGACGCTTGAGAGGGAATATGATTTCAATATACAAATACCGTACTGGTGACCCCACAATAGGGATAAAACTTTTTTGCAGAAGGGAGTTTAACAAGACTCTTGCCCACTCATTAAAATTAGAAGAAAAGAGGTTTAACCTTAAACTACGTAGAGGGTTCTTTACTGTAAGAGCGGCAAGGATGTGGAATTTCCTTCCACAAGCGGTGGTCTCAGCGGGGAGCATTGATAGTTTGAAGAAACTATTAGATAAGCACCTGAATGACCTCAACATACAGGGATATACAATGTAATACTGACATATAATCACACACATAGGTTGGACTTGATGGACTTGTGTCTTTTTTCAACCTCGCCTACTATGTAACTATGCGTGACTGAGGGGTGAGGAACAGTGTATCAAAAAATGAAAGTTGTTCTAAAGGCTCAAGGTTTCTTTCCTTTATTTATTCTTTGTATGAAGGTAAAAAACCTTCTGTGTGCAGCAGCCCCCCCCCAATACTTACCTGAGCCCCATCGCAATCCAGCGATGTGCACAAGAGCCTCAGCACTATCCCTCCTCATTGCTGGAGACAGCAGCTGGAGCCAGCCAATAAGGAGGGAGAGGGGGGTGGGGTCAATCACAGCCAGTGGGCCATAAAGTAGAGGGGAAGGGGCTGAGCCGTGTCTCTGTGAGTGAATGAACAAAAATATTACAGCGCACACATGCAAAAAAGACATTTACCTCCAGCAAGGCTAGTTTAAAACACCTAAACATTTTCAAAAAACATTTATCAAAAAATATGGGGATTTGGTCACACCATATTACTATATGGTGCTAAGCCCACTTACTGCAACAAAGTACCCCATGATTAGTGGGTCCTACACTATCCATAGACTGGGAGATCAGCACAGAGCAGCCCTTATCCTCCTCTTCTCGTGTCCCCCCGCAGTCGCTCCTGGCCCCTCCATCCTGCCAAGTGCCCCCACAGCAAGCAGCTTGCTATGGGGGCATCTGACCAGGCTTGCTCCCAAGCCGCTGCTTTGCGTGTCCATTCACACACAGACAAACAAAATATTTGGGGGGCACACCCTAAAAGATGCATTAAAGATGGTGCTGCCATAAGACCATACAGCAGAACAAAAATATTACGGCGCACACATGCAAAAAAGACATTTACCTCCAGCAGGGCTAGTTTAAAACACCTAAACATTTTCAAAAAACATTTATCAAAAAATATGGGGATTTGGTCACACCTTATTGCTATATGGTGCTTAAGCCCACTTACTGCGACAAAGTACCCCATGATTAGTGGGTCCTACACTATCCATAGATTTGGAGATCCTGCTTCTCTGAACCATGGGAGCAATACACTCCTCTATATGGGAGAACTTTGGACGATCCTTTAATAGCACTTTAAGCTTCTAATTGTTACAGCTTTTTTTTTTATAATTTCTATATAACCATTTTTGTTGTGTTTTTCAAAAATAGTAATTATCTGATTTATTTATATGACAGGTGACAATACATATGCCATACTTGGATACGTTGTTCTACTAGTCATAATAATATCAGTAATTAGCTACTTTGTATATAGAAAGAAATGCAGGGTAAGTTGTTTTTTTATTCTTTATTCTAATCTCAATTTTATTATCTGTTCTTGTTTTCTGTGTCAGCAATGAATTGAATGCAGTCATTACCAACACAGAAAATTGTTATTTGTTGCTTGTCTTGCCATCCCTGTCTGTGCTTACAGTTTGTGCATGGTTCTGACAAATATTGGGTCTCTGAACGATTCTACCTTGGACTTAAAGTGGATATAAACCCACTCTCGTCCTTTCTAAACTAGTGCCATAGTTATTATCTATAAGGATATACATGCCTCCTGCATGTATCTTTACTTGTCAAATATCTCCCCTCTGTCTGTTATGAGAGACGAAAAACTGCAGATTCTGTGGGTGGGTCTGTTGTATGGAGTTCGGTGGGCGGAGTCGTGATGTCAGTAGACTCCCCGCCCACCTCTACACTCCCCATTGTCAACATGCATTTTCTCCTGTGTATTTCTTACACTGAACTTCTGCTATGATCTCTAACATCCAGTCAAAACCCAGAAAAGTCACCACATGACTTCAGCATGCCCAATCATGCTGAGGTGTGGAGCAGCCAATCCTGGGAGAGCTGGAGAAGAAAGGAGGGGAGGACATGAAGTACACAGAATGTCTCTCTCAGGCTTGTGCATTAGTTATGTAAATCACCTGTCACTCACAGCAAGGGGGAAGAACTGACTCCTATTTCTCTGTGTGTCAGTTTTTATCTCACTGAAAAAAAGATAATAGGACTGCTCAGAGCTGGATTAACTGGGCACAGACTGGGCACAGATGACAGGAAATCCTATACTGTACAAGGTGCAAGCCTTAATTTAAAAAAAAATTCGGGTTTACATCCACTTTAAGACCCCTTTCACACTGAGGCTCTTTTCAGGTGCTTTCACGCTAAAAAAAGTGCCTGAAAAGCTCACAAAAAACTATTTCAATTAAAATCAATGAATGCTTTCACACTGGGGCAGTGGGCTGGCAGGGCAGTGAAAAAACGCCCCTCTCCATTGAAATGAATGGAAAGCTCTTCAAAAGCGCTCAGTGTTTTACTGGCAGTTTAGAAGCCCCACAGTGTGAAAGGGGTCTTAAGTAATTTGTTTCAAGTTACAAATATGGGGGCTGCCCATAGACATGTGCACAGAGTGTGCCCAGTGTGTCTGGGCACACCCTATTCCAGGGATCAACAACCCGGGTGACAGGTAGTCCACAAATCTTCCTTGCCAACCCCTGGAACAAAATTCTTGAAAAAAAAACAATAAAAAATAAAATAATAAGAATAAAAAAAGCTACTGACATCATCCACTGCCCTAATGACACCAATCTCTGCTAACAGCTTTCTAACAGCGTTCACTTCTCTACTGACACCATCCTCTGCCCTACTGACACAGTCCACTGCTCTACTGACTGACACCATCTAATATCCTACTGACACCGTAAACGCACACACACAGGCATGTATGTTTGAACTTTGGGGTGCACACTCTAACGCAATGGGCGCGCACACCTATGGGGCTGCCATTTCTGGTCTTTTTCAAAATGCAGACACGTTTCTTGGCAGGTTTGCCTTAGGCTCCATTCACATAGACGTCTAAATATCAGTTCACATATAAGTGGTGCGGCACATTGCATATGATTCGCACGGAAATTGCACCGCATTTCTGTGCAAATCACATGCGATGTCCAGTGACGGCTGAACAACCACCCACCCCCCCCCGCTATTTGCCGGTCGGTCCGGCACTTACCCCATTGGCGGCGGCGGGTGGCAGGCAGCGTGGTGCAGTTGCTCTGTGTCCTCTCCTCCATGGCGGCTTCTAGCTCCTCCCCTCCTCCTCCTAGGCGTCCAATAGGATCGCCTGTCCTTTCAGCCAATCGGGTGACCGATGTCGAAACCGGCTTCCTGATTGGCTGGGAGGAGGTTCAGTGTTACAACAGCGAATATCCATTCGCTGTTGTAACACACCTAGGTGTGATTGGAGCGCACTCTCTGCTCCCCGACCCCACCCTATATTGAAGCCTATTAGAGCCTCTGCCTCTAATCAGTGCTTCAATCCATGGAATCCATGCGCCGGTGTCTTAAAAGGGGCCGGACCCATGGATGGGGGTGGGAGGTGGAGATCGATAGAGGGGGGGGGCTCTGCGCCCTTAATGGACAGGCCGCCCCTGGCGAGGTCTGTGCGGTGCGATTTATCAATACATAACCCCTGGCGAGGTCTGTGTGGTAATCATGTTATTGTTAGGAAAAGAAAGAAAGTGCTGCGTCCAGGGTTTTCTATCTGCAGCTATTGCGTTTAGCAAAAAAAATTAAAAAACAATGTCCCCATGATGATCCATCTACCGCCGCCCGCCGCACCGCCGAACCTGAAAAAAAAAAACCTTGGGCCTCGTCAAACACTTCCCACCGACTGTTGTCTGCACCTCCGTCTGACATTTCTTATATAGGTAAGGGGCGGGGGCCACCTGGTGACCCCATCCCCTTGTGACGTCATCAATCCAACAAGCCCTGGCCGGTGATGTCACAAGGGGGCGGGGTCACCCGCTGACGTCATCGGTTGACTTAACATCCAGCTATTCTTCACACAGAATTTGAATCGATCATTTTTTAACCGATCCGATTTAAAAAAATTAAAAAAAAAAACCCTTCCCTTTTACTTCCTGAAATGTTGGTTTTCCTTCTCCGGTTGGTTTTTTTTTTTAGATCCTCCTCATGTTGGTATTCATTCTGTGCAGACATGGTCTAACAATAGATTGTAAGCTGTCAAATGTGGACACCGACATTCTATAAAAGTTATAAAATTTATTGGGATAGGTTCCAATTTCCTCATAGATCAGGACAAAATATTCCCTAGTGGGATGCTGGGATGTCAGGGAATGTACCCATCTTCACTTCATTTTCCTCTCTATCTGCTAGACACGTGCAGAATGGAAAGATTAGTTTCATTTGGTATACATTCCTTATGTTACTAATTTTGTTTTGTTTCAGAATTCGTTAAATTTCGTTTCGTTTTTGGTTAAATTTCATTTTGTTTATAAATTTTCTAATGAATTCCAAGTTTTTAGAACCTTTTGAACTCGGATCGGTTAAAAAATGATCGATTCAAATTCTGTGTGAAGAATAGCTGGATGTTAAGTCACCCGATGACGTCAGCGGGAGACCCAGTCCCCCTTGTGGCATCACCGGCCGGGGCATGTTGGGTTGATGACGTCAAAAGGTGGTGGGGTCACCAGGTGGCCCCTTACCTATATAAGAAATGTCAGACGGAGGTGCAGACAGTCGGCGGGAAGCATTTGACAAGGCCGGAGGTTTTTTTTTTTTCCAGGTTCGGCGGTGCGGTGTGTGTATATATATATATATATATATATATATATATATATATATATATATATATATATATATATATATATATATATATATATATATATATATATATATATATATATATATATATATATAGGTCAGAGGAGGAGCCGCTGCAGGACAGAGATGGCCGTTGCTCTTTAACCACATCCCACCCGGCCACTGCACATATATGGCCAGGTGGGCGCTTCCACCTTCTGAGTGGACGTTCAGGAACGTCCCTCAAAAGGAGGGGGATCGCGCGCATGCGTGCCCGCGCATGCGTGCCCGCGCAGCGGCGCGATCCCGATGCGCTTGTGTCACCTGGACACGGCGCATCTCCGATCGGCAGGAGGGCTCTGTGATTGGCCCTCTTGATCACATGACTGCTGTGTCCAATCACAGCCGTCATGTGATGTAAATAGAGAGCCGTTTGTTAGGCGATCGGCTCTCCTCTCACGGAAGTTGTCAGAGAGGAGAGCGGATCTCTGCAGCCGGCTGGTGATCAGTGAGTATGAGCTGTTTTTTACAGCTTTTTACACACTGATCACCAGCCTATTGTCCCCACACATGTCCCAACACAATGTAAACACACAAAGTCCCCAAAACACTGTCCCCACACAGTAAAAACACCTGTCCCCCACATATGTAACAGTAAAATCATATGTCCCAATGATCATCTGCACACATGTCCGTGATCACCTGCGCACATCTGTACATGATCATCTGCATGCATCTGTCCGTGATCGCACAAACCAATTATTATACACTTAACAGGATTTTTTTACCAAAGACATGTAGCAGAATACATTTTGGCTTACATTTATGACAAAATTAAATTTTATTGGATTTCTTTTAAAATAGGAAGAAGAAAATATTGTTTTTTTTTTGCCAAATTTCCGCTCTTTTTTTCGCTTATTTCGCAAAAAATAAAAAACTGAGTCGTGAATAAATACAACCAAAAGAAAGCTCTATTTGTGTGAACAGCGTTGCATGACCGCGCAATTGTCATTGAAAGTGTGAGAGCGCTGAAAGCTGAAAATTGGCCTGGGAAGGAAGGGGTGAAAGTGTCCAGTAATGCACACAAAAAATAAAAAAAATTGCCTGCACACCATTGCCCTTTACACATGTATGGTGTCTCAAAATTTAGGAGGTGTTTACTCTGTCCCTTAATGCCCACCTCCTTTTCTATAGGGCACACAGTGTATAGGGACGTATAATGTAAAACATGGTGGTATTTCCCCACCCAGGGGAAATACAACTGGGCAGTGGCAGGACGTCCATTGAACCCGTCAATCTTCAATAGACAGATTCATGCATTGCATGAATCTATCTATTGTCGCTGCTACCGCCCCCTTTTCAGGTGTCCAGCCCCTTGTCGGGCGTCGGGCATCAGAATTACAGCGGCGGGGGTGTTTTTAGAAGTGCCTGATTAGAGCCGTCGGCTCTAATAGGCTTCCAAATTGGTAAACAGCGGGCACACTGCTGTGCGTTCGCTGCTTACACAGTGCTGTGTTAGGAAATCAAATAAATCGCTTCCCTAACACTGACCCACCTCTCAGCCAATCAGGTGCACTGGGTCTGGTTACCTGTCACCTGATTGGCTGAAGCGACAGGCGCTGTGATTGGATGCCTATCGGAGGGAGCGTTGAGGAACGCGCTGACCTCAGACAGGTAAGTGCCGGGGGGCGGGGGACATTGGCAGCATTTGATGGGCAAACTGGTGGCAATAGATAGGGCAAACTGGCAGCAATTGATGGGGCAAACTGGTGGCAATTGATGGTTACAGTGGCTGCGTTTGATAGCAGTGGCACATTGGCTGCGCTTGATGGCACAGTGGCTGCGTTTAATGGGCACAGTGGTGGCAATTTATGGGTACAGTGGCTGCATTTGATGGCATAGTGGCTGCGTTTGATGGGCACAGTGGCAGCGTTTAATGGGCACAGTGGTGGAAATTTATAGGTACAGTGGCTGCGCTTGATGGCACAGTGGCTGCATTTAATGGGCATAGTGTCTGCGTTTGATGGGCACAGTGGCAGCGTTTAATGGGCACAGTGGTGGCAATTTATAGGTACAGTGGCTGCGCTTGATGGCACAGTGGCTGAGTTTAATGGGCACAGTGGTGGGTACAGTGTCAGCGTTTGATGGCACAGTGGCTGCGTTTGATGGGCACAGTGGCTGCGTTTAATGGGCACAGTGGTGGCAATTTATGGGTACAGTGGCTGCGCTTGATGGCACAGTGGCTGCGCTTGATGGCACAGTGGCTGCGCTTGATGGGCACAGTGGCTGCGTTTAATAAGCACAGTGGTGGCAATTGATGGATACAGTGGCTGCGTTTGATGGTACAGTGGCTGCGTTTGATGGAAAAGTGGCTGTGTTTGATGGGCACGGTGGCGGGAATTTATGGGCACAGTGGTGGCAATTTATGGGTACAGTGGCTGCGCTTGATGGCACAGTGGCTGCGTTTAATGGGCACAGTGGCTGCGTTTAATGGGCACAGTGGCTGCGTTTGATGGGCACAGTGGCAACGTTTAATGGGCACAGTGGCAGCAATTTATGGGCACAGTGGCTGCGCTTGATGGCACAATGGCTGCGTTTGATGGCACAGTGGCTGCGTTTGATGGGCACAGTGATGGCAATTTATGGGTACAGTGGCAGCGTTTGATGGTATACAGCTTTTCCACGATAATCTGGCATGAACATAATCTGAAACATGAACTTGTAGACCTCCGAGAGAGAGAGAGAGGGAGGAGGAGAGGGAGGGGGAGAGGGAGAAGGAGAGGAAGGGGGAGAGGGAGAGAGGGTGGGAGGGAGAGGGAGAGAGGGTGGGAGAGGGAGAGAGGAGGGAGGGGAAGAGGGAGAGGGGGGAGGGAGGGGGAGAGAGAGAGAGAGGGGGGAGGGAGGGGGAGAGAGAGGGGGGAGGGAGGGGGAGAGAGAGAGATTTTTTGTACCTTAATTCTTGTGCTGCAGCTGCACGGCCGGCCGTTCACTTCTCCTACTATTCTCATGGAGGAGAGGAGGCACACACAGCGATTGCATAGTGCGGCGGCCGCCGCTGCTCTATATTTTGCTGACACAACCAGCCAAGCTCCGAGCGGCCCCAGGGGTACTAAGTGCAGACAGCCTACCGGGAAATTTCCCGGTATCCCGGTAGGCCAGTCCGGCTCTGACCCCAACAACCACCGGATGAGGCCCTTGTCACCATCAACATGGGGACAAGGTGCTTTGAGGCGGGTGGGGCCCCAAAGCACTCACTCCCTATGTTAAGGGCATGTGGTTTGGCATGGTTTGGGGGGGCTCGCCCCCCCCTTTCCTGACCTGCCAAGCTGCATGCTCAGATAAGGGTCTGGAATGGATTTTGAGGGGGGGGGGCACGGCGTTTAAAAAAAAAATTCTATTGCCAGCATTGTTTTGTTTACATTTCAGCTGTCAGTGAGGAAACCAGCTGACAGCTGATGACTCATCAGTTGTTAAGGACGCGGCAGCCAACTAAATTCGTTACTATTTCATACAGAGATTCAAATCTGAATCTCTGAATACCAAAAATGCGTCCTAATTTGTATTCTGGCTGAAAGGAATTGCACATTTCTACTATATGGCTCAGGGCCAGTTCACACCAGAATGCAGTGTGGGAAAGGTACATTCTGTGCACATTTTCCGCACCACAGGTGACCGCACTGCCCTTGCGATCTGCATGTGGGTGCCAATGTATTGTTAATGACACCCTAAACACAGATCGCAATGCAGTGAGTTTGCTGGCACCAAATCACATGGTACTGTGTTACCATGCAGTTTGGTGTGGTGCATTTCTAACCAGTTCCCACCCAGCCAATAGACAAATAGGGGCCGGGTGGGACCTTCATCTTTTCGGCACCCCACCAGCCTGGGTTTGCAGCACGCTCCGTCACCCGCTGTGTCCACCGGACAGAGCTGATGAGAGATCACTGTACCGGCCCGCTGCTGGTACCACGTGACTGCTGTGACCAATCACAGCAGATCACCTGACAATTGTACAGAATGAATGGCTTCCATTCATGCCATTCATTGTGTACAATTGTGTTGCTAGCCGTGATTGGTCACAGTGATCACATGGTACAGACAGGGCCAATCGCAGTCCATCTGTACCATGTGATTAACTGTGGCCAATCACAGCTAATCACAACAATACACACTGAATGAGTCAATTTCATTCAGATAAAATGGGTGCTTACAACAGTGAAATTCACAGATATAAGCAATCATAATGTGTGAAAAAAAAAAAAAAGATCCTGATCACTTCCTCAGAGTAGTACAGTGTTATTATGCTAACACTGTATTGCTCTGGTCACAGTGTGTTAAAAAAAATGTAAAAAAAAGAAAAAGTAAACAAAAAAGAAAAAGAAAATGAATTAATCTTTCTTTTACATACTGTCACCATTCAGTGTGCCTAATCACCTCCACACCAGTTATATGATGATGCTGTACTGCGCTGGTGACAGTATGTAAAACAGTTTTAAAAATTGTGAAAAAAACATTTTTATTTTTAATTTATTAATTTTCCCCAAAAAATGACAAAAATTTACAACTTCCAAAAACTCGCCATGCCTCTTAAATACCTTGGACTGTCTACTTTCCAAAAAGGGTTAATTTGGGGGTATTTGTACTGGCCTGTAGGGATGAGCTTCGAGTTCGAGTCGAACTCATGTTCGACTCGAACATCGGCTGTTTGCCACTTCGCAGAACAGCGAACAATTTGGGATGTTCGCGGCAAATTCAAAAGCCGCGGAACACCCTTTAAAACTCTATGGGAGAAATCAAAAGTGCTAATTTTTTTTTTTTTTTATAATTTTTTTATTTTCAATAAGTTTTTCAACAAATATAAATCAGCATAACAAAAGGAATAAGGAAAAGTCATGACAGTTTACATAGAAACAATCAAAATAAAAGTAGTGCAAACATTGTAAAGAAGCATGGTGAGGATATCTGTATAGATAGAAGTCAGCTTCTTCCCAAATTGGGTCATATATTAAGAAAGAAATAATTCCATACAGTATCTATGTTGCTATCTCAATTACATGTTCAAAACACAAGGATGCTCAAGAGAACATGTAAGTTGGAATCAAAAAGGAGCAGAAATGGAAGGTACAGAACAAAATTTTGAATCATCCCAAGGTTTCCAAATTTTTTCAAATTGGGGAATTTTACCTTCAATTTTTGCTGTTAAATGCTCCATTTTACGCATATCTGTAGCAATGGAAAGGACGTGGTGTAAAGTGGGAGCATTGGTAGAGAGCCAAAGTCTAGGGATGGCTCTTTTTGCTGCCAAAAGTACAAAAGACCCTAGTTTCTGTAGTGGTTTAGGGATACCCGGGAAGGGTAGACCTAACAGGAAATGTATGGGTTTTAATGGGATAGATGTGGCGAAAAGTGATTGCAATAGATTTTGTATCTCAATCCAATATGTACCTAAGACATGACAATCCCAGAAAATTTGAAGGTGTGTACCTACGGACCGTCCACATCTCCAGCACAAATCAGAAAGAGACGCATTTTGGGCATGTAGCAACTCAGGAGTTTTGTACCAAAGAAATATTATCTTAATAGCGGTCTCCTTTTGTGCCACGCATCTGGAAACTTTAAAAGCCGACTCCCAGATTTTACCCCAATCCATTAATGAAATTGATCTGTTTAGCATTTTGGACCATTTAGTCATGTATCTATGTATGGAGTCATTTAAAGGGGGTGTTGTCTGGAGTATTTTATATATGGATGAGATTAGGTTTGGTTCGTAAGGGCCATTTGTACATAATAATTCAAAAGCAGTGGGATTTTCTAAGGATAAGGAGGGGAAGCAGGTTTGGAAAAAATGTTTAATTTGTAGGTAGAAGTATTCTGTAGATTTCGGTAGGGCGTGTTTTTCTTTAAGGACTGAGAAAGGTAAAAGTTTGTGTGTTACTGGGTAAACTAAATGTCGCAGCTGAAACATCCCCGCGTGTGTCCACGAAATTGTTCGCAGGTATGATAATCCGTCCGGAATTTCTGGGTTAAAAAGGAAATTCTGGAGAGGGGAGCAAGGTAAGGAGAGATGAAATTTGTCTCTACACCTTTTCCAGATTGATAGCATAAAAAGCATCGTGGAGGGACACAGAGACCGTAGTTGGGGTATGAATTTCTGAGAGGAAGGCCATAATAGATAGCATGGATGTACAGGGGCAGTAATCCCCATTTCAATTTCGGCCCATCTATTTGCAGCCTTCCTTGAGGTCCATGTTGTCAATACTCTAAGATGAGAGGCATAGTAATATTTAATAAAGTCGGGGGAGGCTAGTCCACCTCTAGCTCTAGGAGAAAGGACTACCGATTGAGCAATTCTATGGGATGCATTGTTCCAAACAAAGTTAAGGCACTTTCTCTGGAGATTTTTCAACTGCGACATGGGGACCGGGACCGGAAGTGTTTCAAATAGGTACAGTAATTTGGGCAAAACCGACATTTTGAGAACGTTAATCCTACCAAGAAGGGAAATTGGGATGGAAGACCAATGTTGTAGGAGTTTAGCAATTTCTGCGAACATAGGAGGGAAATTGGCTTGATAAAGAGAGTGGTATGAAGGAGTAAGATGAATTCCTAAATATTTTAGTGAAGTCTGGCACCATCTGTATTTAAACCTGTTTTGTAAGGAGCTGAGTATATCTGAGGGTATATTGATGGGGAGAGCTTCTGTTTTAGTCTGATTAATACCAAATCCTGATAAGGACCCAAATGTGGAGAGGGTTTCGTGTAAGAAGGGTAATGAAATCTCGGGGTGTGTGATGGTTAGCAGAATGTCGTCTGCAAAAAGAGAGAGTTTGTAGTCCTGATGTCGTAGTGGGATTCCTCTGATATTAGGATGGGATCTGATAGCTGCTGCTAAAGGTTCTAGGCTTAATATAAATAATAGGGGCGACAAAGGGCAGCCTTGTCTCGTACCATTACTGAGAGTAAATCGTTGCGAGATATAGGAGGACAGCTGGACTTGAGACGTAGGGAGGGAGTATAGGGTATGTAGGGCTCGTATAAAGGGGCCTGAGAATCCAAATCGGGTTAAGACTGCGAACATGAAGGGCCAGCTTAATCGATCGAAAGCTTTTTGAGCATCTAAGCTCAAGACTATGGTGGGACGTTTAGTTCTAGTTATTAGGTCTATCAGATCTATGGTTCTTCTTGTATTATCTCCAGCATGTCTCGAGGGAACAAATCCTACCTGGTCTCTCTGGATCAGGAACGTTAATAGTGGGGATAATCTATTGGCTAATATCTTAGTGAAAATTTTGTAGTCTGAGTTTAATAAAGCAATTGGGCGGTAGTTGTCGGGTAGTGCAGGGTCCTTACCTGGCTTAGGGATTACCGTTATATTGGCATGTAAGAATTGTGAATGCGGGATGGATCCCTTAAAAAAGGAGGAGAATAGGGATTGTAGATAGGGAGTTAAAATATGTGTAAAGGTTTTATAATAGATGTAAGGGAGACCGTCAGGGCCCGGAGATTTGTGGGTTGGAAGATTTTTAATCACCTCTCCTATTTCCTCTCCAGTAATCAGAGCGTTAAGGGAGGATAGATGGTCAGCAGAGATCTTTGGTAGTGGGAGGGAATTTATAAATTTATCAAACTCTGATTGCGAGAATTGAGGGTGTGAATCAGGACCCAAACAGTTATAAAGCCGCTTATAAAGATCACCAAAGACCTTTGACATAGTTTTCGGACAGTATGTGGGGGTGCCATCAGATTGTATCAAGTGATCGGGTATAGATAGAAAGGGCCAAGGTTTTAATTTGTTCACTAGCATCCTATGTGGTTTGTTTGCATAGTCGTAAAATTTTTGCTTAGCCCACAGCATGGATTTGGAAATTTGATTCATATCGAAAGACTTAATCCGATCTCGGATTGAGATGACATTTCTCAATTTTTCCACCGTGGGGGAGGCCAACAGAATTCTTTTTGTAGTTGGGTGATAAGATCCTTTTTAAGTTGTACAGAATCTTTCTTTAGGCGTGAGCCTATAGCTATGCATTCACCTCTAAAAAAAGGCTTTATGGGCCTCCCACAGGGTGGAAATCTCCGGGACAGAGCCATCATTAAGCTGGAAAAACTAAGTTAGTTTCTGCTGTAATTGGGTTTGAGATAAAGGGTTTTTAAGCAGGGATTCATTGAGGCGCCAGTGGCAGGTTTTAGTAAAAGACTTCGCCAATAATACATCGAGTTCAATAGGTGCATGATCCGACCAGGTAATAGGATTTATTTCAGAAGATACTACATAGGGCAATAGAGGGCCTGTAATAAGGAAGTAATCTAGTCTAGAATAAGACTTGTGGGGATGAGAATAAAAAGTGTAGTGTTTTTGGGTCGGGTGTTTTATCCTCTAAGAATCAAATAGATTATGGGATCTAACTAGTTTGCGAAAGGATGTTGATAATTTCTTAGAGGAAGATTGTGAGGTGGTTTGGAATAGAGTTTTCCTGTCCCTGGTCGGGGACATGCACACATTGAAGTCGCCTCCCATGATCATGAAAGGCTGGGAGAAGGGTTGTAGTTTCTCAAAAACTTTTTCAAGGAAACCGATCTGTCCTACATTTGGTGCATAAATGTTAATCAAGGAAAAAGAGGTAGATAAGTGACTACACTTCAGAAATATGAACCTACCGTGAGGGTCTAGGTAGGAGGAAAGTGTTTTTATTGGGCTTGTGCGTTTAATAAGAATTGCCACTCCCGCTTTTCCAGAGGGGTCAGAGGCAGTATATGCTATGGGAAAGTGTCTAGAAGCAAACTTAAAGGAGCCACTGGGCTTAAAATGGGTTTCTTGAACCATAATCACCTCTGCTTTGGATGATTTAAATTCCATTACAAGAATAGACTTTGAGGGCCATATTTGGTTAAACAAAAAAGTGCTAATGCAGTATAAAGACTGAGAGCATGTAACTGAGCATCCTTAAAAAGGAACATTTGAAAACAAACATTTCTTACAATTGTTATAATAATGTAAGTACAACATTGAAAAAACATATATAGGTCAAAAAAAGAAAAAAAGAAAAAAGACCTGCATATGAAAACTCCAAAGGAGGTAAAAAAAATAGGAACTAAATTGCATAGGAAGATGAAAAATGTTAAAAAAAGAAAAAAGAAAAAATAATTTTTGAAAAGCCTGAGAAAAAATGTCAGGCTGCCCAGGCAGAAGCCTTGGGTCATGAGGGGGGGCATGTTGGCCTGCAGGGATTAATAGAGGAGGGGGGGAGGTGGGTAGATCATCGTCTCTGTTTTTTGTAAAACCAAAAAAGAACAAACAGACAGGAGGAGCAAAGGTGTTTGGCATGTTACTATGAACATGTAGATAAATCTTAAGACAAGCTGGTATATGACAGAAAGGTATATATAAGAAAAGAAAGAAAAGTTAAAGGGGGGAAAAAAAAAAAACCCCAAGAAGGCATCTAACAGAGACATCAATAAGAGGTGTGACCTCTCAACAAAGTGACCCGATCACTGTGAGGTCACTAGGATATCCATGGTAAATATTTTCTGGCCATGGAAAAAAGGGCAAAAATATTGAGAAAAAAGAAAATAAAAAATAATAAGTCACATCAGGTTGGATATCTGTGACGATTGGCTCGTTGTGGGGTAGAGAAGTTCTTCTGGGATCTTCGTTGGACTGGGGTCCAAATTTTGGCTGGTGTGGTAAGTGGTTTGGGGTTCGGAGCTTGGGGTATAGAATCTTCCTCAGGCAGTGGGGGAAGACCTAGGTTGCGGATAAAGGCTTCACTTTCGTAAAGATCTCTCAGGGAATGTTGAACACCATCTTTGGAAACGGTTAGAAGGGGAATCCCCAGCGGTATGGAACTTGATGGTTTTGTAGGTGGGTAGTAACAGGACGGAAACTGAGCCTTTTGGCCAAAGTGATTGGAGACAGATCGTTGAATATCTGGATTTTGTGTTGTTTATAGTCAATACGTGACTTGTTACGCGTTGCAAGTGTGAGGGCTTCTTTGCTCTCGTAGAAGTGGAAGCGGACAATAATATCTCTGGGGTTGGCAGTAGGAGGAGGTTTTGGGGCCAGAGATCTATGCGCCCTGTCCATACGCCAGTCTATGTCCGGAATATGTGGGGCTAAAGTGACGAATAGGCCTAAAAGGTAGGGACGTATTTCCTTGTCGTTCACCGTCTCAGGGATTCCCCTAATCCACAGATTCTGGCGTCTTTCACGGTTTTCCAGGTCTTCCTGTTGGAGTTGAAGTAGGGAGACTGTATGTTTCAGGTTGGAGTTGTCCTCTTCGAGAACATGTACATATTGGGTCAGTTCATCAAATTTGTTCTCCAATGTGTTGGTGCGTTCACCTAGTTGGTCGATTTCACCCCGTAACTCATGTGCTATTTTGCTCCCTTCTTTAGCGATGCTGCGGGTTAATTAGTGTAGTAATGAGTTCAATTTTGTGTCTAGGACAGCTACTGTCACTACATCCACGGGGTGATCGGGTGGAAGAGAGTGTAGGGAGGATTGAGATCTGTTATCATCTTGGGTCATGCCTTCCGGCAGAGAATGTGGGTCAGCAGTGTCCGAGGATCTCGGTTGTTCACTGGAGATCGGGGATCTCTGTTTATATAAGAAGCGCTCCATGGTATTAGGGGTCTGCGACGTTGGCGGCGGGATAAAACCTCTGTATATTGCCTTCTGGAAACCAATCTTCCCCATGCAGTGTTAGGAAGGGTCTGATGTCTTGTTATGATATCGCTCCTGCGATTAATAGGGAACTGTTAGCTTTGTAGGAGCATCTTTTAAAGAGACGGGGATCAAAGGACTCCTCTTACATGTCTGCTTCCCTGCACGCCGGTCTGGAGGTGGTCACATTAAGGATCAGGGGGTGTTGAGATGACAGCTGTAAGATTTGCAGGTGTAAGGCAGGTTATAGTGTCTACAAGCAGTCAATAGATGATTAAACTGCAGGCAATAGGTTGTGGGGGTACTTGGAGTACCAAGATGGCCGCCGACTTCCAGGACTAGGCCGAAGCCGCGGTCTGTCCTGGAGGCTGAGGCCGGCCGGGGGGGGGTCTTCTCTCGGGCCCGGACCGGGACTCTAGGGCCTCAGAAAAATGGGGACTCTGGGGCCAGATACTGCAGAGTAGCAGCGGGAGAAGGCTCGGGCAACAGCCCATGTACTCACAGAGTCCAGGATGGCCGGTGGATAGGTCCAGGAGTGGCGGCAGACTGCGGGGGGATCCGGGATGGGGAGAGAGGGTCCCGTTCGGCTCACTTTCACGCTGCCGGTATCTGCCTCCTCTCGGTGGTGGTTCGGATGTCCCGGTCGGGAAGTCCCAGGTGAAGGATCCGATCGTCCCCCGGTCCGCAGTGTAGGCGAGCATCAGGCTCCGGACAGGCCGCAGGCCTCAATATGGCGGCAGTAGCTGATAGTCCAGGGCAGGCAGGAGGCCTAAGGAGGCTCAGATGTGCCGGATTTCAGGCAAGATCCAGCCAGGTCTGCTGCGGAGAGGGTTGGGGTCGTTCCCAGCAATGGATGGGCTTTTTCCCAAGGGAAATAAGGCAGGGATGGCAATGGATGGGATATGCCTGGACGGAGCACAGCATACACACGTCCTCCCTGTATCACGTCCGGCCACGCCCCCCAAAAAAAGTGCTAATTTTAAAGGCTTATATGCATGGTATTGTCATAAAAAGTGTTTGGGGACCTGGGTCCTGCCCCAGGGGACATGGATCAATGCAAAAAAAAAGTTTTAAAAACGGCCGTTTTTTCGGGAGCAGTGATTTTAATAATGCTTAAAGTGAAACAATAAAAGTGTAATATTCCTTTTAAATTTCGTACCTGGGGGGTGTCTATAGTATGCCTGTAAAGGGGCGCATGTTTCCCATGTTTAGAACAGTCTGACAGCAAAATTACATTTCAAAGGAAAAAAAAAGTCATTTAAAACTACTCGCGGCTATTAATGAATTGCCGGTCCGACAATGCACATAAAAGTTCATGGATAAAAACGGCATGGGAATTCCCCACCGGGGGAACCCCGAACCAAATTAAAAAAAAAAAAATGATGTGGGGTCCCCCTAAATTCCATACCAGGCCCTTCAGGTCTGGTATGGATATTAAGGGGAACCCCAGCCAAAATTAAGAAAAAAAAATGGCGTGGGGTCCCCCTCAAAATCTATACCAGACCCTTCAGGTCTGGTATGGATTTTAAGGGGAACCCCGCGCCAAAATTTTTTTTTTTAACAAGGGGACCCCCAGATCCCGGCCCTCCCCCCTGTGTGAAATGGTACCCCTACCATTTCACAAAAAAAGTGTCAAAAATGTTAAAAATTACAAGAGACAGTTTTTGACAATTCCTTTATTTAAATGCTTCTTCTTTCTTCTATCTTCTTTCTTCTATCTTCCTTTTGGTTTCTTCCTCCATCCTCTTCTTCTTCTGGTTTTTCCTCCGGTGTTCTCGTCCGGCATCTTCCTCCACGGCGTCTTCTTCCCTGCTTCTTCTCGGGCCGCTCCGCATCCACCATGATGGGAGGCTCCCACTATGTGACGCTTCTCGTCTGCTGACGGTTCTTAAATAACAGAGGGCGGGGCCCCCCGGTGACTCCGCCCCCCTCTGGCGCACAGGGACTTGACGAGGACTTCCCTGTGGCATTCCCTGTGACGTCAGAGGGGGGCGGGGTCACCCATTACGTAACGGAAGAAGAAGAACATTGAGGTGGGAAAGGCGGAGGCAGAGAGGGAAGTAATCCTGTAGAAGAGAGGATAGAGAAGGCAGAGATAGAGGTAATCAAGGGATAGAGGAAGCAGAGATGGTGATAACCATGATCAGGGGTGAGAGGAGGAAGAGATGAAGAGGACTATGGACAGAAGATAAGGAGGCAGAGATGGAGGTGAGGAGGTTGGAATGGGAGGTGGTTGATAGGGGATAGAGGCAGAGTGAAATATAAGGCAAGGAATAGAGGAGGAAAAGTTTAGTCAACCAATAGAGGGGTTACTATTGACAAGGGATAAAGGAGGTGGGGGAAAGGTGACCATGGACAGGGCATAAAGCAGGCACAACAGGAGATGACAATGGGACAGAGAATAAATGAGTCAGGGTGAAAGCTGATGAAGGCTAACAGGTGAAGAAGAAAGAAGAGCAGCAGTCAATCCTTCACTGGGGATGTTTTGCAGTTCTTAAATTAGATTATTATAATTTAAATGTAATGATGTCTTATAGCAGTGGTCTTCAAACTGCGGCCCGGGGGCTGAATATGGCTATTTGCCTGCCCTTATCTAGCCCTTGGGGCACTATTCTTTCAACTGACACCAACAATGGGGCACCATTTCTCCCACTGACCAACAATGGAACACCATTTCTCCCACTGACATCAACAATGGAGCATCATTTCTCCCACTGACATCAACAATGGAGCACCATTTCTCCCACTGACCAACAATGGGACACCATTTCTCCCACTGACCAACAATGGGACACCATTTTTCCCACTGACATCAACAATGGAGCATCGTTTCTCCCACTGACCAACAATGGGACACCATTTCTCCCACTGACACCAACAATGGGACACCATTTCTCCCACTGACACCAACAATGGGACACCATTTCTCCCACTGACCAACAATGGGGCACCATTTCTTCCACTAAAACCAATGGTGGGTCGTTGTTTACCCCCAATAATAGGGGAATTTTCTAATCCCACTGGCCCAAATCCGGCCCCCCTAAAGCCTGAAAGACAGTAAACTGGCCGTTTTGAACGTTTGGAGACCCTTGCCTTGTAGGGTCAACTAACTAGGACTGAATATTATTGCACAGGTTTCATTGTCTAGAAGATTGCTTGCTGTTTAGATGTATTTATTATTTTCTCAAAGTTCTATGTGTAAAAGTAATATTTCAGTGTGTCTTGAAGACTTTGGTGGTGAGTTCTCTGTGCTTATTTCCTGGGTCTGCACACGTGCTGTGGCTATTATAGGGGCTTCAACCATCAAAGCCACATTATTTAATGTAGTAGAATGCACAAACATGGTCACAAAACCACGGGCAGAACCCAGACATTTCATGAGGCAGCCAGAAACTATGGCAGAGGGATTTCACTGCTGAAGTCTCCAAGAGTCATAAGAATTCAGCCTGTAACTTGGCCCACCAGATCCCAGCTGAGAAGGGAATGCTACTTTTTCAAAGTTTGCCCTTTTATTTTTATTACAGGTATTTTAACCCTTAACAGTTACATTCATATAATGTTTCCTAATTCTTATGTTCCATTTTAGCAGGAGCAAAATAATGGAAACAGCTCCAGTAAGTAAATCTTCATCTACATTTTTTACTCTGGCATATGGCAGCTTTCCATTAATACACACAACAACAAGTTTGAGGTGTTGACTTGGCCTACAAATTCTCCCGATCTCAATCCAATTAAACATCCGTGGGATGTGCTGCAAAAAAATCAGATCCATGGAGGCTCCACCTCACAGCTTACAGGACCTAAAGCTTAGCTCCCAACTGTCCCTGATTTCGAGGGACTGTCCCTGATTTGGAACAAAGTCCCTCTTTCCTCCTCATTTGTCCCTCATTTTGGTCTACTCTATATAGTTGTACATAAAATGCACTATTTATCTTTCAACAAGGGTTTCACAGTGCTAAACCTTTCACCCAATCTATAAATTGCTGCATTTGTAAATTTCCAAAGCCAGTATAGAAGAATAATAGTGGTAAAAAAAGCACTTGTGGGTTTAACTTATACAGTGGAACTCTGGATTACGAGCATAATCCGTTCCAGGAGAATGCTTGTAATCCAAAGCACTTGCATATCAAAGCGAGTTTCCCCATTGATTGCATGCAATACCGCATGTGGCCAGAGGTGGGGGGGCGCCGGATAGCCTCGGAAATACTCAGGGACAGCTTGGCTGCACTCGGAAACCCTCATAAAGGCTCGGGAACTGAGTATTTCTGAGTGTTTCCGAGTGCTTCTGAGTATTTATGAATGGCTCCGAACTGTTCCGAGTGTCACCAACGCCCCCGCACCTCTGGCCAAATCGGGTACTGCACACCACATTAGCTTGAATTCTGCTCGTTTTGTGAGACAACACTCTCAAACTGAGTCAGGATTTAAAAAAAAGGTTGCTCGTCTGTCAAAACGATCATTAACCACGTTACTCGTTAACCAAGGTTCCACTGTATTTATTTGTATAATTCTACTTTAAGGGGGTGTGGCAGAGGGTGTGTCCCATGCCTACATATTTTGGCTAATAGATGTACTTCGTTCCCATCTCAAAAAGTTGGGAGGTATGCCTAAAGCATGGATGCTCTACCTGTTGCGGAACTACAATTTCCATCATGACTCTGCCTTTGGGGGTCATGCTTACAACTATCAGCTTTGCAATGCCTCATTGGACTTTTAGTTCTGCAACACCTGGAGGGCCACAAGTTGAGCACCCATGACCTAAAGGATCTGCTATTGACGGCTTGGTAACAGATACCACAGCATGTAAAACAAAACCAAGGAGATTTCCAAGCTCAATTTACCAACCAGCCTGTGACCAACAGAATTGACATGTCCAACGGTATGCATTAAAAACAGGGGTTTAGTTGCACACTTTTGCAAATACATGCTTAAGCCACAGAGCCCCGGCAAGATACCCCATTTTCTGTGGGCCTAACTCTAATTTCTGTGAGTCTCCAACAATGCAAGCATGTGCATTTTAACGGACAGATGGAGGACAGGTAAACCTGAAGGGAGCCCACCCCTCCTTAAAGGCCTTTAGGGTCAATTTGGTTGGTCGCAGGCTGGTCGGTAAGTTGAGCTTGGAAATTTCCTTGGTTTTGTTTTTCATGCCTCTTAAGCCTTGCCCTCATGTCAGTCAGTTGTCAAATGCTGGGGTCTCACGTGGTAGCAGAAGTAAGGGCAGGAAGCAGGAAAGGGTGGGGTATAATCATAACGCAAGGAGTTGAGGCCATAGAGCTCAGGCTTAGGATACAAATGGCTGAACGAAGATGTGGATACTTATGAGTTAGAGAAAGCATAGAGAAACCAAAGTAATATTGTTACCTTACAGAGCAAGGCCCTTCTAAATGACCCTGACCTTTTTTATACAAACCCTAAAACATTTAATTAGAAATGAAAACTACAAAATCGAATGCAAAAATTTGCTTAATTCTATTTCAGATCATGCTTCAGTATCTCAGAACGACAGTACACCTCAAGGTACAGTAAATTATTGATATAAAAAAATATTGACATTTTTTGAATAAGCACAACTCGTTAAATTCCAGAAATGAATAACTTAATTTCATAATTCGTTTACCATTGTCGAGCTTAAAAAAAACATAGGAGGGTTGATTTACTAAAACTGAAGAGTACAAAATCTGGTGCAGCTCTGTATAGAAACCAATCAGCTTCCAGTTTTTTGTCAAAGCTTAATTGAACAAACTGAAGTTAGAAGCTACCATGCAGAGCTACATTAGATCTTGCACTCTCCAGTTTTAGTAAATCCACGCCAAGATGTCAAGATAGAAACTTAATATTACGCTTTTAAATTGACTGTTCTGCCTTATATTTTTATAAAAGGTCTACATTTACATTTCTATACATTTTTGAAAATAATGAAGCTGTTGTTATTAATAGAAAAGCTCAATGTAAGGAGTACTGAAAACATTGGAGGAGGGGAAAGGGGGGAACAAAGGTCTAGGGTCAATTTGGGCAGGCCCCAATTTGCTTGGTTGAAGAAAGAAAATGGAGCTTCTTGGAGAATCCTCTGCAAACAATTTGGATGGCTAAATGGAACAGTATCCACTGGATCCAAGCTGGCTGCCGATCATTTTATTTTTGATTCATCGAGCTTTCCTGTAAGACAGTTGGTCACCTGACCCTGATACACATAGAGAAAAAGTTGGGGCTTACATCGGCCTCGGTGGGGATCCACCTGACTATTACATACCTAGAAGTAAAGGGGACTTTTGGGAAAAACAATTACAAGCAAATGACTGTATAAAGTCCATAATAGTCCATAATATGGCACTTGAAGGCAGCCCAGTGGAGATGAGAAGGAAACTCTTGAGAAGGCTGGGGAAAAGAAGCACAGAGGTGCCACTCTAAGTGCGGTATGTTAATGAATTTTAATGAGCAAATAGTGCATATGTACTCACAAGAGTAGATTAAAAGCAGGCATGTCAGTTGTGGGGGAACAACCGTCCGGGAGGGAGTCCATCCGTGGCTGAACGCTGGTGATGTGGATCTGGTCGCGCCGGTGGTTACCGACATTTCCTGGACCTCGAGCACACAGGAAGCCGGGGGATGACGTCACTTCCGGTTGGGATGGTGACCAATAGGCGACGCGTTTGCGGAGTGTAATACAACACCAGAGTAATATGTGTTCCTTCCATTCACGCAGAGGGGGGAAAATCTGTGTCCCCCCCATATTGAGGGCTGTTGATTCTGATAAGTCCCTCCTACAGATCTCCACATCCACTAAGCCAGAGATTAGGGAAAGAGGACCTGGTCCTCATCAACATGGTGTTTGCAGAACCTGCCCTTGAATTCAACCCAAGCTAATTCTCTTATCACTAATCCTTCACTACAAAGGTTGTCATTTACTGCTGCTGTGTGGTGCATACAACTTCCATAGAGCCAGTTTAATCTAAATGAGAACAATTTTCTGCAGAAACCACCCCCTTTTCTGTGCATCCTCAATCATGGAACTCAGAAAATCCTCTGCAGCAGTAACGTAACACACAGCAACTGGTTTATTGATTTCTGTCAGTCACAATTAGGCAAATCTGGGTGTATTAGCTTAGATGGCCACTGTGTTTGCAAAATGTTGCTGCTGCAGTGGGTGTCACTAGAGTGATGTTCTGATTTCACCACCATGTTCTGACTCCTTCTACCAGCCAGTGGGATTGCTGCAGAATGGAGTTCTACCTAAAATTGCAAAACTAATTAAAAAATATTGTGTAACTATAGGAAGTCCTCTTTTTTTCTTTCATTACTGTAAAGTTTGTCGTCCATAATTTGCTTAGTTTTGTACATTTTGCGTACTTTTAAATAATTATTTTCTCTGTTTTTGCCTTCAAAGTGATCGTTCTATCCAACGGTTCTTGCCAAGTAAGCATATAATTTTATCAACACAGAATTTTTTTTTTTTTTTTAGATTATGAAATAGCTTTGTCTCCCCTCCCATTAGCTTTTCATGTGTACTGATTTCCTTAAATCCCAGTTCTAGCGGAAATTTCTTTTTTTTTTTTTGTTTTAAAAATCGTAGAGAAGGGTTGAAACCCCTGTCAGATTTTGACTGCTGTATTTGTCCCTCTTTCTTTTTTTTATCCAGATAAATATTTTATTGAGAAAAACATGTAAAAACATACACATACCGACTTCACATTTACATTCTGAAATACTTATTTCTGTCAGACATTCTACATTTGTGTGTCATACTGGCTGCATTATTAAACTAACCTGTACCAAAACACCACCCTATCCTCTGAATATCATTTTATTCTTCACCCACATCTGCATAATATAAACCAATTGTCCATCCCCATCCAAAGCAAAAGGAGCAATCGAACCACATAAGGTACTGTGCCTCGATAAGGTAGCCTTAGCTATCCATTACTTAGGGTCTCATGTCCCCAATCCCAACAGTCTGCCCATGACCAAATCCACCGGGGCAAGCCCCGGAACATTCAGCCATGGTCCCCAGAGTTTCTCGAACTTCTGCGGGCAACCTCTGTGTTGATAGATCACCTTGTCTTTTCTTAACATATCCCCAACATTTGTCCCTCTTTCACTTCCTGCTCTGCTGAAACCTGTGTTCCCTGAACAGAAAGTGAGAACAGAAATAGAAACAAAGCTTGACAGAGGTTCTAACTCTTCCCCACCCTATTCAAACTAGAGAAGGCAGAGATGGAGGTAGCCGTGGGCAGTGCATAGAGAAGCCAGAGATGGAGATGACTATTGACGGGGCATAGAGGAGGCAGAGGTGGATGTGACCGTGGACAGAGGATAGAGGAGGTTGGGGAATGAGGGGTTGGGTGACCATGGACAGTGGATAGAAGAGGCAGAGACAGAGATGACCATGCACAGAGCATGGATGAGGCAGAGATGGGGATGACCATGGATGGGAAATAGAGCAGGCAGAGATGGAGCTGGCAATGAGCAAGACATAGAGATGGCTGAGATTGAGAGAATTGTTGACAGGGCATAGAGGAGGCAGAAATGGAGGTGAACATATAAGAGGGGATAGAAGGGATTGGGGATTATGACCATGGAAACTGGATGGTGTAGGTTGGGGGTAGAGTTATTATAGACAGGAGATAGAGGGGGGGGTGACCATTTTGCAAAGGTCTGCACACCTGCTGTGCATCCTCACTGCAATATTATAGTGATGGGAGTCACTTTGGGCAGGGGGGGGTGGGCATGGAATCCAGCTTACCTTTAGAGAGGTTGGGAAAATCCTTGTTCAGCTCCCCAGGCCCCTCTTATGTGTAAGTCATCCTGTGTCTATAAGGGGCACAAGGTGACCAAGAAAACCAGTTTGGTCTGCCGTAACCAGACTCCCAGTACAACCACACCGGACTCAGCATTTCGTTTTACCCCATTAATCCTGGGGCTTATATGTGTGGTTTGTGTTGAAAGTTGGAGAGGCTCTTTCATTCGGGACAGTAATATTTATCAACAATATCCTCAAATATTTGAAGATTTCAGACTGCTGGAATATTGTAGGAGTGTCTCATAGACCATTACTAGATAGTTTGAGGTGGGGTGGGGTTTGTTATGTGTTTATTTTTAAGTGGCTAGCAAAGTATTATGGGATGTATATGTGTATTAGCTTACAGGTTAATTAAATCAATGTCAGCTATTAGTTGCTGGGGGGGGGTTCTTCAACAGCCCTACCTGCTGATAAGACTGTCTACTGTTGAAAAGTTTGAATGCACCTATGTCTCATAATACTAAATGTATGGTCTACCCCATCCTGTGTCATTATGCAAAGGGGGGGGGGGGGGGGGTGCTAGATTGTCCCAAAGTGTATATCTCTTTGTACCTGTGTTTCAATAAACAGTCTCATGTTTTGCGCCACCCTAGACCATGTCTCGACAAGTGGATAGGTGAGTTAAGGGATCTTGGATCTTGCTGGTACAGGACAAGGGAAGCGTGTACAGCGGGCATACTCCTCCTACAGGGTCCATCACAATTATTATTTTTTAAACATAGTGAAATGTGCAATATTAGTTACAAGACCACCTCAATGTGGGAAGGAACCTCTAAAATTCCAAGCTAAGACAGTCAGACACTACAGTAGAGAGATCTCACTGTGAAAGTATCCAAGAGTCGTAAAAATTGAGTGTGTAGCTTGGCCCACCAGATTCCACCCATGAAAGGAATCTCAACTTTTTAAAGCTTTTGTTAATTTTACAGGTATTTTAACATTTAACAGTTACATCTATAAAATGTTTCCTAATACTTCTGTTTCTTTAATGCAGCAACATAGTTGTAGAAACAGCACTGGTAAGTAACCCTATTTTTACATTTTTTATCTTTTCTACTCTGACATATGGCCGTTTTCCTTTCATACTGGACTTCCAATTATAAAACTAAAGAAAAGATAGTATTTTTTTCTGCATATAAGAATCAGCTTTTTTGTTTCCTTCTGAAATCTGCCCCCATCCCTCTGCATTCCTCTTGCCACTGCTTGGCTTGGGAAGATGCTCGTAGCCAACTCAAGTGTCTATCTTCCTAAGATGTTGGGCAGCTGCAGGACAGAGAATGGGGGACCCAGGCCGACTTTAGATCTAGGATTAGGAAGCACCTAGTAACATGGGGCAAAGCACTACATGTACAGGGAACAGAACAATGAAAAATTAAATGAAAGTTCCTCTTTAAGCTCAGTCTTCATGTTAGTCAGCTGTCAAAGGCTGGAGTCTCAATGAGTAGCAAAAATAAGGTCAGGAAGCCAGGAAATGATGGGGTATAATCATCTCTAAGGGCCAATTCACACTGTAACACAGAGCAGCAGGAGCGATTCCCACACACTGTGCTAGGTAGCCAGCAACAACAGACCCCTTCCTCAGCAGGAGATCTCTTCCAGCATCAATTGAGCCCATCAGCAACATAAGTCCCTTTCCCCCAGCAACAATAAGTCACCCACCAGCAACAATAATAGACCACCCCAGCAATAGACTGCCATGAAAAAATAGATCTTCTTCAACAATAGACCCCCCAGCAGCCATGGACCCTCCAGCACACCCCAGCACCCCTTGCCATTATATAACTGAGTTCCCCCACGTTCCCGCTGAAAAAAGCCCTGGAGACATATAAGGAACAATTGTTTCCTGTGGTGACAGGCATTTTACAGTGCGTTAAAGTCTGCACTGCATATAATGGTGATTGGCCCTTAGATAATTGACACCATAATTGATGCCATAGAGCCTGGATGAAGCATACAAAAGGCTGCCCAAAGATGAGGGTACTTGTGAGAACCATGGGGTTGCTAAAGCAATATTGTTACCTTAGGAATGGGCAGGGCCCCCTTTTAAAGAGCCTGACATTTTTTGCAAGCCCTAAATTATTTTACAGAAAAAAAATATATATAAAAACCAATATATTAAATTCTATTTCAGGTTATGGACCAGTACCTCAGGTGGAAAAAACATCTCAAGGTACAGTAAAGTATAGTAACTTATTGATAAAAAAATATTGACAGTTATTTGAATAAGTACAACTTTTGGAACTGAATTCCAAAAACGAATGACTTAATTTTACAATTCTGTTACAATTGTCTACATTTTAAAAAAGACATTAGATGGCAAGATGGATAACTGATATTATGTTGTTAAGTTGACCATGACACTGTTTTGCTATATATTTTTCCAAAAGGGCTACAGAAAACACTCAAAGGGGGTTGGAGTGGGGACTAAGTTCTAGGGCCACAATTGACTTGATATTGGAGAATCTCAAACAATCTGGATGAATAAATGGAACAGTAGCCACTGGCTCAGAGCTTGCTGCCAACCTGATTTTATATCCATTGATCTTTCCTGTAAGACAGTAAGTCACCTCACAATGGATGGTGTCAGCCATCTTTAAACAAGGATTCCACAGTCTATAATTCAAGACCTCCAAGAAAACCTCCGAGAAAACCACATTTTTGGCAGTCCGTAGGCTGCCAGGTGTGCTGGTCATTAATAAATATTTTTGTTGGGTGACAAATATCCAGATATAAAGATCAATGATGAGCTGACAGTTGTTTTCCTAATGTCAATATGTTGACTTCTGGTGGTTCCATTAGGAAGAAGTCCAACCACTTTTGCTGTAGACATATCTAGAACTTTGGTCACCGTGCACAGAGAATCATTGAAAACTGTCAGTGATCAGGAACAAGTATTCAGATCATGACATGTGACTTTGTTCTTATTATCTACAGGCTTGTAGTAGTAAATGTTTAAAAGCCCCTGAAAGCTTAAAGCAGAATTCCAGCGGCCACCTGTTTCCGTCCCATCTGCTTCTGCCTCTGATGCTCGGTGGACAAATGTGCTGCTCTTTATTGTTTTCTTCCTCTTCCCTGCCCTTCCCACTATGTGCCTTTAAATGTTATGCCCTGTACACACCACCGGTTTTGCCGTCGGAATAAACTTTGAAGGTTTTTCCGACGGAGTTCTGATGGAATTCCGCTCAAGCTGTCTTGCATACACACGGTCGCACCAAAGCCAGGCCGTCCAGAACGAGGTGACGTACAACACGTACGACGGGACTAGAAAAAGGAAGATCAATAGCCAGTAGCCAATAGCTTCCGTCTTGTACTTGCTTCAGAGCATGCGTCGTTTTTTGTACGTCGGAACAACATACAGACAAGCGGGTTGCCCGATAGTAATAAGTTCCGTCGGAAAAATTTAGAACATGTTCTCTATCTAAGTCCGTCTGAATTTTCGACCCGAAAAAGTCCTATGGAGCATACACACGGTCGGAATATACAATGAAAAGCTCCCATAGTTTTTTTTCTGATGGACATTCCGCTCGTGTGTACGCGGTATTACTGTATGTGCGATGACAATCCTTAGTGCCGGTTCACACTACAGCGACCTGAAAGTCGGCACACAACTTCGAGGCAACTTTGAAGAAACTTCAGGGAATTCCTGGGTAATCATCCTGTAATTTTGGATCCAAATCACATCAATTAAGATAAGGATCCGACTTGGAGGCAACTTCCATTGAAATCTATGGGTACAAGTCGGCTAGAAGTCACCTTGAAGTAGTACAGGAACCTTTTCTGAAGTCGGAGCGACTTCACTAGTGTACATTAAGACGGCTCTCATTCACTTCAATGGAATTTCTTATGTCCAGCGACTTGGGCGACCTAAGGTCTGACAATTCGGATCCCAAGTCGCTGTAGTGTGAACCGGCACTTACACTAGACCAGGGGTCTTCAAACTTTTCTCCTATGTTTTTTCATCCAAAAAGGACAGTTTGTTGGTGAGGATTCAGGTACATTTCTAAAATACAATGTGAAATTAACAAGGGACAACAACACCAAATAATCTCCTACAGATTAATAAATATAACAACATATCAATGGTGTTGTGGTAACTTGACACAAAAAACACACACAAAAATATTCTGGAGTAAAAATAAGAATCCAAAAAAACAAAAATCAGCCTTGAAAAAAATACAAACCAAAAATAACTAATCTGCCTTAAAACAAAAAAATAAAATAAAAAAAACAACAACAAAATAATGTTGTCAGATGTGATAAATCAAAATATATTGATGAAATCACGATAAATAGTAAAGAAATAAGTTTGTGAGAAGTGTGTGTGAATATAAGCAGCAAAACTACTTCATTCTTCTCACATTATAAAGAAGAAGAGAGTGCGCTGTATTAAACCATTTTTGACATTGCAACGTGACGAAAGTGCTGTATCCATTGCGAACGCTAAGTTAACCAGACCGAGCTGTTCTGTGTCGGAATTTCTTCTGAGCATGCGTGGCACTTTGTGCGTCGGAACAGGCCACACACGGTCGGAATTGACGCGATCGGATTTTGTTGTCGGAAAATTTTATAGCCTGCTCTCAAACTTTGTGTGTCGGAAAATCCGATGGAAAAAGTCCGATGGAGCCCACACACGGTCGGAATGTCCGACAACACGCTCCGAACTGACATTTTCCATCGGAAAATCCGACCGTGTGTACGGGGCATAAGTCATGGGACTTAATCCACCGCAGAATTAAAACACAGCAACTGGTTTACTGTGTTCTATTGTTCACATTTAGGTAAAGCAATGTTTTTTTAGGTTAGATAGACAATGTCTACAAAATTTCAATCACTGTTGGTGTGGGTGTCACTAATTGTGTACCGATTTCACAAAACTCCTCCCAGCAGTAACCTTTTTTTTTCACTACAGTTATAGGGTAGAAAACTTCAGATAAACGGTAAAGTAAAAAAATAAAGCTGCATTTGAGGCAGGGGAGAAGTATAAAAATATTGATTGTTAGACTACCCAAATTCTGCTTAAAATGAGCAAATTAGTTAAAAATAATACTGAAGAAATACTGTAATAATACTATTTAAGAACAGGAAAACTTCTTTTTTCTTTAGAAGACTTGTGATAGTAAAATTTGTCTTTCACATTCGCTTAGTTTTGTACATTTTGAGTTATCTGATTACTTCTCTTTCTATATTTGCCTTCAAAGTGAGGGTGTCTCTGTCTAACAATTCTCATCACGTAAGCAAATCATTATTGTTTTTCTCTATTTTTTTTTATTGTGATATTGTTTCATCTTCTGTCTATTTTTATCTTCTTATCTTCTGTCTCTTATTTATCTTATCTTTTTTATCTCTCGTACACGATATTACCAAAAGTATTGGGACGCCTGTCTTTACACGCATATAAACTTGCAAAAAGATCCGAACAAATTAATGGGGTGGGCAACTACATTGCAAATGAGGTTTAATGTAGAAAATGTAAAATAATGCATTTGAGTGGCAAAAATATGAATGCAATCTATACACTGGGGGGAGAACCTCTGGGGGAATCTAGGACGGAAAAGGACCTGGGGGTCCTAGTGGATGATAGGCTCAGCAATGGCATGCAATGCCAAGCTGCTGCTAACAAAGCAAACAGAATATTGGCATGCATTAAAAGGGGATTCATTCCAGAGATAAAACAATAATTCCCCCACTCAACAATACTCTGGTCCGGCCGCACCTGGAGTATGCTGTCCAGTTCTGGGCACCAGTCCTCAGGAAGGATGTACTGGAAATGGAGCGAGTACAAAGAAGGGAAACAAAGCTAATAAAGGGTCTGGAGGATATTAGTTATGAGTAAAGGTTGCGAGCACTGTACTTATTCTCTCTGGAGAAGAGACGCTTGAGAGGGGATATGATTTCAATATACAAATACTGTACTGGTGACTCCACAATAGGGATAAAACTTTTTCGCGGAAGGGAGTTTAACAAGACTCGAGGCCACTCATTAAAATTAGAAGAAAAGAGGTTTAACCTTAAACTACGTAAAGGGTTCTTTACTGTAAGAGCGGCAAGGATGTGGAATTCCCTTCCACAGGCGGTGGGAGCTTCAATAGTTTAAAAAACTATTAGATAAGCACCTGAACGACTGCAACATATAGGGATATACAATGTAATACTGACATAAAATCACACAAATAGGTTGGACTAGATGGACTTGTGTCTTTTTTCAACCTCACCAACTATGTGTCTATGTAACTTTAATGGCATCCCAGTCTTAGTCTCTAGCATTCAATATTGAGTTGGCCCACACTTTCCAGCTATAACAGCTTCAAATCTTCTGGGAAGGCTGTCCAGAAGGTTTAGGAGGGTGTCTATGGAAATGTTTGACCATTCTTCCTGAAGCACTGTTGTGAGGTCAGGCACTGATGTTGGACGAGAAGCCCTAGCTTGCAGTCTCCGTTCATATTCATCCCAAAGGTGTTCTATCGGGTTGAGGTCAGGACTCTGTTCAGGTCAGTTAAGTTCCTCCATCCCAAACTCCCTCATCCATGTCTTTATAGACCTTGCTTTGTGCACTGGTCCAAATCATTTGGTGGAGGGGGGATTTTGGTGTGAGGTTGCTTTTCAGGGGTTTGGCTTGGCCCTTAGTTCCAGTGAAGGGAATTCTTTAGGCGTCAGCATACGAAGACATTTTGGACAATTTCATGCTCCCAACTTTGTGGGAACAGTTTGGGGATGGCCCCTTCCTGTTCCTACATGACTGCACACCAGTGCACAAAGCAAGGTCCATAAAGACATGGATGAGCGAGTTTGGGGTGGAGGAACTTGACTGGCTTGCACAGAGTCTGGACCTCAACCCGATAGAACACCTTTGGGATGAGTTAGAGTATTACCCTCCTGCATCCTCACCTTCAACTGGCTAGCCTAGGGGTATCCAAAGTGTCAAATCAAAGGACCAGTTTACTGTCCTTCAGACTTTAGGAGGGGTGGACTGTGGCCAGTGGGAGTAAACAATGCCTCAGCCTTAGTGGTCAGTGAGAGTAAAACAATTACATAGCTCCTGTGGTCAATGGGAGGAGAATTAATACCCCATCACTGGAACCAGTGGAAAGAATAGTGCCCCATTGCTGGTATATTGCCCCATTATTGTTGTCAGTGGGAGGAATAGTACTCCATCATTGGTATCAGTGGGAGGAATAGTGTCCCATCATTGGTATCAGTGGGAGGAATAGTGCCCCATCATTGGTATCAGTGGGAAGAATAGTATCCCATCATTGGTATCAGTGGGAGGAATAGTGCCCCATCATTGCTATCAGTGGGAGTAATAATGCTCCATCATTGGTGTCAGTGGGAGGAATAGTGTCCCATCATTGGTGTCAGTGGGAGGACAAATGCCCCACCATTGGTGTCAGTTGGAGGAATAATGCCCCATCATTGGTGTCAGTGGGAGGAATAGTGCCCCATCTTTACTATCAGTGGGAGTAATAATGCTCCATCATTGGTGTCAGTGGGAGGAATAGTGTCCCATCATTGGTGTCAGTGGGAGGAATAGTGCCCCATCATTGGTGTCAGTGGGAGGAATAGTGCCCCATCATTGGTGTCAGTGGGAGGAATAGTGCCCCATCATTGGTGTCAGTGGGAGGAATAGTGCCCCATCATTGGTATTAGTGGGAGGAATAGTGCCCCACCCATCATTGGAGCACAGGTGTGTCAGGAGGAAGGTGTCTCTCTGAAGCTCCTCCAGGTGATCCGTGTGAGAGGGGAGTGGTGGTGAAATCTCTCCCAGCCCTCCTGGCCCCTTTCTGGGGAAGCCATGGAGGACAGCGGGGCCTCTCCTGCTGTAAGTTCGCAGCCATCTCCTGGGCCGTCGGTTGACATGCCTTCCTCTGTACAAACCATGGCTTGTGATCTTTCTGCCCCTGGTAAGGATGAAGGCTCAGAGGCAATTCAGGAGCGAGTGGTGGCCGGGATTAAAACCCTGAATAGGGAAAGAGACAAGCTCTATAAACTGAGAGCGGAGCTGAAGCGCTTGAGAAGGCAGCGTGAGGGCTTGCATAGCCAGAAACGTGGATCCATGGATCCGGAGATCCAACTGGCCAAGGTCCGGGTGGAACATCAGGAGACCATTGTGTCCATCATGGAAGGAAGAGATGGGCCATTTAAGGAAAAGTTTCACAATGATAAAAGGTTTGCGAGGATGACAAAGATGGAGGTGGAGGAGGAGACCCCCAGTTCTGACCCCCTGCCCCCTCAGGTAGAGGTAAGCAGCCCCATGCCTTCCCAGGACTCAGGAGGCATGCTCAGGGCCATCCAGGTAATGGAGTCTCCTATGCGGGGGGATCAGCTGGCGTTTGGTGATAAGGACATAACTGATAATGTGCCTGATAATGTCAAGCCCCAAGCAGGGGATGAATCTGTTTTTGTGTCATCTAACACCATGAGCAATGTTGAAAGTGTGCCCAGTGACACTCAAGTTTCTAATGCTATGTGTAGCGATGTTGTACCTGCTGATGATGCAGCGCAGCAAGAGCTGCATTTAAAAAATGACATTCCTGAAAAGGAACTATAGGTGTCAGCAGAGCCTATTAACTCTCCTTTGGCTGAGTCTAAAGCTGTTTGCCCCACGGCTGCTGGAGACTCTACAGTGCAGCATCAGGAGACAGCTGGTATTGCAGCAACTGTGACTATTCCTGATGGGAAATTGAACGTGTGTGTGACTGACAGCAATTGTACAAGTGTGATGGACAATCGTCCCAGCTCAGTCCAAGCAAATAATAATAATGAACAGACTACTGTGACCTCAGTGTGGGGCCTTGGCCCTGATAAACCTACATTTGCTCAGGTGGTACGCTCTGCTCCTGGTAGCTCCGCTCCCAAGCGGGTTTTCCCCCTGCAGCCTACCACTTTGGGCACCCCGAGATCTGGTCTTGGGTCTCTGGCTTCTGCTGGGGGTCCAAGAAGAAATGTGGTAATTCTCAAATGGGAAGGTGGTGCAATCCCTCCAGCACGGCGTGCAGTGGTGGACATGATTTTGGAGATGGGTTTTGGGGCAAACGACCTGTATACTTGCTCTAATACATGTAGCTGGGACACGGGATTATACCATTAGCTTCACCAGGCCAGAGGGTCTTGACCTGTTCTGGGAGCGATATGAGGCTCGGTGCAGGTCAAGACCTGAATGGGAAGGTCTTGCCCCAGTTGCGGTTTCGCAAAGGTCAACGGTGAAAACGATAACCATCATACTCACAAATGAGAGTGTTCCTGCTCGGGACCTAGAGGTCTGGTTAAGGAACTATGGTGAGGTTTTGACTAAGCCCAGCAAAATCCTTGATGAGCGTAACATCTGGACTGGGGGTTGGTCAGTAACAGTCAGGTTGGCCAGGGATGGGAATGTTGTTCGTCACCTGCCCTTCTCAGCTTTTATAGGGAGGGATAGGATGACTATTTTCTACCCTGGTCAGCCGAAGCTGTGTCACCGCTGTGGAGAAAAGGGGCATTTGAGCTCTTCCTGTTCAGCCTTGATATGTTCAGTGTGTCGGGGTCAGGGTCATATGGCCAAGGACTGCACCGAGATGATCAGGTGCAACCTGTGCCTGCGCCTTGGCCACCCCTACAGCAGATGTCCTGAAGCCTGGCACAATATGGAGAAGGAGGTAATTGATGACATGTCAAGGCTGGACAGGATGGAGGGTGAGGCCCCTGGTGTACCATCCTCCTCTGCGGTGACTGACTCCCCTGGTCCTGCTCAGGGTCCCTCCCCAGTTCCTGTGGCCACCCCTCCTGTGTCTGTAAGTATTCCTTCTGTATCTGTCTCTGTGTCCCCCCCAGCCTACTGTACCCTCTCCTCTTGTGTCAGAACCTTCCAAGTCTGTGCCCCCCGAGTTAGTTACCCCCCAGGAGTCTACCCCTCCTAAGTCTGATTCAAAGGGAGCATCCCCCCCCACCAGGAGTGGTAGTGGGTACTAAAAAGGTCGCTTCTTCCTTTCTAAAGGAGTCTTCTGTAAAGACTTCAAAGAAAAAAACAAGAGATGAGGGCATCTCTGAAGGGGACCTGCAGTACCTGGAGGAGAGAAGGAAGGTTGGAAAGCGGAAGAAGCAGGTGGTGAGGACGGAACGGGCTCGGTGCCTGTCTCCAACCGTTATAGGTCCTCTAATTGGGATATTTCTTCATCTGGAGCTTCTTCGGAGCGAAGTTCTGATTCTGAGATGGAGTTTGAGGCGGCTTCAAGAAAGAGAGAGGCTTCTGGTGATGAGCAGCAGAGGGGAGCTAAGAAGCAATCCACCCAATAACCCAAATGGCGGTTCCCCCTCCGTTAAAAGTGGTGACAATAAATGTCGCCAGCATTAAGTCAGTAAGAGCTCGTTCTATGGCCTTCTTTTTGTTCAGCTAATTAGATGCTGAAATTTTATTTTTGCAAGAGACTAGGCTCACCTCCTTGGCAGATATTCATATGGCCAAGAGAGAGTGGAGGTATGGTCCATCTTACTGGTCTCTTGCGGCCGAGCCTTACGGAGGTGTGGCGGTGTTGTTTAAAACCGGCATGGTAACTGTCCGGCGGGTTATTGAGGTGGAGATTGGGAGATGTATGGTCTTAGACGTCCTTGTGGGAGGGCAGGACCTGCGCCTAATTAATGTCTATGGGCCGCACACAAAGTGGGACAGGAAGTGCCTTTTTACAAGGATCAAGCCATTTCTTTTTACATCCCGGCAAGTGGTCTTTGGAGGTGACTTTAATACAGTAACTAGGCCCAAGGACAGGAACGACTTCAAGGACAGGCTGGGATATGATAGCGTTTTTTTAAATAGTATGGTTAGGGATGCTGGTCTTGTGGATGTGCACATTAAGCACCTCCCGGATGACACTGGGTTCACCTTTCATTGAGGTAATAGTCAGAGTAGGATAGATAGGTTTTTTTAAAGGAGACCTCTGCTTTCTTGCCTCCAGTGGTGCAGGCAGTAGAGTTCTCTGATCACTGTATGCTATCCTTGGTCCTGAATGCTTCAGACGCCCCTCAGAGGGGTAAGGGTATCTGGAGACTGAATTTGACTCTACTCAAAGAAGAACATGTTAGACAATCCTTTGAGGAATTCTTTCAGGCACAGGTGACCATCCTGGACTTTTGTAGCAGCAAGGCTGAGTGGTGGGAGCTGACCAAAAAGAGCTGACCAAAAAGAGGATTGCTGGATTCTTCAGGGGCCTAGCCAATAGAAAGCAGTTTAATAAATACATGACCTACCAACGTTTACGGAGGAAGCTGGATATTCTTGTCTCGAGAGGAGGAGATCCTGGGGCAATCTCCGAAGTGAAACTCCTTCTCAGGAAGTGTCAATATGACTGGCATGCCTCTTTGGTTCTGGAGAGGGACTATGGGAAGTACCACTCGCCTGACCCTTACCAGAACTGCAAACAAGGTGTAGCAGTTAAAACGGTCGTTGGCCTTAAGGACAGTACAGGTTCCTTGACAAAGTCCAGGTCTGGGATTCTGGAGGTCGTGAGGTCCTTTTATGCTGACCTTCTTGGGAGGAAAGAGCTTGACCGTGACAAGATGGAAAGCTTTTTGGACTCCAGGTCTAAATGATGAAGATGTCCCATTGATGAATTTGACAGAGGAGATCACAGTTGATATTTTTCTGGCGCCTATCGTCAGTAGCAGAGTCTTTGCTTTCTCGTCATCAGCACTGTTCGGTCAAGGGTAGAAGCACCTTCACAGCGGTTTTAGCTGTCCGGGAGGCCTTGGAGCGATGCAGGGCTGCAGGCTGGGGAAAGTATTTGCTGACATTGGATCAGGCAAAGGCTTTTGATCGTGTTAACCATGAGTACCTGTGGTTGGTCCTTAGTAAGTACGGTCTGCCGGGTGGTTTTGTCGATTGGTTGAAAGTCTTGTATAAGGGGGCAGAAAGCTTTCCTCTTGTTAATGGTTGGGTTGGGCAGTCCTTTGAGGTTGGCTCTGGAGTGCGTCAAGGTTGTCCCCTGAGTCCCCTGCTCTATGTGTTTGCAATCGACCCTTTCATCAGGAGGCTAGAGAGCGGCATGTTGTGTGGGGTGCCAGTGGGGCTCCCGGGTGAGCCGCCTTTGAGGGTTGTTGCCTATGCGGACGATGTGTCGGTGATTGTCACCGGGGCGGATGAAGCAAAGGAGCTGGCCTCTCTGACATCACGGTATTCTGAAGCATCAGGCTCCAAGATCAATCAGGAAAAGAGTGAAGTTTTCTGGATGGGAAAGGAAGGTGAGGGGTTTGATCTCCCGGGCATTGAATTTGGACCTGGCGATTAGGGCCTCAAAAACTGGGAAGGCAGACTGGAAATTGCCAATACTAAGGTGGTCAGCTGGAAGAAATGGAAGTTATCTATGAGGGAAAGGGTTGATCTGATTAAGACTTACCTGATTCCGATCTTCTTGTATGTCAGCTTTGTCTGCATCTTGCCAGTGTCTCTCTATGCTAGGGTCAGTAGTGTGTTCTTCCAGATGTTGTGGGGGAACAGACTGAACCCCATCAAGAGGAATGTCACCTATCTATCCAGGAGGGAGGGTGGCTTAGGTATGGTCAACCCAGTTCTTTTCTTTTCACTGCTTTTCACTTCTTTTTCTCAAGTTTAACATTGGTAATATGCTTGCAGTGGAACCTTCTGGATGGGTAGGCATTTTTAGATCTTGGTTTAGGCCTTTTCTGCGACTTTGGGAAGAAGGTGGCCAAGTGAAGAATCTCAGGGGTCATCGTGGTCAGCTACCAGCCTATGTCGCTCTGTGCGATTGTCGGCTGAAGATCTCAGATCGGTTCCAAGGAAAGTCCTTATGAGTCGAGTCTTGAGCGAAGTCTTTCATGACCCACTGGCCTTAAGGGATTGCCCAGGCCCAGTTTTGAGGGCAGGGTTAAGACTTATTAATTTGGACAGAGTACCCCCTAAATTCAGGGATCTGGCCTGGTTGTGATTCCATGGGAGGCTCTATGTTAGGGGCAATTTGAAATTCCGCAATGGGATGGATCGTAGCTGTCCTCGGAAGGAGTGTGCAGGTGAGGAGGAGACTATGGACCATTTTCTGCTTCATTGCCCCTTTAACATAGAGTTGTACAAACAGGTGGGGCGGGACCTCGGTGTTCCTTTCCTCTCCAGGCTGGGTTATGCTGAGTGGGTGTATGGAGCATTCAATACTGGTGGGGTTTTTAGATACACTTTTTCTAGTTAGCATAGTAGTCCGTTATTTCACTTGGAACGCACGGTGTCAGGTCTGCATTCGGCGTAAAATCCTTCCTGTTCAGGTGGTGGTGTATGACATTCTGCATGAGGTGGAGAAGATTCGGGTGCTTGACAGAGACAAGCGGAGTCAGGGGGCTTGGTTAAAGGCGTGGAGGGGTGTCAAGCCTCCTTGACTGCCAGGAGTCTCTTTCCCGGGTGTGGCTGTCTGTCTCTTATCACCCTAGATTATTATTTTTTGGTTTAATTTTTGATAAATGGCTGCGTACATAGGTGATGGGTTGTGCCTCTTAGGCCCTCTCTGCTGCTTTATGTAAATAGTTTTGGTAACGGATTATGTATATATTGTATATATTCTGAACATGAATGTGTATTCCTTGGATTTCTGTTGAAGTTTTGTACTATGGTTTTGTTTTTTACTTTTGTATAAAATTGGTTGCTTGATTCTTTTTAATAAAAGATCAATAGTGGCCCATCATTGGTATCAGTGGGAGGAATAATGCATCATCATTGGTGTCAGTGGAAGGAATCGCGCCCCATAATTGGTGTCGGTGGGAAGAATAGTGGCCCCATCATTGGTATCAGTTGGAGGAATAATGCCCCATCATTGGTATCAGTGGGAGGAATAGTGTCCTATCATTGGTATCAGTGGGAGGAATAGTGCCCCATCATTGGTATCAGTGGGAGGAATAATGCCCCATTGTTGGTATCAGTGGGAGGAATAGTGCCCCATCACTGGTGTTAGTGGGAGGATTAGTGTTCCCTAATTTATACCAGTGGAAGTAATATTGCCCCATTGTTGGTGTCAGTGGGAGGAATAAAGTCCCAAGGGCCAGATAAAGGCAGACAAAGGACCACATCTGGCCCGCAGTCTGCAGTTTGGAAACCACTTGTCTAGCCTGTGTGTCCCTCACCTTTTGGCAGGGAAGGAAAATTACGTAAATATCGATTCTGATGAGAACAGAGTGTACATGGGGTCAGAGTCAGAATGGTTTTCACATTTTATCTGTAAAGTTATTTTGAAATGAAATGTTCAGGTGATCATTGCCGAGTGAAGGAGTCTATCACGTGTTTTCCTTTGCCTTTGATAGAATGAAGAAGGAGAGA
Organism: Aquarana catesbeiana; assembly: GCA_037953035.1. Taxonomy (NCBI): domain Eukaryota; kingdom Metazoa; phylum Chordata; class Amphibia; order Anura; family Ranidae; genus Aquarana; species Aquarana catesbeiana. The sequence continues at coordinate 614,176 of JBBHAA010000618.1, forward strand.
ATGAAGAGGAACGTTGTTAATAACTGGCATTTATTCCATTATGTTAGGCCCTTCCAGGTAAAAGGGAATTCATACATTTTCATTTTTTTTTCTCTGGCAAGCACAGTCAATTATTAAGATTTAAAATTTGTGAGCTTCACACACATAAAACGGTTTCTGTTCTTCAAAACACAAATTCAAAGGTGAATTCCAGGCTGATATAGAAGACACAAGTTAATGCGTCAATAAGGGGCTCATGTTAATGGGTGTTCTCTTCTCTGTACAGTAAACATTGCTAGGTCCACAGCAGGTCAAATGTAGTCTTTGAATTGTCATGTAGAGAGTTATAGATGTCCCGGGAGATGCACATCAAGTCAAAGCCCACTGTGTGATAGTGAGTGGCAGTCTTAGCCTGGACCCCGTCATGCTCAACGCATTTCACTCTGCCCACCGGAGCTAACCTATGGGAATTGTCATGTACACTACTTATTAAAAGAAAATTCCAGGCTTCCTGGTACTTTAAATTTTTTTGTTTGGGCCAGCTTTGACTAATTGAATTACACTACATCACCAAAAGTATTGGGACGCCTGCCTTTACACACACACACACACATGAACTTTAATGGCATAACCGCATCTCCGCCACGAATACAGTTTTCTCTGGTTGGCCAAGATGAAGCTTGTGAAGTCGTTCACCTTTGCACCTCAGCCAGCCAGAGGAAGCCTTGCATTCGTTGTTATCCTACCCAGGAAAGGTCATTGTGCCCAGGATTGCTATATGGGTATCAAACAATTATTCCTATATTCCCCAGGAGTCAATGAGATGGCCGCTCACATGTGGCAACCATTTTACAATAATTAAAATGCTGAAGAAAAAATTTGACTAATTTGCTTTTTTTTTTTTTGCAATGGCCGGAGTATGGTCAGATAAAGCAGAGGCAGACACCAAATGGGGAAGATTTAATTGTTGTAGTCCTTAAAAGATGAAAAGCTGGGTTGGGGTGGGATTCAATAAGCAAGCTTCCAAAGCCAAAATATCAACTTTGGGTATTAACAATAATAAAAATGGAATCTATTTATATTCCTATTTTTTTACTTTTTCTTTTCTCTTTCTAGACCAAACGAATGACCTGGTACTTTCTGGTGGTCAGTTTTCGATGGAGACCTCATCTACGGCTAAACTGGACAACTTGAAGTCATGTTTATGAGAAGCAAAATCTGGAACCCACCAGTGAGCTAATTGCTAACCAATGGCATCCAGGCAAAACTCTAATGCCGCGTACACACGGTCGGACTTTCCGGCGGGAAATGTTGGCGGAAAGTCCAACCATTTGTACGCTCCATCGGACATTTGTTGTCGTACTTTCCGCTAATGTTTGCTAGAAGGCTCTCAAATTTTCCGCCAACAAAATTTTGTTGTCGGACTTTCCGATCGTGTGTACATAAGTCCGTCGCACAAAAGTTCACGCATGCTTAGAAGCAGTAGCGGCCGGTCTTGTAAACTAGCATTCGTAATGGAGAATTAGCATTTGTGACGCGGCAAATTATGATATCTCCAGATGCCGCGCACAATTCTCTTCTTCTTTAATGGGATATTAATGAAGCTGCTTTGCTGGTGATACTGATGGAGTTATCGCAAACAAATTTTCAAAGGCTTTCAAGTGATATCAAGAATAATAATAATAATAGCGCTAAATGAAAAACGCAAATAGAAAAGTGCGAATCAACACTCACCAAACTTCTACTATCACGAAATTAGCTGAAGGAGCTCAAAGGGTGGTGATAAAGAGGTGAAAAACCACATAGTAAGTCTAGTACGTCACTACGAATGTAATTGTTGGCCAACATTTGTGTGACCGTGTGTATGCAAGACAGGTTGGAGCCAACAACCTTCAAACAAAATTCCACGTTTTTTTTTGTCGGAAAGTCCGATCGTGTGTACGGGGCATTAGTGTACCAATATGAAAAAAAGCTCATAATGCTTCCTCTTATACAACACTGAAGCTAAAATACAGAGAGAACCTCACATGGTCACGAGTCTGCAGTGGATATAATTGGAAATACCTCTCAAGTGGATGAGCCATTTTAAGGGCAAGGCAGCTAAATCCACCATGCCCAACAAAAATATTAGGTGTGATTGCTACTCATAGGTTTGTCACTTTAGCAAAGAACAAAAGCACTCTCTCCTCTGGACTCATTGAACACCTCAGATGTGCGCTTTTGGTGCTAGGACTGTGATATCCACTGCCATCTGTGAGATCACAAGCTTTATTGACATGTCTTTGACCATCATATTTAATCAGCACATTCCTTATTTGCCCAGTTGCCTTAGACCTCAGGTTTTTCTACAATAACCTTGTGATTGGGCTTACCGTTAGCCAATGAGTGTAATCTGAGACCTGAGGGGAAAGAATGAACACCTCCTCTATACAGTCTCATAGAGAAACATGCACAGTAGAGGAGGTCAATCGCCTACTGTGTGCTGAAGGGAGGGGCATGGCCATCTCCTAGGATGGCTTGGTGATGATCAGAAGTCTTGATACGCACTAATCCAACACACATGTTCCTGTAGAAACGGCTGTGCATCGAAGAGGGTGCTGTAGCGGCAAACGGCTGAAACCGTGTCAAGTCAAAGTAAAAAAATGTCACCATCACACCAAGGATCTCCAGAGTGGATCCAAAGCTTTAATCCTCAATACAGCAGACCTGTGTACCTACAGTGGCCCATGTAATGTTATATCATAGTCTGTTGTGTTGTGAAAGGGACTTTTTATGAATTGTTTTTATTGACTTTTTTGTTCGTATTTGCACATCCATGTATTTTATTATTAAGCACCCCAGGGTTGGTGCTTGGGAGAAGGGGCAGTGTTGGGTAGTGCTAAGGAGGTGGGGGAGGAGAGTACTACTGGGAGAGTTTGTAAATAGTGAGTGAAACCTGCAACTGCCTTATACAGCCCAGATTGGATAGTTGAACATAATGGTTCTGGTTTGCATACTGGTTAATGCTGATAGACTGAGGACCAATTATGCAATATTGGAGCATATGCCAACATACATTTGGCAGAAGCTGTGACACTTTATCACTGTCTTTTTTTTTTTTTTTTTTAACTGATCTGAATGTTTTTTTTTTTATATGCATTTGCTAGATAGATGTTATAATAATAATGTTTATACTGTAACTAAAGGTTACCAAAGCTTTAACAAGACACAGACAGCAGGTGGAGCTCCAAGCTTCTTTTCTTATGCATCTGTCTACCGCCTTGTGTCATCCACAGAGCTCAATAATGGAGGCTTGCCGTGACTGACTCTAGCAGAAAGAGTCTGAAGGCAAACAGCTACTGTGAAAATGCTCTGTGAATCCTGTGTCATGCATGAATTCTGTAAATATGCATTTTATTTTATACACAAAAGTTAAACAGAAAGATGCAAAACCATTTTGAAAATGATGAACTTTATTAAAAAAAAAATGCCTACACAGTAAAAGGCTTCAGGGATACAGATGTCTGGCCTGTATGATGTAAAAATCAGGTGTATTTCCTCGGCAAGGATCCAAAGCTGCTGCATAGAGAATGTACCTGTACATGCATATATTCCGTTACTTGTGTAAAAACTTGCATGCATGTGAAGATACAACCCAGTCTGTATATCAGTACTCGTGCAAGCACAGCATAATGGATGTACAATCTTGGAGGCAGGCACCCAGGGTTGTAGGTCTGTATGCATGCACATCTTTACGCAAGTACTTTTGATAGATGACTGTACGCAGCAGCTGTGGGTCCTGGGTGGGAAAATATGCCCATTCGTATGTCATATGGCCTTAGGCGCCCATGTGCATGATGCCTTCTAATTTCTCTTTGAGGAAGAACCTCTGTTGCAATGCCAAGGCCAAGTCCGATGCCAAGGACCAAGTCAAAGCTTTTGTTCTGTGTCCTTCTCCACCCAACTGTCCTCTTATGAGGGCAATGTCATGGAGAGACACTGCGTGGGTATAGTGACAGAGTTTCCTTAGTGGAATGGCACCATAAAATGCCATATGCTGCTGGCTTTATTCACTTTGACTCAGTGCAACTCACAAAATCTGGGAAATGATTGCAGCATACCTGTAGCTGGAAAGCACTCAATTGTTCCTAGTGTTAAAACCCAACTCCAACCAACAATTCTTCTAGCCTTGGAGATAGCAAGCAAGGGATAGAACTTCCAACAGGTTTTAATGGCTCTCTGTGTCCATTACAGGAGCTCAATTTTTTTAAGTTTGGCTTTTAATGATCTTTTTTCCTGTTCTCGGCACCGGTTCTGTGAAAGAAAATCCACCTCAAGGGGACATAGACGCATTAAAGCGTAGCGAGTACAAAAAAAACAAGAGATAGTGGCTCACTAAGAGGAGGGAAGAAAAACAGTGCCAAATGGTTAGGTTATAAAATGTAAATGATAAAATAGGATTAATAAAACAAAACTAAAATACCGTAAATAAGTCCAGTATATAGTCCATATAAATAGTCCAACTACACAGTACAGTGGCTGCCGGCTGGAGGAGTTAGAAGCAACTCTGCAAACATATCAAAGGAAGGAGACAAGCAGCGCCATCTGAGTGTAGTAAGTTTGTCAAACCCCTTTAATTCACAAAATTGGCAACTCACATAAAAATAGAGCTCTATTTATGCGAGTTGACAATTTTGTGAATTAAAGTGCTTTATCAAGCTTACTACACTCAGTTGGTGCTGATTGTCTCTTTCCCTTGTTACTCTGGTGAGGCAACCGACTAAGGCTCTTTGCCGAAACACGTCAGAACTATCATTTTACTGTCACTCTGATGTAACCAATAAAGTATTTTTTAGAAGATTACCGGTGTTGCCGGCTTTCTCCACCTCTGTATTCTGGTGAGGCAACCCTTAGATCAAAAAGTACCATTTCGAGCAAAGGCATACACAATATGTGAGCCTGTTGAACATCCCATTCCAGAATGAATGCATAAAGCCAATTATTAACAAAGGCACACTCCAAAATCTTGTGGAAAGCCATTCCAGAAGAGTGGAGGCTGTTATAGCCATAAAGAGGGAAACCAGAGGTAGATTGATGGATTAGAAGTGCTAGTACACATCCAACATGCTTTGGTGGTTTTGAAGGACACCGTTCATCAGGAAATGCCAGAAAAAGTTAGGATAACTGGAGTATGGATATTTCTGATGTAGAATAAATTTGTGGGGTTTAAGATCACTGCAGCAGTGGGTGTGTCATCCTTATTTAAAATGTAACCACAAAAGATTGATGGACATTATGAGGTTTACTTACTAAAGGCAAATAGACTGTGTACTTTGCAAATTTTGCAGATTCTCCAAAGCTTAGTAGATTAGCAGAAGCTCTGCTGACTTCCATCATCCAACCATGTGCAAGCAAGAATGCTGTATTTTTTTTAAATTTTCCTTGCATGTGATTGGGTATTCTTTGCAAAGTGTACCTTCTATTTTTCTATAGTAAATCAACCCCTATTTTACAGTGGTCCTATGCTTGCTTCTAACTGGCCTTTGGGGCACTATTTCTCCCACTGATACCAACGGAAGGGACTACTTCTCCTACTTCTTCTATCCAAAGATAAAGCATTATTCTTTTCATTGACACCAACAATGAGGCACTATTCTTCTCATTTGACACCAATGGGGAAAACTATTCCTCCTCCAACTGACAGCAACCATGGGGCACTATTCCATCAACCGGCACCAAGAATGGGACACTGTTCCTTCTACTGACACCAATAATGGGATTTGATATCTCTGTCTGACACCAATGATGGGGCACAACTCCCCCCACTAACACCAATGATGGGAACACTATCCCTTCCACTGACACAGACAATGGGATACTCTAGGGGGGAGATTTACTAAAACTGGTGCACTTGTGCATGGTAAGCAATCATCTTTTTACTTCAGCTTGTTCAATTAAGCTTTGGCAATAAAACCTGGAAGCTAATTGGTTTCTATGCAGAACTGCACCGGGTTTTCCACTCTCCAGTTTTAGCAAATAACCCTTTCCTCTTCCAATGACACTAATAACGAGGCACTACTCCTCCCACTAACACCAATGATGGGAGCACAATCCCTTACACTGTCACCAATTATAGGAACATTATTCCTTCTACTGACACCAACGATGGGACTCTATCTCTTCCACTGACACCAAGAGTGGGACACTATTCCTTCCACTGACACCAATGATGGGAACACTATTCCTTCCACTGACACCAATAATGGGGCATTATTACTCCCACAGATACCAATGATGGGAACACTATTCCTTCCACTGACACCAATGATGGGGCACTGTTCCTCCCACTGATACCAAGAATTGGACACTATTCCTCCCACTGATACCAAGAATGGGACACTATTCCTCCCACTGATACCAAGAATAGGACACTATTCCTCCCACTGACACCAATGATGGGGCACTATTTCTCCCACTGATACCAATGATGGAGCACTATTCCTCCCACTGACACCAATGATGGGGCACTATTTTTCCCACTGATACCAATGATGGAGCACTATTCCTCCCACTGATAGCAATGATGGGGCAGTATTCCTCCCACTCATAGCAATGATGGGGCACTATTCCTCCCACTGCCACCAATGATGGGGCACTATTCCACCCACTGATACCAACAATGGGACATGATTTCTTTTACTGACACCAACGATGGGGCACTATTCCTCCCACCCACAATATTTTTTCTCCCACAGGCAGAGATCTTTGAACAAAGTCCAGCACTTTTGAGGTCTGAAGGATAGTGATCTAACCCTTTGCTCAGAAAATTTGAGGACCCATTCTCTGAAGCTGGCCATACACTAGTAGAATTATATACGCAAATGTTAATTTTAGGAATGTTCATAAAATTTTTGTAATTGTTAGCAGGATCAAAATGATTTTCATATTCAACGGCAGTGACGAAAAAATTCAGAGGAGTGGAATGGCAATTTTTTCTCCAACAAACTTCTAAGAGCTAATGGGGTTTTCCTTTGGGAAAGTCCATTCACTCCAAAATCAATTGTTAACAACAAATGTCTTTTTGAAGTATTTTTGAACAACATTCATCATGTCATCAAATGTACTGTTGAGAATTTTCGCACTAATATTCAAACAATGTTCTTTGGAAAATCTACTGGTGTATGGACAGCTTAAGTCTCTTTCTTGCTGTGTTCAAAGCTAAAGAAAAATGTTGGCTGAAGTTGGGCATTGAGTGAACTCTGAGCAACTGGCATAATTGCCAAGTCTACATTTCAGCTGCAATGTTCACATAGCCTTGATTGCACTTATTGAAGTTACATCCCATCAAAAGGGAATTTTTCGTGGCATTGAGCAGGTGAATGTATGAGTGTTAACTGCGAAAGCTGTGTGTATATGAAATTTAATGAATGGAAGAAAGAAATCAATAAAAAATGATTGAAGTAAAATTGTGTTATGTGATAATTATATACTGTACATAAAAAATAACCGGGATGATCTTTTAGATGCAGTTGCCCATATTTTGGAGAGATCAGGGTGTCCATTAGCCAAAGAGGATTTAGGGGTCACAGGTACTCATCAGTGTAATCAAGGGTGTGGGTAGTAATATTTTTTTCAAAAAGGGAAGAGGAAGTGACAGTCTTCAGTCTGGAAGAACCATGGGTCCAAAATTGTTTGTCAATAGTCTTGGGGAGCCAAGACTGGCCCAGACCTACAGTTTGTCTAAGCATACATGGAACCTGGTGCATTGCCTCCTGGGATGTGTGTTGTAGACACATGGAGAATTGGATTTTGATTAATAGTTAAGATACCATTGTAACTTACAATGGTACAGTATCAATCACTTCTGTTTCCACCATGTAATTTCATTGCAGTGCTACCCCTGTAGGGGCTGTTGGTATTATTTGTTTTTTTTTCCCCAAAAGATCCTGCACTTGTCTGTGCAATCATGGAGAGGCTCGTCTCTGCCCCCCCCCCCCCCTCCATCTCAGCAGTCGGCAACAGACAGGAGGACAGAACTCATCCTACAGATCCTGCGCCTCTCTGTGCAGCCGCAGGACCCCATCGTCTCCACCTCCCCTGGTCTCAGCATTCTTCAGACTCCGGCAGCTGACTCCAGCCCTCCTCTGGTCCTCTTCCACACCCTGCACTTTCTGCTTTCCAGCTCTGCCCCCAGCTTCTTCCTGACAACAGCACAACGTAAGGTGGGTGCACTGTGACTCTTGACTTCTGATGGTGGGGGCTTTTGACATCTGATGTTGGGGGGGGTGCTTTAGTCTTACACATACAACCTTTGAGGGCAACCATAATGCTAATGTGGCCCTGGTCCAGGGGATGTCTTATTAAGATTTATTGCTTAAAGAAACTTAACAGATGAGAGGTTAGGGCATGTGATACTTCAAAACAGTTGATAGCAATAATGGGAGGACACACTTCTCACTAATCTTCATACAGCAGCCTTTCCTGGAGGTAACAGGGAATTGCCAGTATATCTAGGACTCTATCAGAACAGCCCCAGTCCATGTAGCAACCTCTGGCACTGAGATTTCTTCTAGCACAAGCACACCCAAGTCCTCAGCAATGTCTTTACTCACAATGTCCTTGGAGCTGTCTGCCACCCATTGGCTGGGGCATGATAAATATTCCTACTGGTCATCTGCAGCTTCCTGCCCTAAATTCTGGAAGCTTCTTCTAAAGACAAGTGGGAGAAATCAAACTCCCAGCCTAAGAAACCCTGACTAGACATAAACAATCAATTACTGCTCCAGTCAGTACGGTGAAGCCAAAAAAGAATGTAGCACCCTTTAGTGTGTGCTAGAAGTAGTGTTATGCCACGTACACACTGTCGGATTTTCCGACAGGCAATGTTGGATGTGAGCTTGTTGTCGGAAAGTCCGACCATGTGTATGCTCCATCGAACATTTGCTGTTAGACTTTACGCCAACAAATGTTTGCTAGCAGGTTCTCAAATTTTCCGCCAACTAAACTTTGTTGTCGGAAAGTCTGATCGTGTGTACACAAGTCCGTTGCACAAAAGTTCACACATGCTCATGTAGCAATAACTCTCGGTGGAGCTGCTGGTTTAAACGGGCTTATTACCTTCACTCTCGACACCCCTGCTTCACTGGCACCAGGTCTAGGGTTCCGTTGAGTTTACCTCTGGACGATAAGAGCACCAACACTTGAGTACGTTTTCAATGCTTTATTGAACCAAGTAACGAAGGGAGTAGCAGGAAAGAGGCAGGAGGGAAGCTACAGGGAAGCTCAAATACCTTTCTCTAGGATTCTTGAGAACGTCCTTTAAAGTTGAATATTGTAATCGGATGCAATCCCCTTGTGGGACACAATCTTTGCTCGCCTGGATAGGCCTCTCTCACTTGCCTAGCAGCCAGCACGCAGCACAAACAAAAGTGTCTGCCACAGACTTGCCCGAAACAAATCCGTACAATCCTCTGCCACAGGGTGTATTAAATTTTGCGGTGAATGTCAGACACAGTACTTGGACCTCTAAGCCAACCCGGCAGTACTATGCTGTAGAACTACTTTAGGATACGTCCTCCAACCAAGTCACCAGGCCCCTCTCCAGACCAGCACTCTGCGTGATCCTTCCATGACGGGCCCTCCCCTGGGATCTTCTCGGTTGTCCAGCTTCTTCACTTTGGATAGACAGCTCAGGACCATTCCTCGGCTGCTGTGGTAGGCCCCAGACATGCTTCTGGGCCCACCCACGCGCCGCATCGGCACGGGCCTCCGGAACGGAGGACCACGAGCTAGCACTCTAACGCATACCTGTCGGCCAGGAGGGCCAGCAGGTGGCTGTAAAATGAACCCCAAAACATGGTGTCTGTTCCATAAATACCCTCTCCCAGAATGCAACTCGGAGGACCACCTCCACCGAGTTGTCTCCGGGACAGAGGAGCACCCATACGCTTCGACACGTTGCCTTTCCAACACTAGCCAGTGGTAACAACGACACCAACCGGCTCAGTGTGGAACCATACGCAACGTCAGCCAAGCTGGAACAGAGGCAAATCTAACTTCCCTAACAAGCAATTTACTAAATTTACCTATCAGTTGGTAGATCATAAATCTACCAGCGCTACACTCAGAATTATGCAGAAGGAGTCGTCGTACGTCTTGTACGTCACTGCGTTCCCACATTTAGAATTGTTGGCCAACATTTGTGTGACCGTGTGTATGCAAGACAAGTTTGAGCCAACAACCTTCGAACGAAAATCCACGGTTTTGTTGGCGGAAAGTCCGATCAAGTGCAAGGGGCATTAGAGGTTAGGATAGGTAAATTCTAGTTTAGCTCAGGGCTAAGCCTGAGCTGTGGATTCTGGGTCAGAGTTCAGTGAGTCAGGGCTGGATGACTCATCTGGATGCTCTATCTGGCACTTCCCCCTGGTCTGGAAGATTGTAGAACTAGAGGGTGGGAGTAAGGAGGGACTGCCATGAATATCTGTGAGTCATTGGCCAATCCCCAGCAGTGGTCTGGCAGAGGAGCTTACCTTATAAATAGACATGGACCATGCCAGTAGGGAGTCGGATGGAAGATGGTGATGTAGTGCTGAGGAGGCTGTGGGTGGCCCTCAGGGGTGCCCCCTAGTCTAGGGGGGTGTCCTTGGGCCTGGGCTCAGGTGCTGGAAGGTTCCTTCTACAACACACAGGAGGAGGCTTTCCTGGAGGCATGGGAGCAAGAAAGAACAAAGTGAGTAGCACTGTGTAGCACTGTGGGAACTGCCACACGTAGCCAGTCTCCCTTGAAGACAGAGAGTCACGGAGCCAGGGGGGACCCTAAGCGCAGGGACGGCATGACAGTGCTGGACTGCACACCTGCCTGTCCCTGAAAGGGTTACACTTCTCCTTTTGGAGAAGGGGAGGAGCTGCAGGAAGTTTTAGGTACGAGAGTTAGGAAGGGGAAGTGACGTCAGTTTGAGAGCGGTGGTGGACGAGATTAGAAGCACGCCTCACCGCTCTCCACCTTCCCCTTCCTCATACACAGCATGGCAGCGATGGAGGAATTTTTAGAGCAGCTGAGAGCGGCGGTTACCGCTAACGGCGCGGACTGGCTCCAGGAGCAGCTGCGCTCGATCACGGATGGCGGGGCGACGGTGAGCGGGGGGGGTCCCCAACTCCCAGGGCTAGGCGATCACGTCCACCAGAGAGATACAGCCCTGAGGCTGATATGGGCTCATCTAGAACGGCACAGCGGGGGATGGCAGCGGGGGAGGCCCAGACACCCATCATACAGGCCAGGCAGAGGGAGGGACGAGGAGAGGCCCGGGGGAATCGGAGGAAAGTTGGAGGGACTGGGGGAAGGGTGCCCAGCAACACACGCGGCTCTTCCCACCCAGCCAGGCGCAGATGCTTACAGCCCCCTGAGAGGTCAGCAGGAGAGGTCAGCAGGAGAGGGACGGAGGGCGCGGGATGCACAAGAACGCACCGCGGCAAGTGGAGGAAGGTCACGGGCGACCGAGATGGACAGTAGTCCGCCGCAGGGGGATAGCGGGTCAGAGAGGGACGCCAGTACCAACGTGAGGGGAGGTAATAGACGGTCGGCACGCACCCCGCGCAGCAGTAGACGCAGGAGTCCATCACCAGGGGTATCCAGCGGGCCCAGTGGTACCCAAGGGAGGAGTGGTCGTACACAGCACCGCAGGCCCTCGGCAACCACTGCATCCGCAAGTGGGGTGCATCGGGAAATCGGCAGGACGAACGAACAGGACGATCGGTCGGAAGGAGAGCTGTCCGGGTCTGACGGAGGTGACAATCAGGGACATCAAGCATCGCTGGTTCCAGGAGTGGCGGCTGTTGGGCGCAGTCCAGGGCAGCCCGGTGAGTGCAATCCTTCCAATCCTGTCACTATTCTTTTACATAACTTATTGGAAAAAAATGTGCAGGGGGGTAGCTCACGGTCGGGGGCATAGTCAGGCAAAGGGGGGGGAGACGCTATCGACTCTACCGTCCACAGCAGCGCCCCAAGCAGGGAATGAGGGGTTGCGGGTGTTGTTAACTGGCCTAAAAGAACTAGTAGCACGCGTGGAATCAGGGACAGGAGGTGCACTGGCGACTGCGTGGTCAGCAGAGAGGAATACCCCACAGACAGGGAACACCCCATCTGTTGGGGGTGAGGTTCAGGTTTCGCCGGAGGCAGCGGTTTCAGCGGTCGGGGTGCCCCCCTCAGGCACTGCGGTGGCTACGACTTCGGGGGACCAGGTGAAGACAATGGAGAAACAGGTCGATTCCGTTAGACTAGCAGATGCGGCAAGGAGTGAGGTATATGTCTGCTTTGAGGGCCCTTTGGGGGCTCATTTAAAAGCAGAGGTAAGGGAAAAAATATGGAAAGGCGAGTACGTGGAAATTTTCACGTTACTGCCGCTAGAAAAATTTAATCTGGATAGGTTAAAACCGGTGGAGGGAAAAAAGGAGGATGAGGAGAAGCGTAGGTATCGCTTGATCCCGCGAACGTTCTCCAACTGGCTACAAGCGTTCGCCATTTTGGCAAGCGTGGTAGGTGAAAAAGCGCCAGAACATTGTTCAGCGCTGTTTGTGTACCTAGAGGCCATTAGTGAGGCCCATAGAACATACGGGGGCATGGCGTGGCTACGCTATGATGAGCAATTTCGTCAGAGGATGGCGGTGCGACCGAACCTACGCTGGGATCACAAGGACATCAGCTTGTGGATGAGGTTGATGACGGCGGCGAGGGCCCCTAGTCAGTTTTTTCAGGAGGGGTCGGAGGTTCAGCAACCCCAGGACAACCGGCCGAGAAAAAATGGGGATATTGCTGGCAATTTAATGAAGGAACTTGCAGATTTGGAGCCAACTGTCGTTTCAAGCATTTGTGTTCCGGCTGCGGGGGATCCCATGCATTGGCTAAATGTTTCAAAAAAGGGAAAGGACGCGCCGGAGATACTTCAGGTAAGAGGGAGGACTCTGGTACGGGTGGAAAGGATGCGGCCTTTCCTCAGTAGGTACCCTGACCGAACAGCGGCCGCCACGCTAGAGGCAGGTTTTAAGGAGGGTTTTCACATCCCTTGTGCCTTGGCGGAGGTGCCGCCTGAGGCCAAGAATTTGAGGTCAGCTTTGCTGCATGCAGCAGTGGTCTCTGAAAAATTGGAAAAAGAGGTGTCATTGGGACGCATGGCGGGTCCTTTTAAGGAAAGACCACTACAAGGGTTAGTGGTCTCTCCCTTGGGCGTGGTACCAAAGAGAGAGCCCAATAAGTTTAGACTCATACATCACCTTTCCTTCCCGAAGGGAGGGTCGGTGAATGATGCTATAGCCCCGGAAGATTGTGCGGTTACGTACACATCTTTTGACGCAGCGGTCTCATGGGTGAGGAGATATGGGCAGGGGTCATTAATGGCCAAGTCCGATATCGAATCGGCTTTTCGGCTGTTGCCAGTTCATCCCGACAGTTTCAGATGGCTAGGCTGTAAATGGGAAGGGGCCTACTATGTAGATCGATGCCTTCCAATGGGATGCTCCATTTCCTGTGCTCTTTTCGAAAGGTTCAGCTCGTTCTTGGAATGGGCGGTACGGGATGTGTCTGGTATCAATTCAGTCATCCACTATTTGGACGACTTCTTATGTGTGGGCCCAGCGGGTTCCAACATATGTGCAGTGCTTTTGGGTACTTTGCAATATCTAGCGGAAAGATTTGGGGTGCCGCTAGCCCCGGAAAAAACCGAAGGTCCAACGCCGACTATCACATTTCTCGGAATAGAGATTGATTCAAGGAGGATGGAATGCAGGATTCCGCAGGACAAACTGTCGAAGTTGAAAGAGGAAGTTCGAGGGACCATTGGAGTTAGGAAATTGCAACTTAGCCAACTCCAATCTTTGCTAGGTAAGCTAAACTTCGCTTGCCGAATCATCCCTATGGGACGAATTTTCTGCAGGCGGCTGTCAGCCGCCACTGCTGGGATCCGGGCGCCGACACATTTCGTGAGTCTGACCAAAGATCACAGGGAGGATTTACGGGTGTGGCAGGTATTCTTGGAGTCTTTCAATGGAAGGGCTTTATGGATGTCTGGGCCGGTTAGCAACTGGGACCTAGAGTTGTTTACTGACGCCGCCGGGTCAACGGGGTTTGGTGCCTTTTGTAAGGGCCACTGGTGTGCGGAGAAGTGGCCGGCGGCTTGGCGGGAGGCTGGGTTCTTAAAGAACCTGGTACTTTTAGAGCTGTTCCCCATTGTGGTGGCCATGGAGCTATGGGGCGAGTCGTTGCGAAACCTGAAGGTTTGTTTCAATTGTGACAATCTGGGGGTGGTGCAAGTGGTTAATCGGCTGACTGCGGCATCAGTGCCGGTGGTCAGGCTTTTGCGCCATCTAGTACTTCGTTGTTTACAACTGAATGTGTTCATTTATGCTGTTCATCTACCAGGGACGGAGAACACCTTGGCTGACGCTTTGTCTCGTTTTCAGTGGGACAGGTTCCGGAGGTTGGCACCAGAGGCAGATCATCAGGGGGTCGCCTGTCCCAGCTGGATATGGAACATTGCCTTGGAACAGCAGTAAAATGGATTCAGCGATCCGTGAGTACGGCTACATGGAATGCCTACTCTAAGGTATGGAAGGAGTGGTTCGCCTTTCTGCAGGACTTGGGCATGGGATCAGATGATCCGGACGTGGACAAGGCAGTGCTGTATTTTATAATTAGGGAATTTGAAAAAGGTATCTCGGCAGCTGCCATCAATCGTGAATTGGCAGGTTTGGCCTTCCTTTTTAAATGGCAGGGGAGCCGGGACCATACGAAGGAATTTTGGTTACGGCAAGTAGTCAAGGGCTATAGGAAAGCTTATAAACAGAGGGACGGGAGGCGCCCTGTCTCTTTTGAAATGCTTAAGCAGTTGATGCTTAGTGTGGAAGGGGTCAGCAGATCCGAGTACGAATGCGCATTATTCAAAGCTGCGTTTGCGCTGGCCTTTTTTGGGGCGCTGAGGATAAGTGAGTTGGTGAGCCCGTCAAAGACGGTTCCGGGCGGGCTTTTCCCACGGGGAGGTTGAAGTATGGGTAGATAGAGTCCGCATATGGATTCATAGGTCAAAAACGGATCAAGCAGGGAGAGGAAGATATCTGGAGTTTAGGAAGATTGCAGAGCAGGACATATGCCCGGTCAGGCTCGTGGGAGCTTTTATGACGGTTAGGCCTGCTGTTAATGGCCCCTTCTTGATACATGTGGACGGTTCGTGTCTTTCAAAATACCAGTTTGTAACGGTTTTTAGGAAATGCGTGGCCAGGGTGGGATGTGACCCTTTACAATTCTCATCACATTCTTTTAGGATTGGGGCGGCCACAGAGGCGGCCAGGGCAGGTTTGAGTCAGGAGGTGATTAGACGTATTGGCAGATGGGATTCAGACAGATTCAAACTGTATGTCCGCCCTAACATGGTTCAAATGTTCAAAGTTCATGAGGTTGTATTATTATTATCTAATTTGTCTACAGGTCAAGATGCATGTCTGGTTTGGATACTCGGTCACTCCTATGTGTTTTGGGGGGCCAAGAGAGCGGACGTTCGGCCGAACGGCAGACAGCTTCGCATCCCCAGACAAGAGGCCCTCATCAGGTGGATTGGGGTTCCGGGCATGCAGTGGAATAGGGTGCTGGGGGAAGTGCATAGATTCTCCCGCCTGGACAGGGCCCCTGATGTATTGTTATTACACGTGGGTGGTAATGATATGGGAGCTAGAGCCATGAGGGACCTAATCAGGGACATCAAGTGTGATTTCCTGCGTTTAAAAGCCTCTTATCCCAAGATGATCTTGGTGTGGTCTGACATGGTAGGCAGGCTATCGTGGCGCTGGGCTCTATCAGATAAAAAAGTGAATAGAGCCAGGATAAAGGTTAATAAAGAAGTGAGTCGGTTTTTTATAAGGAATGGGGGCTTAGCCATTCGTCACAGGGAGTTGGAGGTTGGCACATGGCGTTATTTGTGCAGCGATGGTGTACATCTCAATGAGGTGGGCACGGACCTATGGTCTTTAGGCTTGCAAGAAGGCATACAAAGAGGGCTTAGTGTGTGGAGGTGCTCGCAAGGGTAAGGGGCTACCCCTTTCGCGCTGTGGCAGTAGTTGTTTGTTCCTGGAATAGGATAATGTTCTGTTACAAGTTGTAACATGTGTACCCATCCAAGGATGGGGGGTTGTTTGATTGTACCCATCCAGATGATGGGAGTTTTGCTGGTACCCATACATGGAAGGATGGGGATTGTAGTTGGTACCTTCAGGCCCTAAGGGTTAACCTGCAGGAGTTAATATGCCAGGTCACTGGGGTATGTTGTTATAATGCCGTGTCCGGGGTTTCCGACTGGCAGGTTTTAAATTAACGAGGTTGTACCAGTGACCTAGGTCATAGTCATAGTTCTTACTGAGTAAGTTACCTTAACAAGTTAGTTAAAGAAATACAGTTATTTATATATTTATGTTAATTTATATGTTTTAAATAAAAGGCCACAAGGCCATTTTACTCCAAAAACTAGTCTGAGTCATCCATGATGTTTTTGGAGGGAGGGTATGTACGGGTAGGATGGTATTAAGTAGATGGGCTTAAGTCCTACAATGTCAAGAGAGTCACGGAGCCAGGGGGGACCCTAAGCGCAGGGATGGCATGACAGTGCTGGACTGCACACCTGCCTGTCCCTGAAAGGGTTACACTTCTCCTTTTGGAGAAGGGGAGGAGCTGCAGGAAGTTTTAGGTAGGAGAGTTAGGAAGGGGAAGTGACGTCAGTTTGAGAGCGGTGGTGGACGAGATTCCCACCCACCCTCCCAATGGTTGGCAGTAGTTGTTTGTTCCTGGAATAGGATAATGTTCTGTTACAAGTTGTAACATGTGTACCCATCCAAGGATGGGGGGTTGTTTGATTGTACCCATCCAGATGATGAGAGTTTTGCTGGTACCCATACATGGAAGGATGGGGATTGTAGTTGGTACCTTCAGGCCCTAAGGGTTAACCTGCAGGAGTTAATATGCCAGGTCACTGGGGTATGTTGTTATAATGCAGTGTCCGGGGTTTCCGACTGGCAGGTTTTAAATTAACGAGGTTGTACCAGTGACCTAGGTCATAGTCATAGTTCTTACTGAGTAAGTTACCTTAATAAATTAGTTAAAGAAATACAGTTATTTATATATTTATGTTAATTTATATGTTTTAAATAAAAGGCCACAAGGCCATTTTACTCCAAAAACTAGTCTGAGTCATCCATGATGTTTTTGGAGGGAGGGTATGTACGGGTAGGATGGTATTAAGTAGATGGGCTTAAGTCCTACAATGTCAAGTGGTGTGCTCAAGTCTTCGGCCTTTCCTTAGAGATCTCCTGAGAGTCATCCAGGTGGGCTGGTGAAAGTCAGTATGGAGGACTGGGGTTGAGAGCTAGCCTGGAGGGCTAGTCAAAGGGGCAGCTGAAGCCAGGAAGTCTGGCAGGGCCTGAAGAGGTGGTGCTAGGATCTGTGACCACAGGAGGAAGTGCAGTGGCGGCTGGTGCTTAAAATTTTTGGGGAGGAGCAAACAAACCCCATCAATCGCAGCCACTGTGCCATCAAACACAGCCACTGTGCCATCAAATGCAGCCACTGTGCCATCAAACGCGGCCACTGTGCCATCAAACGCAGCCACTGTGACATATCAAATGCTGCCGCTGTGCCATCTCATGCAGCTACTGTGCCCATCTTATGCAGACACTGTGTCTATCAAATGCAGCCTCACTGTGCCCCATCAAATGCAGCCTCATTGTGTCACACCAAATGCAGCCTCACTGTGTCTCATCAAATGCAGCCTCACTGTCCCATCAAATGCAGCCTCACTGTGCCATCAAATGCAGCCTCACTATGTCCCATCAAATGCAGCCTCACTGTGTCCCATCCAATGCAGCCTCACTGTTTCATCAAATGCAGCCTCACTGTCCCATCAAATGCAGACTCACTGTGTCCATCAAATGCAGCCTCACTGTCTCATCAAACCCCCCCGTTCTCCGCGGGAGGTCCGGCACTTACCTTGCTGTGGTGTCCTCTCCTCCTGCTGTGTCTCCTTCAGTGGGCAGCAGCGGCGGTGGAGGAGTCCGCTCCTCATGCTTCCTCCACTCGGGCGCACTGGTTGAGAGAAAACCGGAAGTGACATCGTAACTCGAATGTCAATCAAAGCACCCAGCCATAGTAATACATACTACGGGGGCCGGGCGGAAGCTGTTCGACGCGATGGAATACGCCGCAAGGCGGAAAAAAAGCCCCGCAAATAAAGCGCCTCATCTGCAATCTGGTGATTGCATAGACGTGGTGCTTCCCATAGTGCTCTGTGTCCGGCGCCCGAACACAGTGCACTTAAGGACCTTTTTTTCTATTTTTTTTTTTTTAAAGAGCCATTTTAAAAAAAAAAATTTGTGACTGCCTGGAGGAAGCGGCACCTGTGTGCCCCCTATGGATGGGCCGCCACTGAGGAAGTGGATGAGAAAGCACAAGCTCACTGTCACTCTTCTGTGCTACACTTAAAGGGGCTGTGAGTTTGTGCATGCAATGGGCTATTGCAAAATCTGACTGGAGCCTGTCAGATCATCACAGAGTGACATCGCTGAAACAAGCAAGTGTATGCTGGACGAGGAAGGAAGTTGGAGCTGTACATAGAGGCTGTATATAAAGATTGTATATAGGAAGAATGTTCCTGAAGTTTTTCTGAAGTCAAGTGGGAACCCCAAAACCTCCTATCCCTATCCAAGTTGAAACCCCTAATAACACAAAAAAAACAAAGTCGTGGACTGTTCTCTGACTCTGTGTGACTGTAACGATTCGGTGTGCCTGGCTGTGCAGGAGTGGAGGATCCCATTTCATCTGTGGCTCCTAAGGGGGTGCGCTACACTAAATCTACATAGCAGCCTAACTAAAAGGACGCTACTTCATAATTCAATCAACTAAAATACAATGGTGTTCATAAACTAAGTACAGTGCCTTGAAAAAATATTCACACCCCTTGAGATTTTCCACATTTTGTCATGTTATAACCTCAAAACGTAAACGTATTTTATTGGGATTTTATGTGATAGACCAACACAAAGTGGCACATAATTGTGAAGTGGAAGGAAAATGATAAATGGTTTTCAACATTTTTTTACAAATAAATATGTGAAAAGTGTGGGGGGCATTTGTATAGCGTCCCCTGAGTCACTACTTTGTAGAACCACCTTTCACTGCAATTACAGCTGCAAGTCTTTTTGGGGATGTCTCTACCAGCTTTGCAGAGAGGGATATTTTCTCCCATTCTTCATTTCAAAATCTCTCAAGCTCTGTCAGATTGGATGGAGAGTGTCTGAAAAGCATCTTTCAAGTCTCGCGACAGATTCACAATTGGATTTAGGTCTGGACTGTGACTGGGCCATTCTAACACATGAATATGCTTTGATCTAAATCATTCCATTGTAGCTCTGGATGTATGTTTAGGGTCGTTGTCCTGCTGGAAGGTGAACCTCCGCCCCAGTCTCAAGTCTTTTTGCAGACTCTAACAGGTTTTCTTCTAAGATTGCCCTGTATTTTGCTTCATCCATCTTCCCATCAACTCTGACCAGCTTCCCTGTCCCTGCTGAAGAAAAGCATCCCCCAACATGATGCTGCCACCACCATGTTTCATGGTGGGGTTGGTGTGTTCAGGATGATGTGCAGTGTTAGTTTTCTGCCACACATAATGTTTGCTTTAAGGCCAAAAAGTTCAATTTTGGTCTCATCTGACAGAGCACCTTCTTCCACATGTTTGCTGTGTCCCCCACATGGCTTCTCGCAAACTGCAAACAGGACTTCTTATGGCTTTCTTTCAACAAAGAGAGGCCCGGAGTAAAAGCAAGAAAGCAATAGACGTAGGGCCAGCATGACAGGGGTTAATAGGGCTTGGGACAGGGTATGAGAGGGATGCTGTAGGATAGGTTGGTAGCAGGCTGGAAGGGGCATGGTTTGAGCTGGGTGGAGCAGAATTGGTCAGGAGACCGGAAGGTGAAGGTCTGCAGAAGCGTGGAGCAACTTCCCACCCTCCCTCCCTGCATTTGGTGGGTTTTTTGCTGGTTAGGGAATTGGGGGTTGGTTTAACCAGATGTAGCGATTGGCGGGATGCGAGGTCCTTTTAAGGTTCATATGGGCATAAAAGGTATGGTGTAGGGACCGTCTGAGGTACGGCTCTCAGTTGGTGGATGTGTACCTGCTGGTGGTTTTGCGGCTGGAGGCCTGTGAAGTGACAAGCAAGTACCGTCCTGGGTTTTATGCCTATTAGGACTTTGTGGCTCTTTTTCTTTAATAAACTGTCTGGTCTAGTTCTTTATGTTTTTGATCTGTTAATTATTGCTTATTTATATTTTGTGTAATAAAAAGGCTGCTATGGCCAATTTAACTCCAATTTTGTGTAGTATGGTCACTACAGGAAGGTGGGGTTTTGGTATAGCAGTTAACAAGACATATTTAATACCATAGTCAAGGCTTTCTTCTCGCCACTCTTCCATAAAGGCCAGATTTGTGGAGTGCACGACTAATAATTGTCCTGTGGACAGATTCTCCCACCTGAGCTGTGGATCTCTGCAGCTCCTCCAGAGTTACCATGGGCTACTTCTCTGATGAATGCTCTCCTTGCCCGGCCTGTCAGTTTAGGAGCACAACCATGTCTTGGTAGATTTGCAGTTGTGCCATACTCTTTCCATTTTCAGATTGTAGCACCCTCTAGTAGTGTGCTAGAGAGACTAGGTAAATTTAAGCAGGCCTGGCTGGTCGCTAGGCCTGTTTGTTTTCATTCTGGGCTGGGAGTGGCTCAGGGTAGGGCTGGGTGACTCACAGGTGGTGTCACCAGGACCTCCCATTTCTATCCAGAGGATTCTATTGCTTTCTGGAAAGAGAGGTGGGAGGTGAGGTGGAGCCACCTGGGGTTTTTAGGGAGCCCTGACCAATCCCCACTCTGGATTGGCAGGGGGCAGGTCTCCTTAAATGCCCAAGGTCTGCTTAGCTGGGGAGGAGTTGTCGGGTGGAACAGCTGGAGTGAGAGAGTGTGGAGGCTGTCAGGGGGCTTTGAGAGAGCTCCCCAGTCTGGGGGGTGACCTTGGGCCTGGGCTTGGGTGCAGTTGGGACCGCTTCCAAGAACACATAGAGAGGTCCAGGCCCGGAGGCACAAGAGAGAGCAAGGAGAGGACAGCGGGAGAGAGTACTGCTAAGAGACTCCAGGGAGGACAACTGGTGGCAGCCAGGAGGGCTGGTGAGTGAGGCACAGTCAGGAGGACTGGGAGCTTGCAGTCGGAGATGGGTGCAGAACCAGAAGTGTGGACTGTAGTGGAAGGGGCAGTGGAAAGAGACAGCTGCAGCCAGGAGGGCTGGCAGGGCCTAAAGATGGCTAACTGGTATCAGGAGCCATAGTTAGGGCAGCTAGCACAAGGACTTTTTTTGCTACACCATTGGGGCCCGCGGTCCCAGCCTGCAAAGGGCGTTTGCTGAGGCCTGACTAAGTCAGTGTCATGGATGATTGATTAACTACTTCCGGACCACCCGCCGTCATTTTACGTCGCTACTTTGAAGAGGAATATCGTTGTTATGGCAGCAGCTAGCTACCATAACCCCGGTATCCTCTTCTTCAGTGGGCGGTCCGCTTCAAGATAAAAGTGGTCTCTGCAGCGGATTCGCCGCAAGATCACTTTTATCACCGGTGGGAGAGGCCACCCCTCCCGCCACTCTACAGTGCCCTCGTCGCTTACCGGAGCCGTCGGTAGCAGCGGAGACGATCGGATCCCTCTCCTTTCCACCCATCTCCATATTATTGCAGGGCGGAAGCGACGTCAAAACGTCACTTCCGCCCATAGCTCTTAAAGGGACATTTTTTATTTTATTATTTTATTTTTTTCAAATGACATTTAACTTATTTTATTTTTTTATTGCATTTTTAGGTCTTTTTGACCCCAGATCTCATATTTAAGAGGTCCTGTCGTGCTTTTATTCTATTACAAGGGATGTTTACATTTAAAAAAAAAAAGAACAGTGTATTAATGTAAATGTAAATGTTATGCCCTGTACACACGGTCGGATTTTCCGACGGAAAATGTGTGATAGGACCTTGTTTTCGGAAATTCCGACCGTGTGTAGGCTCCATCACACATTTTCCATCGGAATTTCCGACACACAAAGTTTGAGAGCTTGCTATAAAATTTTCCGACAAAAAAATCCGTTGTCGGAAATTCCGATCGTGTGTACACAAATCCGACGCACAAAGTGCCACGCATCCTCAGAATAAATTAAGAGATGAAAGCTATTGGCTACTGCCCTGTTTATAGTCCCGACGTACGTGTTTTACGTCACCACGTTCAGAACGATCGGATTTTCCGACAACTTTGTGTGACCGTGTGTATGCAAGAGAAGTTTGAGCCAACATCAGTCGAAAAAAATCCTAGGATTTTGTTGTCGAAATGTCCGATCAATGTCCGACCGTGTGTACAAGGCATAATAGGAAAAAAATGTGCGTGCAGAAGGGAGCGCATACGTGAGTAGCACCTGTACATGAAAACGGTGTTCAAACCACACATGTGAGGTATCGCCGTGATTGGTAGAGCAATAATTCTAGCCCTAGACCTCCTCTGTAATGCAAAACATGTAACCTGTAGAATTTTTAAAACGTCGCCTATGGAGATTTTTGAGGGTAAATGTTTGTCGCCATTCCACAAGCGGGCGCAACTTTGAAGCCTGACAAGTTGGGTATCAATTTACTCGGCGTAACATTATCTTTCACAATATAAAAAAAAAATTAGGCTAACTTTACTTTAAGACCGCTGCGCAAATACGGTGTGACAGAAAGTATTGCAACAACCGCCATTTTATTCTCTAACAATATATATATATATATATATATATATATATAGGGACACCTATTAGCAAATGTATGTAGGCACAGGGCACCTCCTGCCACGCCCCCTTAAAGGAGAATTGTACAAAAAAAAGATTAGTTATACCCACGTTTTATTTTTTATAACTATTATTCCTTTATATTGGCTTTTGAAATTTACAAATGCAGCAATGTAGAAATTGGATGAAAAGTTTAGCTCTGGGGAACACTTTTTTTTTTAAAGATAAAAAGTGCATTTTATATACATCTATATAGATCAGACCAAAATGAGGGACAAATGAGGAGGAAAGAGGGACAGAGGCACATTGCTCCAAATCAGGGACAGTCCCTCGAAATCAGGGACAGTTGGGAGCTATGGAGTAAAGGGGGCTGAATACAAATGCCCCCCCACACTTTTCACATATTTATTTGTAAAAAATTTTGAAAACCATTTATCATTTTCCTTCCACTTCACAATTACAGTAGATGGAACAAGCAAGTGTGTGCTGGAGGAAGAGGGAAGTTGGAGCTGTACATAGAGACTGTACATAGAGACTATATATAGAGACTGTACATAGAGACTATATAAAGAGACTGTACATAGAGACTGTACATAGAGACTGTACATAAAGACTATATATAGAGACTGTACATAAAGACTATATATAGAGACTGTACATAGAGACAATATATAGAGACTGTACATAGAGACTGTACATAGAGACTATATATAGAGACTGTACATAGAGACTGTACATAGAGACTGTACATAGAGACTATATATAGAGACTGTACATAGAGACTGTACATAGAGACTGTACATAGAGACTGTACATAAAGACTATATATAGAGACTGTACATAGAGACTATATATAGAGACTGTACATAGAGACTGTACATAGAGACTATATATAGAGACTGTATATAGAGACTGTACATAGAGACTGTACATAGAGACTGTACATAGAGACTATATATAGAGACTGTACATAGAGACTATATATAGAGACTGTACATAGAGACTATATATAGAGACTGTACATAGAGACTACATAGAGACTGTATATAGAGACTGCATAGAGAGTGTATATAGAGACTGTATATAGAGACTGCATAGAGAGTGTATATAGAGACTGTACATAGAGACTGTATATAGAGACTGTACATAGAGACTGTACATAGAGACTGTACATAGAGACTGTATATAGAGACTGTACATAGAGACTGTACATAGAGACTGTACATAGAGACTATATATAGAGACTGTACATAGAGACTATATATAGAGACTGTACATAGAGACTACATAGAGACTGTATATAGAGACTGCATAGAGAGTGTATATAGAGACTGTATATAGAGACTGCATAGAGAGTGTATATAGAGACTGTACATAGAGACTGTACATAGAGACTGTATATAGAGACTAAACATAGAGACTGTATATAGAGACTATATATAGAGACTGTACATAGAGACTGTACATAGAGACTGTATATAGAGACTGTATATAGAGGCTGTATATAGGAAGAATGTCCCTGAAGCTTTTCTGAAGACAAGTGGGAACCCCAAACCTCCCAACCCTACCCAAGTTGATTGGATGTTACGTTATCAAATTGTTTGTCTATTTGATTGTTCTGGTGCTATCACACAAAATGCAGCAAGGTGTACTTTTTTTTACACACACATAAAGGCGCTGAAAATGGTATAAACTAGGTTTAATGAAATACGTAAAAAAAAATCCTTGCATATGCATTCATCCTGCATTTAAAAAAAAACATTTGAGTGCATCTCATCTGCTGTTGTAAAATGAGCTCTGAATTTGGCTCTGATCGGATGATCCAGCTTTGCACACGTCCCTCTCGGAGAGCAGAGTGCAGTAAACAAGTGATTTCCTGGTAATGGGTGTGTGAGAGATATACAAGAGACTGTTGTAAGGAAGTGAAACATTGTGAGATTCATCTGAACATGTCACAGAGGTAAGAATTTGTTGAATTTTACTCACTACTGACTAGATCATAAACGGAAATCTTTGCCGGGGAAACCCAAAGCTCTAACAGCAGTTGTAGAGTCTCTGAGACTCCAGCTGTATCTTCTGTGTACTCAGACCTAAATTGTCCGAGTTGTTTTCTGTTAAAACTGCGTTAACCAGCATTTTTATTTATTTTTTTTTGAAGACCGGCGCTTTATATATAATAAAGGATTTTTTCATTTTAAAACAACAATGCATCTGTATGTGATTTAGCATCGCGCCAAAAAATCCTTTACATAGGAGTCATCCGAAGAAGAGCCACAAGGGTGCAAATTTCTGTTCTAAGTCAAATGTAAGCAGAAAGCTAATAGAAGGAGTAATATGCCAGTGAATGGCAAAGGAAGCCGGTGTCTTGCCGAAAAAGATCCCCCGGTGGATAATGACCCCCCTGTACTGCGCAGGCGCAGTACAAACGACTACGGAGCCGCCGAAAGTCTCCGAAGATGAACAGCTGGTCATCAGCTCTACACAGCGCCTGCGCACTACATTCTGCCCTGAGTCCAGGTTCAAGCCCCAACATCCAAGTGGACATAGAGATACAATATAAAAATGCCGAGCGAAGCGAAGCCGTGCCTGAAGCGTGGCGAGCGAAGCGAGCCCGCGAGGGGCCCTGTTACTAAGTGCTGTCATACAACCGTGTTGGAACGCAGGCGCCGTATACAGCTGACTCGCTGGTGTTCAGCTTTGGCTATTTTCAGCGGCTCCGTTGTGGTTCCTAACGCGCAAACGCTGCGCCTGCGCAGTACAGGGGGGTCATTATGCGCCGGGGGGACCTTTCTCGGCAGAACACCGGCCTTACGACCATGCTTGTGCATTGACATACGCATATCGCAGCAGAACAGGCGCTTTGCAATGGGCCTGTGTTTTACATAGCTGCATGGTTGATAAGGTGGAATAATGACACCAGTCAACCTGTGAGGCTGTGTGTATGCATTTACGTCTCCACCATTTTCCATATGCCTGTATTTCGAGTTTGTTAAGATGCCCATCTAAAAGTTTTTTTGAAATTCACAAAACTTATCACTGACACCACCAATTGTGGAAGGGAGGTCCACGCCCTTACCGCTCTACCAGTAAAGAACCCCCTACACAGTTTAAAGTGGTCCCAGAATATTGTTTCAAATACTTACTGTAATTTTTCTTGCCTGGCAACAATTCATGGCAGCGTACTATTACATGTATGTTGCCTTGTTGGCTCCAGGAAAGCAAAAAAATTGTATTAAATTCCTACCAAAATTTTCTTTTTCTGGTGTCAACCCATGAGCTATCACATGTATGTTGCCATGTTGGCGCCAAGAAATCAAAAAAATTGCACAAACTACTGTAATTTTCCTTTTTTAAGGGCAACCCATGGCAGCATACAACCATGTGTAATGTTCCCATGTTGGTACCAGGGAAACAAAAAATTGTAGCAAATACTTACTGTAATTTTCCTTTTCTGGATTCAACCCATGATGGCTACCACATGTCTATTGCCATGCTGGTGCTCGAAAGATGGAAAATTGTAGCAAATACTTACTGTAATTTTCCTTTCTTGGAGTCAAATCATGGCAGCATACCATCACATGTATGTTGCCAAGTTGGCTCCAGGAAAGCAAAAAATTGTACCAAATACTTACTGTAATTTTCCTTTTCTGACGCCAATCCATGACAGCTACCACATGTATGTTGTCAACTTGGTACCAGGGAACCAGGAAAATTTATCAAATACTTACCTTAATTTTCCTTTGCTAGCACTGGGGCAAAAACATGGCAGTATACTACCACATTTATGCTGCCACGTTGGCACCAGACCAACAGAAAATTATATCAAATACTTACCATAATTTCCTTCCCGATGCTAATCCATGCCAACATACATGGGGGAGTATTCTGCCATCTGAAACTCATTAAGTAGAACGGGCATTAAATGCAAACAAAATATTTTTTTTTTTCAAAATACAATTTTAATCTTAAATCTTAAATTAAAATTAAAAATTGAGACATCGCAAATGTGCGAAAAAGTCGCGGTTGTGGTAATTTGTGCCCTTGCTCTGTGACTAAAGAGAGGTAGAGGAAGAAAAAGCTCAGGGAATCAAGTAGTTAAGAAGTGGGAGGATTGCGGACATGCGTACTTCCTGGAGCAGATACGACACGTAGCTTGTAGGACAAAAGTGAAACAATCTACGATCCGTCTGATCATTTTACGAAGGTAAGACTTGTTCCAATCTATCCGCGTATTCCCTACTAAGATTCTCTATGTGACCATTACCCAAACAGAAGGCTTTTCCGATGAAGTGTATGGCTCTAACAGCAGTTGTATTGTCTCAGGACCGTACACTGACTTCTCTGTAAGTGTCTCCTTCAGACTTTAGTCCAGCTTTGGGCGCTGTGCCAGACCACAGGCATTAGTCATTCTACATGTCCCGGACAGTTTCCACCACCTAGACTCACTCCTGTACGCCCCCTATGGACCAGAACAAGGCTTACATTTCTCCTATGGGGCTTTTCGGCAGTAACATTTTCATTACTTTCACTTTCCACTTTAATGAAAAAAAAAATGAATAAAATATACCAAAAAAAACCCAGCATGATAATAATAATAAACACAATAATATAATAGGCAATTGTTATACAAGTTATATTGTAATTGAATGTTATAAAAAAAAAAAGATCTTTCCTTTTCAATCTGTAATTTTCTGTAAAATGCAATATGGGGACCTGGAGGTGCTCGGTAGAGCAGGGGTCCCCCACCTTCAAATCAGAGTCCCCCCTTACACATTAAAGCCCCCCCCCACATAAGAGCTCCCATCACATCAGAGTCCCCCCTTTACATCATCAGAATCCACTTTTCACTTTACAGCCCCTCTTACACATTAAAGCCCCCCCCTTACATCAGAGCTCCCCTTCACATAAGAGTCCCCCCTTCACATCAGAATCCCACGTTCACATCAGAGTCCCCCTTCACATCAGAGTACCACCTTCACATCAGAGTCCCTCCTTCACATCAGAGTACCACCTTCACATCAGAGTCCACCGTTAACATCAGAGTCCACCGTTAACATCAGAGTCCCACCTTCACATCAGAATCCCACGTTCACATCAGAGTCCCCCTTCACATCAGAGTACCACCTTCACATCAGAGTCCCTCCTTCACATCAGAGTCCACCGTTAACATCAGAGTCCACCCTTAACATCAGAGTCGCACTTTCACATCAGAGTGCCCCCTTCACATCAGAATCCATCTTTCACATAAGAAAGAGTCCCCCTTCACATAAGAGTCCCACCTTCACATCAGAATCTACCTTTCACATCAGAGTCTACCTTTCACATCAGAGTCCCCCCTTCACATCAGAGTCTACCCTGAATTTTAGAGTCCCCTTACACTTGAAAGCCCCAACCCCCCCTTACATCAAACCACCCATAACATCAGAGTCCCCCCTTCACATCAGAGTCTACCTTTCACATCGGAGTCCCACCTTTACATCAGAGTCCACCCTTCACATCAGGGTCCCCCCTTCACATCAGAATCTACCTTTCACATCAGAGTCCCACCTTCACATCAGAATCTACCTTTCACATCAGAGTCCCACCTTCACATCAGAATCTACCTTTCACATCAGAGTCCCACCTTCACATCAGAATCTACCTTTCACATCAGAGTCCCACCTTCACACCAGAGTCCACCCTTCACATCAGAGTCCCCGCTTTACATCAGAATCTACCTTTCACATCAGAGTCCCACCTTCACATCAGCCCCCCCCTTCACATCAGAATCTACCTTCACATCAGAGTCCCAACTTCACATCAGAGTCCCACCTTCACATCAGAGTCTACCCTGAATTTTAGAGCCCCCTTACACATCAAAGCCCCAACCCCTTTATATCAAACCTCCCATAACATTACAGTGTACCTTTCACATCAGAGCCCCCCTTTTCATCAGAGTCCCCCTTTCACATTAGAGCCACCCTTACACATTAAGCCCCCCCCCCTTTACATCAGAGTGCAAGTCACATCAGAGCCCTTCTTCACATTGGAGTCCACCTATCACATCAGAGTCTACCCTTCACTTTAGAGCCCCCTTACACATTAAAGCCCACCCCCCTTACATCAGACCTCCCATAACATCAGAGTTCACCTTTCACATGAGAATCCCACCTTTAGATCAGAGTCCACCCTTAACATCAGAGTCTCCCATTCAGATCAGAGCCCCACCTTTACATTAGAGTCCACCCTTCACATCAGAGTCTCCTGTTCAGATCAGAGTCTCACCTTTACATCAGAGTCCACCTTTCACATCAGAGTCCACCTTTCACATCAGAATCCCACCTTTACATCGGAAGTTTCCACTTCACATCAGAGTCCCCCCTTCACGTCATAGTCTGCTTTTCACATCACAGTCTCACCTTCACATCAGAGTCCCACCTTCACATCAGAGCCCACCCTTCACATCAGAGCCCACCCTTCACATCAGAGTCCCACCTTCACATCAGAGTCCCACCTTTACATCAGAGTCCCGCCTTTACATCAGAGTCTACCTTTCACATCAGAGTCCCACCTTCACATCAGAAGTTTCCCCTTCACATCAGAGTCCCCCCTTCACGTCATAGTCTGCCTTTCACATCAGAGTCTGCCTTTCACATTAGAGTCTCACCTTCACATCAGAGTCCACCCTTCACATCAGAGTCCACCCTTCACATCAGAGTCCCGCCTTCACTTCAGAATCTACCCTTAATTTTAGAGCCCCCCTTACACATCAAAGCCCTCCCCCCTTACATCAAACGTCCCATAACATCAGAGTCCCCTCTTCACATCAGAGTCCACTTTTCACTTTAGAGCTCCCCTTACACATTAAAGCCTCCCCCTTACATCAGACCACCCATAACATCAGAGTGTACCTTTCACATCAGAGCCCCCCTTTCACATTAGAGCCGCCCTTACACATTAAGCCCCCCCCCTCTTTACATCAGAGCTCCCATCACATCAGAGCCCTTCTTCACATTGGAGTCTAACTTTCACATCAGAGCCCCGTTCTCATCAGAGTCTCCCCTTCACATCAGAGTGCACCTTTCATGTCAGAGTCCCCCTTCTCATCGAAATTCCACCTTCACAACAGAGTCTACCTTTCACATGAGAGCCCCCCATTACATCAGAGTCCACTTTTCACGCTAGAGTCCCCCGTTACACATTTAAGCCTCCTAGTGGTAGACTTGAGCTTCGTTGTATGTACTTTCTGTGTTTTATTTCTGTACTCTTTTGGGAGTGTTGCCAAGCAAGATTTAATATTTTGTAAAGACTAAGCCGGTCTTTTACAGACCTTGTCTAACCGGTTGATCTTTAGAGTTGTTGACTCCTGAGTAATAATTAACAAATGCAAATAGACTCAGGGAGTTGCAAACATTTCTGGTCTACTGTTGTCACATCAGAAAACGCTTCACTGAGAAACGCCATTCAGCCATCGCTGGAGTGCATGTAGTCAGGAAGTGGCTGCAAAGAGGCTGAAGGAGATCAGCAGTGCTGAGATGTAACAAAAGGGTTAAAAAAGTGAAATTTGTATTTTTTTTTGGAGATCTAATGTCCTGTGGGATTATGATTAAGATGCAGCAAGGGAGGTGGAGGAAGCAGAGATTCACAGAATGATGAAGCAAGGAGATTCTTCCATTACAGATCCTCAGGTACAGTGAGGAGAACAGTGAGCAGCACAGTAGTGGCATCATCTAATGACTGGTGGGGTAATGACAGAGGTAGAACAAGCACAGATCTACAGAATGGATGGAATAGGAGCAGGGAGATACTTGCTGTGCAGGTCCTCAGGTACAACTTCCCCTCCAGCGTGGAGAACAGTGAGCAGCATAGTAGTGGTATCATCTGATAACTGGTGGAGTAATAATAGAGGTTGGGCAAGCACAGGTCCACAGAATGGATGAAACAGGAGCAGGGAGATCCTTGCACTGCAGGACCTCAGATACAGCTTCCCCTAAATCAAGGAGAACAGTGAGCAGCATAATAGTGACATCATCTGTTGGGGTATTGATAGAGGTAGAGCAATCACAGATCCACATAATGGATGAAACAGAAGCAAGGAGATCCTTATGCTGCAGGTCCTCAGGTACAGCTTCCCCTCCAGCAAGGAGAACAGTGAGCAGCAAAATAGTGTCAACATCTGATAACTGGTGGGGTAATGATAGAGGTAGGATAAGCACAGATTCACAGCATGGAAGAAGCAGAAACGGGCAGATCCTTGCACTACAAGTTCTCAGGTACAACATCCTCTCCAGCAAGGAGAACAGTGAGCAGCATAGTAGTGGCATCATCTGATGACTGGTGGGGTAATGACAGAGGTAGAGCAAGCACAGATCCACAGAATTGATGAAACAAACAATGAGATCCTTGCATTGGAGATCCTCAGGCATAGCTTCTTCTCCAGCAAGGAGAATAGTGAGCAGAATGAAGCAGAAGCAGGGAGATTATTCCATTACAGATCCTCAGGTACAGCGAGGAGAACAGTAAGCAGTACAGTAGTGTCATCATCTGATAAATGGTGGGGTAATGATAGGGGTAGGGTAAGCACAGATCCACAGCCTGGATGAAGCAGAAGCGGGGAGATCCTTGCACTACAAGTCCTCAGGTACAACATCCTCTCCAGCAAGAACAGTAAGCAGCATAGTAGTGGCATCATCTGATGACTGGTGAGGTAATGATAGAGGTAGAGCAAGCACAGATCCACAGAATGGATGAAACAGAAGAAAGGAGATCCTTACATTGCAAGTCCTCAGGTAAAGTTTCCTCTCCAGAGAGGAGAACAGTGAGCTCACAATATTGGAATCATTTGATGACTGGTTGGGTAACGATAGAGGTAGAGCAAGCCGAGATCCACAGATTGAATGAACCAGGAGCAGGAAGTTCCTTGCCTTGGAGATCCTCAGGTACAGCTTCTTCTCCAGCGAGGAGAATAGTGAGCATTGCAGTACTGCTGCAGTGGATTCCCCCTTCACCTACCTTGTTTAGTACTGGGTGCAAGCTACTATTTTTTACAAAACCCAGGACCTATGGATATGTCGGGAGATATAAAATCACACTGCTTCTCCCCTATAATGCTCAGAGAGACCATACCTCATGGGACAGCAGTGACTTGGCACATTGGTGTAACTGGCACTGTGTCTTATATACAGTATCTGTGACCAGCATGTGGACCATCGGCAAAGAACACAAGAGTGTGTACCTTCTGCCTAAGCCCCAGACAGTGTGCTAGCTGATTTCAGAGTACTGTCCTTCCAGTGGGGTGGCATTGCCTTCAGCCTCCTGAACCTCCAGACCAAAGAATGTTCCAGCCATACCCTGAGGATCCCTGCGGTCAGCTACATAGACTATAGTCTACAACCAGCCTCCTAGTGAGAGAAGCATTATACTAATTTCCCAGGAAGCTGCAAGTAACTGCATTGCATGATAACATTGTAGTTTGTTCTGCAAGTTAAAATCCCTAGGAATCAGCTATACTTTGTTGCCACCTAGTGATCAAGTGTGGAAACTACTGCTTCTGCATCTTAGTTACTGTATTTGGTTCCATAGACTCTGTTCATTACTGATTGCATTCTGTTTCATATGTCTGTCTTGTCAACTCATCCTGCAATAATTCAGTAAACACCAAATTGCACATTGCTGTTTGGCTGATATTGTTCCATAACAGTGACATCATCAAATCTCACTCCAGATCTGGTGAGACCAAGAGTCAGAGGGAGCATTGCCTTAGATGATCTCATACTGCAGATATACAGCTGTTCAGCTCAAGGTGCAGGAAGTGCATTGCTATTTTCCAGGAGGACTACGAAACAAAATTAATATTTTTCAGGGGGCAAATAACTGTTCTAGATGTTCCTATAACATAGCATCTTCACTGAGTCCAGGTCTACTTTAAACCCCTTACTTCCTCCGACAGTCCTGTTCTCTTACCTTGTGAGGTATCACAATCTTCACAATACAATAATATGGGGTGTGATCTAGCAGCTTGGTATACCTGCAACAGCCCTGGAGGTAGAACATGACCTTATCATAAGTGTGAGGTCACAACAACAAATCCGCTCTACCAAAGAGGAAGGATGTACTATACGGCAGATACAGCAGGAAGTTTCTGTGCTTTTAACATTTTGTTTTTTTACTCTTTTAGCTTCGTGGAAGAAACCAATTAACTGAAAGCAAGATGGATTCTATTGTATTACCAGTCATTTTACTGCTTACACATGGTAAGTTTAAAGTGATATCCTCCAATGTGTTCTTGTAACTCAGGCAAAGAGGTGATGGATTGAACTACTTCTATGTGTCAAGGTATGGGCTGGGTGTATTATAATGAACCTGGAAGAAGGGAACTTCTACTGGTCATTATCCACCAACTAAATGGGATTTCCACTTTTTTTGTTTACTCACAGTGCCCCTTGGTACTCACAGTGCCCCTCATCTTACTCACAGTCCCCTTCGGTACTCACAGTGCCCTTCAGTAATCATATTGCCCCACAGCTTACTCACAGTGCCCCTCAATACTCACAGTGCCATTCAGCTTACTCACAGTCGCCTTTGGTACTCACAGTGCCCCTCAGCTTACTCACAGTGCCCCTCGGTACTCACAGTCCCCCTCAGCTTACTCACAGTGCCCCTCGGTACTCACAGTCCCCCTCAGCTTACTCACAGTGCCCCTCGGTACTCACAGTCCCCCTCAGCTTACTCACAGTGCCCCTCGGTACTCACAGTGCCCCTCAGCTTACTCACAGTGCCCCTCAGCTTACTCACAGTGCCCTTTGGTACTCACAGTGCTCCTCAGCTTTTATCACAGTGCCCGTCAGTACTTACAGCGCCCCTTGGTTTACTTACATTGCCCCTCAGTTACACACAATGCCCCTCCGTACTCACAGCTTCCTTCAATATTCGCGGTGCCCCATAATTCTACACTGATTTTTGGTTACACACAGTGCCCCTCAGTTACTCACAGTGCCCTTCAGTATTCACATGTGCCCCTTGGTTACTCACAGTGTCCCTTGGTTACTTACAGTGTCCCTCAGTTACACATTGCCGCTTGGTTACTCACAATGCCCCTCAGTACTCACAGTGACCCTTGCTACTTACAGTGCCTCTTGGTTAGTTTCAGTGCCCCTCAGTAGTCACATTGCCCTTCAGCACTCACTTTGACCCTTGATTACTTGCAGCACCCCTAAGTACTCACAGTGTCCCTCTGTTTTTATGACAGTGCCCCAAATTACTCACAGTACTCCTCAGTTGTTATGACAGTTCCCCTCAGTACTCACAGTGCCCCTTGGTACTCAGAGTGACAGCAGTTCTACAAGTACCTGGCAGTACACTCAGTCAATCACCCTCAGCCAGTCTCCCAGTTCTCCCAGTTTACGCAGTACCTCTCTGCTCGCTCTTCTTCTCCCAGTGCCTAGTAGTCTTTCACAGTGGTTCCCCCCTACAGCTCCCACACTGCAGCCTGCATGTACTCCCACACCTCCAGCTGCTCCAGCATTTCTTCTCAAAGTTCACCACACCGCTCCAGTGACATCGTCCCAGCTGCTGGCACCCCAGCGATCCCGTTCATGCCTTCCACCACACTTCTCCATTCACTTTCGTGATCACTCCAACAATAGCCCCACTCCAGTGATCACTTCAACAATGGCCCCACTCCAGTGATCACACCAACAATTGCCCCACTCCAGTGATCACACCAACAATTGCCCCACTCCAGTGATCACACCAACAATCGCCCCACTCCACTGATCACACCAACAATCACCCCACTTCACTGATCACACCAACAATCACCCCACTCCACTGATCACACCAACAATCACCCCACTCCAGTGATCATTTCAACAATCGCCCCACCTCCAGTGTTCACACCAACAATTGCCCCACTCCAGGGATCATTTCAACAATCGCCCCACCTCCAGTGATCACTCCAGCAATTACTCCACTCCGGTGATCACTCGTGGTGGCTCCTACTCTGCATTCACTAACCCCTGGGGAAAATTTCCGTGCAAAGTGAAGAGCCTATTTACCTTCAGTAAATCAGCCCCAGTAACACACATTTCTGTTTTTTGTCTAGGTGTCACCTCTGAAAGTTTTGATAAAACAATTATAGTTGGTCACAAGGAGGAAGAGGTCAGTCTATTGTTGCCTGAACACCTACTAAATCAAACAGAGTATATTTGGAAAAAAAAAGAAGATCATATTGCCACAAGTTTTGGAAACGGATCCCTAAACATTCCGCAGTCCAGTTACAGAGAAAGATTAAGCTGCGCTCATGGTGGATCACTGATTATAAAGGCTCTGTGTTGGGAAGACGGAGATGAATATTCAGTGGATATAATGGCAATTGATAACAGTCGCTCTTTAATACAGTATCGTGTCATTGTTCAAAGTGAGTTGTTAATGTTTTTTTCTTTTTGGACCAACAACTCTGAACTGAAATGTTTGTTGATCTTGGCTGCATCTCTCTTTACTCCCAAGTGTTCATATGTATTAGTGGGGCTGCAATTTACATTAAAGAAGGGGTCTCCAAATGATGGTCCATGGGCCACATCTGGCTTACTCCAAAACCTGGCAGGGGCAAACCTTCAACATGCACAGATTGGGGATTCAGGTCAGCAGAGACCGCCAATGGTCTCCATTTCTCACCCCTCAACACCTGCCCCAGGACCACCAGCATCCTGGCAACCAATGGCATATTTGCTTCAGACTTCACAAGAGGATAGCACTTCCTTTGTCCAGACCTGCTGTACTTCTGGCTTCTGCTCTGTGGATGAAAGGGGTGCTGATGGGGACTCTGACGCAGGGGAGGGGATGCTGATGAGGACTCTGACAATTTCACTTTAAGATAGGAGATGAGAAATCTATCCTAGCCCTGGGAACCCCTTATAATGGACACAGCAGGTGTACAGATCCAGGAATTCAGCACAGGGCTGGTGGGAAACCCTAAAATGGGCACAGCAGGTATACAGACCCAGGAACTCAGTGCAGGGAAGGTGGAAACCCCTTATATTGGGCACAGCAAGAGTACAGACCTGGAAACTTAGTACAGGGACAGTTGGAACCCCTCATAATGGACATAACAGGTATACAAACCTGGAAACTCAGTGCAGGGTTGGTGAGAACTCCTCATAATGGGCCCAGCAGGTGTACAGACCCAGGAACTCAGCACAGGGACGGTGGGAACACCTCCAAATGGACACAGTAGGCACATAAGACTTAGTGAATCCACTTACAGCAACTGATGGATTGGTGATCTATGTATGATTTTGGCATGTGGGACATGGTTACTGATATGAACTTTAATACAAATTGGACATCTGTTACTCTAAAATAACCTTGCTGAAAAATTTCTAAAAAGCTCTTTCTCTTCCTCCATAGTTCATAAGTACATCCGACATGATACAGGTATGTAGGAGTCTTATATTTTTACTTTTAATTATCCGATTCCTGTATAGTTTGATAATGAGCAAATATTATATAATCCACACTATGGGGTTCCGTTGGGTGGAGTAGGAGGTACACAAGTGTCCGCTTTTCCACAGGGGCCCACTTAGCTCTCCATCTTCATTCTTTGTTCATGCCTTCCTTGCATTGTGTGCTACACCCAGTGTCCTATGACAGATCAAAGGGTCTTTTCATAAATATTTTCAGATAAGATTCAAGCAGTTTTTATCATTGGATTTGATTGGAAAAATGTGTGAATCCTGGATGAAAGTTGTGTGAATCTAAAGTTAAAAAAATATAAATAGAAAATTTGATCAGACATGGGACAGTGTGTCCAACTATACAGGAAGCACAAGGAGCTCCAGCACCCGGCACTAAAAGAAGCCTGATGTCACTCTGTCAAGCGTCCAATCAGAAACACAAGCCAACATTGGCAGCCCTATATTTCCATCCTGATGGGTCCTCTTTGAAGGACGTCATGATGAAAATTTTAATTATTATTTATATAACATCAACATTTTATGGAGCACTTTACAATATAAAGGTGGACAGTAGAATTACAATACAGTTTAATAAAGGAGGAATAAGAGGGCCCTGCTCATTAAGCTTACAATTTAAAGGGAGGGGAAGTTGGTACAAAAAGGTATTCGCTCCGGGGGATGATCTGATGGAGGTAGCCAAAGAACAGTTTTTAGTTGGAGGTGGGGTAGGCATCCCTGAATTAATGAGTTTTCAAGGATTGCCTAAAGTAGGACAGGTTAGGAAGTAACCAGACATCCAGGGATAGAGCGTTCCAGAAGATGGGAGAGGTTCTGGAGAAGTCCTGGAGGTAAGCATGGGAGGAGGTAACAAGGGAGCTAGAAAGCAAGATGTCTTGGAAGGAGCAGAGAGGACAATTTGGGCAATACCTCAAGATGATGTTGGTGGTGTAGCTGGGCGCGATGTTGTGAATGGCCTTGTACTTTGTGGTTAGTATTGTAAATTTTTTATGTTGAGCTAGTGGAAGCTAGTGAAGGGATTGGCACAGTAGGGCAGCTGCCATGGATCAGTAAGTAAGGAGTATGAGTCCGGCAGCAGCATTTATAATAGACTGAAGTGGAGGTAATCTGTCTAGAGGTAGGACAGTGAGAAGGAAGTTGTAGTAGTCAATGTGAGAGATAACCAGGGAGTGAATGAGTCGTTTTGTGGTGCCATTAGTTTAGAAGGGGCGAATTCTGGAAATGTTGTAAGGGGGTTAGGATGGCAAAATTTAGCCAGTGATTGGATGTGGGATTTGGAGGAGAGGTCAGAGTCCACGATTACACCTAGCACCCTGGCATGTGTGGAGGGACCAATTATTGTGCTATTGATCTCAATGGTAATAAGCACATACTTGTATAAACTAATGTGTATTATGAATCTTCTTTTGAAGGTCCAACACTTGTAAATGCTACAGTTGGAGAAAACATCATCCTGCCACTGGAAGATGGTATAATTGAAAAGAGTGAAATCGAAGAGATTGATTGGCTTACGGAGAGATGGGTTTACTTGGCTGCAACAACAGTTGATGGAAATTTTCGCATTCTAGAGAAAATGTATGAAGGAAGCTTGTCCAGCTCACCAAATGGCTCCTTAATATTCAGTAACGTAATGAAGAGAAATGAAGGAGTGTACAGAGCCTGCATACTTTCAAATAAAGGAAAAATAGTGGAGCGAATGTACCAGGTCAACATTTTTGGTGAGTTTCTTTTGGGAAGTCTGTAGAGTACAGATGGGTGACATGAAGCTGCACATTAATAAAGTAACTTTACTGGTCCAGCACTTCAGCCTCCGATGTCACTTTCATGCCTCCGGTCTTCTCATTGGACAGTATATCGGCACCGCTAAAATGGAAAGTCGAATATCTGGCCAAAACTACAAACCATTTGCCAAATAAAGCAATAAATATACAGTATATGTCTTCCAACTATGTATTGTGATGTTCACCTGTGGTTCCACCTTTTGAAGAATTGAGTGAACTACGTGACTAGTATAGTTTATGTATTTACTAAACATTATTAAAGCCTACGTTTGAAGGTTTTTTTTTTAATTAGCACAATGGGCAGTATTCACCTTCAATGAGAAGTGGTGGTTTTGGTTGTCCTAAATGAAATCAGAAGTCCTCTGACTCCCCCCTCCCTGACACCCTAGCAGCTGTAATCTTCCAGTGTTGCAAGGGTTAATATCATCAAGAGTGCCAATAAAGCCCCCATTCCCTCCTTCCTTCCCTCCTTCATTCATTGAAGCTGTACTATAGCTTTCATTAATGAATGATGGATGATGGATTAATGAAAGATCAACCTCTTCCATTCATAGACCCATTCATAGGCACTTGTCATTCATGGAGACTATAGTACAGAATATAGTACTGGAGGAGGGGGCAGAAAAGGCAGACATAGTCGGCACTCTTGACGAGTGCCTATAACAGGTCAAGCTCTCCTATTAACCACTGTGGCACGAGACGATTACGCCTGCTAGGGTAATGGGGGGTAGCTCAGAGAACTTTGGATTTCAACTAGGACAGCTGGTACCAGCACAAGGGACACTTCTCAATAAATATAAGTAAATACCCTTGTGCTGATTTTTGTTTTTTTTACCTAAACATAGGCTTTATTAGCTCTCTAAAAGCTTTGCTCTGTAAAACTAGACCATTCTTTTAAAGTTGTTGGATGAACTATAATGGCCGATCTCTCCAGTCATTCTACAACTGGCTAGGCAAAGATGCAGTTTAGAGTTTGTCATTACAATAAAACCATATACAGTAAATGCAACAGTTACACCAATACTTAAGAAGGCAAATGCCAAAAAACATTGACATGTATTAAAAATATTAAAAATCTTGATGTTTAGTGGCTTATTCTGAAAAAAGTTTTCCATCTCCACCATTGGCCAAAGCCAAAAACGTTGATTGAAAATGAATTAAAAAATTATTTTTAAAAAGGCGATCTTTAGTGGTTTATTCTGAAAAGGGTCTCCATTTCCACCCATGGCAAATGCCAAAAACACTGATTCAAAATGAATTAAAAAAATATTAAAATGTTGATATTTAGTGGTTTATTCTGTAAAAGCTTTCCATTTACATCATTGGCAAATGCCAGAAAAAACATAAATTAAAAATATATATGTTTTAAAAAGTTGATATTTAGTGATTTATTTTGAAAAAAGTTCTCTATCTCCACCCTTTGCAAATGCCAAAAAACATTGATTCAAAATTAATGAAAATTGATTTCAAGCTTCGCAGGGAATAACATAGGTATGGTAGATGCATACTTACATTGGTCCAAGCTGGATTAATGTAACTATGTAAAAATATCCATATCTTCTGTATTGAATTAAACTGCAGTTTCTTAGAGATGTAATGTATATGTATATGTCTATTATGTGTTTTGGCAAAAATATTAATTCGAGGATATACTGTATTTATGTAACAGAACCACATTTGGAAACTTCTGTTGAGAAGAGAACATCAACTGAGTCTGCTTCAGAAAATACAATATTTTTCCCTGTTCTTACCAGTATTTGCATAGTCACCATATTCCTTATTATAATCATTGGCTATTTTATCTATCAACATAAAAGTAAAAAGGTAAGTTAAACCAGAACCCCATTCCCTTTACTTATTTCATATGGTAAAATGTATTAATATATTGCAGAATCATTTCTTACATTTTTTTAGTATCTACCTTCAACAGCTCAAACCATAATAAAAAATATAGATCAGCCTCAATCTTGTTACCCCACTAGAGCACTTGAAATAATTTTCAAGTCTTGGGGAACGCCTACTAAAACCAAAACATTGGTGGCCAGTGGGAAGAATGTCCTACTTACAGTGGTGGTCAGAAGGCCACCTCCAAACAGCTAAAAAGGTCATTGGTGTCATGCAGCTTGCTCTGCCAAGTGGTGCTGGCCCCACATTTATGTAGACGTCATCAAATGAGCAGTCATTCAGCCACAGTCCAAGGAACCCCTAGAGTTCCATGGAACCCTGGTTGAGAATGGCTGATCTAGACTTACAAAGCTTGTCTTATGATGAAGCCATGTATACCTTAGAGTCCTCCCTTTGGTGAAAACTGCATTAGAAGACCCAGAGCTATAGGCAGGTAAACTTTTAATTTTAAAAGGAATGCCCATGTTTAGCCCTGGACCTTCCATGCCCCAGACCAACCCCATTGGTCTTTTTAATGTAGCAAGGACTTTGTTGACCATTGAGGAGATAAGATTGAGAGGGACACAATTACATGAGCAGTTACATCAG
This sequence comes from Aquarana catesbeiana, assembly GCA_037953035.1. Taxonomy (NCBI): domain Eukaryota; kingdom Metazoa; phylum Chordata; class Amphibia; order Anura; family Ranidae; genus Aquarana; species Aquarana catesbeiana. Next base: position 654,723 of record JBBHAA010000618.1, read on the forward strand.
CAATTACATGAACATGAGATCATTTTAATGCAGCTGAGCTCAGACACCTGAAGCTGTTAACCCCCTCAGCGCCAGAAATTCAGCAGTAGGAAGAGGGCAGCCCTGCAATGAAATTTAGCAGCAGGAAGAGGACAGGGTAGCCCTGCAATGAAATTCAGCGATAGGGAGAGGACAGGGCAGCCCTACAGGGAGGTTCAGCAGCAGGGAGAGGACAGGGCAGGCTTGTATTGTAATTCAGCAGCAGCAAGAGGACAGGACAGCTCTTCAGGAAAGTGTATCAACATGGAGAGAACAGGGCAGCCCTGCAGTGATAATTCAGCAGCAGCAAGAGAACAGGGCAGCATTTCAGGAAAGTTCATCAGCAGGAAGAGGACAGGGCAGGCCTGCAGTGAAATTAGGCAGTAGGAAGAGGACAGGGCAGTCCTGCAATGAAATGAAGCAGCAGGAAAAGGACAGGGTAGTTCTGCAGTGAAATTCAGCAGCAGGAAGAGGACAGGGCAACCCTGTAGGGAATTTCAGCAGCAGGAAGAGGACAGGGCAGTCCTGCAGTGAAATTCTGCAGCAGGAAGAGGACAGGGCAGCCCTGCAGGGAAGTTCAGTAGCAAGAAGAAAACAGGGCATACCTGAAGCGAAATTCATCAGCAGGAAGAGGACAGGAAAGCCCTGCTGGGAAGTTCTTCAGCAGGAAAGGGATGGGGCAGCCCTGTAGAGAAGTTCATCAGCAGGAAGAGGACAGGACAGCCATGTAGGGAAGTTCATCAGCAGGGAGAGGGCAGGGAAGCCCTGCAGTGAAATCCAGCAGCAGGAAGAGGACAGGGCATCCCTATAGTGAAGATTTCTACAGAATTCAGCAGCCTGTACATCGTGGGACATACTTCATTACAGGAAAGTATTGTAATTAAAGCTGTAAAGAAAAAATTGTGTTTTTTTTTAGCTAACCTCCAACTTCAACTCCCCAAGGCTTTTGTTAAACATTTGGGAAATTAAAGATATGAGTACACATTTCTGTAGAATACAGGTTTTCTGGTGCTTTTTGTTTGAATCTCTTTTGCAAAATCAAATTAAGTGCCCTTTCAAAAATCAACTTGCTGATTTGTGATCATGCACACACCTGTAATGAATCCAGTGTTAGTAACTTTTATGACTTTAGAACATCGAACTCTGCCATGAGGGAGGGGTTTCTTGCATTATAAGCCTCACAACAAAAAGTCTCCAAAAGAAAATTGCCAAAAAAACAATCAATGTCTAAATATCATAATTCCAGTACTGTAGGAAGAATGATAGGGTGAATCCTGTTGTTGTTGGTAACAATATCCATCTTTCAGCTATTTTTATACCAATATTGCATACTGCACAAAATAATAACTCTACTGTTACTTCATCACCATGTGCCTTCTGAACTTTTCTTTATGCTAACCACAAAAGTTTTTGATCTGCAAATCAATGATATTTATAATGTTCTATTCTTCTGTTGTAGAGTAAAATGTTGGATCCAAAAGAATACAATAAAACCAGGACGAACCATGACTCATCTCATTTAGAATGTCAGACTCAGTTACCAAACAGTAGGCTGCTTTCTGTGTGAATTTTCCAAAATCTTCAGCTACCCTCCCGATGGTGCTCCTACTTTGATGCAGTGGGGGGCTTGAGTGGTCAAAGGAACCAGAGAGCTTTACCAGTGATAGCAAGGCTATCTGTAGGGTCACCCATGCTGGACAGGTCTCTGGTGATGATCCAGACAAAAAGGGGTACACTTCAGGTAGGCTTTGATGTCTGGTTAGACATCAAAATAGACTTTTTTGCCTCCTGTTGTCTTCATCTTATAAAATATTCTACCTAATGTCTTCTCTTTGCATGCTAATTCACACGATCCTCATATTTCTGCTCGATTATCATAGTACTCTACCAGACTGGTACCACTTAAGTCCAGCCTGGACTTATCTGCCTCTTGTTTTTATCTCTTCAAAATGCTAGTTCCTTACGCTTGGTTCAATCTTTAAACACCTACCAACAAAGCTCTCTACAGCAATTTCCATATATCTCTCATATATGGTGCACATTTGCCCCTCAACTTTATCACCCTCTTGTCTATCTAGATTAGAAGTTTTACATACCTTGGTTGGAGGCCTAGCTGATGAGAGGGCTTCCCTTGTGGCTCTGGTCCGAGCACCCCTGAATGTGGTGACAGAGGTACAGAGTTCAACAAAAAAAAAACACGGGTTCTGGTAGCTTGGTAGCAGGTGTCTGCCAGGGACAGAGACGTAGTCAGGGTTAGCCGGGGTAATACACGGTGAGGTAGAAGTGTGGTCAGGTAGCAGGCTGAGGTGAGTACCAGGGATGCAGGCAGAACGAGGTCCAGTAGCATGCCAAGGTCTGCACCAGGGGGTAGTCAGAGGCAAACCAAGGTCAGTATCCCAAATCCACAGAGCAAGGTCAGGAACTAGCCGAGATCAGTCAGCAAAAGCAGGAACAAAGAACATAGGTCGAGGGGAAGCTGAAGAGCATCCAGCAATTAGCTCACTCCAGGGTCTCCTTTAAATAGATTGCACCAATGCGAGCAGACAAGTGCAGAGATGCGCCAACGTGTCAATGCACGCTGGATACTAGCCCAAGCTCATCTATGTGCTGTAGCATTAGCATTAGCTGTGCAAGTATTGGTCCCCTGACAGTAAGCTCACATAGTAGGAGTCCTCTCTCCTATTTTTCCTTGCTATTCCTATATTTTGCTAAATAACTGTGTCAGTAGAGCATGCATGTATAGTACTACCTGTGCTACCGTCTTTTCCTATCTCTATCACTTTCTACATTGATTGCACTATATGAATCAACTATAACAATATCAATACTAACAGAATTCCTTCACTGATCATCTTGGCCCCCTCCCTAATGATATGTAAAATGGGGCATTCAAAGAATATCAATGTAAGGAAACACCATGGTAGCTGCTGGTTCAGTCATATTATCCTACTGATATTCCCCTAACTCTTCTTGTCGTACCTGGAAAAAGCTCCAACATAAAATGAGCCACATGCAATATATTATCTGGGGGGACATTCCCAAGGTAACCCTGAAGACTACTCAACAAGAAGCATTATTTCTGCAACAACAATGCCAGCAACCAGAAGCTCCAAATCCTACTGATGACTATGATGTGGAGTAGGAGCCCTTCTTCTAGTTGTCTATCCATTCAGGCGCCTGTGGAGCTGCACCCATGTGAAATCACCAGATTGGAAACATTGAAGCTTTGAGTGGTGCTCTTATTTTTATATTGATTAGCTGTGGCCATGTCGGATGGCGTAAGAAAGAGTTAAAATTTTTGGCAGGTTTAATTTCTGCGTGCGACTCCACTGAGAAGATACCCCTGTGACTCCCATACAAGGAATGGGTGGTGTGGGCTTCAGCAGGACAGAAAGGCAGAGAGTATTAGAAATGTGGTCCAAATGTTTAACTCTTCTACACTCTACTCAAGATGAACTTTTGGAGCCTAGCACCGAGATGTGAAATACCTAACTTCTAAGGAACTGGAGTTGGGTGATGTACTGTTGTGTGATATTGTACAGAACTTTTTCATTATGTTTCTTACATCTTGGACATCTTTGGCCCTAAAAATAGGACAAACTGTCCATCTCATGTTATTAAGAGAAATGGTTATTAGCACATTATTCAAGTTATTGTGACTCAGTCAGGCCTACCGTGACTCACATCCACTTGATCATACACGACCATGTTTTTACATCTGCCAACTATAATTTGGAATACATGAAAAAAGGAAAACTGCGGGACTTTAAAGGTGTCAGAAAATTTAAAAAATGTTTTATTATTAACAATAAAAACATTATCATAAAAAATCCCTTGTTGCATATCAAATTAATTTCATATACATATACAGACACTACCGCTCTACATGTTTCGCTTCGAGTGAGCTTCTTCAGGAGGTTCTAGAGTGCTGTGTGAAATTATTACTATAAGAAATAGTGAAAAAGACAACAACAGAATAGGGATTAATTACTAATTAATTAATTACAAATTGTCAAAATATAGGTGTACAAACCTACAATTAAATATTATCAAAAAGGAATTTTTACAATCAAGGAATATTATTGAAGCATAGATGGAACTACCGAGCATGAAAGATTGCAAATAGGACGCCAAGGCGTTCAATTTCTGAATATTCCCAGCAGAATACTGGCGTCCTATTTGCAATCTTTCATAATCGGTAGGTCCATCTATGCTTCAACAATATTCCTTGATTGTAAAAATTCCTTTCTGATAATATTTAATATAAAAACAAGTGTAAGTTTGTACACCTATATTTTGACAATTTGTAATCAATTGTAATTTACAGAAAAAGCTCTCAAGTAATTAATCCCTATTCTGTTGTTGTCTTTTTCACTATTTCTTATAGTAATCATTTCACACAGCACTCTAGGATCTCCTGAAGAAGCTCACTCGAAGCGAAACATGTAGTGTCTGTATATGTTTTTGAAATGAATTTGATATGCAACAAGGGATTTTTTATGATGTTTTTTTTGTTAGTATTAAAACATATTTTTTATAATTAAAAAATACTATTCTTTTTTCTGACACCTTTAAAGTCCCGCAGTTTTCCTTTTTTCATGTATTCTTCATAAAAATTGGGATGTGGTGTCCACTCTGATCTCACAGCCCAAACTCTCTTTATATAATTTGGAATAATCAATTTATATACATCTGATTACACACCAGGAAATATTATGCCAAATACTTTTAGCATTGAACTCTGAATCTAGTCTTGAGGAGAAACAAATATACTTGGGACATTTATTATTTGCTCCTCATGGGACATTTGAAATTGAGAATTTGCGTTTTATAAAGCTCCTAACTCAATTTATTTTGCACAAAAAGGGTGAAGATTGGTCTTTGAATGCCTGGGCACATCCCTATGACAACTGTATAAAAGATCATTTTGATACAGAATGACCTGCATTTCTTTTAAAGTGTTTTTTTTTTCTGTTTTAGGTGTTTTTTGCCCATTAGTAGAAGAATAGGTTTTGTGGAATGAAATACATTATTTGTACATTTTTTTAATTTATACTGTGTATATGTAAATGATTATTATACCTGAAAGACATAGTTCATTTTTTGGAAAATGAAAAAAAGAATACACTCACCTAGGTCTGCAGATCATTTCAACCATGATCAGTGATAACTGTACAGACCTGACCAGAGGAAGTGCCACCAAACTACATCGGTGGCAGATGGGACATGTATTCCATGTTTGCAATAAATTCCTGGCCTGGTTGGCATGGTTGTATGGGTAGAATTAGACAACAATGCTAAATTTAAAGAAAACAGAATGCTACATCCTGGAAGCACCCCGTGATTTAGGTAAGAAGACAGGGTTGGTATTGGGAATGGATATTGTATTATTATTGTAAGATAACATTTTTTAACTTGCTTGTAAAATGAATTTTCAATTATTATTTTGGCATCAAATAAAGATATTTATTTTATACAACCCCTGTGTGTTACAGGTAGTGGGTGTTTAATGATCTAATGTCTATATTTTCATTATAGTTTTGGCAAACCTGACAAGCCAATTCGATAGATCAAGGTGCCACACATCCAACAAAACGCAACGGTAGAGATAGTAAGTGTAGCCTCAGCCCGGACTCCATCCAGGTCACGCTCCTGATGTGTTTCAGCACTGCACACAGGGCTTAGTCATGGAGGTCAGCCTCCATAACTAAGCAAAGTGGGTGGGGTGAAATGCGTCGGAGAGGCATGGCCTGGCTAGGATGAAGTCAGAGCTGAGGCTACTCTTACCATCGCCACCTATGGATTTTGTTGGATGTGCGGCACCTGGAATGATCCTTTTTTCTCTGTTTGCATACATTGAGCTGAGACTAGCTCCTTCCTAGCCTGCACTCCCCAATGGCAGTTCACCGCACTTGGACTGACAGGAGCCTGAAGCGGCACCCTGTTTCTTTTTTGTCTGGGTTTGAAGCAATGCAAAAGTACATCCATACCTTTTTAGTACCTGCCCAGTACATGAAGTGAGCACAAAGCATCTGTTAGGTAAGGGGCACACCAGTTTGCTTAGTAACCTCTTGCTGCCCATGTAATGCATATGTTCCGCAGCAAAGAGGGTGGGTCCTAAGGCCCACGGCCTGCGCATGTGCTTCAATCCATGGGCGACTAAGGTTTCTGTGCTGAGTGCATGCTTACTGTGCTCTCCCAATATACTGACTGTGCTGTCAAAGACAGCTCCGAGTTTGTAGTAATGATCAAGAGCTGGTGGGACATGTGACCACTGTGACAGCCAATCACAATGGTCACATCATTGGACAGTCTTTCCTGCCCCTCAGGCATCATACCAGTTAAAGGGATGCCAGGAAGGTGTGGTAAGGGGATAAACCAGGTTATAAGGTCCTATGGTGACAACACTTGCTTACTGCAATGTATCTGTGCAGGAGTAGCATTGGCACTCTAAGACAGCAAGTATACCAGGACTACAGACACCTCCGCTTCTCATCTCCATTACTTAAAGTGGTTGTAAACCCTTACATATACCCAGTGAGGTGACTGGCATCGGGGGATACACAGAGATCCTCCTACATAAGTTGTACCTGTTTATTTGCAGTATTCTCTTCTCTACAGCCTTTCAAAGTCTAGAAATTTTACAGCCTGTCTGAGCTGTGAGAAAAAAAAGGGGGGCAGAGAGCTAAAGTTACACTCTGTAGAGCTCAGTGAGAACTCTGAGAGCTGATTGGAAAGAAGGGATCCCTCCCCTGTCACCATTTATCTCTTGGTGTCAGGAAAACTTGTCAGAAGTGACTCATGCTGATAGCAGAGGAAGGGGGCAGCAAACAGAAATCACACTTAGTGCTACTAATTGAGACAAGTACACACTATAGAGGGATATGCTTTGTTCGTATTCTGTAGCACACCCCACCTTTTGATGAATAGGGATCCCCCACCGTACACAGCCAGGCACACTGAATCTCCACAGGACCCCCAGAGTCATGGAATAGTCCAGGGCTTGTTTTTCTATTTTTATTGAGAGGATAAAACTTGGATAGGGAATAGGGATATTATTGACTTAGAACAACTCTTCAGGGACAACTTTGCTATATACAGTCTATATACACTCCACTGCTTCCTCCAGCACACTTGCTTGCAGAAGTCCTGGCTGGCATACTGATTGTTAATCTGACAAAATGGCAACAGGCAGATCTTGAAGCAAAAGCCCTTTACAGGCAGGGACCCCGGGCCCCTTGGGCTGTGTAGCAAAATACAATGTCCAGCTTACATCCCTGTGGCTACTGATCCCAGCACCACTTCTTCAGGCACTGCCAAGCAGCCTGCCTACAGCTGCCCCTCTCACTAGCCCTCCTGGCTACTTCACCACAGTCCTCCCAGACTGCACTTCTCCTGGAGAACTCCTGGATGTGCTGACTCTCTCCTGCTGGTCTCACACTTGCTCCCACGCATCTAGGACAGGACATCTCCATGTGTTGTAGAGGATCCCTCCAGCACTTGAGCCTTGGCCCGAGATCACCCCCCCCAGACTAGGGGGCACCCTCAAGGGCTTCCGACACCCTCTTCAGCGCTACTTCTCCATCTTTCACCCGACTGCCCCTTGCTGGCATGACCCAAGGTATTTAAAAGGTGCCCACCCCCTGCCAGCCCACTTGCTGGGGATTGGCTAGGGCCCTCTTCAATAATCCAGGCAGCTCCTCCTAAACTCCCTCCCATTTATGTGGAAGTTGCTCCAAGGTTGCAGCAAGTAGGGGGAGATATCAGAGATGCTGCCTGATGAGTCATGCAGCCTCCCTGAGTCACTCACCCTGACCCAGATTCAACCCAGCCTGGCTGTCAGCCAGACTAAAATTTACCTACTCTAAACACTAACTATTTACAGCTAGCACTCTACACTAGAGGGTGCTACATTTCATGTCTGAGGATTACAGCCACAGAAGATTGCTGGGAAAGCTTATTACAATGTTTAAGATATTAGCTCATGGCGCACTGGATCTGAGACAGGATAAAAATAATTTTTTCTGTACTTGAAAATATACCTTGCCTAATACAATGAAAACAAATGCAGCCACCATATTTATCCCATTTCCTCCAGCATCACACATATATGTGGCAGCATGTACTTAGGCTTTAACACAACATATATGTGCAGAGCACCCGTCCCCAAAGTAGCCGAAGTAGCCCCTTATACCCTGCACCTGTGATGACCAACCCTTACCTGGACCGAGAACAGCATCACAAATAACACAGTTTAAATAGGCTTTATTCAAAGGCAAAAAAGAAGGAATGGGTTAGTTAGACAACAATTTCCAATATCAAAGCGGAGAAGGTACCTCGTTAAGCAGCACAATCAGGCTGTCATTGATTGTTCCCCATGACCTCCTGGGAAGTAAACAGTGTAAAAATGTGCACTAGGTGAGCATGAGCGCACTACTGGCATGTAATGCATATAAACAACAATCCCAACATACTACAGCAGTGCAAAATACTTTTTCAATAGCAATACAGCCTACTCACTACGGAGATGCCCTGTCTAACCACTGGCCTGTGGAACAATGTAGAGCCCTGGTGCCCATCATGTGGCCCATTGGTACTTTTTGTGTGGCCCTCATGGGGGGCCCTCCAGACACTAATCTGTGTTTCTCTATTGCCCTGTTATAGCAGTGAACTCTAGCAGTCTCGTGCAACATGTTTCCAGTCTATGACTCTCTTAAACATATCCCCAGTCTCCAACAACTCCTATATCATGTCAACAGTCTCTAACCATCTCCTGTATCATATCTGCAGTCTCTGCCCATCTCCTGTATGATGTCTGCAGTTTGTAACCATCTACTGTGTAATGCCAGCAGTCTCTGAACATCTCCTGTACTGTGTCTGTAGTTTCTGATCACCTCCTGTATTATGCCCACAGTCTCTGACCATCTCCTGAATCATGCCCATGGCCTTTGACTATATCCTGTTGTGTGTCTGCTGTCTCTGAGGTGGAATATTCACTTAAACCTATGTGTGGCCCTTTGGTGATATCGGGGGCCGCACTTGAGGCCCCCCATATCAAAAAAGTTTACCACCACTGATGTAGAGCGTCTGCCAGCAATGGGGCACTTACATTAGAAAGCTCAATCAGATAAACAAGACGGTGGCTAGAGGCCTCTCACCAAGGATGACTCTGGTTCTGGTCCTGAGCAGTCCCTCAGTGGCTGATGAAAGGGTCCTCACCCTTGAGCCAGCTTTCTGCAGCAGGCAGTGGTATCTGGAACTTGTGTCACTTTGGATAAATGGAACACTGAAACATAGGATATGACTGGAATACTCTGAAACAACAGTGCAGCACATGAAGCATGTGGTCTTCTCTCTGTAGACTGTCTCCCCTGCAGGTGCACATGTCCCTCATGCTCATTCCTCCAATAGAGGGAACAGCAGTCACCTCTGTGCACAATACAACAGTACTCGGAGTGGCCAGTCCCTTACTCTACCCAATCTCTACTGTAGGTAGCAAAGTCCTCTGGCAGCTTTCTTTTTCAGCACAGTTCAGTAGCAGACATCCTTCAGCCCAAGATAAGCCTATACACAAGCTTTCAGGATCACCACAGTTTGCATGTGGTTTTTAGCTCACTAGGACACAGCCCAGTCCAGCTCTTTAGCCTAACAAGCACAAAGTTCAACACATTGTACAGGCACCAAGTGCTCTCCTCTTGGGTCCCACGTGGATCCCTGACCTTCTCCTGGTAGTGGGCAGGGCTTGAACACCCAACGGCCAATCCGGAGCAGCCTGACCCAAGCCAAGTGCAGTTTATTTTAGGTACTATAGAGAGCTACACTCTATGCCCAGCGTGTGCACACCTGACCACCACACCTACACGAGCTTGTTGGACATCCCATTCCAAAACTATGGGCATTATTATGAAGGCCATTATTATGGAGAGACACTCTATGACAGGAAGTGTGTTACTGGCAGGATCACCAGGTGAAAATGGTATCTGATATTACTGGAACCTTAGGTAAATGTTACTTGCTATGTACAATTGTTTTTTGTAAACTATACTGATGCTATCCCAATGGGGCATCTGGGTGACATGTGGGCTGCTTCTGTACACATGGAAACCGCAGGATGTAAAATGCAACGGTTGGATTAGAAGATTGGCGTGCCACACTGAAAAGTTGAAATCCAAAAAAGAGGTTTTATTTCAAACATGTAATAAACTTATTATCCAACATGTTTTGAGGTCCACGCTTTACCCTCTTCCTCGGGACCTAATGGAATGACTATAGACTCTAGATAAAACCTGGAAAATTGGATATTAAAGGGTTTCCTTCAGTAGCTGGCATGTGTTGCCATTAGCTTTGGCAACACATACCAGCTGCTGAAATTGACTGAGACTTTTCAATATCCAATTTTCTAGGTTTTATCTAGAGTCTGAGTTCTTAACAGACGTTCCACCCCTCCAGATTCACAGGGCTGCTGTCCAAGGGTGGCTCCACTCTGGATGGGGGAGCAATGGCTTCATTGCTCCTTCATCCAGAGTGGAGAGAGACAATCTACAATGGGAAGTATGTTACTGGCTGGATCACTGAATGAAATAAAAATAAATAAAAAGGGAAAAAAAAAGAAAATAAATGCAGTCATCACATCTAAGGATTGGTAAGCTGCAATATATACCATGTTAATACCACTTTAACAACACCCTTTTCTGAATGTTAGTGGTCAAAGGTACAGGAAGGTGGAGGTGAGACAGACAAGCTCTACAGTAAATATCTGTGTCACATCTTCACATTAGAATGTTTTGGTGAGGGGTCATTCAAGAAACAGCACCGGTTCTCATCTATGAGGTGAAAGATCAAGGATGTCCTTCTGTGGGGTGGCCTGATGTTCCTATGCATGTGCAAAGGTAAGTTGTGTCTTTTCCCCCATCCTTGTATTGGGTGATCTTCTACGATGGTGTGTAATATCTCACAACGACCCGTAATCACTAAAAATAAGCAGAATAGGAAACAAGTCGGTTCTTACAGTATTTTTCTCTATTTGATCTGGTGTTTTATATTCAACTGGGAAACTTTGGTTAGACATGTGCAATTAGTTTCGGTCTGAATACCAATTCGGATAAATTTTTGGTTATTCGGAGATTCTAATGTATCCAAATCCCCGAATGAAATAGTAATAGATAGTAATGAATTTCATTGAAATCTGTTAAAATTAATTTTGTTTATTCCTTTTGTAACGAATTCCAACTTTTCAGAACGATAAGAATTTTGATCGGTCAAAAAACTATCGACCGATTCCAATTCTGTGTAAAGAAATAGCTGGTTAAGCAGCGGGCCGAGAAGCCGGCCGCCCGCATCCTTAACAACCATGACTTACTGTATCATCTTTCAGTGGGCTTCCCCACTGACAGATGAATTTAAAGATAAAAAATGGTGGCAATTGCCCGGCAATAGAAAAAAAAAAAAAAAAAACGGCATGCGATACCCCCCAAAATCCATACCAGACCCCTATTCGAGGATGCAGCCTGGCAGGTCAGGAAACAGGGAGGTGGACTGAGCCACTCCAAAGCACCTTGTCCACATGTTGATGGGGACAAGGGCCTCTTTTCTTTTTTAATAAAGGATTTGTCTAAAACAGTTTCCTGTGTTTCTTAATTTTTGACACTTTTTTTTGGTGAATGGGTATGGGTAAGATGTACCCATACCCATTCACATAGGGGGGAGGGCGGGATCTGGGGGTCCCCATGTTAAAGGGGGATTCCAGATTCCAATAAGCTCCCCCACCCGCACACCCCGACAACCACAGCCCAGGGTTGTCGGGAAGAGGTCCTTGTCCCCATCAACATGGGGACAAGGTGCTTTGGGGTGAGGAGACCTGTTGAGGGCATGTGGCCTGGTATGGTTCAGGAGGGGGGGGGGTGCTCGCTCGTCCGTCTCCCCTTTCCTGACCTGCCAGGCTGCATGCTCGGATAAGGGTCTGGTATGGATTTTGGGGGGGACCCCACGCTTTTTTTTTAATTTAAATTTTTAATAATCCTTTATCTTTATATTCATCTCTCAGTGGGGAAGCCCGCTGACAGATAATGACTCATGGTTGTTAAGGATGCGGGTGGCAGGCTTTCCGGCCCGCTGCTTAACAACCAGCTATTTCTTCACACAGAATTCGAAACGGTCAATAGTTTTTTGACCGATCCAAATTCTCATTGTTTGCTTTAAACATCAGCTCCATCTAATAGCCATAATGTGATATTTTAATTCACATTTGGTATTCGTAGGCCCTCTTACTTTTAAAAAGACTGTAAGGTTCCTCTGCCCTCTACTATCTGAATTTTTAAACGCCTGTAAATATAATATGTATGCACTTCTTGTCCCTGGGTTGTTGGCCTTGAAACCCCAGAAGGATGAAATGGAGAGAGAAAGTCTCGGCCACACATCCATGTTGCTAAATCCTGGACTAGAAGAGACTATTATGCAAATATTCCTATGATCTAATAGGTTAACTGGAGCAGCTGAGTGTATATCTAAATCCTTGTGACAGGCAGAGTATCTCTGCCCTGTCTTTGTTATTATTTCACATGCACAGTGCCAGATAGCTAGGTCTGTGCTACTGTGTGTAGAGTGGTCACCTTCCAGTATATTAGTAGGTGGACTTTTTTATGGAAATATAGTTTATATGAAGTTCCTGTTATTCTAGTTAACCCTGTCCCTTATGGTCGGGATTCTATAGATAGTTTTGGCTTAGGACTCAGAAAACAGCATAGGCTACAGCCAGGTCAGGCTTCCGGTGGCCATGTCAGTATTACAGGATTTGAGGTCCAATTGAATGTCAGATTAGAAACTATTAGGTGTAGAGTAGACAGGCTGACTCGTTCCTGCTGCGAGAAGCTCCGTAATTTCTGGTTAGGGCAAATGTAAACAGGGCCATTTTTTTTTGTTAAGCATCAGATCTACTGTACGTTTTTTTTTTATCTCATTCCTGTAGCTGGGTCCCGGGTCCCCAGAGGCCTAATGGTGACCTCCAGTTAGGGACAGCTGACATCCTTCTGTGTAGAGTGGGTTACAAGGCATGGTGGGTGTAATGTAAGGTAGATTCATGGGGGGCAGGCACTTCTTGAATGCAAAGAGATTTATTTTCTCTTGAACAGAACTGTGGGAGAGAGAGTTTAGGTGCAGCTTACTGATCTGGTTTAATTTCTCTTCCACTTTAGCTAGTAAAGCAGGATAGTTGCATGGATATATTTTGGAGGAAGAGGAGGTTAAGCTGTACACCAAGGTATGTAATTGGAGAGTCACAATTACAGGGGAATGTTTTTTTGATCCTGGATTTTTCTTCCCTAGGTACAGTAAGTGCCAAGGCACAACATTTATTTGTGTTGACTTTGTAAAATTAGACTTGCCCAAATTTGTTTTTTAATAGGGATTTTACTTCTGGTGTAGAAGATTCTGGTTTGGATATAGTTAGTATAATATCATCAGCGAATTGGAGAGGGGCATCCTTGACGAGTTCCATTTGACAATGTAAAAGGGTCAGAGAGTAAGCTAGAAGTGTAGACTCGGGCTGTGGGATTTGAGTATAGTGACATGATTGCTGAGTAGATCAGGCCAGATATTCCAAATTTGTGCAGGGTCCGAGACAGGTACCCCCAATGGACCCTATTAAAGGCCTTTTTTTGCATCTAGGGCCAGGAATATGCTAGATTCTTGGGTGACCTCTGTGAATCGCAGAAGGTTCAACATTCTTCTGGTCCCGTCTGGTGCCTGCTTGCCCTTTACAAAGCCAACTTGATCAAGGTCTATGAGGGATGGAGTAATTTCCATTAATCTATTGCCTAAAATTTTGGTGTAGATCTTTAGATCTGAATTTAGTAGGGAAATGGGTCTAAAGTTTTGGGGGGGTGTTGGGTCTTTACCCAGTTTTGGTTGTGTAACTATCACAGCTTGGATCATTTCACTTGGGAAGAAACCTGTAGAGGCTGCAGTATTGAAAATTTCTACTAGTTTTGGAGTGAGGAGGGAGATGAATGCCTTATAATATTCAGTGGAAAATCTGTCCGGTGATTTGTGCATGGGAAGGGATTTTATGACGGTCTCGACCTCTTTATTGGTGATGGGAGTGTTCAGTTTTTGAAGTGTGGTGACATCTACTGTGGGCAGATGAATTCCTTAAAGAAAATCATTGATCTCTAAATCTTTAGGTTGGTGGGTGAGTGGGTCTTTGTTAAGGTTATAGAGGGATTCAAAATAATCTCTAAATGCGTTGGCTATGTCTTTAGGGTTGTGAAGCGTGGTATTAAATTGGTGGTGTTTAATATGTGTGAGGTTGGAGCGTGCTTGCCTTTTTTTGCGTTGGGAGGCTAAAAGTTTGCCCGCCCTGTTATTTTGAGAGTCGAAGAACAGTTTCATTCTTTTGAAGTATGTGTCATAATCTGCCCTGAGTTCCTGCCGAAATTCCTCGCGGCAGGAGGTAAGGCGCTTTAGTATGTGGGTTGAAGTAGTATTGGGATTTTTGTGTTGAGCCTCTAATTCTGCAATAGATTTGTGAAGCTGTGATATGCGCTTTTTCCTTTTTGTAGAAGCAATTTGGAAAAGGGTTCCATGTTGCTGTGCCACAGTGGTTTGTGGGAAGTTTTGCTCGTATCCACAACATTGATAGTCACAGGTGCATGGTCCGACCACGAGATGTTATGGATATTAGCATTACGTACATTCTGCAAAGTATACATATCAGTAAGAAAAAAGTCTATTCTGGAATAGCTATTATGCACCATGGAGTAGTACGTATAGTCCCTTTTGGTGGCTCTAAGGCAGCGCCATGGATCAAAGAGGCTCTCTTCATGGCACAATGATCCTAAAGATGGCCTCCGCCTGTGTGCCATAGTAAATTCCTCCATCTTCTGTTCAACATATTCTACTCTGTTGCTGATCTCTTTCATTTCTTTTCTTGTGGAGTGCATGAAAGCTGCCATGTCTTGCTGGAGGGCCCCTGCGGTGTTTGCAGCATCTCTTTCGTAGTGGTGTCTATGATGGGCTGCCCTGTGGTAGGAAATGCATCTAGATGCTGTCCGTATGAGGAGGATTCCTCCATGTCTTCCCCTGCTGTCCCTGCATCATCCTGAGCCTCTCCCTCCTCCCCAATCCTTTCTGCTTAAGAGGACTGTTGAAAGGGGAGGATGGTAGTGGATGATCTGTATAGCATGGCTCACCCGTTAATGGCGATAGATAGCTGAGCGCACTGGCTGGGGATGAGGAAGAATGGCTCCTGGCACCATCTTGGATCTCCTGGCCCGCCACAGGGGGGAAGAAAAGGATCAATTTCCTCGGGCCCTCTCTCTCCTTCCTCTTGTTCATGGTGGTCATTGTGTGCCCCTCGGTCTCCCCTTGCTGTGGATGCCGTTTTTGCCTGTGTTAGCGAGCTGTGAGCCGTGGTATGTCACCCATTGTGGCAGAGCTCCTCTCTCACACCACCAACCGCTGGCTCCGCCACTGGCCCGCTCTCTTAAAAAATACATAAAACCTTTAAAAATATTAGGTCAAATACCAATAAAAATTGACATTATAAACATTAGGACCAGTGACAACTATTCCATCTTTCAGTGAGAGCATTGCTGCAGCAGCACTAGCAAAGTCACATACCTTGTGCTGACTTGTATTGTTTAACATAGCACACATCCAGCTATTGATTGGCAGATGGGTGTGTGTTATGTAAAATACACTGTGCATGATAGAGACACAAGGAGTCATGGGAAGTGTAGTTCCCTGTGGGAGATGCAGCTACTAGCACAGTGGAAGGAAATGACATACCAACTCTGCAGAACTTCTCCCA
The DNA here is from genome assembly GCA_037953035.1 of Aquarana catesbeiana. Taxonomy (NCBI): domain Eukaryota; kingdom Metazoa; phylum Chordata; class Amphibia; order Anura; family Ranidae; genus Aquarana; species Aquarana catesbeiana. Next base: position 670,546 of record JBBHAA010000618.1, read on the forward strand.
CTATCACTAGCATTATCCAGCAGAGGAGGACTGGTGGTGGGGATTAGAGAGCTCAATTGCAGCTATATGGTAGGAAAATAATAATTTTGGTTATTATATTTATTATCATGTGTAACTTTCAGGTATTTAAATGTAGATTTACTAAAATGTGTATGTTGCCTTTAGTTGTACTTTAAGCTCAGCTCGCCGTCTCTTTCACTAGACTTCTTGGACTCTCTAAAACCAAATCTGCCTCACCAAATATAGTGGCACTTGAAACCAATTATAAGGTACTTACCAGATGGTACTTGGTCCCAACCAGAATATCTAAATTCTCTTCACAATATCCTTCCCACTGCTTTTGAGGCTGTTCTTCTCTGGGAACACATGTACACATCTTGTGGGAATGTAACATGGTCAGATCCTTTTGGTCGGAAGTGTTTAAATTTCTTTCCACAATGTTCAATGTTCAAAGTGTTATTACAGGGGGCTGCACGTACAGGGGGTTCTTCCAAAGAAGTGGGGTTCTTTAAATAAGTGGCACTTCTGCTTTTGCACCATCTATCTGAACATTTTCTTCTCTCTTCACAGGTAAATCTGCGTTTATACTCCCATGTCCTTCAAACTGAACATTGACTGACTGCTCACATGCATATTTGGTAAATTTATTTGTCACCGCTGTTTCAACTCCATCTGTAGCCATGCTCACATTATTTCAATGTTTATTTAGCTATTAAGTCTTACCTAAATTATTTGTTCCCTTATCTTTACAATTTTGGCCTTTTGGTCAAACAGCAAACAGCAGGTGACCTGATTTCCAAATTATCTCACCTTCCTCTCTGAAATATGCACTCTTTATCTCTCCTCCTCTTCACAATTGCAGCCTCTGGCCTCAAACTCTCTTTTCTTCACCCCTCTGCTCCACCCCACAATCTGTACATATCAACCTCACTTTTCCCCCTCCCCCTATTACTGCACTCATCATCTCTTTCTAACTCTAAGCCCACTTGCTAACAAACATCCAAGGATACTGAAGCATGTCCCCTCGTACAAATCGTATTCTCACATTACCTCCCTTACTTTTCTGCTTCTCCTAACCACTGGAGATATTTCCCCAAACCCTGGGCCTCGCTTATTTAACTGTACCCAACACACCCATCACCATCACCCTACACCCTCTGACAGTTGTCAAAATCTACGCAATTTAGTCTCCGTTCCTCTTCTTCCCAACGCCAGCCTCCCCCCTCTCCTGCTTCCTCTGAAACGCTCACTCTGTCTGCAACAAACTCACCGCTGTTCATGACCTCTTTGTCACTAATTCCTTTAATCTACTTGCTCTCACCGAAACCTGGCTCCACGAATCTGACACCCCTTCTCCTGCTTCCCTCTCCCAGGGTGGCCTTCACTGGACTCATTCCCCTAGGCCTAATGGACGCAAGGGAGGTGGAGTGGGATTCCTCTTATCCCCCAAAGCACCTTCTAGGTTATTCACTCCCCTCCCTCTCCCTCTTGTCATTTGAAGCTCATTGTAAACGTCTATTCTCTCCTACTTCCCTAAGAATTGCTGTGATCTATCGGCTCCCTGGACCATTATCGACTTTCCTTGATGAGTTCTCTGCCTGGCTACCCTACTTTCTCTCTTTGAAAATTCCCACAATCTTTCTCGGTGATTTCAACATCCCTGCTAATACAAACACTCCTGCTACTTCTAAACTTCTTAGTCTAACCTCTTCATTTGACCTGAAACAATGGGTACAGGCTTCTACTCACTCTGATGGCAACACCCTTGACCTTGTATTCTCCTACCTTTGCACTCCATGCAACTTCTCAAACAATCCTTTTCCTTTCTCTAACCATCACCTTATTCATTTCTCTCTCTCCCTGTCTTCCACCACCTTTCCCTCCAATCGCCTAACCATCACCCGTAGAAATTTTCACAACTTCAACTCTTCTCTCCTCGATTCTGCTACTGACCACCTCTATGACAAAATCTCTCCCCTGTCCTACCCCAACCAAGCCACTTCCATCTACAATAAATCCCTGTCCTCCACCCTGGACAAGCTTACTCCCCTCACTACACGCAGAATCAGGTCTTGACCCCTACAACCCTGGCAAACAGATGACACTAAAATTCTCAAAAAACGTAGTCGCGCTCTTGAGCGTCTGTGGCACAAGACCAATTCTCTCAAAGACTTCAACCAATACAAATCTGCCCTCCAAAAATACTATTCTTTCCTCCACACTGCCAAGCAGACCTATTTTACAACTCTTAAAAAGCCCTCCTTGGACCCCACCAATCTTAACAACCTACGCCCTATCTCCTTGCTCCCCTTTTCCTCTAAACTCCTTGAACGCCTGGTTTACAACCAACTGAGTGACCACCTCATTAAGAATAACCTTCTTGATCCCCTTCAATCTGGAATTCGCCCTTAACACTCCACAGAAACTGCTCTTTTAAAACTCACAAATGACCTATTAACTGTAAAAACCAACGGACACTATTCTGTACTCCTACTTCTGGACCTTTCAGCTGCCTTTGACATGATTGACCACCCCCTCCTCCTCAAAAAACTTTACTCCCTTGGTCTCCGTGACTGCGCTCTTCAGTGGCTCTCATCCTACCTATCCCAACGTACCTCCAGTGTCACTTTGAATTCTACTTCCTCCTCTTCCCTTCTCTGTCGGGGTCCCCCAAGGTTCTGTTTTTGGACCTCTTTCATTTTCAATCTACACCTCTTCCCTGGGTCAGCTGATAGCCTCTCATGGCTTTCAATATAATTTCTACTCTGACGACACACAAATCTATCTCTCCACTCCTCAGCTCACTCCATCAGTCTCCTCACGCATCACTAACTTACTAACAAACATATCTGTATGGATGTCACACCACTTCCTCAAACTCAACTTGTCCAAAACCGAACTTATAATATTTCCTCCCCCACGTGCCTCTTCCCCTGACTTATCTGTCAAGAGCAATGGCACAACCATCCACCCATCCCCACATGTCAGTGTGCTAGGTGTTATCCTGGACTCTGAACTTTCCTTTTGGCCCCACATCCAATCACTTTCCAAAGCTTGCCGCCTCAACCACCACAACATCTCTAAACTACATCGCTTTCTAACCAATGAAACCACAAAGCTCCTGATTCACTCCCTGGTTATCTCTTGCCTTGACTACTGCAACTCCCTCCTCATTGGCTTACCTTTAAATAGACTATCCCCCTTCAGTCCATCATGAATGCTGCTGCCAGACTCATCCACCTTACAAACCGCTCAGTGTCTGCTACCCCTCTCTGCCAATCCCTCCATTGGCTGCCACTTACCCAACAAATTAAATTTAAAATATTAACAATAAGTTACAAAGCCATTGTTATGGTTATGCAGTAATCTTTCTCTGTCAGCTTACCTCATCTCATGTGTCCAGACTAAGAGGCCAGCCACTCTCACCTGGGTGTTTTTATACCCTGTCCTCTAAGCATGGCTCCACCCCAGGCCCTATCAGGGAACCCTATATATTAACCTGTGCACTGCAAGCCATCCGTGCTGATCAACCATTGTGTATTCATTGTGTGTTTGGCTTCCTGTTTCCTGCTTGCCGTGTGCTCTTCATGTGTCTTTGTTACCGACCTTGGCGTGTTCCTGACTATTCCTGTCTACTCGTGACCCTGACCTTTTGGCGTGTCCCTGACTATCCCTGTTTGTCTGTGACCCTGAACCTTTGGTGTGTACTCTGTTGTTCCTGTCTGCTCGTCACCCTGACCTCTGCCTTATTCCTTTACTATCCTTGTTGTTCCAGCCTGCTGCTTCCTTCTCCTGTAGTCTATCGTGAGCATGAGCTGTGAGACCCTAGGGGCTGCAACCTGGAGCCAGACTGCAGCGCAGTCCATGCTCACCACTAGAGGCTCTTGTGAACACCTGCTGGCTCTTAGACTCCGCGCCCTGGGGAATCTATGCTCTAGCTCCCACTGGGATCTGTGTTAGTGATACAGTAGACCTGCTTCCTGAACCTCCCTGGGTACAATCCGCAGCATTCAGTCCTAGGGTCCACTATCTTAGGGGTGCACTTCCGACTCCTACAGAGTGCATCTGTCACCTGGTCTCAGGTGACCTGACAGTTTGATCAGCCATGGACCCGGCTGCCGCTACCCACAGATGATCCATTGCAGGGCTTAGTTTGCAGACTTGAGACACAGGAATCGCATCAGACCCAGGTGATGCGATTCCTGCAGGATTTTGCATCCTGTTTTGAACAGGTTCAGGCCTCATTAGGATCCCCAGTTCAACAACCTCAACCGCTATCTGTTGCTGCACCTATCGCACCAGTTCGCAGCCACACATTCATTACAACTGCCAGCTCAGGCACGTTTCTCTGGGGACTCCAAGGCTTGCAGGGGGTTCCTTAGCCAGTGCACAATTCATTTTGAACATCAGCCCCAAAACTTCCCGTCCGATTGGGGGAAGGTAGCCTATATTATATCCCTCCTGTCCGGCGAGGCACTAGCTTTGGCTGCCCCTCTGTGGGAACTGAATGATCCAGAGGTTTAGAGCCTGTCTGATTTCTTGAAACTTTTTCAGAATATCTTTGAGGAACCGGGTCGTGTCTCCTCAGCGGCTAGCGCTTTTTCTCCATCAAGAGTCCGCTTCTGTGGGACAGTACGCTCTTCAGTTCCGTATCCTCACAGCTGAATTGAGCTGGAATAATGAGGCCCTAGTTGCATGGCCTCTCTGATAGAGTGAATGGCCTCTCTGATAGAGTGAAAGATGAATTAGCAGGAAGATCCCTTCCTGCTGATCTGGACGGTGTCATCACCTTGTGCAACCAGATCGATATTCGCTTTTAGGAGAGGGCCCTGGAAAAAAGACGCCAGCACTCCACCTTCTTTAGGCAGCCTGAGCTCCCTGTCCCTTCTTTTCGATCCGAGGAGCACCCCCTGCCTGCTGAGGAACCTATGCAGCTGGGCTGGACCAAGTTATCTCCCGAAGAACGCGCTAGGTTCAGAACTCTGGGCCTGTGCCTCTATTGTGGGGGCAAAGGTAGTTTTCGTGACACTTGATCTCTTCGTCCGGAAAAACGCTCTGGGCTAATACATTTGGAAGGTGGAGTATTAGACCCAGAGATATCACCTTCACCTTCTCGTCTTCTCATTTCTGTGTTCCTTCATGTCGGCGCTTCTTCTCGTTTGGTCTCGGCACATCTGGATTCTGGAGCTGCTGGCAATTTCATGGATTGGGAAACTGCATCTTCCATGAGACTTACCCTTTTGCCCCTTTCAATGCCGTTGGTGGTCTTGGTGATTGATGGCACTGTTCTCCCAGGGGGCCCTATCTGCTTCCAGACCCTCCCTGTTAAGATGTTGGTAGGGACACTCCACCAGGAGTGGATAGATCCTTGTCTTACCTAAGGCTTCATCTCCTATCATATTAGGTCTTCCTTGGTTATGGTTCCATTCTCCACATGTTGACTGGATTGCTGGACAGATCCTGGCTTGGGGTTCCTCCTGTTCCTCCTCCTGCCTACTCAAGGTTACCCCAAAAGAGAAACTTCCTGTTGCCACAATCCCAGTATCTTCTGCTCTTCCCCCTGTATATAGCAATTTCTGGGATGTGTGCTGCAATAGTCGAACTGATGCACTCTCTAGATCATGTGGCACTCTGGTTGAGGTGCCCACCTATAAACGATCTTTCAATCCAGTTTGCATAACCATTTACCTTTGCCTGTCCCTAGAGTCCCTTGGACGCACAGCCTGGCGATCTCTACACCTGGCGATATTGTTCAGTTGGCCTCTGCACCAGTTATGGCAGTCCAGCCCATGATCAGTGAGCTTCCTGCTTTTTCTTATTCAGGACCTTCTGTAACCTACCAACCTGGTCTCAGGGATTCACTGGCCTCTGCCCTGTCTGATGATCCTGTGCTGGATGTCCACCTCAACTTTGAGGGTCTGGGGGACCCTGCTCAGACTCCTGATGGTCTTCTCATGCCCTTACCCATTCCTAAGAAGCCTTTAGTCCTCAATAAGTCCTCTCTTCCTCTCCTTACCTCGGTTTTGGTCTCTGAGAATAATCTAAAGTACGAGGTTAGTCAAGTTCTGGATTCCCGGCACCGTAGAGGCATTCTTCAGTACCTCGTACATTGGAAAGGGTTTGGTCCTGAGAAGAGGTCTTAGATCACTGCATCTGAGATCTTTGCACCTCGTCTGTTGAGGAGGTTTCATCTGGAGTTTCCCTTTAAGCCTGGGCCCAGGCGGGGGAGGGGGAGCAGTAATCTTTCTCTGTCAGCTTACCTCATCTCATGTGTTCAGACTAAGAAGCCAGCCACTCTCACCTGGGTGTTTTTATAATCTAAGCATGGCTCCGCCCCCGGCCCTATCAGGGAACCCTATATTAACCTGTGCACTGCAAGTCAGCGGTGCTGATCAACCATTGTGTATTCATTGTGTTTTTGGCTTCCTGTTTCCTGCTTGCCGTGTGCTCTTCGATTGTCTCTGTTACTGACCTTGGCGTGTTCCCGACTATTCCTATCTGCTCGTGACCCTGACCTTTTGGCGTGTCCCCTGACTATCCCTGTTTGTCTGTGACCCTGAACCTTTGGCGTGTACTCTGTTGTTCCTGTTTGCTAGTTCCCCTGACCTCTGCCTTATTCCTTTACTATCCTTGTTGTTCCAGCCTGCTGCTTCCTTCTCCTGTAGTCTACCGTGAGAGTGAGCTATGAGACCCCAGAGGCCGCGACCTGGAGCCAGACTGCAGCGCAGTCCATCCCCAACACTAGAGGCTCTGGTGAATACCTGCTGGCTCTTAGACTCTGCGCCCTGGGGAATCTATGCTCTAGCTCCCACTGGGATCTGTATTAGTGATCCAGTAGACCTGCTTCCTGAACCTCCCTGGGTACAATCCGCAGCAGTCAGTCCTAGGGTCCACTATCTTAGGGGTGCACTTCCGACTCCTACAGAGTGCATCTGTCACCTGGTCTCAGGTGACCTGACAGCCATCCACATCTCTGCCCCCAGCTACATAACTAGCCTAGTCTCAAAATACCAACCTAATCGCCCTCTTCGTTCCTCCCAAGTCTTCCTGCTCTCTAGCTCCCTCATCACCTCCTCCCATATCCGCCTCCAGGACTTCTCCCGAGCCTCGCCCATCCTCTGGAATTCGCTACCCCAATCTGTCAGACTGTCTCCAAACTTATCCACTTTTAGGCGATCCCTGAAAACTTTCCTCTTCAGAGAAGCCTATCCTGCCTCCATCTAACAACTGCACTATTTTCTCTATTAGCTCATCCCCCACAGCTATTACCCTTTTGTATAACTAGACCCTCCCTCCTAGATTGTAAGCTCTAACAAGCAGGGCTCTCTGATTCTCCCCTGTATTGAATTGTATTGTAATTGTACTGTCTGCCCTAATGTTGTAAAGCGCTGCGTAAACTGTCAGCGCTATATAAATCCTGAATAATAATAATAATGATAATAATAATAATAATCACGGCCTGATCCAACCACAGCACTCCTGAACAGCAAACCACATGCCTTGTCTCACCGTCAGTTCAAACTTATGCTCTTCATAACTACAGCGGCAAAACAAACCATTGCGAAAGCTTGGAAATCTGATTGACTTTGTGTATTATCAGTCAAACATAGAGTTACTCAATCCAAACTGAAGCTATCTTTCTTGATAACGTATCCAAATTTGAAGCCTTCTGGAGCCCGTGGATTCAACATTTCCTACCACTGAGCTTTGATAACACATCATATTACTCAAATTTATATTTAATTAACTAGACTAGTGACCCCCTCTGAAGACACTACCCACTCCTTACCCTCTCATTCCCCTACCTCTATACTCATTCAGTTTTCTCCTCCTTTATTTAATAGCTTATTCTATTTACAGTTGTGCTCATAAATTTACATACCCTGGCAGAATTTATGATTTCTTGGCCATTTTTCAGAGAATATGAATGATAACACAAAAACATTTCTTTCACTCATGGTTAGTGTTTGGCTGAAGCCATTTATTATCAATCAACCGTGTTTACTCTTTTTAAATCATAATGACAACAGAAACTACCCAAATGACCCTGATCAAAAGTTTACATACCCTGGTGATTATGGCCTGACACGCACACAAGTTGACACAAAGGGGTTTGAATGGCTATTAAAGGTAACCATCCTCACCTGTGATCTGTTTGTTTGTAATTAGTGTGTGTGTGTATAAAAGGTCAATGAGTTTCTGGACTCCTGACAGACCCTTGCATCTTTCATCCAGTGCTGCACTGACGTTTCTGGATTCTGTGTCATGGGGAAAGCAAAAGAATTGTCAGAGGATCTGCGGGAAAAAGGTAGCTGAACTGTATAAAACAGGGAAGGGATATAATAAGATATCCAAGGAATTGAGAATGCCAATCAGCAGTGTTCAAACTCTAATCAAAAAGTGAAAAATGAGGGGTTCTGTTGAAACCAAACCACGGTCAGGTAGACCAACTAAAATCTGACAGCCTGTCAGAAACCATGAATAAGACTGAGACAGAAGTACAGTTAAATCACACTTGTTTAATAATAATAAAAAAGGTAAACAGAGTAAACGTTCTCAAAACAAAGCCAGAGTCCAGGAGCCAGAAGGAATGTCAGCCAAGCAAGTCTTAAACAGGAACACAGCGTCTCTAGAGATGTGACCAAGGCGAAGGCAGAGATCATCTGAACTGGACGACTTAAGTAGGCAGGACTGATGAGCAGGATATCATCAACAGGTGAGTCACTGTGGAGAGATAGGAGCTGGCAATTAGCCAACAGCTGAGCGGCCAGCTCAGAGAAAGAAGGGCTGAGCCCAGCCTTGACAGTACCCCCTCCTCAATGACCCTTCCCCCTCGGAGGACCACCAGGCTTGAGGGGAAAACGCCTATGGAAATCATAGAGGAGGACAGGGGCATGTACGTCCGAGGATGAGACCCAAGAGTGTTCTTCCGGACCGTACCCTTTCCAATGCACCAGGTACTGTACTGCAAAGAATACAGAAAGGCCCAATAAACCGAGGTGCAAACTTTAGAGAGGGAACACGAAGTCGGAGGTTGTGAGATGACAGCCAGACCCTGTCCCCAACCTGGTAGGAAGGTGCAGGCAGGAGTCTGCGGTCAGCATGGAGTCTGTACCTATCATTAGCATGTCGCAAAGCCTCTTGGACTTGTGCCCAAGTGGAACGAAGCTCTCTAACGCAGGAATACGCTGCAGAACAAATGAGTCATAAATGGGGACAATCGGGAAGCAGAATTCAAGGCACTATTGTGAGCAAACTCCGGCCACAGTAAGAGGTCTGAACAGTTGTTATGATGGTCAGAAATATAGCAACGTAGGAACTGCTCCAAGGACTGATTGGCTTGTTCTGCGGCCCCATTAGACTGCGGGTGATATGCAGAGGAAAAAGAAAGCTGATACCCCAACTGTGCACAAAAGGCTCGCCAGAACTGGGACACAAACTGACTACCCCTGTCCAAGACAATCACTTTGGGCAGCCCATGTAAGCGAAAGCTCTCCTGAGTAAAAATGGAAGCCATTTCCTTAGAAGCGGGCATCTTCTTAAGTGGAATGCAATGAGACATTTTCGAGTAAAGGTCAATCACCATAAGGATAACTGTGTTGCCCTGAGAGTTGGCTATCTCCACAATGAAATCCATAGACAGGTGGGTCCAGGGCCTCTCTCCATTGGGTATGGGTTGTAGGAGGCCCACTAGAAGGTGTTGTGGAGTCTTACTCTGAGCACACACGGAACAGGCAGCTACGAAGGTGGTTACATCAGCATGTAGACTAGGCCACCAGAATTGTTGGGAAATGGCCCAAAATAGTTGATTCTTCCTAGGGTGGCCAGCAGCCTTGGGAGAATGGTAAGTCTGGAGCATGGCAGTACGGAGACTCTCTGGAACAAAGCAGCGGTCACAAGGTTTCTCGGGAGGAGCATGGACCTGAGCAGCAAGAATTTTGTCACCCAAAGGAGAAGTGAGACTGGTGCGAACCATAGCCAGAATACGATCAGGAGGAATCACACGAACCAGAACCGACTCCATCTTGGAAGTGGAGGAAAATTGTGACAAAGCGTCAGCCCTTACATTCTTAGTACCAGATAAGAATGAGACAATGTAATTGAAACTAGACAAGAAAAGAGCCCATCGTGCCCTTCTGGGAGAGAGGCGTTTAGCCTCAGACAAGAATGTGAGATTCTTATGGTCAGTAAGAATGAGAACCGGCACAGTGGTACTTTCGAGGAGATGTCTCCATTCTTTCAGGCTTCAGGCTTAAACTTGGCTGCTCCTCCTTCGCGGAAACCCCAAACTGCTGGATAGGCCTTAAGTGTACCTAGCAGCCGGCATGCCTCCTGGATCGGCCTCAGGCTTCAGGCCTAGCAACCAGGAGCTTCTCAACACACACCCACCCAGGCAGCAGCTTCGGGCGGGAAGAACCCTGATCACCTGACTCCTCCCAAATAAATAGCCTATTCCAGCATACACAGCGGTTAAAGAAACTCCTGCTGATTGGCTGAGACAACCTATTTACCCTCACCTGGATTTTTTGTAATCCATCATTCTAATTCCAAAGGCAACAGTGCCACCTATTGACAGAAGAGAGAGACTAACTCAAACTCAGACTTAGGCAAATTTACACTGTTATACAAGCTGTATACTCACTCACAAATTTACATTGTAGCAAAGTGTCATTTCTTCAGTGTTGTCACATGAAAAGATAGAATAAAATATTTACAAAAATGTGAGGGATGTACTCACTATTGTGAGATTTATTTATTTATTTATATTTATATATATATTTTCTGCTATAAAACATATATATATATATATATATATATATATATATATTGTTTTTTCAATTGTTGGCCTTTTTGTTTATAGTGCATTAACTTTTGCGTAAACAAATATATGCTCTATTGGGAATACATATTGGCCAGAATTTATGAAGAAGTTTGATTTTTAATTTTATTTTATTGAATATGTTTCATAGCAGAAAATAATTAAAATATTGTTTTGGTTTTTTTTTCCAAAACTGTCAATCTTTTTTTTTTTTTTATAGCAAAAAACGATCAAATACCACTAAAAGAAAGCTCTATTTGTGGGGGAAAAGGGATATAATTTGGGTACAGTGTCGCACGACCGCGCAATTGTCAGTTAAAGTAACTCAGTGCCATATCGCAAAAAAAATGGCCTGGTTATGAAGGGTGGTAAATCTTCCGGAGGTCAAGTGGTTAATAAGCAAACCGGTGCACCCCTTACCTAACAGATGCTTTGTGCTCCCTTCATGTTTTGGACCTTCTTCTACATTATCTATTGGCAAGCTCAAATACACCAAGAAATTAGATAACTACGGACACAGCTTGACAGGTCTGCCCAAACTAAAATGAAAATTTTGACATTAGGTCAATAAATAACCGCTACCTGTAACACACAGGAATTGTATTAAACAGATATCTTTATTGTCAAAATGAAATAATATAAAAAAATACAACTTACATGAAAATAAAAAAATATTATTATCTTACAATAGTAATAAAAAGTGTGTCATATTTCATACAATGTAGTGCTGCTTTTCCTGTCCACAATTTTGTCACTGAGATAGGAAGTGAGAAAAATCCCCCCCTACAGAACAAGTGACATAAAAAAAAAAAAAAAAAAACACACACAAAAAAGAGGCACTAAACCTTTCTCATTGTATCCAAAATATAAGCTTTGTAGGGTTTCACTAAAAGCTAGTTGCAGATCAAGCTGGCCAGTCCTGGGTATGCATACACTGTCCAGTAGTGTCGGTGTCCTGTGGACTGTCTTGCAAGAACCCGGACACTAAGCAGTAGATGAAATGGATGACTGCTGTCTTGTACAGTATATCAGGATGCTTCCAGAAAAAACACATGATACAAATGTTATAAATTGAGTTGCAGTTCAATGAGTAAAAAAAGTGTAGCGCTGACAACTTTTATTTTTAGTCATCTGTATGTTATAAAAGAATGTAAGTTGATCTAGTGCCATCTAGTGGACAATTGAAAAGGTACAACACTTTTATGTTTCATGATTAAGAGAAGTGACATTGAAGTGATTGATTGTTTACTTCTGAACATTAACTATGACCTACCCACAATGCTCCTGGACAAGAGGAGAACTGAACTGTATTGTGGGAGAGTATAAAAGGTTTGGGAGCGGCCATTTTAGCTCTCTTGTTCCTGGGATGCGTGCCCTGCCAGTAGGACTCTGTGGGTGTGTGTCCCACAGGGTTGCAGCCTACCTTGTGAAAGAGCGGAGCAGCGGCAAGGATCCTGCCATCGTATTACAGTGTGCTGAAGCAGCAGAAGTGATTGTTCCGGAGACCCGTGGGGGGAGGTAACCGAGGACTCCTGGTCCTTAGTAAACGGAACAGTGTGATGGCGTGGTGGTGGCTCCATACGGACTGGGAACTGCTGAAACTGAGACATCCATCTGCCCGGATCCCGTGTGGTGAGAGGGTTAACACCCGGAACTTTGTTTAATACTACACACACTTAGGACGGTTACAGAGTATTGCTGGGACTGATAGTCCCACGGAACAAATTAAGTTGGAGAACATTACATTCGCATAGATTTTAGTATTCAAGAACTCATATTAGATGTTTGTCTTCTTCGTATAAGAACACTTAATCAATCTTCTGGATTATAATTGTCTTAGTGTATTACCTTACACTGCGCAACACCCAAGAAGAACCCTCTGTGGATTACAATTACAAATTTGTAGCTAGCGAAGATTGAAGACATCAAGACTATCTCTTTTATTGCAGGGCCCTGCATCTAGTTACTAAGAGTAGTGACTTTACAGTTTAGAGCAGGGGGAGCTCCCTGGTATAAATATATATTTAGGAATATTCTGTGTATGTTATCAATATTGTTATAACCATTTACTATACTGTTACACTACGTTGGTGTGATAGTGTAGTCACTGTGATAACTTTCTATATAAAATATATCATTTACTCAAAGAAAGAAGTCATTTTGGTCATTACAGAAGTTTGTGTGCAGTGTTGTTATTTCTCCTGCAGGTGGAGCTACAAGCACCCAGGTAGAGGTAAATATAAATATAAGTTATATTGTGGGTTAAAGTTGGTACTAATATCATTACAACACTGCACTACAGCTGTGTCAAGGGGATTAAACAACTTAAGAGGGGTGAATAGAACAGAGGACAGGCCCAATAATAAACCAGCAGCTCCACCGAGAGTTATTGCTACATAAGTATTTAATCCCCAAGCAAAACATGACTTAGTACTTGGTGGAGAAACCCTTGTTGGCAAGCACAGAGGTAAGACATTTCTTGTAGTTGGTGACCAGGTTTGCACACATCTCAGGAGGGATTTTGGTCCACTCTTCTTTACAGATCGCCTCTAAATCCTTAAGGTTTCTTGGCTGTCTCTTGGCAACTCAAAGTTTCATCTCCCTCCATACATTTTATAAAGGATTAAGGTCTGGAGACTGGCAAGACCACTCCATGACCTTAATGTGCTTCTTCTGGAGCCACTCCTTTGTTGCCTTGGGTCATTGTCATGCTGGAAGACCCATCTACAACCCATCTTCAGTGTTCTGGCTGAAGGAAGAAGGTTCTCATCCAAGATTTTACAATACATGTCTCTGTCCATTGGCCCCTCAGTGCTGCAAAGTTGGCCTGTATCTTTAGAAAAGAAACAGCCCCAAAGCACAATGTTTCCACTTCCGTGCTTGACTGTAGGGATGGTGTTCTTAGGGTCATAGTGAGATTTTTCTTCCTCCAACATGGCGAGTCAAGTTAATGCCATAGAGCTAAATTTTGGTCTCATCTGACCACAGCACTTTCTCCCAATCCTTCTCTGAATCATTTGGATGTTCACTGGCAACCTTCAGATGGTCCTGAATATGTGCTTTCTTGAGGAGGGGGACCTTGTGGGAGCTGCAGAATTTCAATCCATGGCGGCCTATTGTGTTACCAATGGTTTGTTTGGTGACCGTGGTCCCAACTGCCTTGAGATCATTCACAAGCTCCTCTAGTATAGTTCTGGGCTGATCCCTCACATTTCTCATGATCATCCGCACCCCATGAGGGGAAATCTTGCATGGAGCTCCAGACCGAGGGCGATTGGTGGTTATTTGTGTTTCTTCCATTTGCGAATAATTGCTCCAAAAGTTGTCTCCTTCTCACCAAGCTCCTTGTTGATGGTCTTGTAGCCCATTCCAGCCTTGTGCAGGTCTACAGTCTTGTCCCTGATGTCGTTTGACAGCTCTTTGGTTTTGCCCATGATGGTGAGGTTTGAATGGAGAAAGATTCTGTGGACAGGTGTCTTTTATACACATAACGAGTTGTCGTTAGGCGCACCTTCCTACATTGAAAGGACTAATCTGTGTACCTCATGAGCACCTACTGTAGCCAGTTTGTGGGAGTCAGAATTAGTGTTGGTTGGTAGGGGATCAAATACTTATTTTACTCACTGAACTGCAACTCAATTTATAACATTTGTATTGTGTGTTTTTTCCTGGATTTTTGGTTGATATTTTGTCTCTGTTATATAAAATACACCTATGATAAAAATTATAGACCCTCCATTTCTTCGTAGGAGGGCAAACTTACAAAATCTGCATCAAATTATTTTTTTCCACACTGTATTCCCAATTCTGCACTGCCCTATTCCACCGCTTATCATTCTGTACACTGTACTGTACATCACCTATTCCACACCTCCTCATTCTGTAATCTGAGCCATACTCTACTTGGTACCTCTACCCCCAGAGCTCTTATTTTTGGAGGGTACAGGTAGTGGTGGTGATGGTGGGGGGGGGGTTATTTCCAGAGGAGTATGTAGGGAAATTTACACAGAAACCTGCATACTGTTTGGCAATTCACTCTGATATTCTAAATGGGATCTGTCATGGCTCCTCCTGGTTGTATTGTCTTCTTTTGGGTTCCTTTTCTTCTATTTCCTCCATTTCCCCTATTTCTTCCATTTTCCCCATTTCTTCCATTTCTCCGATTTCTTTGATTTCACCCATTTCAACCTTTTCCTCCTAAAACAGAAGACTAGAACAATAAGCACCATAATACATATCACTGGCTTACATATCATAAGTTATCATGATTATCATAAAGAACAATGAATAGGGAACCTGGTGATGAAGCATCAGTGATGTTAATATTTAGAAAAATGCAATATTGGGTCCAAAAATACACTATAATACCAAAAGTACACAGACATGAACATTAATGGCATCCCAGTCTTAGTCCGTAGGGTTCAATTATGAGTTGGCCCACTGTTTGCAGCTATAACAGCTTCAACTCTTCTGGGAAGGCTGTTCACAAGGTTTAGGAGTGTGTCTATGGGAATGTTTGACCATTCTTCAAGAAGCGCATTTGTGAGGTCAGGCACTGATGTTGGATGAGGTCTGGCTCGCAGTCTCCACTCTACTTCACCCCAAAGGCGTCCTATCGGAATGAGGTCAGGATTTTGTGTACTCCAGTCAAGTTCCTCTATCCCAAACTCGCTCATCCATGTCTTTATGGACCTTGCTTTGTGCACTGGTGCGCAGTCATGTTGGAACAGGAAGGGGCCATCCCCAAACTGTTCCCACAATGTTGGGAGCATGAAAATGTCCAAAATGTCTTGGTATGCTGACGTCTTAAGAGTTCCCTTCACTGGAACCAAGGGGCCAAGCCCAACTGCTGAAAAACAACCCCACACCATCCATAATCCCCCCTCCACCAAATGATTTGGACCAGTGTACAAAGCAAGGTCCATAAAGACATAGATGAGCGTGTTTGGGGTGAAGGAATTTGACTGGCCTGCACAGAGTCCTGACCTCAACCCGATAGAACACATTTGGGATGAATTAGAGCAGAGACTGCAAGCCAGGAATTCTTGTCCAACATCATTGTCTGACCTCATAAATGCACTTCTGGAAGAATAGCCAAACATCCCCATAGACACCCCAACATTCCCATAGGCGTCCCAATACTTTTGACAATATAGTGTAGCTTCAGTTTCCCAAAGGTTTAACAAGAAAGCTAAGCAACTGAAGCTAAAGTTTTTTTTTCTTTTACAGCTTTAGCTACATGACTTACCTGTAATGATGTATGTCCCACGTTGTGCAGGTTGTTGGATTCTGTAGAAGTCTTCACTGCAGGGCTGCCCTGTCCTCTTCCTGGTGCTGGGCTACTGGCACTGTGGGGTGTTAACAACTTCAGGTCTCTGGACTCAGCTGCTCTAAAGATGGTCCAACATGGTTCACCCTCTCCTGCCCCCTCTTCCATTCACTGATTACACTACCTATAATACAATCTGTGAGCGTCTGTGAAAGTCTAATCAGTCACAGGATTCTCTATCCCAATGATAGATTGAGTTTTTTCAATTGAGCAGAGGGCAGGAGGGGGCATCTCCTCCTTGGATCACTTTTAGTGAAGCTGAGAACAGATATGCAATGCTGTTTACCCCCACGGTGCTGAAAATTCAGCAACAGGAAGAGGACAGGGCAGCTCTGCAATGCATTTCAGCAGGAAGAGAACAGGGAATCCTTTCAATTAAGTTCAGCAGCAGGAAGAGGACAGGGCAGCTCTGCAGTGGATTTCAGGAGCAGGAATAGGACAGGGCAGCTCTGCAGTGGATTTCAGGAGCAGGAATTGGACAGGGCAGCCCTGAAGTATAGTTCAGCAGCAGGAAGAGGACAGGGCAGCCCTGCGGTGAAGTGTTCAGCAGGAAGAAGAGGACAGGGCAGCCCTGCAGTGACATTCAGCAGCAAGAAGAGGACAGGGCAGCTCTGCAGTGAAGTTCAGCAGGGAGAAGAGGACAGGACAGCCCTGCAGTGACGTTCAAAAGCAAGAAAAGGACAGGGCAGCCCTGAAATGAAGATGGGGGGAGAGGTTTCCAGGACTAGGGGGCAGGAAGGGGTGGGCAGGGCTTTAACAATGTAATATGAGGGGGTGCAAAGGTCTCATAAAATAATTATGGGAAGTGGACAATGTATGTGCTGCTAATGCAAACCAATCTGATTGTAGCTTTTGATTTTTCTAACAAATATGGAATGATGGCAGCCAGTTCCTTGCTACAGTATAGGCAATATTATCACGTTGAGAAAAATGTTGTCATGTGCGGCAACTTATCTTAACCAACCCACTTTCATCAGATAGATATTGAAAGGATCAGATAGATATTGATAATGTCATGTCACTTACCGGAGGAGGTGAACGTACGGGTTTCGTGGTCTAAAAACAAATGGGATAAAGGTTAGCTGAAGAGTTGCCTTTGAACAGATATATATTTGTTAAGAGCTTATCAAAGTAAATAATTTTGGATTTAGGAAAAAAATATGGAGGAACCTTTGAAATAACTTTCTAGGCTCAGGGAATAATTATTATATCTACGGCTCACAGTAGCTTAGTGTGATGGTCACTAGTAAAGATGCTCCTTATATTCATGGTCTTTGGGAGGAATGTTTCTTACATTCATGGTCTTTGGAAAGAATGCTCTTTACCATCATAGTCTTTGGAAAGAATGCTCCTTACATTCATGGTCTTTGGAAAGAATGATCCTTCCATTCATGGTCTTTGGAAAGAACGCTCCTTACCGTCATGGTCTTTGTAAAGAATGTTCCTTACATTCATGGTCTTTGGAAAGAATGCTCTTTACATTCATGGTCTTTGGAAAGAATGCTGCTTACATTCATAGTCTTTGGAAAGAATGCTCTTTACATTCACGGTCTTTGGAAAGAATACTCCTTGCATTCATGGTCTTTGGAAAGAATGCTCTTTCCATTTGTGGTCTTTGGGAAGAATGCTCCTTACATTCATGGTCTTTGGAAAGAATGATCCTTCCATTCATGGTCTTTGGAAAGAATGCTCCTGACCGTCATGGTCTCTGGAAAGAATGCTCCTTACATTCATGGTCTTTGGAAGAATTCTCCTTACATTCATGGTCTTTGGAAAGAATGCTCCTTCCATTCATGGTCTTTGGGAAGAATGCTCTTTACATTCATGGTCTTTGGAAGAATGCTCCTTACATTTATGGTCTTTGAAAAGAATGCTGTTTACCGTCATGGTCTTTGGAAAGAATGTTCCTTACATTCATGGTCTTTAGAAAGAATGATCCTTATATTCATGATCTTTGGAAGAATGCTCCTTTTATTCATGGTCTTTGGAAAGAATGCCCCTTTCATTCATGGTCTTTGGGAAGAATGCTCCTTACATTCATGGCCTTTGGAAAGAATGATCCTTACATTCATGGTCTTTGGGAAGAATGCTCCTTGCATTCATGGTCTTCGAGAAGAATGCTCCTTAAATTAGGGCTGAAACAACTAATCGATTAATCGACAACTAATTGTTTATAAAAATAGTTGTCAACTATTTTCATAATCGATTAATCGGTCAGCCGATTAGTTGGCCTGCATACAGAATGCATTATTTGTTAACATATCCGGAAATACAGTGATGCACACATACAGCTCAGTATACCGTCCATACATGTCAGTAAGTGCCTAAGAACTTGTGAACATGCGAGGGGCAATGCCTCATGGGACATGTAGTCCTGGGCATGAAGTGAGTGGTTCTAAAGGCAGATGTTTTTTTACCTTACTATAGGGGCACTCTATACTATACTTTTATAGCTTGTTATTGGGGCACTCTGAAGGCAGGAGGAGCCAGAAGTATCGGTGGAGGACTTCAAAGGAGGAGGATAAGGGCTGCTTTGCGAAAAACCATTACACAGAGCAGGTAAGTATAACATGTTTGTTTAAAAAAAAAAATTGTACATGTCTTCAATAAAAGACTGAGCTTGGTATGTCTAGATCAGCCTTTCTCAACATTTTTAACATGGAGGAACCTTTTAAATAACTTTCCAGGCTCTGTGAATAATTATTATATCTTCGGCTCACAGTATCTTTGTGTGGTGGTCACTGGTAAAGATTCTTCATTCATGGTCTTTGGACAGATTGCTCCTTACCGTCATGGTCTTTGGAAAGAATGCTCCTTCCATTCATGGTCTTTGGGAAGAATGCTCCTTACATTGATGGTCTTTGGAAAGAATGCTCCTTCCATTCATGGTCTTTGGGAAGAATGCTCCTTACATTCATAATCTTTGGGAAGAATGCTCCTTTCTTCGAGAAGAATGCTTCTTAAATTCATGGACTTTCGAAAAAATGCTCTTTATATTCATGGTCTTTGAAAAGAATGCTCCTTACATTCATAGTCTTCAGGAAGAATGCTCCTTGCATTCATGGTCTTTGAGAAGAATGTGCCTTAAATTTGTAGACATTGGAAAGAATTATCTTCTTACAGATAGCTAAAAAGATCAGTGGTGACAGTGGGAACTCTGGGAGGCAGAAGTTGCTCATTGCTCAAGGAAACCTTAGCAACATATGGAAGAAACCTATGGTTCTATGGAACTCTGGTTGAGAAAGGCTGGTCATATTTGTTATTACAGTTTGAACAGTCATAGGTAGATACTTAAACATGTGTGAGAAATATTTCTTCAATATGTTGATAATTCTTCGCATATGAAGCAAGCAGTGGTGGCTGGTGAAGTTTTAAGATGGGGGGGTGCTAGACCCCGCCCACCCTTTTGACCCCTCCCACTTCTCATAAGCCACACCCCTTATAGAATCCACCCACTCCGTCCGCTGTAGTACATCATATACCAGGCTGTATATTATACACAGGGCTCTGTACATCATATACCAGGCTCTACATTATATACAGGGCTCTGTACATCATATACCAGGCTGTACATTATACACAGGGCTCTGTACATCATATACCAGGCTCTACATTATATACAGGGCTCTGTACATCATATACCAGGCTCTACATTATACACAGGACTCTAATGACACATCAATCTGTCTCACAGCCCATCAGGGACAGAGGGATGATGGGTGGGATGGGATCAGGGACAGAGGGATGGTGGGTGGGATGGGATCAGGGACAGAAGGATGATGGGTGGGATAGGATCAGGGACTGAGGTATGGGATCAGGGACAGAGGGATGGTGGGTGGGATGGGATCAGGGACAGAGGGATGGTGGGTGGGATAGGATCAGGGACAGAGGGTGGGATCAGGGACAGAGGGATGGTGGGTGGGATGGGATCAGGGACAGAGGGATGGTGTCAGGGACAGAGGAATGGGATCAGGGACAGAGGGATGGTGGGTGGGGACAGAGGGATGGTGGGTGGGATGGGATCAGGGACAGAGGGATGGGGGATTAGGGACAGAGGGATGGGATCAGGGACAGAGGGATGGGATCAGGGACAGAGGGATGGTGGGTGGGATGGGATGAGGGACAGTGGGATGGGATCAGGGACAGAGGGATGGTGGGTGGGATGGGATCAGGAACAGAGGAATAGTGGGTGGGATAGGATCAGGGACCGGATCAGGGACAGAGGTATGGTGGTGGGGTGGGATCAGGGACAGAGGGATGGGATCAGGGACAGAGGGATGGTGGTGGGGTGGGATCAGGGACAGAGGGATGGTGGGTGGGATGGGATCAGGGACAGAGGGATGGGATCAGGGACAGAGGGATGGTGGGTGGGATGGGATCAGGAACAGAGGGATGGGATCAGGGACAGAGGGATGGTGGGTGGGATGGGATCAGGGACAGAGGGATGGGATCAGGGACAGAGGGATGGTGGGTGGGATGGGGTCAGGGACAGAGGGATGGGATCAGGGACAGAGAGATGGTGGGTGGGATGGGATCAGGGACAGAGGGATGGGATCAGGGACAGAGGGATGGTGGGTGGGATGGGATCAGGGACAGAGGGATGGGATCAGGGACAGAGGGATGGTGGGTGGGATAGGATCAGGGACAGAGGGATGGGATCAGGGACAGAGGGATGGTGGGTGGGATGGGATCAGGGACAGAGGGATGGTGGTGGGGTGGGATCAGGGACAGAGGGATGGGATCAGGGACAGAGGGATGGTGGGTGGGATGGGATCAGGGACAGAGGGATGGGATCAGGGACAAAGGGATGGTGGGTGGGATGGGATCAGGGACAGAGGGATGGGATCAGGGACAGAGGGATGGTGGGTGGGATGGGATCAGGGACAGAGGGATGGGATCTGGGACAGAGGGATGGTGGGTGGGATGGGATCAGGGACAGAGGGATGGTGGGTGGGATGGGATCAGGGACAGAGGGATGGGGTCAGGGACAGAGGGATGGTGGGTGGGATGGGATCAGGGACAGAGGGATGGTGGTGGGGTGGGATCAGGGACAGAGGGATGGGATCAGGGACAAAGGGATGGGATCAGGGACAGAGGGATGGTGGTGGATGGGGAAGGGGGGTGGGGGGGTGGAAGTATTACTCACTTGCTCTTAGTTTCAGTCAATTCCCTCTCCCTGCTCAGTGTTCTCAGTCTGGACTCACAGTGCCTCCAGTAATGGCTCTCCTGACATGGGGACAATGTCTGCACATCTCACTAGGGGGATAGTTCGCCCCCCTTCACTGGACTGACCTGGCTGATTTTCTCCTCCACTCCAGTTTCTTCCTCCCGAGTCCCGACATGTATCTGCTTAGAGGAATGGGCGGAGCTGCTATACCAGTCAGTCAGTGCTCACTCAGGCACAGTTTACATGACTGTTTGTTTCCTGTAGCTAGAAACAGCGTGCAGCGCCCCACCCCCAGAGTACTTACTTTCAGCTCCGCTCCATGCAAAGAACGGAGCTGCCAACGTCACTTCCTGGTTTCACGAAACCCGGAAGTTACAGTGAAATGTATACCACAATGCTCCCGCCTGTAGTGATTCTACGGGCGGAAGCTAATCGGCGTTTTCGATTGCTCCACAAGGCGGGTTGAAAGCCCGCAAATGAAGCGCCGCAAATGAAGCACCACGTCTGCAATCTCGTGATTGCATTGATGTGGCGCTTCCCATAGTGCACTGTGTCCGGCGCCACAGTGCACTTAGTTAAAGGACATTTTTTTTTTTATTTTTTTTTTCTTAAAGGGGCCGTTTTAAAAAATATTTTTTTTTTTTTCATTTTTTTTTTCTGGTTACTACAGGAAGGGGGGGGGGGGGGATGCGGCGTCCGGGCGCCCCATACAGACGGGCCGCCCCTGGAAGCAAGTAAAGAGAATGGGTTTAACTTACCTTACATCTTCTATAAATTGCACAGACGATTATACCCAAGTATATGCAGATCAATATCCCACTGGAAACCATGATTTCGTTTAAGATGTATTCACCAAAATTGAAATTTTCTTTGTGAGTTTCTATATTTGGAACAAAACACATAATAGACATATAAAATACATCTCTAAGAAACTGCAGGCTCAGATTTTAAAAGGTCTAGCTGAAACAATGGATGAAATGTGTACTTTGAAGACCTGTCCATGTCTTCCTTCCTGTTTTATAGGTGACTGACTGACATGGTAGCCAAACAGCAGATATAGCCCATCAAAAATCAGTAAGGATGACAGGTCCATCAGTTGGACCACATTGATTGTCATCAAGGAACATCCGCACCTGTTTCCAGAGGCTATATGCTTTTCTACAGTTTTTACCAGTTTTTCATTACCACATTGAACAGATAATTACATTTTATTTTTTATTTTATTAAGATCACATTTTTATTATGTACATATTTTAAATTCTTTATTTTAGGCACAGCATGTCACATAAATGTCAAGGCTTAATAAACAGCATAACAAAATGACTTTAATATTGTGAACAGAGGTATATCCATTACATCAAGCATAGCATTTTCACCCACATCCCAGCTTATTAAAGTATTACTAAACCCACAACAGTAAAATCAGTCTGTATATACAGTAAAGCATGTTTGTTATACTCACTGTGGAACCTAAGGGGTTATTCCTGCACAAAATCCACGTTTCGTCATCGACGTTTTCAGATGGCGCCGCCTTTGAGACGTCGATGACGAAACGCGCAAGGTGGGGCTACGCACTTACGTCACTTCTGTTACAGAGACAGGGAGCTTGGAACGCAGCTGGACCGCACGCTGCGAAACAGCTCTTCCTGGTTACCTATCGCCCATAGCTCTAGTGTTTTTTAGCTTTTATAAGACGTTCCTTTGGTTCTTCTTATGTTTTTTAATAAAAGCATTTTTTACTATAATACTACACTATGGGAGTTTTATCTCTTCCAGTGAGGATTTATCCCTGAAGAAAAACCGCCCCCCCTTCTTTGGATATGGTGGTAGAGGCTGTGCTGTGTGACTGACTGATCCGGACGTCCCGCTTTAGTGGAAACACGGACCATTGGCAGAGGGACCACAGGAGACTATCCATGAAGACCACCTTTGATGTTCCTTAATGCCTGTCACCCCCGTAGGAGTATGAGGAGCTGGTGAGTGGGGAACCATAGGGGGAGCACAGAAGTCACTGGTCAACTTGAGCACAAGAGTCACCAGCAGTTTGAACTGTTTTATAGCAAACCTTTTTTGCAACACCTTTTCTTTTTGCAACACAGTTTTTCAACATTTCAGTGTTTATCATTTTTTGGATAATTTTGGGGATTTTTTTGGTGTTTAATTTATATTATATATATTTATGCCTACTACACTGGACTTGATATTATGCACATCTGGTACAGATTGATACACTATTGTTCATATGTCTAACATTATAATTGAGTGGTATCACTGAGTTCTAAATGATATGTTTTAGTATTATAATTTTTATTTGTAAAGGGGTATCACTTATTGTGCATCACAGTGGATGTTTTGCACTTTTTGTTACACATTTAGTTCACTTAATTTTAAATAGGGAGCGCCATTCACCCCATCTTTCACTTTCTTCACATAGATAAATTTAGGCAGGGTTGGCTAGCAGCCAGTCTTGCTTGTTTTGGTTTGTGTGGGCTGGGAGTGGCACAGCGTAAAGCAGCTGGTGACTCACAGGCAGCATCACTGAAACCTCCCGCTTCCTTCGAGAAGGATCTAGAAGGAGAGGAGGGGAGGAGAGGTGGAGCTGCCTGGGGTGTTTTACGGAGCCCTGACCTATCCCCAACCTGGATTGGCAGGGGGCAGGCATAAACACCCAGGGTCAGCCCAGCTGGGGAGGAGTTGTTGGAGTTGTTCAGAGCTTGAAGATGGAGTGCTAGGCTGTTGGGGACCTTTGAGGGAACTCCCCAGTCTGCCGGGCAAGTCTTCAAGGAGACTAACAGCTGGTCACAGCCAGGAGGGCTGGTGAGTGACATGTGCAGTCAGGAGGACTGGGAAGGCACGCCTGAGAGGACTGGGAGCATGCAGTCTGGGATGGATGAAGAGCCAGCAGGATGGATTGTAATGTCATAGGCAGTGAAGTCGGGCAGCTGCAGCCAGGAGGGCTGGCAGGGCCTTAAGAGGGCTGACTGGGAGCAGTAGTCCATCTAGGGATAACTCGCACAGAACTTTTCTCTACACTTAAAGGGGCCCGTGGTCCCTGCCTGCAAAAGGCAGTTCTAAAAGGCCTGACTGTTTCAGTGTTACGCCCAACTATCAAAACCATGCGCTAGCTGACCCTTTGAGCAAGATGTCGTACACAAGGAAGTGAGTGCAATAGTCTGCAAGCAAGTTTGTGCAGGAGGAGTCTGGAATAGTGAGATGTACAAGGAGTGTACATAGTTCATCCCGATTGATTGATATACAATCCGCCAATTGTTTGTTCCATAATTCTCTGGGCATCCCATATTTCCTTTACCCCATCCAAGTTAAATTCCGTCAATAAAATAAACAAAAACAAGCCCATGAACTGTTCATTGTTGCAAATGTACCGGGAAGTAAGTGCCGGGCTGGGCAGGGTGACAGGTGGACCACAACTTTCACAGCCCCTACTGGGGTACCGCTATATGTACGTTTAGGAGATACTGTATTTACTGTACCTAAAGGTAAGCCGTATTATAGGCTTACCTGTAGGTAAAAATCATACAAGGGAATTTACTCTCACTTTAAGATGAAACCACAGGCAGACATAAAAAATAAATAGTTGAAAAAAACACATAAATGTATTGCTTTATCTGCCAAAAGATTTGTCATTTTGGCTAGATATTCAACTTCCCATTTTAGCAGTGCTGTTTTTCTCAGGTCAGCTCCCTGTTTATTGGACAGAGATGATGGGACTGATATACAGTGCCTTGAAAAAGTATTCATATCCCTTGAAATTTTCCACATTTTGTCTTGTTATAACTAAAAACATAAATGGATTATATTGGGATTTTATGTGATAGACCAACAAAAAGTGGCACATAATTGTGAAGTGGAAGGAAAAATGATAAATGGTTTTCAATTTTTTTTACAAATAAATCTGTGAAAAGTGTGGCGTGCATTTGTATTCAGCTCCCTTTACTCTGATACCCCTAACTAAAATCTACTGGATTGCCAGTTGCCTTCAGAAGTCACCTAATTAGTTTTCTTGTAAAAAAAAAAGAAGTCACCTAATTAGTAGAGTCCACCTGTGTGTAATTGAATCTCACTATAAATACAGCTGTTTTGTGAAGTCCACAGAGGTTTGTTAGAGAACATTAGTAAACAAACAGCATCATGAAGGCCAAGGAACACACCAGACAGGTCAGGGATAAAGTTGTGGAGAAGTTTAAAGCAAGGTTAGGTTATAAAAATATATCCCAAGGTTTGAACATCTCACGAAACACTGTTCAATCCATCATCTGAAAATGGAAAGAGTATGGCACAACTGTAAACCTACCAAGACATGGCCATCCACCTAAACTGACAGGCTGGGCAAGGAGAGCATTCATCACAGAAGCAGCCAAGAGGTCCATGGTAACTCTGGAGGAGCTGCAGAGATCCAGCTCAGGTGGGAGAATCTGTCCACAGGACAACTATTAGTCGGGCACTCCACAAATCTGGCCTTTATGGAAGAGTGGCAAGAAGAAAGCCATTGTTGAAAGAAAGACATAAGAAGTCCTGTTTGCAGTTTGCGAGAAGCCATGTGGGGGACACAGCAAACATGTGGAAGAAGGTGCTCTGGTCAGATGAGACCAAAATTTTACTTTTTGGACTAAAAGCAAAACACTATGTGTGGCGGAAAACTAACACTATATATACAGCGCTTACAGTAATGATAGTGATCAAAAACAACCAAACAAAAAAGTCAATATAAAACACACAGTCTCTTGCAACGTGCTAAAGTGTTCCAAATGAATAGAAAGTGCTGAAGTGCTCCATATATATTGCTGTGCTGTGTGCCACATTCCCCTCTTGTGACCCCACTCACCAGAAACAATGGACCCTCAGCTTTGCAGTCTGGGGGTCAAACACGCTGTGATCTGGTGATCTGGTGTTGGTAGGGTAAACTCTAGGACTCCTCAGAAGGCTCTCCACACATAGAAAGGTCTTGGGGGTGACCAAAAAGATCCACCAGGCTTGATATAAACAAAATAGAGGCTGATAGTGAAGTACCGTTGAAATTCAGATTTATTGCGCAATCAAAGTGCCACTTATAAGATTGCTGGTAAAACAGGCAAAGGACAGAGAATTAACTCATTCGGGTTCGCCGCAAATCGGCGTGCGTTTCACGGAGGGCGGAAGTAGCATTAATGGTTGGAAAAACGGGAAATGCGTCAACGCGTTTTGCCCCTCCTCCAGGGCATCATCAAGGACATCACTTCCGGTTTTACGTACTCAATTTTATATCCGAGGAGCGGTACCTCCTCTCTCATTAACCAATGAAATGTGACCAATTCCAATGGGTGTACAAGCGCCAACTTCCTCTACCCAAATGGTATCAGTTCCTGTTTACATTTCACATGTAAGATTCATTAAAAAACTCTTAGTATACATCATGGATCCTTTCCACATAATATACAATAAAATTTGATATAAAAATATAAAAATTATCTATATAGTAGAAGAGAAAAATAAATGAATACAAAGAAAATAACAAAAAATAAAAGAAAATAAGAATGAAAATAAAAATTAAAAGATAATAAAATAAATATAAAATAAAAATGAAAATAAATATATATTAAAAATGAAAAACAAATAAAAATAAATATAAATTAAAAAAAAAAAAATTGAAAAGATAAAAATATAGTGCAACGCCTCTATTCAAATTGTACCAGTGGAAAGAAAAACTCAAACGATATTAATTCTACCAATTTGATAGAAAACAATTCAAATCAAGTTCTATGTTCAAGCCAAATGGACTCATAGTACCAATCCTATGGATCGATTTGGTTTCATTTTGGGAAATGGCCTTCTTGAGATTAGACCCTCTCCAATGCGCCTCTACCTTGTCAGTTCCAAAAAAGGTCAACCCTCTTGGGTCTTTATTGTGGAACAAAAATGATTGGACAAACTGTGATGCTTAAAACCCTTAAAACCCTTTTTGATTTTATTGACACATTCTCTCAACCTTATCCCCAGCCTCCTTGTGGTTCTCCCTACATATTGGAGACCACAAGGACAGGACAGCAGATAGATGACATGTGTGGTTCCACAAGTAATGAATGTCCTGTCCTTGTGGTCTCCAATATGTAGAGAGGACCACAAGGAGGCTGGGGATAAGGTTGAGAGAACATGTCAAAAAAATCAAAAAGGGTTTTAAGTATCACAGTTTGTCCAATCATTTAGACTGTTCCAATATAGAGACCCAAGAGGGTTGACCTTGTGTGGAATTGACAGGGTAAAGGCGCATTGGAGAGGGTCTAACCTTGTTAACTCATTATACACTAATATCCAACAACATCATGCATTGGAAGCAGTTAGATGGGCCCTGGGGAAGACTGACACAAACAGAAGGAGTTTCTATTACAGGCACTTGACCTGGCTAGACAGAAGAAGAGTGTAGCCATGGGGGCTAAATATGCCCCGTCAGTGGCAAAACTTTTCATGAGCCGGTGGGAGAAGGAAGCCATCTACGACAAAAACATACCAGAATTAAAATTCTACAAAAGATATATAGATGACATCCTGATTGTGTGGGCAGGATCACATGAATCATTTTGTAATTTGGAGGACAATTCCTATGGCATCTCTTTTTCCAAAACTTCTGGTTATGAAGCGGTCAACTTCCTGGATCTTTTCATATACAAAGAGAATGGCAAATTACAAACCCGGACGTATTTTAAAAATGTCGATAGAAATGGTTACATCCGATAGGGAGTTGTCACCATCCAAGATGGTTAGGTGGTGTTCCCAAAAGCCAGATGCTGAGGGTGAGAAGGAATTGCGATAAGAGAGAGGATTATAATGCACAGACTGAAATAATTTTAGAAAGATTTCATGAAAAGGGTTACAATCTCAAAGATTTAAAGAGAACAAAAGAAACAATAAGAGATAGGGAGCATCTATTTAAGAAAAAATAAAATGAAAGAAGGGACTATGGGATGGTTTTTATGACAGGATACATCCGACAATAGTAATTAGAGAACATTGGCCCCTGTTACTAAAGGATAGAGAGTTGAAAAGTATTTTACCAGGTAAATCACAGTCTATTTATATCAAACCGCTAACGTTATGGTTGAAGTTGGCACATAATGTAAGTAATCCCCCTTAAAAGTCCTGTACTTTTTTAGATCAAACAGGATTTTTTTAGCTGTGGAAAATGTGTAATTTGTAGAACCTCCAAGCATAGGAAAAGAGACTATGCATTTTGAGTCTAACTCCCAAGGGAGATCCTTTGAGATTAAGAAATTCATTACTTGTGGAACCACACATGTCAGCTATCTCCTGTCCTGTCCTTGTGGTCTCCAATATGTAGGGAGGACCACAAGGAGGCTGAGGATAAGGTTGAGAGAACATGTCAATAAAATCAAAAAGGGTTTTAAGCTTTACAGTTTGTCCAATCATTTTAGACTGTTCCACAATAGAGACCCAAGAGGGTTGACCTTTTGTGGAATTGACAAGGTAGAGGCGCATTGGAGAGGGTCTAATCTCAAGAAGGCCATTTCCCAGAATGAAACCCAATGGATCCATAGGCTTGGTACTATGAGTCCATTTGACTTGAACATAGAACTTGATTTGAATTGTTTCCTATCAAATTGGTAGAATTAATATCATTTGATGAGTTCTTCTTTCCACTGGTACAATTTGAATAGAGGCGTTACACTATATTTTTATCCTTATCCTTGTCTTTATTTTCATTTTCATTTTTTATTTTTATTTTCATTTATATTAATTTTTATTTTATTTTTATTTTATTTCATTTTCATTTTTGTGACTGAATTTAAACCTCTAGAGATAAGTGGAATAAATAGTAGCGCTCAAAAATAAAAAATGAAGAAATAAAAATAAAACTGAAAAATAAAAATGTGCTAATGAAATCAATAATCTAAATGAGCAGTAAAGTATATATGTGTGAATATTGACAATAATACCCTCATTGAAAATCAGTCACAATATGAATGTGATCTGACAAAAAAAGTTATTGGTGAACACTTATTGGTGGAATATTTATAATTTATGAACTTTATGTCAACACTTCATTAATTATTTTCACATCTGTCACAGGGTGTGTTGTTTTGATTATTGTGTGATATGATGTGTTTGCTCACAGTGTTCACCAATAACTTTTTTTGTTAGAATATATTCACATGACATGAACTTTATGTTAAGACTTCATTTATCATTTTCACATCTGCCACAGGGTGTGTTGTTTTGAACATTATGTGATAGGATGTGTTTGCTCACAGTGTTCACCAATAACTTTTTTTGTTAGAATACTTTTTTTGTTAGAATATATTCACATGACTTGAATTTAATTGGTGGAATATTTATAATTTATGAACTTTATGTCAACACTTCATTAATTATTTTCACATCTGTCACAGGGTGTGTTGTTTTGATTATTATGTGATATGATGTGTTTGCTCACAGTGTTCACCAATAACTTTTTTTGTTAGAATATATTCACATGACATGAACTTTATGTTAAGACTTCATTTATCATTTTCACATCTGCCACAGGGTGTGTTGCTTTGAACATTATGTGATAGGATGTGTTTGCTCACAGTGTTCACCAATAACTTTTTTTGTTAGAATACTTTTTTTGTTAGAATATATTCACATGACTTGAATTATATGTTAAGATTTCATTTATCATTTTCACATCTGCCACAGGGTGTGTTGCTTTGAACATTATGTGATAGGATGTGTTTGCTCACAGTGTTCACCAATAACTTTTTTTGTCAGATCACATTCATATTGTGACTGATTTTCAATGAGGGTATTATTGTCAATATTCACACATATATACTTTACTGCTCATTTAGATTGATTATTGATTTCATTAGCACATTTTTATTTTTATTTTTCATTTTTATTTTCATTTTTTCATATTTTATTTTTGAGCGCTACTATTTATTCCACTTATTTCTAGAGGTTTAAATTCAGTCACATATTTGTTACATAGTGGCAGCTATAATTTATTTAAATGATACTTTTTTCACTTACTCAGAAGCGCAGTGGAGGTATCACAGGGTGTAGGGCGTTAGCTTGTGAACCATCAGTAAGAAGGGTCACTGGTTCGAATCCCGACCATGACACTACCTGCCTGGAGTTTGCATGTTCTCCCTGTGTCTGTGTATCCTCTGGGTACTCCGGTTTCTTCCCACACTCCAAAGACATGCTGGTAGGCTAATTGTATCCTGTCTAAATTGTCCCTAGTATGTATGAATGTGAGTTAGGGACCTTAGATTGTAAGCTCCTTGAGGGTATAGGGACTGATGTGAATGTATAATATATATGTAAAGCGCTGCGTAAATTGACAGCGCTATATAAGTACCTGAAATAAATAAATAAATCAGATGTTTATTTTAATTTTTATCTTTATTTTTCATTTATTTTTATTATTTTTTCATTCTCATTTTATTTTATGTTTTGCTTTTTTCTTTGTATTAATTAATTTTTCTCTTCATCTTTTTTCTTTATTTTGAGTTTTACATTTAATAAAATCTATTTATACTATATAGATAATTTTTATATCAAATGTTATTATATGGAAAGGATCCATGATGTATACTAAGAGTTTTTCAATGAATCGTATATGTGAAATGTAAACAGGAAGCAATGTCATTTGGGTAGAGGAAGTTGGCGTTTGTACACCCATTGGAATTGATCACATTCTATTGGTTAATAAGAGAGGACGTACCTGTCAGAATCTGGACTGGAACCTGGGACATCAGCTGTTGCTGGCAATGAATCGTCACACTGAGCTATCTGAGATGCTGGGCAGGGCCTTGTCGGATCCTTTGGACAACCCTGCCATGTCTCTGCACGTCCTCTTTGCCAGAATATTGTGCTATCTCCAGCCAGTATCTCGCTCCTGTCTTCCCTGCTGCCGTCCATATCTGCTACAGCTCATTATTAGGGATGAGCTTCGAGTTCGAGTCGAACTCATGTTCGACTCGAACACTGGCTGTTCGCAAGTTCGCCAAACAGCGAACAATTTGGGGTGTTCACGGCAAATTCGAATGCCGCGGAACACCCTTTAAAAGTCTATGGGAGAAATCAAAAGTGCTAATTTTAAAGGCTTATATGCAAGTTATTGTCATAAAAAGTGTTTGGGGACCTGGGTCCTGCCCCAGGGGACATGGATCAATGCAAAAAAAAGTTTTAAAAACGGCCGTTTTTTCAGGAGCAGTGATTTTAATAATGCTTAAAGTCAAACAATAAAAGTGTAATATCCCTTTAAATTTCGTAGCTGGGGGGTGTCTATAGTATGCCTGTAAAGGGACGCATGTTTCCCGTGTTTAGAACAAACTGACAGCAAAATGACATTTCGAAGGAAAAAAAGCCATTTAAAACTACCCGCGGCTATTGCATTGCCGACAATACACAGTCCCCCTAAATTCCATACAAGGCCCTTCAGGTCTGGTATGGATATTAAGGGGAACCCCGGCCAAAATGTAAAAAAAAAATGACGTGGGGTTTCCCCAAAAATCCATACCAGACCCTTATCCGAGCACGCAACCTGGCAGGCCGCAGGAAAAGTGGGGGGGGGGACGAGAGAGTGTGGCCCCCCCCTCCTGAACCGTACCAGGCCACATGCCCTCAACATTGGGAGGGAGCTTTGGAGTAGCCCCCCAAAACACCTTGTCCCCATGTTGATGAGGACAAGGGCCTCATCCCCACAACCCTGGCCGGTGGTTGTGGGGGTCTGCGGGCGGGGGGCTTATCGGAATCTGGAAGCCCCCTTTAAGAAGGGGACCCCCAGATCTCGGCCCTCCCCCCTGTGTGAAATGGTAAGGGGGTACTTACCCCTACCATTTCACTAAAAAACTGTCAAAAATGTTAAAAATGACGAGAGACAGTTTTTGACAATTCCTTTATTTAAATGCTTCTTCTTTCTTCTATCTTCCTTCATCTTCTTCTTCTGGTTCTTCTGGCTCTTCTGGTTCTTCCTCCGGCGTTCTCGTCCAGCATCTCCTCCGCGGCATCTTCTATCTTCTTCTCCTCAGGCCGCTCCGCACCCATGGCATGGGGGGAGGCTCACGCTCTTCTCTTCATCTTCTTCTTCTCTTCTTCATTTTCTTCTCCGGGCCGCTCCGCACCCATGCTGGCATGGAGGGAGGCTCTCGCTGTGTGACAGCGTCTCCTCGACTGACGGTTCTTAAATAATGGGGGGCGGGGCCACCCGGTGACCCCGCCCCCCTCTGACGCACGGGACATGACGGGACTTCCCTGTGGCATTCCCCGTGATGTCACAGGGAAGTCCCGTCAAGTCACCATGCGTGCTCGGATAAGGGTCTGGTATGGAATTTAGGGGGAACCCCACGTCATTTTTTTTTTAAATTTTGGCCGGGGTTCCCCTTAATATCCATACCAGACCTGAAGGGCCTTGTATGGAATTTAGGGGGACTCCCACGTCATTTTTTTTTTTTAATTTTGGTTCGGGGTTGCCCTATGGGGAATTCCCATGCTGTTTTATCAATGAACTTCTATGTGTATTGTCGGCAATGCAATAGCCGCGGGTAGTTTTAAATGGCTTTTTTTCCTTCGAAATGTCATTTTGCTGTCAGACTGTTCTAAACACGGGAAACATGCGCCCCTTTACAGGCATACTATAGACACCCCCCAGCTATGAAATTTAAAGGGATATTACACTTTTATTGTTTGACTTTAAGCATTATTAAAATCACTGCTCCTGAAAAAACAGCCGTTTTTAAAACTTTTTTTTGCATTGATCCATGTCCCCTGGGGCAGGACCCGTGTCCCATAGACTTTAACGGTGTTTGCGTGTTCGAACAAACTTTTTTCCTGTTCGCATGTTCTAGTGCGAACCGAACAGGGGGGTGTTCGGCTCATCCCTACTCATTATCGACTCTTGGCCTCCTTCTGCCTGATCCCAACCTGCAACTACTCCTTACCGACCTTTTGGCTTGTTTACTGACCACGCTTCTGTTTGATCCTTACCTACTTATCCGCTCCTGGACCTCAGCTTGCTCACCTCCTCATGGAGCGATCCTGAGGACTGTGGTCTGGTACTAACATGCAGCAAAATCTCCACCATCAGGAGCTCTGGTGAACACCAGTTAGTACTTAGACTCCTCACCTTTTTTCACTTACTCAGAAGCGCAGTGGAGGTATCATAGGGTGTAGGGCGTTAGCTTGTGAACCATCAGGTGTTCATTTTAATTTTTATCTTTATTTTTCATTTATTTTTATTACTTTTTCATTCTCATTTTATTTTATGTTTTGCTTTTTTCTTTGTATTAATTAATTTTTCTCTTCATCTTTTTTCTTTATTTTGAGTTTTACATTTAATAAAATCTATTTATACTATATAGATAATTTTTATATCAAATGTTATTATATATTATGTGGAAAGGATCCATGATGTATACTAAGAGTTTTTCAATGAATCGTACATGTGAAATGTAAACAGGAAGCAATGTCATTTGGGTAGAGGAAGTTGGCGTTTGTACACCCATTGGAATTGATCACATTCTATTGGTTAATAAGAGAGGACGTACCTGTCAGAACCTGGGACATCAGCTGTCGCTGGCAATGAATCTTCACACTGAGCTATCTGAGATACTGGACAGTGCCTTGTCGGATCCTTTGGACAACCCTGCCATGTCTCTGCACGTCCTCTTTGCCAGAATATTGTGCTATCTCTAGCCAGTATCTCGCTCCTGTCTTCCCTGCTGCCGTCCATATTTGCTACAGCTCATTATCGACTCTTGGCTTCCTTCTGCCTGATCCCAACCTGCAACTACTCGTTACCGACCTTTTGGCTTGTTTACTGACCACGCTTCTGTTTGATCCTTACCTGCTTATCTGCTCCTGGACCTCAGCTTGCTCACCTCCTCATGGGGCGATCCTGAGGACTGTGGTCTGGTACTAACAGGCAGCAAAATCTCCACCATCAGGCGCTCTGGTGAACACCGGTTAGTACTTAGACTCCTTACCTCAGGTGAACCTGCGTTATCTGCCAGGGTGACTGCCTGTGTACCTATCCTGCTGATTGGTGGTAGTCCTGCAACTGCTATAGCAACTGGTCTTTGAGCCTGACCCCTGATCGTGACAGTATCGCTCCTCAGGTATAAAATTGATTGCGTAAAACCTGAAGTGATGTCCTTGATGACGCCCTGGAGGAGGGGCGAAACGCATTGACGCATTTCTGTTTTTTCCAACCATTGAGGTTACTTCCACCCTTCATGGAACACACTCCGATTTGCGATTAACCCGGATGAGTTCATTCTCTGTCCTATGCCTGTTTTACCAGCAATCTCGTAAGTGGCACTTTGATTGCGCATTAAATCTGAATTTCAGCGGTACTTCACTATCAGCCTCTATTTTGTTTATATCAAGCCTGGTGAATCTTTTTGGTCACCCCCAAGACCTTTCTATGTGTGGAGAGCCTTCTGAGGAGTCCTGGAGTTTAGCCAACCAACACTAGATCACAGCGTGTTTGACCCCCAGACTGCAAAGCTGAGGGTCCATTGTTTCTGGTGAGTTCGGTCACAAGAGGGGATTGTGGCACACGGCACAGCAATATATATGGAGCACTTGAGCACTTTCTATTCATTTGGAGCACTTTAGAACATTGCAAGAGACTGCGTGTTTTATAATGACTTTTTTGTTTGGTCGTTTTTTATCACTGTCATTACTGCACAGTATATATATATTTTTATCTGACATTTGAGGTTGTAGCACCTTGTGGACAGCTGCTGTAGGTCTTTATCACTTTTCACTTCTCATATATATCATGAGTATTTATGGTTTATTAGAAAATATGAAAAAGAGTATTATTGGACTATTTCCAGCAACAGATAGATGTCTCCAAATCCCTAGTAATAAATGAAAATAAAAATTGGAGGAAGACAATGCTTCCCCTAAGAAAATGGGATTTTTGATAGAGACATCAATGTCTGTTACCAAGGTAGACACGCAATCAATGAAATTTTGTTTAAGAAAGTATTAAATTTATTATCACATAATAGTATAAAAAAATATCACATAATCAGCATTATACATAAACCATGGATGATACTGGATACAGGAAATAGCAAGATGCTTGGATATGCGGAAGGGCCGACATGTTTTGCAGTTTTCTGCTTCTTCAAAGGCACCGCATGCATCTACAAGACCAAGTATGCTTACTCTGGGGGAAACATTTACTGTACCATACAATAACTGATACGAAACCAATATCCGCACTCTGATCTGGACCTAACTTGATTACTGATGTTGTCATCTTTCTTATGGTTTATTGCTATATCTACTATATTTGACCAGTCCACTTTTGATGATTATTATCATGCCTTTATTATTACATTATTGTGTACCATCACCTTACTATCTCCCTTAGCTTTCTCAGCCATTACCTCCCCTGCTGTTTTTCTGGTCTGACATTTTGTATTTTTGCACACAAAGAAGCACGTGTTTATTTATATATGTATGTTCTTGTGCTTCTAAGAGGTTTTCTGTACATCTTTATATGACAAAATTAATGTTTACATTATATTACTTGTCCATCTGTGTTTGGGACTTTTGATGTTATACTGGACGGTGCAGCATTCCGCGCTCCGGACGCTGCTCATCAGCCTCCTGTGATTGTTGGTCTTTAGTGCCGGTATTCGGGTGCCCCTGGCGGAAGGGTAGGGATATTTGTTTTTCCCTCCCTCATTCCCTTCACACGCTTATGTCATGTGAGTATGGGCGCATGCGCAATAATGGCCGTATCCTCAGTCCTACAGCGCACGCGTTACTCAGGGGCCCCCGCACCGGAAGTGAAGTCAGGGGTCATGTTTGACCCTTTGCTTCCGGGGGGATCGCGCATTTTTAAGATGACGGTGACAGCGTTGCTACCGTCACATGCTTCAGGCTGATACCTAGTGTACTGTATGGTGGATAATCATACATCCACCGGGACTCGTGAATGGTGACGGCGCTTCACAGGTAAATTAAACAAACCTTTTCCCCCTTTCACCAATTTCTCATATTTACTAGTTGTCAACTTGATTGGCTTGCAGTCATAGTGGTCATACTATAGCAAACATACCATTCAGCGTATTTTCCTTTTCCACTCCTAGATCCCTCCCCCCCTGGCTGGGAATATAGCTTCTCAGTCATTGGGCATCAGGGAGCTCTATACCTGCAGCTAATTGATTAATATGGCAAATACTGTATTTATTGGCGTATAACACTCACTTTTTCACCATGAAAATCGGGTGCAAATAACGTGTGCGTGTTATACGCCAATACTTCAATTTCAGCTGCCTCGGAGGCAACGGGGGGTGGGGGGGTGGGACGAGTGCACATACAGTGAGAATCTCCTGTTTACTTGGCGGCCTCTGTAATAGGAAGTCAATAAATGGCAATGGCGAGGCTGCTGCATTGATGGCAATGGTGAGGCTTCTGCATTGATGGCAATGGTGAGGCTTCTGCATTGATGGCAATGGTGAGGCTGCTGCATTGATGGCAATGGTGAGGCTGCTGCATTGATGGCAATGGTGAGGCTGCATTGATGTGGACTAATAAGGCTGCATTGATGGCACTTGTGAGGCTGCAGGTGGGCATTAATCAGGCTGCATTGATGGCAATGGTGAGGCTGCAGATGGGCACTGACCCTTATTTTGCTTCAAAGTTCCTTATTTAAAATTTAAGTTTTTTCCTGAAACTTCCCTCTTAAAATGAATGTGCGTGTTATACGCCTGTGCGTGTTATATGCCGATAAATACGGTAGTTGTATTGAATATTTGACATCTCTGCTGTTTCTCATTTTGACTGCAGCTATACAACATTATTTATACCCATTTCAAACTGACCTCTTAGTCCCTTTCATATTGTTTATACAGTATTTACATGCCTTATACTATTTATAGACTTGCCAGGTCTCTTTTTATTTAGTGTGGCTCGCTCTGGGCTATTTATGGCATCCTTGTTTAAATACTGACCAATATGTTTCATTTTATAACTATCTGAGTGTGGAACACATATCTTACCATATGTTGTTTCTTTATTTTTTCACTTATGTTAACTATTTAATAATTTTATGTGAATCACCTAAAGGCAATATCCTATAAACTTAAATCCTTAGATTATTGGGATTATCCAATATCCTGGCAATTGCGCGATTTGATACCCCCACTATCCAACCCTGGCGGGTCTGGCTTCCACCGGGTAGCTGTTATAGTTGGCTGGCCGGGTCCTGACCATGGCATTACGCCACAGTTGTCCGTGTAAGCATCTGTAGTTTCAAATCGGGTAAGCGCGCACATTTAAGCAACCAAAGTGATCTTTATCTATGGCTCTTAAATGAAGTTATTAATGATGTATTTTATGTAATCCAGATGTAATTGTAGATGCATTTTGTGCCTATGAAGAAGCTGGAAACTGCGAAACATGTCGGCCCTTCTGCATATCCAAGCATCTTGCTATTTCCTGTATCCAGTATCATCCATGGTTTATGTATAATGCTGATTATGCAATATTTTTTATACTATTATGTGATAATAAATGTAATACTTTCTTAAACAAAATTTCATGTCTACCTTGGTAACAGACATTGATGTCTCTATCAAAAATCCCATTTTCCTAGGGGAAGCATTGTCTTCCTCCTAATTTTATTTTGGTTTATTAGAAAACTAACACTGCACATCACCCTGAACACACCATCCCCACTGTGATAAATGGTGGTGACAAAATCATGTTGTGGGGATGCTTTTCTTCAGCAGGGACAGGAAAGCTGGTCAGAGTTGATGGGAAGATGGATGGAGCCAAATACATGGCAATCTTAGAAGAAAACCTGTTAGAGTCTACAAAAAGACTTGAGACTGGGGCGGAGGTTCACCTTCCAGCAGGACAACAACCCTAAACATACAGCCAGAGCTACAATGGAATGGTTTAGATCAAAGCATATTCATGTGTTAGCATGGCCCAGTCAAAGTCCAGACCTAAATCCAATTGAGAATCTGTAGCAAGACTTGAAAATTGCTGTCCACAGACGCTCTCCATCGAATCTGACAGAGCTTGAGCTATTTTGCAAAGAAGTATGGGCAAAAATATCACTCTCTAGATGTGCAAAGCTGGTAGAGACATCCTCAAAAAGACTTGCAGCTGTAATTGCAGTGAAAGGAGGTTCTACAAAGTTTTGACTCAGGGGGGCTGAATACAAATGTACCCCACACTTTTCACATATTTATTTGTAAACAAATGTTGAAAACCATTTATCATTTTCCTTCCACAATTATGTGCCACTTTGTGTTGGTCTATCACATAAAAATTAAGTTTTTGGTTGTAACATGACAAAATGTGGGAAATTTCAAGGTGTATGAATACATTTTTTTAAGGCACTGTACTGTCCAATAAGGAGACTAAAGGCAGGAAGGTGAAACTGCTGAAAAATTACTGGACTAGTAAAATTAATTGGTTAATCAGCTACTAACATGTCACCCATCTGTATCCAACAGACTTCCCAAGAGAAACTCACCAGAAATGTGGAGGTGGAACATTTGCTCCAATATTTTTCCATTATTGAAAAGTATGCAGGCTCTGTATATTCCACGATATTCCCGTGATACTTTGGTGAAGATTAGGGAACCATCTGATGAGCTGGACAAACTTCCTTTATAAATATCCTTTAGAATGCTAATTTCTCCACCATCTTTTGTTATGGCCAAGTAAGCCCATCTGTCTGTGAGCCAATCAATCTCTTTGATTTCACTCAGTTTAA
The DNA here is from genome assembly GCA_037953035.1 of Aquarana catesbeiana. Lineage (NCBI taxonomy): Eukaryota > Metazoa > Chordata > Amphibia > Anura > Ranidae > Aquarana > Aquarana catesbeiana. The sequence continues at coordinate 709,610 of JBBHAA010000618.1, forward strand.
ATATATCAGCGTCCAGTGGCAGAGTGACATTTTCTCCAACTTTAGCAAATATATCTTTTGGGCCTTCAAAATAAGATCCATAAAACACATTGGTTAATACAAGCATATTCTTAGTAACATTTATTCAACATGACATCCTTCAAAGGGTGCCCATCAGGGTGAAAATATAAGGGTGACATTGTTCAAAAAAGTTGGCAGCAGCTCAGATCTTTCAACATGGATGTATACTTGTTCAGAGGTCGTGATTTACTAGGTAGTGAATCCAAGACCAAAATGGCAGCCCCACCACTCACACTCTAAAACAGGTTAGAAGGTCCAGCTTCTCTCTTTCTATCCATAAGTTGATTACATACTTAGTTTTGGATAGAGTGTGGAGTGTTAGACGCTGTCAGTTTTTGCATGAATCTTGTCAGAAAAAAAGTATAAAAAAAGTCCTCTAGTCTGTCCTAGGACCCAGAGCTGTCTTAATGCATGGCCAGTCTACTGTCACATGTATGTTGCCATGTTGGCACCAAGAAGACAAAAAATTGTATCAAATACAATAATTTCTTCTTTCCCAGGGGCTCCTGGTGCATGGGGGCCCTGTTATAATCTTGTATTAGGCTCTGCCATTAATGGCTGACAGCAGTGGCACTCACCACTCCTGTCAGCTGGGAGGAGGAGAAGCATAGCAGTGCCACATAGTCTTGAAAAATGCAGGCAGGGGAAGACAATTTTTGTAGTGTTCTAGTACAGGCCCAACAGCTAACTGTCTTTAACCACTTCAGCCCCGGAGGCCTTCCTGGCCAGAGTATTTTTTGCGATACGGCACTGCGTCACTTTAACTGACAATTGCGCGGTCGTGCGACATTGTACCCAAACAAAATTGACGTCCTTTTTTTCCCACAAATAGAGTTTTCTTTTGGTGGCATTTGATCACCTCTGCGGTTTTTATTTTTTGTGCTATAAACAAAATAAGAGCGATTTTGAAAAAAAAAGCAATATTTTTTATTTATTTTTTTTTGCTATAATAAATTTCCCCCAAAAATATATAAAAGAACAATTTTTTTCCTCAGTTTAGGCCGATATGTACCGTATCTACTCGAGTATAAGCCGAGTTTTTCAGCACATTTTTTTGTGCTGAAAATGCCCCCCTCAGCTTAAGAGTCAAGCACTTTTCTGCAGTAGAGAATGACATTTTCTGAACCGACTTTGGGGCCCCGTATCTCAGGGCCACTTAGTGCTAGGAACCCCAAAAGTTGGTGTGCAAACCCAGTGAAACGAGCACTACAACACATCCAAAGCTGGGGTTCCTAGCACCAAGTGGCCTATGAGATACGGGGCCCCAAAGTCGGTCAACTGTGTCCATCTGCAGCAATGTCATTTTGGGACCCCAAATTTTGGCTGCAGCTAGGGGGCATTTAGGAACTCTTAACTATCGAGTTTGAAGTTCAGGGGACCTATGGCTACAAATGGGCACAATGAGGCATGCAAACAGTGGCGGAACTACCGCCATAGCGACACGCGGTCGCTATGGGGCCCGTGGTAGCTATGGGGCCCCGGCCCGCTGCCAATTGGGGCCCTCTGCCGGGGGCCCATTGCCAAGTGGCATCTATACGCTCCTGTCACTGTCCTGCACAGAAGACAGAACACCAGCCCGACGCCACCCCCATCCCAGTGGCGTGACGTCACTCAGCCGGAGGAGGGAGGAGCGTCGAGAGCTACTGCAGAGCCTGCAACCAAGAGGAGCCAGGCAGCGCCGCCAAGGAGAAACCTCTACTTTATTGCAGAGCGCCAGAGACAGATTCAGAGATCATTCACGTTTCACAGGTAAGTAAGCAGCACGCTGCAGCAGTACACTACCACAGCTAAATTAAGCTGATGCATTCAGTGATGCCATACGTAATATAAACTGTCTGTTTTCTAATATACAGCATGACGGGGGGAGAGGGGTAAATGTCCTACACTGGATAGTAACTGCTGTAATATTAATGTCCTGCAGGCTGCACTGGTCACCTCACGGTCACTGATGAATGATTGTACTGGTCACCTCACAGTCACTGATGAATAATTGTACTGGTCACCTCACAGTCACTGATGAATGATTGTACTGGTCACCTCACAGTCACTGATGAATGATTGTACTGGTCACCTCACAGTCACTGATGAATAATTGTACTGGTCACCTCACGGTCATTGATGAATGATTGTACTGGTCACCTCACAGTCACTGATGAATAATTGTACTGGTCACCTCACGGTCATTGATGAATGATTGTACTGGTCACCTCACGGTCACTGATGAATGATTGTACTGGTCACTGATGAATGATTGTACTTGTCACCTCACGGTCACTGATGAATGATTGTACTGGTCACCTCACGGTCACTGATGAATGATTGTACTGGTCACCTCACGGTCACTGATGAATGATTGTACTGGTCACCTCACAGTCACTGATGAATGATTGTACTGGTCACCTCACAGTCACTGATGAATAATTGTACTGGTCACCTCACAGTCACTGATGAATAATTGTACTGGTCACCTCACGGTCACTGATGAATGATTGTACTGGTCACCTCACGGTCACTGATGAATGATTGTACTGGTCACCTCACGGTCACTGATGAATGATTGTACTGGTCACCTCACAGTCACTGATGAATGATTGTACTGGTCACCTCACGGTCACTGATGAATAATTGTACTGGTCACCTCACAGTCACTGATGAATAATTGTACTGGTCACCTCACAGTCACTGATGAATAATTGTACTGGTCACCTCACGGTCACTGATGAATGATTGTACTGGTCACCTCACGGTCACTGATGAATGATTGTACTGGTCACCTCACAGTCACTGATGAATAATTGTACTGGTCACCTCACGGTCAATGATGAATAATTGTACTGGTCACTTCACGGTCACTGATGAATGATTGTACTGGTCACCTCACGGTCACTGATGAATGATTGTACTGGTCACCTCACAGTCACTAATGAATGATTGTACTGGTCACCTCATGGTCACTGATGAATGATTGTACTGGTCACATCACAGTCACTGATGAATGATTGTACTGGTCACCACACAGTCACTGATGAATGATTGTACTGGTCACCTCACAGTCACTGATGAATGATTGTACTGGTCACCTCACAGTCACTGATGAATGATTGTACTGGTCACCTCACAGTCACTGATTAATAATTGTACTGGTCACCTCACGGTCATTGATGAATGATTGTACTGGTCACCTCACGGTCACTGATGAATGATTGTACTGGTCACCTCATGGTCACTGATGAATGATTGTACTTGTCACCTCACAGTCACTGATGAATGATTGTACTGGTCACCTCACGGTCACTGATGAATGATTGTACTGGTCACCTCACAGTCACTGATGAATGATTGTACTGGTCACCTCACGGTCACTGATGAATGATTGTACTGGTCACTGATGAATGATTGTACTGGTCACCTCACGGTCACTGAGGAATGATTGTACTGGTCACCTCACGGTCACTGATGAATGATTGTACTGGTCACCTCACGGTCACTGATGAATGATTGTACTGGTCACCTCACAGTCACTGATGAATAATTGTACTGGTCACCTCACGGTCATTGATGAATGATTGTACTGGTCACCTCACAGTCACTGATGAATAATTGTACTGGTCACCTCACGGTCATTGATGAATGATTGTACTGGTCACCTCACGGTCACTAATGAATGATTGTACTGGTCACTGATGAATGATTGTACTGGTCACCACACAGTCACTGATGAATGATTGTACTGGTCACCTCACAGTCACTGATGAATGATTGTACTGGTCACCTCACAGTCACTGATGAATGATTGTACTGGTCACCTCACAGTCACTGATTAATAATTGTACTGGTCACCTCACGGTCATTGATGAATGATTGTACTGGTCACCTCACGGTCACTGATGAATGATTGTACTGGTCACCTCACGGTCACTGATGAATGATTGTACTTGTCACCTCACAGTCACTGATGAATGATTGTACTGGTCACCTCACGGTCACTGATGAATGATTGTACTGGTCACCTCACAGTCACTGATGAATGATTGTACTGGTCACCTCACGGTCACTGATGAATGATTGTACTGGTCACTGATGAATGATTGTACTGGTCACCTCACGGTCACTGAGGAATGATTGTACTGGTCACCTCACGGTCACTGATGAATGATTGTACTGGTCACCTCACGGTCACTGATGAATGATTGTACTGGTCACCTCACAGTCACTGATGAATAATTGTACTGGTCACCTCACGGTCATTGATGAATGATTGTACTGGTCACCTCACAGTCACTGATGAATAATTGTACTGGTCACCTCACGGTCATTGATGAATGATTGTACTGGTCACCTCACGGTCACTAATGAATGATTGTACTGGTCACTGATGAATGATTTTACTTGTCACCTCACAGTCACTGATGAATGATTGTACTGGTCACCTCACGGTCACTGATGAATGATTGTACTGGTCACCTCACAGTCACTGATGAATGATTGTACTGGTCACCTCACGGTCACTGATGAATGATTGTACTGGTCACCTCACAGTCACTGATGAATGATTGTACTGGTCACCTCACAGTCACTGATTATTAATTGTACTGGTCACCTCACGGTCATTGATGAATGATTGTACTGGTCACCTCACGGTCACTGATGAATGATTGTACTGGTCACCTCACGGTCACTGATGAATGATTGTACTTGTCACCTCACGGTCACTGATGAATGATTGTACTGGTCACCTCACAGTCACTGATGAATAATTGTACTGCTCACCTCACGGTCACTGATGAATGATTGTACTGGTCACCTCACAGTCACTGATGAATAATTGTACTGGTCACCTCACGGTCATTGATGAATGATTGTACTGGTCACCTCACGGTCACTGATGAATGATTGTACTGGTCACTGATGAATGATTGTACTGGTCACCTCACGGTCACTGATGAATGATTGTACTGGTCACTGATGAATGATTGTACTGGTCACCTCACGGTCACTGATGAATGATTGTACTGGTCACCTCACGGTCACTGATGAATGATTGTACTGGTCACCTCACAGTCACTGATGAATAATTGTACTGGTCACCTCACGGTCATTGATGAATGATTGTACTGGTCACCTCACAGTCACTGATGAATAATTGTACTGGTCACCTCACGGTCATTGATGAATGATTGTACTGGTCACCTCACGGTCACTGATGAATGATTGTACTGGTCACTGATGAATGATTGTACTTGTCACCTCACAGTCACTGATGAATGATTGTACTGGTCACCTCACGGTCACTGATGAATGATTGTACTGGTCACCTCACAGTCACTGATGAATGATTTACTGGTCACCTCACGGTCACTGATGAATGATTGTACTGGTCACCTCATGGTCACTGATGAATGATTGTACTGGTCACCTCACAGTCACTGATGAATGATTGTACTGGTCGCTTCATGGTCACTGATAAATGATTGTACTGGTCACTGATGAATGATTTACTGGTCACCTCACGGTCACTGATGAATGATTGTATTGGTCACTGATTAATGATTGTACTGGACACGTCACGGTCACTGATGAATGATTTTACTGGACACGTCACGGTCACTGATGAATGATTTTACTGGACACGTCACGGTCACTGATGAATGATTGTACTGGACACGTCACGGTCACTGATGAATGAATTTACTGGTCAATTTTTGTTTTTTTGTTCGAAATTAATATAAGCTGTTGCCTGGGTAATGTGCCACATGAGTGTGGTAATCTGTTGTTCAATGGAATTAGTTATTTTTTTTGTAGGGGGGGGGCTGTTTGCAAGGGGGGTCCCATACAACATTTTGCTATGGGGCCCTGTGATTTCTAGTTACACCCCCGCATGCAAATGGGCATTGTTGACCCTCTTTTTCACTTACAGTAGCTGCGCATTTCTCATCCTAGGCATATACACGAATCAATAAGTTTTCCCAGTTTTTAGTGGTAAAATTAGGTACCTCGGCTTATATTTGGGTTGGCTTATACTTGAGTATATACGGTATTCTTCTACATATTTTTGGTAAAAAAAAAAAAAAAAAATCGCAATAAGCGAATATTGATTGGTTTGCACAAAAGTTATAGCGTCTACAAAATAGGGGATCTAGTTATGGCATTTTTATTTTACTAGTAATGGCGGTGATCTGCAATTTTTTATCGGGACTGTGACATTGCGGCGGACAGATCGGACACTTTTGACACTATTTTGGAACCTTTGACATTTATACAGTGATCAGTGCTATAAATAGCCACTGATCACTGTGTAAATATCACTGGCAGGGAAGGGGTTAAACACTACGGGGCGATCAAGGGGTTAAATGTGTTCCCTCAGCGTGTTCTAACTGTGGGGGGATGGGTTACCTAGGACATGACAGAGATCACTGCTCCCAATGACAGGGAACAGAAGATCCCTGTCATGTCACTAGGCAGAACAGGGAAATGCCTTGTTTACCTAGGCATTTCCCCGTTCTGCCTCTCCTCGCCACGATTGCGGGCCACCGGCGGACATCGAGTCCGCAGGACCCGCTGCATGCGGCGGGTGTGCGCTAGCCGGCTTTCACGGGGGTATGCCGATTTGCCCACCTGTGCCATTCTGCCGACATATATCGGTGTGCGCCGGTCAGCAAGGGGCTAAAGAGGCTCAGCATTTGCACAGAGTGGCCCTGAACAAAGAATTCTGAGGTCCCCCAGCGGCTCTCGCGACTTCTCCTCTTATAAGATAACCCCTAGGAGAAGCGCTCTCCCGAGGGGGTTACCTTGCGGGCACACCCCCGAGTCCAGCATTTGCGGCCATAGACACGAATGCCAGACTCGGCCCTGCCCCACTGGCGCCCGTGTCATTGGATTTGATTGACAGCAGCGGGAGCCAATGGCTGCGCTGCTATCAATCTATCCAATCAAGAGGGGCAAGTAGGACTTTAAATGAAGCATGTCAATTGAAAGTATAATACTGAATACATGTGAATAGGTAAAATGATTGGATTTAAATTATAGTCAATAACCCCTAGGGGTAGTCCATGATTTTGATGCATACAGTACCAATAAAGTAGTATAAATACAGACATAGTCGCATGAATTGATATATAAGCATATTTAGCAGTAACAATCATTGAAGACTCAGTAATGCAAACAAATCGATGGACATACATATATGCAATTCATAACAGAAATACATGAATTAAAATTGCCAATCAAAATCACAAAATCGCATGAAATAAGAAAAAACTCGATAAAAATGATAAATGTCGGGAAAATGATTAGGCTTGATAGGGCATCCTTAGTTTGAGAACCCGACGCGTTTCTTGGCTTCTTGCCAGTCATCAGGAGTGGGATGCATAATTTAACTGAGAAAAACAAAGAAATATCATAAATATTGATACATGTGGAACCTCAGGCCAATAGAGAAAATTATATCAGAAATATCCAAATTGTCTACTTTGAATAGAGAAGCTACTTACAAAATAGCCCAAAAATCAAGGGTCCATTGACGCAGCAAGGTGGGAGCCCAGTTTTGTTTTTTTTGTTTTTTGTTTTTTTTTTTTCCATCTAACGCCCACAGCTGTGATAAGCAGGCATCCACTGAGGTACTCTCAGCTGTGATTGTTCTCTCATCTCTCATCTGCCAATGACGTTATGCATGACGCTGGCAGGGACCCGCCCAGGGCCAGAGTATATCAGCTGGGACCGACAGACTGACGGTTCACTCCCTCACTGCACTGTGCTTCGCTAGGAAGGGACCGCTCTGTTAAGCAGCCACTATTTAACACATGGGTATTTATTTTTTTATATCTTTTTTCCTGTTTATGATACACACATTCCCATCTTCTCACCTATTTAACCTAGCGCACCACACCCTCTATCTTCACACATTCCCTATGGATTTATTTTCCTATCTTTTCTCTTTTATCTCATTTTTCACACATTTACTTTCCCAGATGCACCAAGCACACATTTCTTTCAGTCATTATTTTCCATCCTTTCAACATGTTCAACTCCAGATTCACTTTCTTTGACACATCCCATTTTTCTTCAATTTTTCGCAGATTTTCCCATTTACAACCCATTGACCAGTATATTGAGGGCTCAGGAATCAGTCAGCTGTGGTCTCTCCTGGACCACCCTCCAATCATTTTGGGAGGATGGTCAGTACCCTGCCTCAACCCCGGTTGAGACGGTTATATCTCACACCCTAACAGATCCCATTGCTGGTAACTCTCCTTGATTTTTGGGCTATTTTGTAAGTAGCTTCTCTATTCAAAGTAGACAATTTGGATATTTCTGATATAATTTTCTCTATTGGCCTGAGGTTCCACATGTATCAATATTTATGATATTCCTTTGTTTTTCTCAGTTAAATTATGCATCCCACCCCTGATGACTGGCAAGAAGCCAAGAAACGCGTTGGGTTCTCAAACTAAGGATGCCCTATCAAGCCTAATCATATTCCTGACATTTATCATTTTTATCGAGTTTTTTCTTATTTCATGCGATCTTGTGATTTTGATCGTCGATTTTAATTTATGTATTTCTGTTATGAATTGCATATATGTATGTCCATCGATTTGTTTGCATTACTGAGTCTTCAATGATTGTTACTGCTAAATATGCTTATATATCAATTCATGCGACTATGTCTGTATTTATACTACTTTATTGGTACTGTATGCATCAAAATCATGGACTACCCCTAGGGGTTATTGACTATAAATTAAATCCAATCATTTTACCTATTCACATTTATTCATTATTATACTTTCAATTGACATGCTTCATTTAAAGTCCCACTTGCCCCTCTTTTTTTTGTTTATATATTGACCGGGGATGGAAGCATGCCATTGACATTTAGTTATGCAACTGGTCACTTTCTTCTTTTTATTCTTCTTTTTATATTTCTATCCAATCAAGAGCCGAGAACCCCGGGCAAAGGAAGAGCACGTCTCCGCCAGTGAAGTTCCAGGGCTCAGGTAAGTAAAATGGGGGGCTGCGGGGCTAGGGGGCCGGTCACTGCCAGGTGTTTTTTCACCTTAATGCAAAGGATGTATTAAGGGGAAAAAACACGAGGGTTTACAAATCCTTTAATGTACCTGATCTCTGTAACACACTGAGGAAGAGGACTGAGCACTGCAGTGTCCAGTATCCCGTCCGGGATGCTCGGAGCTTCACGGCCGTAAGACACGCCGAACACTGGTGGATGGGGGTGACGTCAGCGGTGGAAGGCTGGAAAACAGAGCTGGCTAATGCCCACGGCTCCTCCTTTGTGAAAGTGGCCAACTAGGAAGGGGAGGGGGCTTTATCCACCTCTTGCTGTGTTTCTCCAGGAGAGGCAGGATGCCGGGATGACATCATCGGCAATCAATGCAGCTGTTTTCTGCATCGATGCAGAATCAGCTGTGTCAGTATCAGAAACCATGAACCAGACCGAGACAGAAGTACAGTAAAATCACACTTGTTTATTAATAAAAATAAAAAGGTAAATAGAGTAAGCGTAGACAAAAGCATAGCCAGAGTCCAGTAACCGGATCGGGTAGTCAGCCAAGCCAGAGTTCAGTAACCAGATCGGGTAATCAGCCAAGCCAGAGTTCAGTAAGCAGATCGGGTAATCAGCCAGGCGAAGGCAGGAATGAAGTGAGCTGGAGATCTTTAAGTAGACAGGACTGACGAGCAGATCCACAACAGCTGGTAAACTGTGGAGAGAGATGAGAGCTGGCAATTAGCCGACAGCTGAGCGGCCAGCTCAGAGAAGGAAGGGCTGAACCAGCCCTGACAGTACCCCCTCCGAAACGACCCCTCCCCCTCGGGGGACCACCGGGCTTGAGGAGAAAACATCTATGGAAATCGTAGGAATTGCTCCAAGGACTGATTGGCTCATTCTGCGGCCCCATTTAACTGTGGGTGATACGCAGAGGAGAAGGCAAGCTGAATTCCCAGCTGTGCACAAAAGGCTCGCCAGAACTGGGACACAAACTGACTACCCCTGTCTGAGACAATCACCTTGGGTAGCCCATGTAAGCGAAAGATCTCCCGAGCAAAAATGGAAGCTAGTTCCTTAGAAGTGGGCAACTTCTTAAGTGGATTACAATGACTCATCTTTGAGAACCGATCAGCCACCATAAGGATAACTGTGTTGCCTTGGAAGTTGGGCAACTCCACAATGAAATCCATAGACAGATGGGTCCAGGGCCTCTCCCAGATCAAGATTAGTGAAAACCGTTGCTCCCTTGAGGCGGTCAAATAACTCTGAGATCAACAGGATCGGGTAGGCATTCTTAATCGTGAAACGATTGAGACCCCTATAATCAATACAAGGTCTCAGTTCACCGCTCTTCTTCTTCACAAAAGAAGAAACCAGCAGGAGACGAGGATTTGTGGATGAAACCCCGAGAAAGTGCATCTGCAACATACTCCTCCATGGCTTTATCCTCCAAGACCGACAAAGGGTAAATCTGGCCATGAGGGGGAGTGGCACCAGGTTGAAGGTCAATTGTGCAATCATACGGCCGGTGTGGAGGCAAACTACCGGCTTGACCTTTGTCAAAGACATTGGTAAAATCACGGTACTCCTCTGACAGGGAGGAGAGTGAAGAGGTACACAGGACCTTGGCTACCTTCTGGAAGCATGTTTCACTGCATTGTGGTGACCAGGAGAGAACCTCAGCACAGAGCCAATCAAAAGAGGGATTGTGCCTCTGTAACCAAGGATAACCGATAACCAGTGGAAACTTGGGAGAGGAAATCACTTGGAATTGGATTATCTCATGGTTAAGAGCCCCTATGGCCATGGACAACAGAACCTTCTCATGAGTCACATGGGCAGGCTGTAGAGGTCTCCCGTCAAGAGCCTCAATGGCAAGTGGAGTGTCACGCAGCTGCAGTGGAATCGAGTGCTTTGATACAAAGGCAGCATCAATGAACAGGCCTGCAGTTCCAGAATCGATTAGAGCCTGTGTCTCGATAGACGACTTAGCCCAAGAAAGGGTGACCAGGGGCTTATCCTTCTGGATAACTGGGCACGCCACAATGCCACCTAAGGTCTGTCCATGACAGGACCTCAAGGTTCGGATGTTCCCAGGACGGGTAGGGCAAGACTTCAAACGGTGACCTGCCTGGCCACAATAAAGGCACAATCTCTCCCTCCTCCTAAAGGCCCTCTCATCCACAGAGAGATGCGTGAAGCTCAAGTGCATGGGTTCATCTTCACTGACCGACTCGGTACCAGGAGGCATCGGAGGTGAGGGAGGCACGGGTGGGTCTGCAAAGCTCGGAGGGAAACGTACAGGAGGCTTCCGCAAGCGCTCCTTAAAAGAAAGTCTTTTTCTGAGTCTGGAGTCAATGAGGATGGCAAACGAGATCAAGCTCTCCAGCTCAGTGGGTATATCTCGGGCTGCTATCTCATCCTTGATGGAATCCGAGAGACAATGAGAAAAAGCAGCCACGAGGGCCTCATTATTCCAAGCAACCTCTGCTGCCAGAGTACGGAACTCAATGGCGTAGTCGGCAACAGTTCTCGTACTCTGTTTGATGGACATGAGGCACTTGGCAGCTGAAGCGGAGCGTGCGGGAACATCAAATACCCTTTTAAAGGAGGCCACAAACTCAGGGTAACTCAAGACAACAGGTTTTTGCGTCTCCCATAGAGGGTTAGCCCAGGCCAAGGCTCTCTCAGAAAGCAAAGATATCACAAACCCTACTTTGCTTCTGTCCGTGGGAAATGCCTGGGGCAGCATCTCAAAGTATATCTCAACTTGGTTGAGAAACCCTCTACATTGAACTGGATCGCTCCCAAATCGCTGGGGAAGTTGGGCGGAACCAGACATACCTCTTATAGAGGTAATACTCAAGGCGGGTGCCTGCACAGAGACTGGCGCAGCAGCAGGGACGCCCTGCAACGCTGGTTGTACCGGAGCTGTCACAGTGGGGAATTCCAGGTGAGCCATGCGACTCAGGAGCGTTCGTAACGCCATGGCAAACTGATTCATGCGGTGATCTTGCTCATCCAATCTGAAAAAAATATTACCAACAAGTGGATTGACTGTATCTTCTGAATTCATGGCCTTCGTCTACTATCAGAAACCATGAACCAGACCAAGACAGAAGTACAGTAAAATCACACTTGTTTATTAATAAAAATAAAAAGGTAAATAGAGTAAGCGTAGACAAAGCATAGCCAGAGTCCAGTAACCGGATCGGGTAGTCAGCCAAGCCAGAGTTCAGTAACCAGATCGGGTAATCAGCCAAGCCAGATTTCAGTAACCATATCGGGTAATCAGCCAGGCCAGAAGTCAGGGATCCAAGTAGAGAAACAGCAAGCAGGATAAGGAGCCAGAAGGGATGTCAGCAAAGCCAGGCTTTAAACAGAAATGCAGGAGATGGTTTCTTGTGATGTGACCAAGGCGAAGGCAGGAATGAAGTGAGCTGGAGATCTTTAAGTAGGCGGGACTGATGAGCAGATCCACAACAGCTGGTTAACTGTGGAGAGAGATGAGAGCTGGAAATTAGCCAACAGCTGAGCGGCCAGCCCAGAGAAGGAAGGGCTGAGCCAGCCCTGACAGTCAGTTTCATTATGGGACATTGTATTGTCCCAGAATGAAGGTGCCTGGGACCTGGGAAGGACCTGCAAAATGCGGGACTGTCCCGGGCAATCCAGGACACGTGGTCACCCTAGGGGCAGGTACCTGATTTTGACAGGTACCCACTCCGATTTCCACTCTGGCCTCCTAGGCAATCGGAATGGAAGTTCCCCCACAGACTTAACAGTACAGTTAACCGATATGAAGATAGCGCTTTCCCAGGAAGGTGGAATGCAGTCTGGCCGGTCCAGCCCAAGAGGGAGCTTGCAGAAGTGCAGACCTAGGCCCTGATCTTTCCCTATTTCTCCAGAACCTCTCCCTACCACTAGTACTGTCCCTGATAGGTGGGTACACTCTCAATGCACTAGCCACTTCGCAAATGTGTACCAAAAGTTGGGTCGAGGACTTAAGAAGACTCTGCGTGACACAAGATGGCTGCCAGGGTCATTTGGATGCAACGTAGCCTACTTCTTGACTTCCCCTCCAGCTGAAGTACCACTCTGAACGAGCACCACCCACAGTGGAGAAAACAGACTGCACCTGTCTACAAGTGTAGAGGCAGTATACACAAGGGGGCAGTGTATACAGGGAGGGGGTGGTGTAAAAAAAGAGTGGGAGCAGTGTGTACAGGAGAAAAGAGGGTCAGAGTATACAGGGGGACAGTGTATACAGAGGAGCAGTGGGTAAAAAAGGTGGGACAGTGTGTACAGGGGGTGAATTAATTTGGGATAATTCCCTGGTTGTGTTTATTTGTTGTTTCTAATCAGACTAAAAAAACATATTTTTTACACTCAATATTTAGCATAATGTAGCCAAATCCACAGGTCGCCATCTCCCTGGTGGGGGCCCCAGTGCATTACTTTGTCTAGGGACCCATGATGCTATTGCTATACTGCTAGGACCTCAGGTGTAGCACACATATACGAGGCAGGCGTGGACAAGGGTGGAGATGGAAAGCTAAGTGGGACCATATGGAGGAGTGAGCATTAGGGATGGGCGAATGGTTCGGCCCGAGCCTAAGTTCGGGCCAAACTTTGGTTGTTCAGATGTTCTGAGAACACGGAACAATATGCGGTGTTTGGGGCAAATTCGAAAGCCGCCAGAACACTGGTAAAGTTTATGGGACACTAACATGAAAAATCAAAAGTGCTCATTTTAAAGGCCTATATGCAAGTTATTGTCATAAAAAGTTTTTGGGGACCCGGGTCCTGCCCCAGGGGACATGTATCAATGCAAATTTTTTTTTTAAAAACTGACGTTTTTTCGGGAGCAGTGATTTTTATAATGCTTAAAGTGAAACAATAAAAATGAAATATTCCTTTAAATATCATGCCTGGGGGTTGTCTATAGTATGCATGTAAAGTGGCGCATTTTTCCCGTGTTTAAAACAGTCCCTGCACAAAATGACATTTCTAAAGGAAAAATTGTCATTTAAAACTGATCGTGGCTGTAATGAATTGTCGGGTCACTGCAATATAGCGAAAACTCATTGAAAAAAAGAGCATGGGATCGCCTCCCAGTCCATTACCAGGCAATTTGGGTCTGGTATGAATATTAAGGGGAACCTCGAACCAAAATTTAAAAAAGGGGGGCGGGGAATCCCGGTCATGTAAACGGGTGACCCCGCCCCCTCTGATGCCATGGGGAAGTCCCCGTGGCGTCAGAGGGTGGCCGCCACCCTCAGTTATATAAGAGCTGTCACAAGCGAAAACGCATCAGACGGCGGGAGCCTCCCATGGAGGCGGGTCAGTCGCGGATTTTTAAATTTTTTAATTTTTCGGTCCGGGCGGCGTGATAGAAGAAGATGAATGGACATTGTGGGACATTTTTATTTTTTTATTTTTTTAATAAAGGACTTATCCCAAGCTGTGTTTTGTCATTTTTATCATTTTGACATTTTTATGTGAAATGGTAGGGGTACATTTGTACCCTGTAACCATTTCACACAGGGGGGAGGCCGGGATCTGGGGGTCCTCTTGTTAAAGGGGGCTTCCAGATTCCAATAAGCCCCCTGCCTGCATACCCCCACAACCACCGGCCAAGGGTTGTGGGGATGAGGCCCTTGTCCCCATCAACATGAGGACAAGGTGCTTTGGGGGGCTACCCCAAAGCACCTTCCCCATGTTGAGAACATGTGGCTTGGTACGGTTCAGGAGGGGGGGCGCTCTCTCGTCCCCCCCTCTTTTCCTGCGGTCTGCCAGGTTGCGTGCTCGGATATGGATTTTGGGGGGGGACACCTACACCATTTTTTTTAAATTTTGGCACAGAGTTCCCCTTAAAATCCACACCAGACCCTTTAGGTCTGGTATGGATTTTGGGGGGGGACCCCTACGCCATTTTAAAAAAATATTTGTCGCAGGGTTCCCCTTAATTTCCATATCAGACCCGAAGGACCTGGTATGGATTTTAGGGGAACCCCCCACGCATTTTTTTTTTTTTTTTAATTTTGGTTCGGGGTTCCCCTTAATATTCATACCAGACCCAAAGGGCCTGGTAATGGACTGGGGGGGGGGAATCCCATGCTCTTTTTCTCAATGAGTTTTATCTATATTGCCGAGACCCGACAATTCATTACAGCCACAATCAGTTTTAGATGGCAATTTTTCCTTTAGAAATGTCATTTTGTGCAGGTCCCCAAACACTTTTTATGCCAATAACTTGCACATAAGCCTTTAAAATGAGCACTTTTGATTATTCATGTTCGTGTCCCAAAGACTTTAACGGTGTTCGTGTGTTCTGCCAAATTTTTTGCCTGTTCGCATGTTCTGCTGCGAACCGAACAGGAGGGTGTTCGGCTCATCCCTAGTGAGCATCAGTGTGCCTCCAACTCCAACCAGAGGAACCCCATGGTGTGGACCATATAATGTTTGCTCATTATCAAGCTTCACAAGAATCAATCAGATATTAAATATAAGAATACAAGAATAATACATACCTGAAAGATCTTTAATGTATTTATGATCTATTGAGGAAGAGAAAAAGATTTTTTTCAGTAAAGTCATTTCAAAGAGAGTCACAGATCTCAAATCTCCATTTCAGTTCATATCAGTATAAAAAATCCATCATGTCCCCAATGCCAAGATTGCACATTGATCACCAATCAATTCAGCTTCTGTAAGTGAATAAGTCCACCAAGCCTTTCCTATATTTAAATGATGACCAAAAAATAAATGCTTTTGATTTTGTCCATAAACATCTGCAGCCAATGCCACAACTCCTCTATTTAATGATCACTGGAATCCAAATAATCAGCATAACCATCTGTCCATACACATTATAGATTTTTCGATGTACAGATGATCATGATGACCGTGAAGGGGTTTATAAACCTGCTGTACTCATTATGAGGGTATGCCCCCATCCCTGAGCTGAAATCCCAAGTCCATACACCTGCTGTGCCCATTTTGAGGGGTTTCCACCATCCCTGTGCGGAGTTCCCAGGACTGTACACCTGCTGTGCCCATTATGAGGGGTTCCCATCATCCCTGCGCTGAGTTCCCGGGTCTGTACACCTGCTGTGCCCATTAAAGTGATACTAAAGTCTCATTTTTTTTTTTTTGGTAAAAATAAAAACCATGTTATACTTACCTGCTCTGTGTAATGGTTTTGCCCTGATCCTCCTCTTCTCGGGACCCTCCTCGTGCTCCTGGCCCCTTCCTCCTGTTGAGTGCCCCCACAGCAAACAGCTTGCTATGGGGGCACCCGAGCCGAGTCACAGCTCACCGTGTCATTCAGACATGGAGCCGTGGCCTGGCCCGGCCCCCCATTCTCTCCTCATTGGCTGACTGATTTTGATTGACAGCAGCAGGAGCCAATGGTGCTGCGCTGCTGTCTCAGTCAATGAGGAGGGGAGTCCCGGGCAACCGAGACAATCCTACAACATCGCTGGATCTAGATGGGGCTCAGGTAAGTATTGGGGGGGGCTGAGGGGGGCTGTTGCACACAGAAGGTTTTTTATATTAATGCATAGAATGCATTAAAGGGGTTGTAATGTCTTCTTTCTTTTTTTTTTTTTAATAACAAATATGTTATACTTACCTCCTCTGTGCAAGGGTTTTGCACAGAGTGGCCCCGGTCCTCCTCTTCCGGGGTCTCCCAGCGGCGCTGCTGGCTCCTCCCTGCATCGAGTGCCCCTCTCATGCGGGCGCGCTTCCCGTGTCCTGCTGCTGCGTCCATTGACACAGACAGCATGACTCAGCCCCCGACTCCTGCGTTATTGGATTTGAATTAGAGCAGCGGGAGCTAATTGCTCCTGCTGCTATGAATGTATTCAATGAAGACCCCAGACACCGGCTGAAGCTGGTGTGCTCGTCCCCATCGTTGGAAAGATCAGGCTCAGTTAAGTAAAAGGGGAGCTCTGGGGGGCTGCTGCAGCACAGGTTGTTTTCTCATGCATTAAGGTCAAAAACCACAAGGGTTTACAACCCCTTTAAGATAAAAAACCTTCTGCCTTTACAACCATTTTAATAGGGGTTCCCACCATCCCTGTGCTGAGTTCCCTGGTCTGTACACCTGCTGTGCCCATTATGAGGGGTTCCCACCATCCCTGCACTGAGTTCCCAGGTCTGTACACCTGCTGCGGTCATTATGAGGGGTTGCCACCATCCCTGTGCTGAGTTTCCAGGTTTGTACACCTGCTGCACCCATTATGAGGGTTCCTACTATCCCTGTGTGGAGTTTCCAGGTTTGTACACCTGCTATGCCATTATGAGAGGTCCCCACTTTCCATGTGCTGAGTTTTGAGGTCTGTACACCTGCTGTGCTTATTATGAGGGGTTCTCACCATCCCTGAGCTGAGTTCCCAGGTTTGTACACCTGTGGTGCCCATTATGAGAGGTTCTCACCATCCCTGTGCTGAGTTCCTTGATCTGTGCACCTGCTGTGGCCATGATGAGAGGTTCCCACCATCCCTGTGCTTAGTTCCTGGGTCTGTACACCTGCTGTGCCCATTATGAGGGGTTCCCACCATTCCTGTGCTGAGTTCCTGGGCTTGTATACCTGCTATGCCAATTATGAGGGGTTCTCACTATCCCTGTGCTGAGTTCCCGGGTCTGTGCACCTGCTGTGCCCATTATGAGGGGCCCGACCATCCCTGACATGAGTTCCCAGGTTTTTACACCTAATATACTTATTATGAGGGGCTCCCACCTTCCCTGTGCTGAGGTTCCGAGTCTGTACACCTGCTGTGCCCATTATGAGGCGTTTCATTTTTTTGTTTATATTATGAAAAATGTAACAGGGTGGTCAATACTCATGCCTGAATGCTGTTATATGGAGATGACACTAATCCTATCCACCTAGGTAGAGAGCAACACTAGAGCTTAGGGAGGACTCCTGCAGCAGAGGGGTAGCGGGTTGCTAGGGTGATGGATCTGACATTTTGCCCTGCATGGGAAGGTGATAGGGTTTTTTTAAATTAGGGTGACCAGACATCCCTGGTTTCTGGGGACAGTCCCCGGATTGAGGACACTGTCCCCGGACCAAGTCTGTCCCCAGTTTTGTCCCCGGATTGGATTTGAACAGGGGCTGGGGCAATTTCAAAGACAGCCCGTGCAGAATAAAAAGAAAAAAATCTGAATCCTCCCCCCCCCCCCCTCCTCTGCCGCTCCTACTAGCTTATGGGGGTTTATTTTTTTCCATTACCTGTGCCCCTTTCTGATGATCATATGCTGGTTGGAGTGGAGGGACCATTTCTTCAGTTTCGGGCGCATGCCCATTCAGCTCCACTCGCATGTTCTACTGCCTTGGCTCAAGTCCCAGCCAGCTGCCTGCCTGCTTATCTCCTTGCCTTCCCTGGTGGAGTGATCTTCCTCAGCTCCCCACAAAGTAGTAGCCAGAGCTCGAAGAGTAAAGCCCCATATACACTATCAGATGTTCTTCTGATTTTTGTCTTCAGATTTACCAAAACCATGTAGTGCAAGGGCCTGCCTGATTGCATACAAATTGAAACTCCTAAGGTTTGACCTCATATTATATGGTTTTGGTAAATCTGAAGGAAAAAATCAGCAGAAAATCTGATAGTGTGCATGGGGCTTTAGACTTGGCAGGCTGTGAGGCGGGCAGCGGCGGCGGAGACGGGCAAAGAGTCGTCGATTGCTGCCATTACAAGTAAAAAAAAAAATATGTCCCCGGATTTCATTTTAAAAATGTGGTCACCTTATCTTAAATAGAATCTATCAAGTTGATGGGGGATTTGGTATGACATGCAGGTGCCTACAGATTGGAAGAACATGTTATCATAGCTCTGCCAAATCAAAAAATATCTGTAGGTCCAGTGATGAGTTTCACCGAAGTTGGACAGATTTTTACATTTCTATATTAAAGTAAACCTCTAAAAGTCTCCATCAGCATCCCCCTTTCGTGGGCAAAATGGGAGCCAAGAAGCTGGGAAGCAAGTAGGTCTGGATAGAGGAAGCGCTGTCCTCTTGTGAATTGTATATTGAGGATACACCACTGACCCTAGCTTTGGGCCAGATAAAGTCTTAGTTACATAGTTACATAGTAGGGGAGGTTGAAAAAAGACACAAGTCCATCAAGTCCAACCTATGTGTGTGATTATGTGTCAGTATTACATTATATATCCCTGTATGTTGCGGTCATTCAGGTGCTTATCTAATAGTTTCTTGAAGCTATCAATGCTCCCCACTGCCTGTGGAAGGGAATTCCACATCCTTGCCGCTCTTACAGTAAAGAACCCTCTACGTAGTTTAAGGTTAAACCTCTTTCCTTCTAATTTTAATGAGTGGCCACGAGTCTTGTTAAACTCTCTTCTGCAAAAATTTTTTATCCCTATTGTGGGGTCACCAGTACGGTATTTGTAAATTGAAATCATGTCCCCTCTCAAGCGTCTCTTCTCCAGAGAGAATAAGTTCAGTGCTCGCAACCTTTCCTCATAACTAAGATCCTCCAGACCCTTTATTAGCTTTGTTGCCCTTCTTTGTACTCGCTGCATTTCCAGTACATCCTTCCTGAGGACTGGTGCCCAGAACTGGACAGCATACTCCAGGTGCGGCCGGACCAGAGCCTTGTAGAGTGGGAGAATTATCGTTTTATCTCTGGAGTTGATCCCCCTTTTAATGCATGCCAATATTCTGTTTGCTTTGTTAGCAGCAGCTTGGCATTGCATGCCATTGCTGAGCCTATCATCTACTAGGACCCCCAGGTCCTTTTCCATCCTAGATTCCCCTAGAGGTTCTCCCCCCAGTGTATAGATTGCATTCATATTTTTGCCACCCAAATGCATTATTTTACATTTTTCTACATTAAACCTCATTTGCCATGTAGTCGCCCACCCCATTAATTTGTTCAGGTCTTTTTGCAACGTTTCCACATCCTGCGGAGAAGTTATTGCCCTGCTTAGCTTAGTATCGTTTGCAAATACAGAGATTGAACTGTTTATCCCATCCTCCAGATCGTTTATGAACAAATTAAATAGGATTGGTCCCAGCACAGAACCTTGGGGAACCCCACTACCCACCCCTGACCATTCTGTACTCCCCATTTATCACCACCCTCTGAACTCGCTCTTGTAGCCAGTTTTCAATCCATGTACTCACCCTATGGTCCATGCCAACGGATCTTATTTTGTACAGTAAACGTTTATGGGGAACTGTGTCAAATGCTTTTGCAAAATCCAGATACACCACGTCTACGGGCCTTCCTTTATTTAGATGGCAACTCACCTCCTCATAGAAGGTTAATAGATTGGTTTGGCAAGAACGATTCTTCATGAATCCATGCTGATTACTGCTAATGATACCGTTTTTATTACTAAAATCTTGTATATAGTCCCTTATCATCCCCTCCAAGAGTTTACATACTATTGATGTTAGGCTAACTGGTCTGTAATTCCCAGGGATGTATTTTGGGCCCTTTTTAAATATTGGTGCTACATTGGCTTTTCTCCCATCAGCTGGTACCATTCCAGTCAGTAGACTATCTGTAAAAATTAGGAACAATGCAATGGTCTGGCAATCACTTGACTGAGTTCCCTAAGTACCCTCGGATGCAAGACATCTGGTCCCGGGGATTTATTAATGTTAAGTTTCTTAAGTCTAATTTTAATTCTGTCTTCTGTTAACCATGGAGGTGCTTCCTGTGTTGTGTCATGAGGATAAACACTGCAGTTTTGGTTACTGAAGCCCCCCGATTCACTCGTGAAGACTGAGGAGAGGAATAAATTCAATACCTTCGCCATCTCCCCATCCTTTGTAACCAGATGTCCTTCCTCATTCTTTATGGGGCCAATATGGTCTGTCCTCCCTTTTTTACTGTTTACATACTTAAAGAATTTCTTGTGATTTTTTTTGCTCTCCTCCGCTATGTGTCTTTCATGTTCTATCTTAGCCGTCCTAATTGCACCCTTACATTTCTTGTTGCATTCTTTATAAAGGCTGAATGCTGAGGATGATCCCTCAACCTTGTATTTTTTGAAGGCCTTCTCCTTTGCTTTTATATGCATTTTTACGTTGGTGTTAAGCCATCCAGGACTTTTGTTCGCTCTTTTAAATTTATTACCCAATGGGATACATTGGCTAATGCCCTTATTTATTATGCTCTTAAAGCAAACCCATCTCTCCTCCGTATTCTTTGTTCCTAATATTTTATCCCAATTTATGCCTTTGAGCAAAGTATGTAGTTTAGGGAAGTTGACTCTTTTGAAATTCATTGTCTTTGTATTCCCTTTATGTTTCCTATTTGTGTGATTTATACTAAAACTAATTGACCTGTGATCGCTGTTACCTAAATTGCCCCGTATTTCCACATCCGTGATCAGGTCTGTATTGTTGGTAATCAGTAGATCCAGTAATGTTTTATTTCTAGTTGGTGCGTCTACCATCTGACCCATAAAATTGTCCTGCAAGACATTAAGGAAATTGGCGAGCCTTAAATGAATTCGTGGTTCCCTCCGCCCAGTCTATGTCTGGATAATTAAAATCCGCCATTATGATAACACTTCCCATCCTTGCTGCTAATCCAATTTGTGATAGGAGATCCGTCTCCACTTCCTACCTCAGGTTAGGGGGCCTATAGCATACTCCCAGTATTATTTTCCCCTTAGCTTCATCCCTTTTGGAGCTCTACCCATAAGGATTTCACCTCCTCTCTTCACCTCTAGTACATTATTCTTGATATATAGGCATACCCCTCCCCCTTTTTTACCCTCTCTATCCTTGCGGTAAAGGGTATACCCTTGAATGTTTGCCAGCCAATCATGAGAGCTGTTGAACCAGGTCTCTGAAATTCCCACAAAATCCAAATCCTCCTCGTACAACAGTATCTCTAGTTCACCCATCTTGTCCGCCATACTCCTGGCATTGGTGAACATGCCACATAGTTTAGACTGGTCGCATATTGTCCTCGTATTAGGTGTTTCGAGATTGCAACTAGGACTTGCTACTATACTCACCTTGTGTTTTTGTGCTTTGGTTAACCTACCACTAATGCCCCCAATACTACCCTCTGGAATATCTTCCGCGCTGGCTATCTCTGCCTCTGGACCCTCCCCCCCATCACCTAGTTTAAAAACCCCTCTAACTTTTTGGCCATCTTCATTCCCAGCAGATCTGCACCCTCCTCGTTTAGGTGCAGTCCGTCCCTTTTATAGTACCGAATGAGAAGTTGGCCCAGTCCTCCAGGAACCCAAACCTCTCCTTACTACACCAGCTCTTCAGCCACTTGTTTACTTCCCTAATCTCCCTCTGCCTTTCTGGTGTGGCTCGATGTACCAGTAGTGTTCCTGAGAATACTGCCTTGGAGGTCCTTTTCCTCAATTTAGCTCCTAAGTCCCTAAAATCGTTCTTTAGGACACTCCATCTGCCTCTGACTTTGTCATTGGTGCCAACGTGCACCATGACAGCCGGGTCTTCCCCAGCCCCTCCCAGTAATCTGTCCACAAGATCCGTGATGTGCCGAACCCGAGCGCCCGGTAGACAACATACTGTTCGGCGCTTCAGGTCTTGGTTACAGATTGCCCTCTCTGTCCTTCTAAGAATTGAGTCCCCTACCACCAGAATCTGTCTTTCCTTTCCCTTTGCTGCCCCCCCCACTCTCACTGGAGGAGTACTTCCCCCGGGAGCTAGGAGAGTCCCTCAGCTCCAGCAGTGCTGGTCCCTGACTGGTTTCACTCAATGGAGCATACTTATTGGGATGCTCCAGTCCTGGATCGGCCTCCCTGGCACTTCCCCCTCTACCCCTCCTGACTGTCACCCATCTACTCTTTGCTAGTGCCTGCACCCCTTTGTCTCCACCCGCCTCTGTGCTGGCCCCTCGGCACATGCCGTGTACGTTCCTGGCTCTCCTTTAGTATGGAGGGACTTCTCAGTGCTGACAGTTGCTTCCCCAGATTTAGAACCTGGGCTTCCAGGGAAACAATGTGCTTACATTTTGCACAGCAGTATTCGCCTTCGATCGGATGATCAAGGAACGAATACATGCAGCAAGATGTACAAAGAGTCGCCTCTCCACACCCGCCGGGCATCGTACCTATTAAATTTAGTGAGCATTGGGGATTTTACCCTGTCCAAATTACCTAACAGCTAGCTTCCTGGCACTAATACTCAAGACAATACACAGGTACTTACAGACCTACGTACAATCGCAGAACAGTCACAGACCTACGTGCACTCGCAATACTCAAGTATACAGTACACAATACACAAGTACTAACGATCCACACACACTACTCAGACAGCACTCAGGTACTCACACTACACAGGTACTATGACCCCTGTTATAATCTCCTGTTTTAAACTCTGGTTTTTAACTCACCACTTAGACCAGTTCCACTTGGACTAAGTTCCAACAGCCTCACAGTGAGCAGGCTCAGGATGAGTCCTACACACAGTTATATAGGCCGCAAGCACCTGTGAGCAATAAACCACTCCCCTTAATTGATAGCCTGAAGGAACCAAAGAAGAGAAAAAAAAAAAAAGCTATTTAAAAAGTGACAGAAAAAGGTGATTGAAAAAATAAAAGGAAAAGCCCCAAAAATGTAACCCAGCAAACAAAAAGCAAGACTTGTTCACCCTAACTCTGGTTTTTAACTCACCACTTAGACCAGTTTAACTTGGACTAAGTTCCAACAGCCTCACAGTGAGCAGGCTCAGGATGAGTCCTACACACAGTTATATAGGCCGCAAGCACCTGTGAGCAATTAACCACTCCCCTTAATTGATAGCCACTTAGACCAGTTCCACTTGGACTAAGTTCCAACAGCCTCTTGATGAGGGCCAGATGATCATTTGGAGACCCCTGCTTTAATGTAAAAATGCAGTCTCCCTGATAAATAAGGACATTTCAAAGTAAAGAGAGATGGAGCCAGGATCAATTTTTATGAAAATAGTATGCATTTGCCTATAACTTTACTTAATTTATTTATGAATCTAGTCTACTGACTTAGGGTTTTCATACCTCAGCTGATTACATTTCCCTAGGCTGAAGACAGGTTTGCTTTAACTGATAGGAAGATGTTCCTGTCTATGCCCAACATAACTCTGTGGACCAATCAACAAGACATTTCAGAGATATTGATCCAGAAACAGAAACTTTCATTGCTTACTGTTAACTTTGACACGATAATACACTGAAGAGCTACTGTTATTAGTTATTATATCCACTGAATATTCGTCTCGATCTTTCCAATAGCCAGCTTGTATAATTAGGGAACCTTCAGGAGAGCTGCTTAACATGCTTCCGTGTTCAATGTCCTGAATGTCTGGATATCGCTGTCTAAAACTCGTGGCAATATGTTTTCCTCCTTTTTTCCAAACATACTCTGCTTGATGCAGTTGGTGTTCAGGCAGCAGTAGAATGACCCCGTCCTCCTCATGAGCATATATAGAAATTGTCTTTTTCGAACCTTCAGTGGTCACACCTAGTCATCAACAGAAATGTGTGTTATTGGGTTTGATTTGTTAAAGGCAAATAGATTATTCACTTTGCAGGGCAACTTTCTCCAGAGTTTATTGAAGGTGGTGAAATTTCACTTTGCACTGTACACCCAATTACAAGCAGGGAAAATAATAATAGTAATAAAAAAAAAAACAGGACTTGCAGGGGCAGAGTAAGGTCCCTTTCACACTGAGGCGCTTCTAAACTGCCAGCAAAACACTGAGCACTTTTGAAGAGCTTTTCAGACGCTGTTGAAGAGCTTTCCACTCATTTCAATGGAGAGGGGCGGTTTTTTCACCACACTGCCCCAATGTGAAAGCATTAATTGATTTTAATGGAAATTGGTTTTCGTGAGCTTTTCAGGTGCTTTTTTTTAGCATGAAAGCACCTGAAAAGCGACTCAGTGTGAAAGGGATCTAAGAACTGCCACAAGTGATAAAGACCCCTTTCACACTGAGGCGCTTTTCAGGCACTTTCACGCTACAAAAAGCACCTGACAAGCTCTTGAAAACCTATTTCCATTAAAATCAATGAATGCTTTCACACTGGGGCAGTGCGTTGGCAGGGCAGTGAAAAAACACCCATCTCCATCGAAATGAATGGAAAGCTCTTCAAAAGTGCCTGAAAAGCTCTTCAAAAGCGCTCAAATGTTTTACTAGCAGTTTAGAAGTGCCTCAGTGTGAAAGGGGCCTTATATGCAAGTTATTGCCATAAAAAGTGTTTGTGAACCCGGGTCCTGTCCCAGGGGACATGTATCAATGCAAAAAAAAAGTTTGTAAAATGGACGTTTTTTTTTCAGGAGCAGTGATTTTAATAATGCTTACGGCTATTTTTAGGACCACTTTACCGTCATTTTAGGGGCTCTATTCGCGCTATTTTAACCCCCGCTAGCGGCCAAAAAAGGGTTAAGACTGCTGGCAAAGCGCCGCTGCAGCAGCGGTTTGGTGGCGCTGCAGCGGTGCTTTGGCGGCGCTGCAGCGGTGCTTTGCCAGCGGTTCAGCGGCGCTGCCCCATTGTTTTCAATGGGCAGGGGCGCTTTAGGAGTGGTGTATACACCGCTCCTACAGTGCTGCAAAGATGCTGCTTGCAGGACTTTTTTGACCGCCCTGCAAGCGCACTGCTCCAAAGGGCTTTCACACTGGAGAGACAGGTGAGGCTCTTTACAGGTGCTATGCAGGCGATATTTTTAGCGCTATAGCGCCTGTAAAGCTCCTCAGTGTGAAAGTAGCCTAAAGTGAAACAATAAAAATGAAATATTCATTTAAATATCGTGCCTGGGGGCCCCCTTAGTCTGCCTGTAAAGTGGCACATATGTGCGATGTGTATTACAGTGCCACAGTAATAATGACATTTCTAAAGGAAAAAATGTCATTTAAACTTGCTCGTGGCTGTAATGTTCCCAGCGGTTTAGACATTAATGGCTGTGCTTTGAGTTCTTTTGAGGGGACAGTAAATTTGCACTGTTATACAAGCTGTACACTCACTACTTTACATTGTAGCAAAGTGTCATTTCTTCAGTGTTGTCACATGAAAAGATAGAATAAAATATTTACAAATATGTGAGTGGTTTACACACTACACTGCCTGCACTGTGTATATATATATATATATATATATATATATATATATATATATATATACACATACTAGACCAGTGTTTTGTAACCTTTTACGGCGAAGTACCCCTACAAGTCTAAAATTTCCTAAGTACCCCCGTCTCCAGAAAGTGATGGGCACTGATAGGCGGCACTGATAGGAGGCACTGATGGCTGCACTGATAGGAGGCACTGATGCTGCACTGATTGCTGCACTGATAGGGTGCATTGATAGGAGGCACTGATAGGCTGCACTGATAAGAGGCACTGATAGGCTGCACTGATAGGCTGCATTGATAGGAGGCACTGATATGCCGCACTGATATGAGACACTGATAGGTGCACTGATAGGAGGCACTGATGGCTGCACTGATAGACTGCACTGATAGAAGGCACTGATAGGCTGCACTGATAGGAGCCACTGATAGGCTGCACTGATAGGAGGCACTGATGGCTGCACTGATAGGCTGCACTGATAGGAGACACTGATGGCTGCACTGATAGAAGGCACTGATAGGAGGCACTGATAGGCTGCACTGATAGGAGGCACTGATGGATGCACCGATAGGAGGCACTGATCGGCTGCACTGATAGGAAGCACTGATGGCTGCACTGATAGGAGACACTGATGGCTGCACTGATAGGAGACAGCCATTAGTGTCTAAACTGCTGGCAACAAAAGTGAGTACACCCCTAAGTGAAAATGTCCAAATTGGGTCCAATTAGCTATTTTCCCTGCCCAGTGTCATGTGACTCGTTAGTGTTACAAGGTCTCAGGTGTGAATGGGAAGCAGGTGTGTTAAATTTGGTGTTATTCCTCTCACTCTCTCATACTGGTCACTGGAAGTTCAACATGGCACCTCATGGCAAAGAACTCTCTGACGATCTGAAAAAAAGAATTGTTGCTCTTCATAAAGGTGGTCTAGGTTATAAGAAGATTGTCAAGACCCTGAAACTGAGCTGCAGCATGCTGGCTAAGACCATACAGCGGTTTAAGGCAGTGCTGGAAAATAATGGTGGCCACACAAAATATTGACACTTTGGGCCCAATTTGGACATTTTCACTTAGGGGTGTACTCACTTTTGTTGCCAGTATGTTAGACATTAATGGCTGTGTGTTGAGTTAGTTTGAGGGTACAGAAAATTTACACTGTTATACAAGCTGTACATTCACTACTTTACATTGTAGCAAAGTGTCATTTCATCAGTGTTGTCACATGGAAGGATATATTAAAATATTTAAAAAATGTGAGGGGTGTACTCACTTTTGTGAGATACTGTATATATATATATATATATATATATATATATATATATATATATATATATATTCTAAACTGCCTGCAAACTACTAACTAACCTGCCTGATCTAGCTCTAATTCTCTCAATCTCCAAGTATCACACTACATACGGCCGTTGTGTAAGCAGCCTTATATAGTGTGGGGCGTGGACTTAGCCCCCTGAGCCATGATTGGCTAAAGGCACCCTGTCTTTGGCCAATCATGGCTCTCACAGCAGATTGGGCTGTGATTGGCCAAAGCATGCAGGTCAGGTTCATGCTTTGGCCAATCAGCAGCTGTCAATGCACTGTGATTTCGCAGTGCATTATGGGGTGCTCCGTGGTGTTCAAGTTTGCTGCGAACGTCCCATGTTTGGTTCGTTTGCGAGCAAGCGAACACCTGATGTTCGAGTCAAACTTATGTTCTACTCAAATATCGGGACCATCCCTGGTGATCACTGGAGTTGGGGTGATTGTTGGAGTGATCACTGGTGTGGGGGAATGTTGGAGTGATCACTGGAGTGGGGGGAATGTTGGAGTGATCACTGGAGTGGGTGGAATCTTGGAGTGATCACTGGAGTTGGGTGATTGTTGGAGTGATCACTGGAGTGGGGGGAATGTTGGAGTGATCACTGAAGTGGAGGGAATGTTGGAGTGATCACTGGAGTGGGGTGATTGTTGGAGTGATCACTGGAGTGGGGGGAAATTTTGGCATGATCACTGGCCTGGGGGGAATGTTGGAGTGATCACTGGAGTGGGGTGATTGTTGGGGTGATCACTGGAGTGGGGGAAATATTGGAGTGATCACTGGAGTTGGGTGACTGTTGGAGGGATCACTGGAGTGGAATGATTATTGGAGTAATTACTAGAGTGGTGTGGTTGTTGAAGTGGGCAATGTGGGGAAAGGATTGGGACTTATGTGATGCATGCAACCAGGGAGATAGCGCAGCAAGTATGTGTCTGGCAAGTACATTGTAAGTTAGAACTGTAAACTTCAGCCCTTCAGCCCTTCATGCTTGCGCCCAGACTCATAAGCATGTCTGTAAGTAGTATTGGATAACTGTTCCCCTCCTCTCCCTATTGATAGATCTACTTTAAAATAAGTTATCAACCCTTAGTAATCTGAATATTTTTTATAGACACCTACCCTACATCTGCTCCTGAAGAGTGGCAGACGCCACAAAATGAGTTGAGCTATTAGATGTCCCCGTGTTTACATCGCAAGATTTTTACCAATTTGACCTTTTATACCATTTTGGATTGTACCAATCAATTTAGGCTATGTTTGTTACTTTGTGGAGACACGCAACAATGAGTGAGGTGATTGTTGAAGTGATCACTGGGGTGGGGTGATTGTTGGAGTGGTCACTGGAATAAGGCAATAGTTGGATTGATCACTGGAATGAGGTGATTGTTGGAGTGATCACTGGAGTGAGGTGATTGTTGGAATGATCATTGGAGTGAGGTGATTGCTGGAGTGGTGTGATTGTTGAAGTGATCACTGGAATGAGGTGATTGTTGGAGTGATCACTGGAGTGGTGTGATTGTTGAAGTGATCACTGGGGTGAGGTGATTTTTGAAGTTATTACTGGAATGAGGTGCTTGTTGGAGTGATCACTGGAGTGGTGTGATTGTTGAAGTGCTCACTGGAGTGAGGTGATTGCTGGAGTGATCACTGGAGTGATGTGATTCTTGGAGTGACCACTGGAGTGGTGTGATTGTTGAAGTGATCACTGGAATGAGGTGATTGTTGGAGTGATCACTGGAGTGGTGTGATGGTTGAAGTGATCACTGGGGTGAGGTGATTGTTGAAGTGATTACTGGAATGAGGTGATTGTTGGAGTGATCACTGGAGTGGTGTTATTGTTGAAGTGATCACTGGAGTGAGGTGATTGCTGGAGTGATCACTGGATTGATGTGATTCTTGGAGTGACCACTGGAGTGGTGTGATTGTTGAAGTGATCACTGGAGTGAGGTGATTGCTGGAGTGATCACTGGAGTGATGTGATTCTTGGAGTGACCACTGGAGTGGTGTGATTGTTGAAGTGATCACAGGGGTGGGGTGATTGTTGGAGTGATCACTGGAGTGAGGTGATTGCTGGAGTGATCGCTGGAGTGGTGTGATTGTTGGAGTGATCACTGGAGTGGGGGGAATGTTGGAGTTATCACTGGAGTGGGTTGATTGTTGGAGTGATCACTGGAGTGGGTTGATTGTTGGAGTGATCACTGGAGTGGGTTGATTGTTGGAGTGATCACTGGAGTGGGGGGAATGTTGGAGTGATCACTGGAGTGGGTTGATTGTTGGAGTGATCACTGGAGTGGGGGGAATGTTGGAGTGATCACTGGAGTGGGTTGATTGTTGGAGTGATCACTGGAGTGGGGGGATGCTGGAGTGATCACTGAAGTGGGGTGATTATTGGAGTGATCACTGGAGTGTGGTGACTGTTGGAGTGATCACTGGAGTGGAATGATTGCTGGAGTGATCACTGGAGTGGTGTGGTTGTTGAAGTGATCACTGA
The DNA here is from genome assembly GCA_037953035.1 of Aquarana catesbeiana. NCBI lineage: Eukaryota > Metazoa > Chordata > Amphibia > Anura > Ranidae > Aquarana > Aquarana catesbeiana. The sequence goes on from JBBHAA010000618.1 coordinate 739,554, forward strand.
AGTGGGGCGATTGTTGCAGTGATCACTGGAGTTGGGTGATTGATGGAGTGATCACTGGATTTGGCATGATGGTTGAAGTGATTGCTGGAGTGAGGTGATTGTTGGAGTGAAACTGGAATGGGGCGATTGTTGGAGTCATCACTGGAGTGAGATAATTGTTGAAATGATCACTGGAGTGAGGTGATTATTAGAGTGATCACTGGAATGGGGCAATTGTTGGAATGATCATTGGAGTGAGATAATTGTTGAAGTGATCACTGGAGTGAGGTGATTGTTGGAGTGATCACTGGAGTGAGGTGATTGTTGGAGTGATCACTGGAGTGGTGTGATTGTTGAAGTGATCACTGGAGTGATCACTAGGGTGTGGCGATTGTTGGAGTGATAGTGGTAGTACCGGCCCTGCTGGGGGGCACTGTGAGTACCGAGGGGCAATGCGTGTAATTCAGGGCACTGTGAGTTACAGAGGGGCAATGTGTAGCTAAATGGGGCATTGTGAGTACCGAGGGGCAGTGTGTGTGATTCAGGGCGTTGTGAGTACTGAGAGGCACTGTGAGTAAAGCGGGTACTATGCATACCAAGGGGCACCGTGTGTGACTGGAGGGCACTGTAAATGAGGAGCACTGCGAGTAAACACAGGGGCATTGTGAGTAAACCAAAACAGTGGAACTACCCATTAGAAGGACCCTTCTTCCAGGTTCATCATAATACACCTAGCCTATACCTTGAAGCATAGAAATATCTCAGTGCATCATTACTCCTTTGCCTGAGTTTAACATTGGAGGATAACAATATAAACTTACCATGTGTAATCAATAAAATGAATATTAACACGTTAGTATCCATCTTTCTTCTTCTTTCAGTTAACCATTTTCTCTTGTTGGGCTAAAAGAGTAAAAACAAGTAAAACAAAATGTTAAAAACACAGAAACTTCCTACTGTATCTACAGTCTGGTACATTTTACTTCTTTGGTAGAGTGAACTTACATAGTTACATAGTCGGTAAGGCTGAAAAAAGACAATAGTCCATCCAGTTCAACCTGTGTAGGTGCATGTGTATCAGTGTCTATAATGATTTCCCATATCCCTGTATGTTCTGTCCTTTAAGATGTATATCTAAGACTCTTTTAAAGATATCCATACTCCCTGCATCCACCACCAATTGCAAAAGAGGGTTCCACATCCTTATTGCCCTAACAGTGAAGAACCCCCTACGCGGCGGGGTGTGCAATGTGCTCTGATTTTGTCTATTTACTTTCTTCTGCTATGTGTCTCTCGTAATCTTTTTTAGCCTCCCTGATTGCGATTTTACATTTCTTATTGCATTCCTTGTATTGCAGGAATGCTGGTGGTTACGCATTCCCTTTATATTTTTTAAAGGCCATACTTTTCTCCTTGATGAGGCTTTTCACATTACAGTTTAACCACCCAGGTTTAATTTTCACTCCACTATATTTACTTTATTGCCCAATGGAATGCACTGTTTGATACCTTTGTTTAATATGCTCCTAAAGCATTCCCATTTCTCTTCTGTGTTCAATGATTGCACAATTTGGTCCCAATTAATGTCATGTAGCAATGACCGTAGCTCAGGAAAATTGGCTCATTTGAAATTTAGTGTTTTTGTATTACCCATATGCCTCCTTTTCCTGTGATTTATGGTAAACGTGATCATCCTATGATCGCTAGATCCCAAGTTATCACGTATCTCCACATCTGAGATCAGACTTGAATCATTCGTAATTAATAACTCTAACAGGGCATTCTTTCTAGTTTGGGAATCCAACATTTGGGACATGAAGATATCCTGTAAAAATTCATGAAATGACGGGCCTTTAGTGATTGAGCTGTTCCCTCTGCCCAATCGATATCGGGATAATTGAAGTTCCTCATTATGATTACATTACCCAGTTTCTCTGCCATTTCTAACTGAGATAGTAGTTCCAGCTCCTCCTCCTCCTTCATGTTGGGTGGCCTATAGCATACCGCCACTATTAATTTCCCACTCACCTCCTCTCTTTGAAGTTCTACCCATACTGATTGCACCTCCACCTAGTCCCATACATAATGTCACACCTCTGTACCGCCCTTACATAACTTTTGAAATATGTACACACCCCTCCCCCACTTCTACCTTCCCTATCCTTTCGATACAAGGAATATCCCTGTATAATGGCCAGCCTTTCATGTGAGCTGTCAAACCAAGTTTCAGTTATTCCCACAAAGTCTAAATTCTCCTCGTGTAATAGCAGCTCCAGATCCACTATTTTGTTAGCTAGACTCCTAGCATTTGTGTATACTCCCCTTATTTTTGTATCAGTGCATATTGTTTTCTTCCTTTATTTCTCCTGGCTTTGTTTTTTAAATTGAATTGCCCACTCACTTACCCTGTGATTGGTTGTTATGGTTGTATTTTCACTGCTATTACTACTGCTGACTCTCCTATCACCCTCTGTCACCTGCTCCCTGTTGGCTATCGTTTTCTCTGGTCCCCCCCCCAACACCTAGTTTAAAAGGCCCTCTAGCTTTGTGGCCATCTTAATTCCCAATAGAACTGTACCATCCCCATTAAGGTGCAGACCATCCTTACTAAAGAGCTGGTAACCTGCACCAGTTCCTCAGCTGCTCGTTTAGTTCCCTAAGCTCCCGCTGCCTCTCTGGTGTGGCTTGAGGTACAGGTAGTATTTCAGAGAAAACTACCTTGGGAGGTCCTTTTTCTCAATCTATTCCCTAAGTCCCTAAAAACGTCTTGTAGGATTCTCCACCTTCCTATCACTTGGTCATTGGTACCAACGTGTATCATGACCGCTGGGTCCTCCCCAGCCCTTCCCAATAATCTGTCCAGCTGATCCGTGATGTGCCAAACCCGAGCGCCCGGTAAACAACACACTGTTCGGCACCCCGGGTCTTTCTGACAGAGTGCCCTCTCTGTCCTCCTAATAATTAAGTCTTACACTACCAGCACTTGTCTGGCCTTACCTGCATCACCGCTCCCCTCTTTACTGGAGCCGTCACTCCCCTGGCAGCTACGGGATGGCGCCTGCTCCAGCTCTGCCCCCCCTGAGCTTATATCCCCATCATCATGCAACTTGGCATATTTGTTGGGGGTGTACCAACTCAGGACTGGCCTCCCTAGCGCTCTTCCCTCTACCCCTCTTCCTTTCTGTCACCAGGCTACCTACCTCTGGTTCCTGTGCTTCCATCTCTCCAACCTTCTCTAGGCTGGACCCTGCCAGCACCTGCTGGGTAATGTCCAAGCTCCTCTTCAGGTAGCTAATGCTTCTCAGTGTTGCTACTTGGTTCTCCAGATCCAGTATCTGGGCTTCCAGAGAAAAAATTTGCTCACATCTCGCACAGCAACTTGTGATTGTGACTATGACCTCTCACCCATGATAAGGTCATGTCCTACCTCCAGGGCTGTTGCAGGTATACCGTGCTACCAGATCATAACCCATATTATAGTATTGTGAAGATTGTGATATCTCACAAGGAAAGAGGACAGGACTGTCAGGGTAATTAAAGGGTTTAAAGGGTTTAGGGTAGACCTGGATGGGAACACCTATAAATGTTAATTGTGACTAAAGCCCTCTGAAAATATTTCCTTTTGTCACAAAATCCTCCTCTGAAATAGGGGAGCACTTCCACCTTGAGCCTAATAGTTGTACAATACTGTGCAATAGTTATATGCAGGTGTGAAGAAATGCTGTAAAGTAAGAATGCTTTAAAAAATGTAGTGCCACTCCGTGAGGGCCGCTGGAGGATGACTGTTCCCATAGGTTGCCCTGATCCTGCAAGCCTCCCGACACCTCTGACACCTTGTGCTCGGACATAATTTAAAGAAATTCAACTACATATATTCGGGGACTTTGATTCCATGATGTCTTTTACCATTTTGTATCAATAAATGTATAACTTTTTACTGACATTACATTATATTTTTAGTTTTTCATTAGTGCCCTTATAGTCTCACTCCTAATCGTGTGTAGGCCTCATCAGACTTCTTTTTTCGAAAATCCTGACGGACAGAGAAATAGAACATGCTCTAAATATAGAACCAATTCCTGTGGGGAAAACCGCTCATCTGTATGCTGTTCCGACGGACCAAAAACGACGCATGCTCTGAAGTACGAGACGGAAGCTATTGGCTACTGGCTATTGAACTTCTTTTTTCTAGTCCCGCTGTACGTCACCGCATTCTGGACGGTTGGACTTTGGTTGGATTTGGATTGACCGCGTGTAGGCGAGACTGCTTGAATGGAATTCCTTTGGAGTTCCGTCGGAGAAACCTTCGGAGTTTATTCCAACGGCTAAATCGGTCTTGTGAGGGGTTCTTTTTCTTACTTGTTTCATCTATTCTGTGAATCTGTACTTCTTGCACCCATCCTGCTGATTCTTCATCATTATCCCACCAGTCATTGGGGCATAGCTCCCAAGTCCCAACTGTCCTTGATTTCGGCTGTCCCTCTGTCCCTCATTCCTCCTCATTTATCCCTCATTTTGGTCTAATCTATATAGATGTATATAAAATGCGCTAATTTACAGTGCTAAACCTCTGATCTGATTTCTAAATTGTTGCATTTGTAAATTCCAAAAGCCAATATAAAGGAATATTAGTGGTAAAAAAAAGCATTTTGTGGGTTTAACCAATCTTGTTTTTTTTGTACAATTCTCCTTTAAGGGGGCGTGGCCAGGTGTGTTTCCTATGCCTGTATACTTTTGCTGATAGGTGTCCCTCATTCCAATCTCAAAAAGTTGGGAGGTATGCATTGGGGGGGCAGTTATGATGTGGGGAAGCAGAGAACCTTTTCCTCCACCATGATGGCTGCCTCCACACAGAGAGTGCAGGGCAAAGTATGTTAAACCAGTAATGGGGCAAAGATCTGATGCAGGAGGACCACAGAGTTATACCAGTGATTAGTCCTTTGCCCTCTTTTTTTGGGCAATTTCCACAGTACAGGTCCTCTGTAAGGGTCAAACATAAACAAGTAATTCTTGCAGATTCTGTAATTTTTTGATAGTTTAACAAATACACAGGCTGCAATTAGTCAAGAAGAGAGGAAATAGATTTTTCCTGACTCTTAGACCCAATGACTTGGAACAGAAGAAGGAAGGAAACCAAAGTCCACAATTACTGCCAGATATGCAACTCCCATCTGAGCTAATGTAAACGATCTCTGCTACGACTCTCCATGTGTCCTTTTAACCTTCTACTGTGTTTTCATTTTCAAATGTGAGCAGGGGTAGAGGGCCTCTCGATGTGCTTACGTTGAGCGCCAAAATGTAGGATGACACAGAGAGATCTACCTCGGGATGAGTTCTTCAGCTCTAAGCTAGGCACCGTGGACGGGGTCGCTCGCCCTGCACATGGGGTACCTTTACTGTGTAGTGTTTCATCAAGACATTTTTGATAGTTTAACAAATATACAGGAATGCAATCAGTCAAGAAGAGAAGAAGTTGCTGATTTTCCTGTTAGACCCAATGACTTGGAATACAATAAGGAAGGAAACCAGCCCACAATTACTACCAGATATACAACTCCCATCTGAGCTGATGTAAATAATCTCTCCTACGATTCTCCTTGTGTCATTTTAACCTCTTCTTCTCTGTAACAGTGTTTTCATTTTTCACATGTGAGCAGGGGTAGAGGGCCTTTCGGTGTGCTTGCGCCAAAATGTAGGATGACACAGAGAGATCTGTTGGGTTCCTCTGGGCTACGCTAGGAACTATAGACAGGGTTACTCACCTCGCATTGGGTAATTTTACCCCCCATACAGACAACCTGACTTAGGGCCCCAAACAGGCAATGTTTCAGTTATGAATGAATGCAGTGAGTGATCAGTACCGATCACTCATTGTGTTCATTCGGGAAAGGAATGGGCTAGTAAATATAACATATTTACCAAACCCCTCCTCCATTCTCAATCTTGAAGGATCTTATTGTGTGCTTGCAGCTGCCGGTGCGAAGAAGAGGAGGGAAGCCAGCAGCGCTGTGGGGGTAGGGGGCGGGGGCACACAGGGGGGCCTGGGCAGCAGAGGCAAATGTATGGTGCACAGGGAGGCTGATCGGTGCGGAAGGAGGCCAATTACTGGAATCAATCCCCTGTATGGCTCTCTGCAGCAGCTGAAAGCCAATGGGAGGTAGATGAGAAGAAAGCAGCTTTGAGCTGTTGCAGAGAGAGCCATACAGGGGATTGCTTCCAGTAATTGGCCCCCTGCCACACCGATCACCATCCCTGCCTACATCCAATTCACACTGTTGCCTGGGCCCCGTAAAGGAGGACTGGTGGTACCCCCTTAACTACGGCCCTGAGTGCAGGACAAACTATGTTAAGAATGGAACTGATAGTGAAGCACCATGATGCTTCACTATCAGTTCCATTCTTTATATCTTTTTGGGTACCTATTTGTCTGGCTGAGAACCTTCATAAAAGAATCTTTGATCTGATGACCTGGCGTTTAATCCACCATTCCTGGATATCTCTGGATACTATTACCAGGCCTGAAGCGACCCCTAGACTGCAAAGCTGGGGGTCATCTCGATCTGGTGAGTGGGGACACATGAGGGGGTGTTGTTGTACACCTGAATAGTTCTGAAGCATTTTTGCATTCCCTTCACCGTGGATTGGAACATTTTTGGTCACTTTATCTGGACTTTGTCTTGTTCATCATATTTTGCTCTTTTTTCACTTATATTATGTTTGCAAGCACCATATTTATATCTTTACAATCTGCTCCCGTTGCTATGAGTGATGGACCACTCGGGGAGGGAGCCCCAGAAGCAACCCCCCTCACTACCGGAGGATATCTCGCCTGGCACAGTTACCACGCTTCACAACAGACTGCTTGTATTGGCTACTAGACTCTAGCTGCTCTTGACAACCACTGGCTTTCACTCTGTACAATGTTGACTATTGCAATGTGCTTTAAAGCGGAGTTCCACCCACATTTTCAAGTCCTCACCATCCAGCAGTAATGTATGCACTAATGACAGATTGACATATATATTTTTTTTTTGTAGATCACTTACTTTAGTAATGCTTTCTTCTATTTTTACTTCCTCCTTCACAGCCGCGGCTGCATGCGTAATTTCCGGCTTTGCGATGTCTCCTAGGAGATGCGTGTCATCAATCCCAAGAGACAATAGGCATCGCACCACAATTGCTGCCCGTTGTTATGGCAGCAAGATAATCCTCCTGCGCACATGCAAGATCGGGAGGTGCATGCTGGGTAGCCAGCAGAATATCTTCCCAGAACAGACTCCTAGTGAGCCTCTCATGCCCACAGTGAAGATGGAAGCGCTCTGCAGAGCAGAAAACAAACGTGAGTAACTAACAAATCCTGGAATTGAACGGCGAGTTTAAGAAACACACGCATTAAAGTATTTAATCCAGTGTAGCAGAACGGATTACAAAAAAAAAAAATCTGTGTGGAACTTCGCTTTAAAGCTTTAGGGTCAGGGGTCAGCCTGTCAGTGCTTGGACAATATGCCGCACTCTGCATCAAATTAGTCTGCATGGCTGTTTCCCAGAAGGAAGCCTCTTCTAAAGATGATGCACAAGAAAGCCCGCAAACAGTTTGCTAAAGACAAGCAGACTAAAGACATGGATTACTGGAACCATGTCCTGTGATCTGATGAGACCAAGATAAACTTATTTGGTTCAGATGGTGTCAAGCGTGTGTGGGTGAGGAGTACCAGGTGAGGAGTACAAAGACAAGTGTGTCTTGCCTACAGTCAAGCATGGTGGTGGGAGTGTCATGGTCTGGGGCTGCATGAGTGCTGCCGGCACTGGGGAGCTACAGTTCATTGAGGGAACCATGAATGCCAACATGTACTGTGACATACTGAAGCAGAGCATGATCCCCTCCCTTCAGAGACTGGGACGCAGGGCAGTATTCCAACATTAAGACGACCCCAAACACATCTCCAACATGACCACTGCCTTGCTAAAGAAGTAAAGAAGCTGAGGGTAAAGGTGATGGACTGGCCAAGCATGTCTCCAAACCTAAACCCTATTGAGCATCTGTGGGGCATCCTCAAACGAAAGGTGGAGGAGCCCAAGGTCTCTAACATCCACCAGCTCTGTGATGTCTTCATGGAGGAGTGGAAGAGGACTCCAGTGACAACCTGTGAAGCTCTGGTGAACTCCATGCCCAAGAGGGTTAAGGCAGTCCTGGAAAATAATGGTGGCCACACAAAATATTGACACTTTGTGCCCAATTTGGACTTTTTCACTTAGGCGTGTACTCACTTTTCAAACATATAGGTTGCGCTAATTCAAATAAATCCCCTAAGTCAGTGGTCATCAACCCTGTCCTCAGGGCCCACTAACAGGCCAGGTTTTATGTATTACCTTGGGGAGCTGCAGAGTAGAATACTGCAATCACTTTGGGCCCAATTTGGAAGATTTTCACTTAGGGGTGCACTCACTTTTGTTGCCAGCGGTTTAGACATTAATTGCTGTGTGTTGAGGGGATAGCAAATGTACACTGTTATACAAGCTGTACACTCACTACTTTACATTGTAGCAAAGTGTCATTTCTTCAGTGTTGTCACATGAAATGATAGAATAAAATATTTACAAAAATGTGAGGGGTGTACTTACTTTTGTGAGATACTGTATGTCTAGTGCTGTAAGCTACATGTATTCAGGGACTTTGATTCCAGGATGTCTTTAAACATTTTACTGACATTATAATCTATTTTTTTTTTCTCGTTAGTGCCCCATAGTCTCACTCCTAATGCCCCATACACACGGTTGGATTTTCCAACCGAAAATGTGTGATAGGACCTTGTTGTCGGAAATTCCGACCGTGTGTAGGCTCCATCACACATTTTCCATCGGATTTTCCGACACACAAAGTTTGAGAGCAGGCTATAAAATTTTCCGACAACAAAATCCGTTGTCGGAATTTCCGATCGTGTGTACACAAATCCGACGGACAAAGTGCCACGCATGCTCAGAATAAATAAAGAGATGAAAGCTATTGGCCACTGCCCCGTTTATAGTCCTGACGTACGTGTTTTACGTCACCGCGTTCAGAATGATCGGATTTTCCGACAACTTTGTGTGATCGTGTGTATGCAAGACAAGTTTGAGCCAACATCCGTCGGAAAAAATCCTAGGATTTTGTTGTCGGAATGTCCGATCAATGTCCAACCGTGTGTACGGGGCATAAGAGGGGTACTTTTTCTTACTTGCTTCATAAATTCTGTGAATCTGTGCTTCCTCCACCTCCACTTGCTTATTCTTCATTATTATCCCACCAGTCATTGGGGGGGGGGGGGGGGGGATAGCTCTGATATGGGGATTAGAGACTCTACTGCTCCACCATGATAGCTGCCTCCACATAGAAAATGCAGGCAGGGCTGCTGTTGGAAACCAGGGGGCTAACCTGACTTAGAGCCCCAAACAGCCAATGTTTCAGTTATGAATGAATGCAGTGAGTGATCAGTACCGATCACTCATTGTATTCATTCAGGAAAGAAAGGGGCTGGTAAATATGAAATATTTACCTAACCCCTCCCCCACTCCCAATCTTGAAGGATCTTATTGTGTGCTTGCAGCTGCCGGTGGGAAAAAGAGGAGGGAAGCCAGCGGCGCTGTGGGGGTAGGGGGGGGCACACAGGGGGCCTGGGCAGCAGGGGGAAATGTATGGTGCATAGGGAGGCTGATCGGTGTGAAAGGAGGCCAATTACTGGAACCAATCCCCTGTATGGCTCTCTGCAGCAGCTGAAAGCCAATGGGAGGTAGATGAGAAGAAAGCAGCTTTGAGCTGCTGCAGAGAGAGCCATACAGGGGATTGCTTCCAGTAATTGGCCCCCTGCCACACCGATCACCATCCCTGCCCACATCCAATTCACTCTGTTGCCTGGGCCCCGTAAAGGAGGACTGGTGTTACCCCCTTATCTAAGGTCCTGAGTGCAGGACCATCTATGTTAAGCCAGTAATGAGGCAAAGATCTGCTGCAGGGGGACCACTGGTTATATCAGTGGTTAGTTCTTTGCCCTCTGACCATCTTTTTTGGGCAGTTTCCACAGTACATGGCCTCTGTAAAAGGGTCAAACAAAAACAAATAATTCTTGCAGGTTCTGTAAATTTTTGTTAGTTTAACAAACACAGGATGCAATCAGTCAAGAAGAGAAGAAGTTGCTGATTTTCCTGACTGTTAGACCCAATGACTTGGAATACAATAAGGAAGGAAACCAGCCCACAATTACTACCAGATATGCAACTCCCATCTGAGCTGATGTAAATAATCTCTCCTACGATTCTCCTCATTTTTAACCTCTTCTTCTCTGTAACAGTGTTTTCATTTTTCACATGTGAGCAGGGGTAGAGGGCCTCTCGGTGTGCTTGTGCCAAAATGTAGGATGACACAGAGAGATCTACCTCAGGTTGGGTTCCTCTGGGCTACGCTAGGAACTATGGACAGGGTCACTCGGCCCGCACATGGGGTACCTTTACTGTGTCGTGTTTCATCAATGCCTGGGGACAAAGTGGGGAGATATTTCAGGAAAATTCAACTTTAAGGTGGTCCTGCAACTTAGAGATGGCCGTACACCGTGTACACTGAGAATAAGCTGGATTCCAGTTAGCCCTCTGATCCCATGTCAATGTACACCTTGACTGGAACTGCTTGCATTTAGGAGGGACATGCTGAGCCTTTGCCCACTCGACCCGTCCAGCGTACCTCTACCACCTCACTCCCAATGATAAAATGGAGTCCCGTGGTTCACCTGGTTGAGACCTCATGCGTGCACTTTATCGTCCTCACTTCTCCCATACCTGGTGGCTAGGCTGAGGGCCTCAGTGGTGCTAATCTGCTCCCGTTGCTCCCGATGGACCACTCGGTGAGGGAGCCCCAAAAGCAACCCCCCTCACTGCCAGAGGATATCTTGCCTGGCACAGGTAACACATTTCACGACAGGCTGCTTGAATTGGCTACTAGACTCTGGCTACTCTTACACTACTACTAATCTGACACTCAACCACTGGCTTTTGCTCTGTACCATGTTGACTCTTGCAAAGCTGTTTTCATACCCCAATGTGCTTTAAAGCAACAATATAGCTTTGTTATTTTTAAATTAAAATAACAAATATGGCATACTTACCTGCTCTGTGCTATGGTTTTGCACAGAGCAGCCCCGATTCTCTTCTTCTTGAGTCCCCTGCCGGTGCTCCTGGCCCCTCCTCTTTGGCAAGTGCCCCCATGGAAAGCCGCTTTTGAGCCTGCATTTGGTAGTCACTACAAAGGAGTGAACAACCCTGAAGATCAAATGGTTAGAGTCAGATTATGCCTGCAAAATATACTGTATATACAGTATTTATGCTATTTATATATCTTGTATACACCATATTGTCAAAAGTATTGTGACGCCTGCTTCACACACACATGAACTTTAATGGCATCCCAGTCTTAGTCTGTAGGGTTCAATATTGAGTTGGCCCACCCTTTGCAGCTATAACAGCTTCAACTCTTCTGGGAAGACTGTCCACAAGGTTTAGGAGTGTGTCTATGGGAATGTTTGAAGATTCTTCCAGAAGTGCATTTGTGAGGTCACGCACTGATGTTGGACGAGAAGGCCTGGCTCACAGTCTCCACTCTAATTAATCCCAAAGGTGTTTTATCAGGTTGAGGTCAGGACTCTGTGCAGGCCAGCCACGTTCCTCCATCCCAAACTCGCTTATCCATGTCTTTATGAATCTTGCTTTGTGCACTGGTGTGCAGTCATGTTGGAAAAGGAAGGGGTCATCCCCAAACTGTTCCCACAAAGTTGGGAGCATGAAAATGTCCAAAATGTCTTGGAATGCTGACACCTTAAAGTGGTTGTACACCCTGCAATGCATAGCAGCCCATTATGCTTTACCTTTACAGGGAAATAAAGAGGAAGTAAAACCCATCAGTGTTTACTTCCTCTTTAAGAGTTCCCTTCACTGGAACTAAGGGGCAAAGCCAAACCCCTGAAAAACAACCTCCACACCATAATCCCCCCTCCACCAAATGATTTGGACCAGTGCACAAAGCAAGGTCCATAAAGACATGGATGAGCGAGTTTGGGGTGGAGGAACTTTACTGGCCTGCACAGAGTCCTGACCTCAACCCAACAGAACATCTTTGAGATGAATTAGAGCAGAGACTGCGAGCCAGGCGTTCTCGTCCAACATCAGTGCCTGACCTCACAAATGCGCTTCTGGAAGAATGGTCAAACATTCCCATAGACACACTCCTAAACCTTGTGGACGGCCTTCCCAGAAGAGTTGAAGCTGTTATAGCTACAAAGGGTGGGCCAACTCAATATTGAACCCTACGGACTAAGACTGGGGTGCCATTAAGGTTCATGTGTGTGTAAAGGCAGGCCTCCCATGACAAAATTGAGTATATATATATATATATATATATATATATATATATATATATATATATTTATATATATATTTATTATTATTATTATACAGGATTTATATAGCGCCAACAGTTTGCGCAGCACTTTACAACATGGGGCAGACAGTACACTTACAATACAAATCAATACAGGAGGGATCAGAGGGCCCTGCTCGTTAGAGCTTACAATCTAGAAGGGAGGGTCAAGTGGAACAAAAGGTAATAACTGTGGGGGGATGAGCTGATGGAAAAAATGAGAATACAGTTGTTAGGTGTGGGTAGGATAGGCTTCTCTGAAGAGAAGGGTTTTCAGGGATCGTCTGAAAACTAATAAAGTAGGACATAAGAGGACAGATTGGGGTAGGGCATTCCATAGGATTGGAGAGGCTTTGGAAAAGGCCTGGAGGCGAGCATGGGAGGAGGTGACAAGGGAGCTAGAGAGCAGGAGGTCTTGAGAGGAACGAAGAGGGCGATTAGGTTGGTATTTAGAGACTAAGCTAGTGATGTAGCTGGGGGCGACATTGTGGATGGCTTTGTACGTAGTTGTTAGAATTTTGAAATTAATTCTTTGGCCGAGCGGAAGCCAGTGGAGGGATTGACAGAGAGGAGTGGCAGACACAGAGCGATTGGTAAGGTGGATGAGTCTGGCAGCGGCATTCATAATGGATTGAAGAGGTGATAGACTACGTAGAGGTAAGCCAATGAGAAGGGAGTTGCAGTAATCGAGGCGAGAGATGACCAGCAAGTGAATTAAGAGCTTTGTTGTGTCATTGGTTAGAAAGGGGCGTATTTTGGAGATGTTGCGGAGGTTGAAGCGGCAGGATTTGGACAGTGATTGGATGTGTTGCTTGAAGGAGAGTTCAGAGTCTAGGACTACTCCTAGAACCTTGGCATGTGGGGATGGGCTTATAGCTGTGCCATCGATTTTGACAGAGAGATCAGGGGAAGAGGCATATGGGGGAGAACAAATTATAAGTTCGGTTTTGGCTAGATTGAGTTTGAGGAAGTGGTGTGACATCCAGACTGATATATCTGATAGTAAATTAGTGATACGTAAGGAGACAGAGGGAGTGAGCTGAGGGGTAGAGAAATAGATTTGGGTGTTGTCAGCGTAGAGGTGGTATTGGAGGCCATGGGAGGCTATCAGTTGACCCAGGGAGGCGGTGTAGATTGAAAATAGTAGAGGTCCAAGAACAGAACCCTGAGGGACCCCAACAGAGAAAGGAAGAGGAGGGGAGGAAGTAGAGTTATAAGAAACGCTAAAGGTGCGGTTGGATAAGTAGGAAGAGAACCAGCGAAGTGTACAGTCACGGAGACCAAAGGCGTGTAGTTTTTTGAGGAGGAGGGGGTGGTCAACCGTATCAAAGGCAGCAGAGAGGTCCAGGAGTACAGAATAGTGTTGATTGGTTTTGGCCGTTAGTAGATCGTTTGTTAGTTTTAGGAGAGCAGTTTCTGTGGAGTGTTGAGGACGAAATCCAGACTGAAGGGGATCAAGAAGGCCATTATCAGCGAGGTGGGCGCTCAGTCGGTTGTAGACAAGACGTTCGAGGAGTTTGGATAAGAAGGGGAGCAAGGAGATGGGGCGTAGGTTGTTAAGATTGGATGGGTCCAGTGAGGGCTTTTTAAGTATGGGTCTGACAAGTGCATGTTTTAGAGAGTTAGGGAAGATGCCAGAAGAGAGGGAAAGATTGAAGATGTGGGTTAGAGAGTGTAGCATAGGGCCAGAGGGTGAACGTAGCATTTGTGAGTGAACAGGATCCAGAGGGCAGGTGGTAAGGTGGACATTAGCAAGTAGTTTATATATATATAGATATAGATATATCTATATATATAGATATATCTATATCTATATATATAGATATATCTATATATATATAATTTTTTTTTTCTTTTTAAATTTACTGTGTATTTATATATATTTGTAGCAAGTAGGGATGGGCCGAATGGACCCCTGTTCGGTTCGCACCAGGACTTTCGAACACCGCGAAAGTTCAGACCTAAATAACGAACCCCATTAAAGTTAATGGGACCTGAACGTCAAAAATCAAAAGTGCCAATTTTGAAGGCTTATATGCAAGTAATTGGGCATACAATGGTTATAGGGGTCTGGCTACTGCCCCGGGGGGCATGTATCAATTAAAAAAAAGTTTATTTTTAAATGAGCAGTGATTTTTTTATTTTTAAAGTGAAAGCATAAAAATGAAAAATTCCTTCCAATATAGTGCCTGGGGGGGTCCCCTTAGTCTACCTGTAAAGTGGTGGATCTGTACCATGTCTAGATTCTGCTGCAGCAATAATTGCATTTTTAAAGCCAAAAAAAAACACATTTTCCCTACAAGCTACCTTTATTTTGCTCAGCAACAGCTGGGGAGACAGTGTGTATGATTAGGCCACAATGTAGGGCACTGGGAACAAGATTAGTGATTTTTTGGCTACATTCTGGTGTCACTTTGACTTTGGATAGTAGTAATGAATGCGTAAAAATTGGTCTTTGGGTGTTGGTGGCGTCTTCCCACCGTATCCCTATAGAGGTAATCTCGATGAAAGCAAGAATTGGGCTTGCTGTAAAAAATTGCATCATCATTACCACTGGAGACAACTTGGCAATACGCTGCGGCTGGGGGAACATGAATGCCAATTTGTCTACCAGTGTTCCTCCCTCTCTCTAGGCTCATGTTCCTGTCACCCCCAACCTCAGAACCAACATCTGAATCCAGTAATGGCTGGGCATCATCAAGGAGCAAGTGGCTGATGCTGTGGTCAAGTAACTCAGCTGACTCCTCCATGGCTGATGTTGGGGCTATGGCAGGAATAGATGTGGACAAGGAGGCAGGTTTATTCACTCTGGCAACTGCAGGGGACTGCACACTTGTTTCTGCTTGCGTGACAGAGGATGAGGAGGATGAGGAAGGTTTAGTAAGCCAGTCCACCACCTCCTCTGCATGCTGTGGCTGGATAGCACGGGCAAACTCACTAAACAGAGAAAATGATGCCCTGCCTGAAGAGTGACCACCACGTCCACCTTTGCCTGTGGACACATTTGTTGCTGGCCCCCTTACAGTGCCAAGGGAACGTCTGCCTCTTCTTGTTGTCCTCCCAGACATTATTGGGAGGGAGGAGATGGTGCTTATAAGCAAATGTAAAGAAAAAGTTGGAATCTGTACGTAGATGCACTTTAATCAGTGTAAAGTGGTGTTTGGTGCCCTTTCATTTGAGTACTCACAATACACAGACACACTCCACGGATACACTATATTATACTGCAATATAATGTGCCAAACGTACAGTGACGCACAGAACTATATGGAGTTAAACTGGCAGTAACACACACAGAACTATATGGTGTTAAACTGGCAGTAACGCACACAAAACTATTTGGCGATAAACTGGCAGTAACGCAAGCAAAACTACATGGCGTTAAACTGGCAGTAACACAAGCAAAACTATATGGCGTTAAACTGGCAATAATGCACACAGAACTATATGGCGTTAAACTGGCAGTAACGCACACGGAACTATATGGTGTTAAACTGGCAGTAATGCACACAGAACTTTATGGCAATAAACTGGCAGTAATGCACAAGAAACGATATGGCGTTAAACTGGCAGTAAAGCACACAGAAGTATATGGCATTAAACTGGCAGTAACGCAATCAAGTAGACGGTGTTCAACCGTCACTACACTGACGCTATCTGAACTATCCCTACTCTAGCTATACACTGGGGGTCTGTGGGCAGGGGGCTTATCGGAATCTGGAAGCCCCCTTTAACAGGGGGACCCCCAGGTCCCGCCCCCCCACTGTTTGAAATGGTAACGGGTACATTGTACCTGTACCATTTCACAAAAAAAGTGTGAAAATGGTAAAAAAAAAAACAACACACACCGTGGGAGAAATCCTTTATTAAAAAATAAAAAAATAAAACTGTCCCACGTAGTCCATTCACCTCTGCCGACGGACCGAAAAAAAAAATAAAGATCTACCTCCATGGGAGGCACACTCCATGTGACGCGTCCTTGCAGGTGACAGCTCTTTTAAAACTGTGGGAAGGGCCACACAGTGTCATCGCCGGGTTTTGAGGGGGAGCCCCACGCCATTTTTTTCTTTAATTTTGGCGCTAAGTTCCCCTTAATATCCATACTAGACCTGAAGGGCCTGGTATGGAATTTAGGGGGACCCCCACGCTTTTGTTTTTACATTTTGGTTCGGGGTTCCCATGTGGGGGAATACCATGCCGTTTTTATCAATGAACTTTTATGTGTATTGCCGGACCAACAATTCATTATAGCCGCGAGTAGTTTTAAATTACTTTTTTTCCTTTAGAAATGTCATTTTGCTGTTAGACTGTTCTAAATACGGGATACACGCGCCACTTTACAGGCATGCTATAGACACCCCTCAAGTACGAAATTTAAAGGGATATTACACTTTTATTGTTTCACTTTAACCATTATTAAAATCACTGCTCCCGAAAAAACGGCTGTTTTAAAAACGTTTATTTTGCATTGATACATATCCCCTGGGGCAGGACCCAGGTCCCCAAACCCTTTTCATGACAATAACTTGCATAGTAACCTTTAAAATTAGCACTTTTTATTTCTCCCATAGACTCTTAAAGGGTGTTCCACGGCTTTCGAATTTGCCGAGAACACCCCAAATTGTTCGCTATTCGGCGAACGGGCGAACAGCCAATGTTCGAGTCAAACTCATGTTCAACCCGAACATAAAGCCCATCCCTAATCCCTAGTAGCAAGGTCCCCTTTGGTCTAATGAGAACCTCCAGAGTTAGGGCCGGCTGACATCCTTCTGTATAGAGTGGGTTACAGGACATGATGGGTGTGATGCAAGATAGATTCATTGGTGTGAGACACTTCTTGGATGCAAAGAGATTTATTTTCTCTTGAACAGAACTGTGGGAGAGAGGGTTAGGGCCAGGACACCCTTAAAGGGTCTGTAAACCCTTGTGTTTTTTCATCTTAATGCATCCTATGCATTAAGGCATACCTCCCAACTTTCTGACATGGGAATGAGGGACACCTATTAGCAAAAGTATGTAGGCAAAGGACACACCCCCTGCCACACCCCCCTTAAAAGGAGAATTGTACAAAAAAATGATTGGTTAAACCCACAAGTTCATTTTTACCATTACTATTCTGTTATATTGGCCTTTGAAATTGCTCGGGTACTTGCTTCAGGGACTCACTGTGGTTCCTGGTAATAAGGTGGATGGTCCGTTAGTGGCAACAGCTTCCCCTCTACCACCGACCAGGACAGGTTCTCCAGCCAGCAGAACTATCACTTCTGGTTGGACTGCAAGCCGCAATCCCAACCCTGCGCTGCTCTCTTGCTTCTGGATAGGCCTTCAGACAGCCTAGCAGTCAGATGTGCCCGGGATAGGCCTCAGGCTCTGGCCTAGCAGCCGGGAGCAGTACAACAAACGTCCACCCAGACATCTGTCCAGGTGGCACAGAACACCGATCACCTGATCCCACCCAAATAAATAGGCTCTCCCAGCAGGCCAAGGGATTCAAGAAAACCCCTGCCCATTGGCTGAAATACCCCATACACTCCTAATCTGTCCTTGCATTGCCCTTGTCTTATCTAATGCCACCAGGTACCTGGCCACCTAGCGACAGAAGAGAGAAGTGCAGCAATTCCAGACGTATGCCCCGTACACACGATCGGACATTCCGACAACAAAATCCATGGATTTTTCCGACGGATGTTGGCTCAAACTTGCCTTGCATACACACGGTCACACAAATCTTGTCGGAAATTCAGAACGTCAAGAACGCAGTGACATACAACACGTACGACGAGCGGAGAAAAATTAAGTTCAATAGCCAGTGCGGCTCTTCTACTTGATTCCAAGCATGCGTGGAACTTTGTGCGTCGGGATTGTGTACACACAATCAGAATTTACGACAACGGATTTTGTTGTCGGAAAATTTGAGATCCAGATCTCAAATTTTGTGTGACAAAATTCTGATGGAAAATGTCCGATGGAGCCTACACATGGTCAGAATTTCCGACAACAAGCTCCCATCGAACATTTTCCATGGGAAAATCCGACCGTGTGTATGGGGCATAAGGGTGAAATCAATTGATCTCTAATGCCGTGTACGCACAAGCAGACTTTCAACGGACTGAACTCCGAAGGACTTTCGACGGAGTTCTGACGCAACAGACTTGCCTACACACGATCACACCAAAGTCCAACTGATTCGAACAGTGTAAATTTGCTGTCCCCTCAAAATAACTCAACACACAGCCATTAATGTCTAAACCACTGGCAACAAAAGTGAGTACACCCCTAAGTGAAAATGTCCAAATTGGGCCCAAAGTGTCAATATTTTGTGTGGCCACCATTATTTTCCAGCACTGCCTTAACCCTCTTGGGCATGGAATTCACCAGAGCTTCACAGGTTGCCACTGGAGTCCTCTTCCACTCCTCCATGATGACATCACGGAGCTGGTGGATGTTAGAGACCTTGCAGTCCTCCACCTTCCGTTTGAGGATTCCCCACAGATGCTCAATAGGATTTAGGTCTGGAGACATGCTTGGCCAGTCCATCACCTTTACCCTCAGCTTCTTTAGCAAGGCAGTGGTCATCTTGGAGGTGTGTTTGGGGTTGTTATCATTTTGGAATTCTGCCCTGTGGCCCAGTCTCTGAAGAGAGGGGATCATGCTCTGCTTCAGTATGTCACAGTACATGTTGGCATTCATGGTTCCCTCAATGAACTGTAGCTCCCCAGTGCCAGCAGCACTCATGTAGCCCCAGACCATGACACTCCCACCACCATGCTTGACTCTAGGCAAGGCACAATTGTCTTTGTACCCCTCACCTGGTTGCTGCCACACACGCTTGACACCATCTGAACCAAATAAGTTTTTCTTGGTCTCATCAGACCACAGGAGATGGTTCCAGTAATCCATGTCCTTAGTCTGCTTGTCTTCAGCAAACTGTTTGAGGGCTTTCTTGTGCATCATCTTTAGAAGAGGCTTCCTTCTGGGACGACAGCTATGCAGACCAATTTAATGCAGTGTGCGGCGTATGGTCTGAACACTGACAGGCTGAACCCCCACCCCTTCAACCTCTGCACAATGCTGGCAGCAACCATTGGTCTATTTCCCAAAGACAAGCTCTGGATATGACGCTGAGGACGTGCACACAACTTCTTTGGTTGACCATGGTGAGGCCTGTTCTGAGTGGAACCTTTCCTGGTAAACCGCTGTATGGTCTTGGCCACCATGCTGCAGCTCAGTTTCAGGGTCTTGGCAATCTTCTTATAGCCTAGGCCATCTTTATGTAGAGCAACAATTCTTTTTTTTCAGATCCTCAGAGAGTTCTTTGCCATGAGGTGCCATGTTGAATTTCCAGTGACCAGTATGAGAGAGTGAGAGCGATAACACCAAATTTAACACACCTGCTCCCCATTCACACCTGAGACCTTGTAACACTAACGAGTCACATGACACCGTGGAGGGAAAATGGCTAATTGGGCCCAATTTGGACATTTTCACTTAGGGGTGTACTCACTTTTGTTGCCAGCGGTTTAGACATTAATGGCTGTGTGTTGAGTTATTTTGAGGGGATAGCAAATTTACACTGTTATACAAGCTGTACACTCACTAATTTACATTGTAGCAAAGTGTCATTTCTTCAGTGTTGTCACATGAAAAGAGAGAATAAAATATTTACAAAAGTGTGAGGGGTGTACTTACTTTTGTGAGATACTGTATTTGATCACGTCGGCAGTTTTTATTTTTTGCGCTATAAAGAAAAAAAGACCGACAATTTTGAAAAAAAAAAAAAAAAGCAGTATTTTTTTACTTTTTGCTATAAAAAATATCCCCCAAAAATATATATATAAAAAAAAAAAATCAAAAATGTGAGGGGTGTACTTACTTTTGTGATATACTGTATATACAGTATATTGTAAAAAAAAAAAGAAAATTTATCCTATCGGAGGGTTGTCAATAGTTTTGTGCCCACAGGCTCTAGTAACAATAATGTGGAGAACTCCTCTCCTCCAGGTTGCCATATTGCATTGAATTTTACAGAAAATTACAAAGGCTGCAGACTGAAAGGAAAGGTCTTTTTAAATAACATTAAAGCGATAGTAAACTTCCAAAGCAAACATTTATTATGTTGCAGATTACCAATTCTTAGATGAGATGGCTGCTTTAGTTTCCTTTTTTTAAATGTGCTTTCTTCTATTTTTATAGCCAATAAGTCTATTGTTTTTCAAAATAAAAAGCTGTCCCGCAGATGTAGCAGTTAAAGGGATGGGAGAAACCATATAACATTGATAGGGGTGCTTACAATGATCAGCTTTTATCCCAAAAGGGAAAAAACTGCCGTAATTGCTTATAAAATGTGAGCTGGCGTTTGGCTTCAGTTTGTTAGTGTATTTAACTTTTTTTTTTGTACCAAAAATATGTAGAAGAATACATATCGGCCTAAACTGAGGAAAAAAATATATTTTTTATATATTTTTGGGGGATATTTATTATAGCAAAAAGTTTAAAAAAATGCGTTTTTTTAAAAATTGTCGCTTTTTATTTATTTATAGCGGAAAAAATAAAAAACGCAGAGGTGATCAAATACCACCAAAAGAAAGATCTATTTGTGGGGAAAAAAAAGGACATCAATTTTGTTTGGGTGCAACTTCGCACGACCGCGCAATTGTCAGTTAAAGCGACGCAGTGCCGAATCTCATAAAGTGCTCTGGTCAAGAAGTGGGGTAAAATTTTCTGGGGCTGAAGTGGTTAACAGCACTTTAACTAATCGCCGACCGCCCTATAGCAGTTTTACTGCTACAGCTGTGTGCAGGATCTTGTACTGTATATATACGCGATCCCGCACTTCCAGGTGGGGGGCATGAATGCGCACCGCTGGCCAGCTCGTTCCCGCTGTGATTACACACAGAGTGTACTGGTAATCAATGTCTGCCGGGACCCGTCGATCATCAGGGAGAGAGACAGAACTGCGATCTGCCTATGTAAACAAGGCAGATCCCCGTTATGACAGGGGGGAAGGGATGGCGTTTGTGTCCCTGCAAAGCATGGAAAATAAATTCCATCTCTTCCCCTAGTAAAAGCACCTACCACAGTATAGTATAACACGGTTTAGGCACTCATTTAACCCTTTGATCACCCCTGATGTCTAACCCGTTCCCAGCCATTGTCATTAGTACAGTGACAGTGCCAGGGCTGGTGCAAGGGTTTTTGACACCCTAGGCGAAACTTCATTTTGGCGCCCCCCTTTGCTCCACCCCTGACTCTGCCCCCTTTGCCCTGCCCATGTATACCCCACTTTTTAATGAAGTTCCCATCAAATGCAGCCCACCAGCGCCGATCAAATGTAGCTTCACCAGCGCCCATTAAATGCAGCCTCACCAGCGCCTATGAAATGCAGCCTCACCAGCGCCCATCAATGCAGCCTCACCAGCGCCCATTAATGCAGCCTCACCAGCGCCCATTAATGCAGCCTCACCCAGTGCCGATCCCAGACGGGGTGCACGGGGTGCAGTGCACCCCAGCGCCAGAGAGGTGGGGGCGCTGAAGTGCCAGAGTGCTCCCTTCCCTCCATCTCCTCCTCTTGTTTGTGTCCTGCTGCGGCGCCTCTCCGCTGGTGTTCTCAGAAGAAAGCGCCGCTGTATTCACTGCTCAAGCCCCTCCCTCCTTCAGCCAGCCGAAGATGAGAAGGGAGGCAGAGCGGCTGGTCTCTGTGTGGAGAGAGACCAGCCGTGCAGTGAGTGATGTCGCGCGGGGGGGGGGGGAGCGGAGCGGTCCGTGCTGTGCTGTGCTGACACATTCTCCTCCTCTCTGTGTCTCTCACTCCTGCTGCCTGCTGTGTACTCTTCTGTTCTCCACCCGGGCAGCGCGGCTGCACACTCTCCTCTCCTCTCCAACTGCCGCCCGGGTGTTTTTATGTACTGTACCCTAATGGAGGGGGGGGTCTGTACTAATGGAGGAGGGGGGCTCTGTCCTGGGGGGTCTGTACTAATAGAGGGGGGCTCTGTCCTGGTGGATCTGTACTAATAGAGGGGGCTCTGTCCTGGTGGGTCTGTACTAATAGAGGGGGGCTCTGTCCTGGGGGGTCAGTAGTAATGGAGGGGGGGGGCTCTGTCCTGGGGGGGTCTGTACTATTGGAGGGGGGTCTGTAGTAATGGAGGGGGGCTCTGTCCTGGGGGGTCTGTACTATTGGAGGGGGGTCTGTAGTAATGGAGGGGGGGTCCTGCCCTGGGGGGTCTGTACTATTGGAGGGGGGTCTGTCCTGGGGGGTCTGTAGTAATGGAGGGGTCTCTGTCCTGGGGGGTCTGTAGTAATGGAGGGGGGGTCTGTATTATTGGAGGGGGGTCTGTCCTGGGGGGTCTGTAGTAATGGAGGGGTGGTCTGTCCTGGGGAGTCTGTACTAATGGAGGGGTCTCTGTCCTGGGGGGTCTGTAGTAATGGAGGGGGGGCTCTGTCCTGGGGGGTCTGTACTATTGGAGGGGGGTCTGTCCTGGGGGGTCTGTAGTAATGGAGGGGGGTCTGTCCTGGGGGGTCTGTACTAATGGAGGGGGTCTGTCCTGGGGGGGTCTATACTAATGGAGGGGGGGTCCTGTCCTGGGGGGTCTGTCCTGGGGGTCTGTACTAACAGAGGGAGGGTCTTTCCTGGGGGGGTCTGTACTAATGAAGGAGGGGTCTGTCCTGGGGGGGTCTATACTAATGGAGGGGGGTCCTGTTCTGGGGGGTCTGTACTAATTGAAGGGGTCTGTCCTGGGGTCTGTACTAACAGAGGGGGGTCTGTACTAATGAAGGAGGGGTCTGTCCTGGGGGGTCTGTACTAATGGAGGGGGGGGTCTGTCCTGGGGGGGGTCTGTACTAATGGAGGGGGGTCTGTCCTGGGGGGGTCTGTACTAATGGAGGGGGGGTCTGTCCTAACGGAGGGGGGGTTTTCCTGGGGGGGGGTCTGTACTGAGTAAGGTCTGTACTGAGGGAGGGGTTTATACTTAGTGCGGGTTCTGCACTGATGGAGGGGGGTCTATACTTAGTGGAGGGGGGTCTGTACTGATGGGCGACTATAGTTGGTGGAAGGGGGGTGACCCCAACCCTAGTGATGCCAATGCAGCTCTTCTTCCCCCCCTCCCTCTCCCCCCTCCCTCTCCCTCTTGCGCACGCTGCTGTACTAGTGAGCAGCGCTTGCCAGCACAGCTGCCCACTATGTATCTTCCCCCGCCTTCATATACCCAGGGAAGAAACAGAATAGAAAAAGGAGCAGAGAAGAGGATTGTGGGACATGTAGTCCCGAGTACTGGCAGCCCCACTGTAACACGGAAACTGCAGCCCACACAGCATGCTCAGCTGAATGGGAGAGAGAGAGAGAGCCAGGAGCCCAGGAAAGCTTTCAGGGAAGTACACCCAGGACTCCAGAGGGAGAGGACAGTGCTGAGAGAACACCATCAGAGAGAGAACCCCGCTGACCTGCGCCACCAGAGGGAAAGCCACACAGCCTAGTGCCATCCGTGGCAGAAAAAGGAATGGAGTCATTGCCGGAATATAGATCTGGGCTCTACCCAGCGGAGTCGCCACGGGCAATTCAGAGTGAGCTGACTCCTGATCAGAGGAACCATTGCTCTATCGCTGGGTCAGGTGAGAGGGCCGATCGGTCATTATCTACTAACGTTCATAGGAAATGCAGTATCATCTCCTGTATTATGTCTGCAGTGTCTGATCATCTCTTGTACTATGTCTGCAGTCTCTGATCATCTCCTGTACTATGTCTGCAGTCTCTGATCATCTCCTGTATTGTGTCTGCAGTCTCTGATCATCTTCTGTACTATGCCTGCAGTCTCTGATCATCTCCTGTACTATGTCTGCAGTCTCTGATCATCTCTTATATCCTGTCTGCAGTCTCTGACCATCTCCTGTAGTATGTCTGCAGTCTTTGACCATCTCCTGTAGTATGTCTGCAGTCTCTGACCATCTCCTGTACTATGTCTGCAGTCTCTGACCATCTCCTGTAGTATGTCTGCAGTCTCTGATCATCTGTTATATCCTGTCTGCAGTCTCTGATCATCTCCTGTAGTATGTCTGCAGTCTCTGATCATCTTCTGTACTATGTCTGCAGTCTCTGAGCATCTCCTGTACTATGCCTGCAGTCTCTGATCATCTCCTGTACTATGTTTGCAGTCTCTGATCATCTCTTATATCCTGTCTGCAGTCTCTGATCATCTCCTGTACTATGTCTGCAGTCTCTGATCATCTCCTGTACTATGTCTGCAGTCTCTGATCATCTCCTGTAGTATGTCTGCAGTCTCTGATCATCTCCTGTACTGTGTCTGCAGTCTCTGACCATCTCCTGTACTGTGTCTGCAGTCTCTGATCATCTCCTGTACTGTGTCTATAGTCTCTGATCATCTCCTGTATTATGTCTGCAGTCTATGACCATCTCTTATATCCTGTCTGCAGTCTCTGAGCATCTCCTGTACTATGTCTGCAGTCTCTGATCATCTCTTATATCCTGTCTGCAGTCTCTGATCATCTCCTGTACTATGTCTGCAGTCTCTGATCATCTCTTAAATCCTGTCTGCAGTCTCTGATCATCTCCTGTACTATGTCTGCAGTCCCTGATCATCTCCTGTAGTATGTCTGCAGTCTGTGACCATCTCCTGTATTATATCTGCAGTCTCTGACCATCTCCTGTACCATGTCTGCAGTCTCTGATCATCTCCTGTACTATGTCTGCAGTCTCTGATCATCTCCTGTACTATGTCTGCAGTCTCTGACCATCTCCTGTACTATGTCTACAGTCTCTGATCATCTCTTATATCCTGTCTGCAGTCTCTGATCATCTCCTGTAGTATGTCTGCAGTCTCTGATCATCTTCTGTAGTATGTCTGCAGTCTCTGATCATCTTCTGTACTATGTCTGCAGTCTCTGAGCATCTCCTGTACTATGTCTGCAGTCTCTGAGCATCTCCTGTACTATGTCTGCAGTCTCTGAGCATCTCCTGTACTATGTCTGCAGTCTCTGATCATCTCCTGTATTATGTCTGCAGTCTCTGATCATCTCCTGTAGTATGTCTGCAGTCTCTGATCATCTCCTGTAGTATGTCTGCAGTCTCTGATCATCTGCTGTACTATGTCTGCAGTCTCTGATCATCTGCTGTACTATGTCTGCAGTCTCTGATCATCTGCTGTACTATGTCTGCAGTCTCTGATCATCTCCTGTAGTATGTCTGCAGTCTCTGATCATCTCCTGTACTATGTCTGCAGTCTCTGATCATCTCCTGTACTATGTCTGCAGTCTCTGATCATCTCTTATATCCTGTCTGCAGTCTCTGATCATCTCCTGTACTATGTCTGCAGTCTCTGATCATCTCTTAAATCCTGTCTGCAGTCTCTGATCATCTCCTGTACTATGTCTGTAGTCTCTGATCATCTCTTATATCCTGTCTGCAGTCTCTGAGCATCTCCTGTACTATGTCTGCAGTCTCTGATCATCTCCTGTATTATGTCTGCAGTCTCTGATCATCTCCTGTAGTATGTCTGCAGTCTCTGATCATCTCCTGTAGTATGTCTGCAGTCTCTGATCATCTGCTGTACTATGTCTGCAGTCTCTGATCATCTGCTGTACTATGTCTGCAGTCTCTGATCATCTGCTGTACTATGTCTGCAGTCTCTGATCATCTCCTGTAGTATGTCTGCAGTCTCTGATCATCTCCTGTACTATGTCTGCAGTCTCTGATCATCTCCTGTACTATGTCTGCAGTCTCTGATCATCTCCTGTACTATGTCTGCAGTCTCTGATCATCTCTTATATCCTGTCTGCAGTCTCTGATCATCTCCTGTACTATGTCTGCAGTCTCTGATCATCTCTTAAATCCTGTCTGCAGTCTCTGATCATCTCCTGTACTATGTCTGCAGTCCCTGATCATCTCCTGTAGTATGTCTGCAGTCTGTGACCATCTCCTGTACTATGTCTGCAGTCTCTGACCATCTCCTGTACTATGTCTGCAGTCTCTGATCATCTCTTATATCCTGTCTGCAGTCTCTGATCATCTCTTATATCCTGTCTGCAGTCTCTGATCATCTCCTGTAGTATGTCTGCAGTCTCTGATCATCTTCTGTAGTATGTCTGCAGTCTCTGATCATCTTCTGTACTATGTCTGCAGTCTCTGAGCATCTCCTGTACTATGTCTGCAGTCTCTGAGCATCTCCTGTACTATGTCTGCAGTCTCTGAGCATCTCCTGTACTATGTCTGCAGTCTCTGATCATCTCCTGTATTATGTCTGCAGTCTCTGATCATCTCCTGTAGTATGTCTGCAGTCTCTGATCATCTCCTGTAGTATGTCTGCAGTCTCTGATCATCTGCTGTACTATGTCTGCAGTCTCTGATCATCTGCTGTACTATGTCTGCAGTCTCTGATCATCTCCTGTACTATGTCTGCAGTCTCTGATCATCTCCTGTACTATGTCTGCAGTCTCTGATCATCTCCTGTACTATGTCTGCAGTCTCTGATCATCTCTTATATCCTGTCTGCAGTCTCTGATCATCTCCTGTACTATGTCTGCAGTCTCTGATCATCTCTTATATCCTGTCTGCAGTCTCTGATCATCTCCTGTACTATGTCTGCAGTCTCGGATCATCTCTTAAATCCTGTCTGCAGTCTCTGATCATCTCCTGTACTATGTCTGCAGTCCCTGATCATCTCCTGTACTATGTCTGCAGTCCCTGATCATCTCCTGTACTATGTCTGCAGTCTCTGATCATCTCCTGTACTATGTCTGCAGTCTCTGATCATCTCTTATATCCTGTCTGCAGTCTCTGACCATCTCCTGTAGTATGTCTGCAGTCTCTGACCATCTCCTGTAGTATGTCTGCAGTCTCTGACCATCTCCTGTAGTATGTCTGCAGTCTCTGATCATCTCCTGTACTATGTCTGCAGTCTCTGATCATCTCCTGTACTATGTCTGCAGTCCCTGATCATCTCCTGTACTATGTCTGCAGTCCCTGATCATCTCCTGTACTATGTCTGCAGTCTCTGATCATCTCCTGTACTATGTCTGCAGTCTCTGATCATCTCTTATATCCTGTCTGCAGTCTCTGACCATCTCCTGTAGTATGTCTGCAGTCTCTGACCATCTCCTGTAGTATGTCTGCAGTCTCTGACCATCTCCTGTAGTATGTCTGCAGTCTCTGATCATCTCCTGTACTATGTCTGCAGTCTCTGATCATCTCCTGTACTATGTCTGCAGTCTCTGATCATCTCCTGTACTATGTCTGCAGTCTCTGATCATCTCCTGTACTATGTCTGCAGTCTCTGATCATCTCCTGTACTATGTCTGCAGTCTCTGATCATCTCCTGTACTATGTCTGCAGTCTCTGATCATCTCCTGTACTATGTCTGCAGTCTCTGATCATCTCCTGTACTATGTCTGCAGTCTTTGATCATCTCCTGTACTATGTCTGCAGTCTCTGATCATCTCCTGTACTATGTCTGCAGTCTTTGATCATCTCCTGTACTATGTCTGCAGTCTCTGACCATCTTCTGTAATATGTCTGGGGGTTCTTTCTAACAGACTCTCTAACAGAAGCCCTCTCTGTGTGCATCAGAGAGACTCCCCTCCAGGTCTCATTAGTGTACCCTCTTCCTGTATTTTCTTTATTAAAAGATCACAGGAGGATCCCAGGGTAACAAAGACTTCTTAGGGGAGCATCTCTGTGTTTGAGTCATTGCCATTTGTAAAGGGGAGGAGTTGGTAGGATGACCACGCCCATGTGGGGGCGCCAGAAATATTTCTGCACCCAGGCGCCGGTGACCCTAGGATCGGCACTGGCCTCACCAGCGCCCATCAGATGCAGCCTCACCAGCGCCCATCAATGCAGCCTCACCAGCGCCCATCAAATGCAGCCTCACCATGACTCATCAATGCAGCCTCACCAGCGCCCATCAATGCAGCCTCTCCAGCGCCCATCAAATACAGCCTCACCAGAACCCACCAATGCAGCCTCACCAGCGCCCATCAATGCAGCCTCACCAGTGCCCATCAATGCAGCCTCACCAGTGCCCATCAATGCAGCCTCACCAGCGCTCATCAAATGAAGCCTCACCAGCGCCCATCAATGCAGCCTCACCAGCGCTCATCAAATGCAGCCTCACCAGCGCCCATCAATGCAGCCTCACCAGCGCCCATCAATGCAGCCTCACCAGCGCCCATCAATGCAGCCTCACCAGCGCCCATCAAATGCAGCCTCACCAGCGCCCATCAAATGCAGCCTCACCAGCGCCCATCAAATGCAGCCTCACCAGTGCCCATCAAATGCAGCCTCACCAGTGCCCATCAAATGCAGCCTCACCAGCGCTCATCAAATGCAGCCTCATCAGCGCCCATCAATGCAGCCTCACCAGCGCCCATCAATGTAGCCTCACCAGCGCCCATCAATGCAGCCTCACCAGCACCCATCAAATGCAGCCTCACCAGCGCCCATCAAATGCAGCCTCACCAGCGCCCATCAAATGCAGCCTCACCAGCGCCCATCAAATGCAGCCTCACCAGCGCCCATCAAATTCAGCCTCACCAGCGCCCATCAATGCAGCCTCACCAGCACCCATCAAATGCAGCCTCACCAGCGCCCATCAAATGCAGCCTCACCAGCGCCCATCAAATGCAGCCTCACCAGCGCCCATCAAATGCAGCCTCACCAGCGCCCATCAAATGCAGCCTCACCAGCGCCCATCAAATGCAGCCTCACCAGCGCCCATCAAATGCAGCCTCACCAGTGCCCATCAAATGCAGCCTCACCAGCGCTCATCAAATGCAGCCTCACCAGTGCCCATCAAATGCAGCCTCACCAGCGCCCATCAAATGCAGCCTCACCAGTGCCCATCAAATGCAGCCTCACCAGCGCTCATCAAATGCAGCCTCACCAGCGCCCATCAAATGCAGCCTCACCAGTGCCCATCAAATGCAGCCTCACCAGCGCTCATCAAATGCAGCCTCACCAGTGCCCATCAAATGCATCCTCACCAGCGCCCATCAAATGCAGCCTCACCAGCGCCCATCAAATGCAGCCTCACCAGCGCCCATCAAATGCAGCCTCACCAGTGCCCATCAAATGCAGCCTCATCAGCGCCCATCAATTGCAGCCTCACCAGCGCTCATCGAATGCAGCCCCACCAGCGCCCATCAATGCAACCTACCGGCGTCCGTCAATGCAATCCATTTTTTTTTTAATTGTCGATCTTTTTTGCTTATGATGCAAAAAATTTAAAAACGGCAGAGGTGATCAAATACCAGCAAAAGAAAGCTCTATTTGTGGGGGAAAAAAAGGACATCAAATTTTTTTGGGGTACAACATCGCAATTGTCAGTTAACCGCTTCAACCTCGGAAGGTTCACCCTCCTTCTTGACCAGGCTATTTTTTGCGATGCGGCGCTGCATTACTTTAACTGACAATTGTGCCGTCTTGCGACGCTGCACCCAAATATAAAGCTATGTCCTTTTTTTCCCACAAATAGAGCTTTCTTTTGGTGGTACTTGATCACCTCTGCAGTTTTTCTTTTCTGCACTATGAACAGAAAAAAGATTAAGAATTTTGAAAAAAATAACAATATTTTTTTACTTTCTGCTATAAAACATATCCAATAAGAAATCTAATTTCTTCATCAATTTAGGTCAATATGTATTCTGCTACATATTTTTGGTAAAAAAAAAAAAATAAGCGTATATTGATTGGTTTGCGCAAAAGTTGTGGCGTCTACAAACTATGGAATAGATTTATGGAATTTTAATTTTTTTTTTACTAGTAATGGCGGTGATCAGTGATTTTTTGCGGGGCTGCGACATTATGGCGGACAAATCGGACACCTAACTGACACTTTTTGGGGACCAGTGACACTAATACAGTGATCAGTGCTAAAAATATGCACTGTCACTGTACTAATGACACTGGCATGGAAGGCATCTAGGGTTGCCACCTGCCCGAGATTCACCAGCAGCCTCAGATACATCTGGATGAGAGGTGCTGACTGCCAAAGGGGTGAGTGAGCTCACCATCCATCCCTGTCTGTGACTGAAGTCTCCCCCCTTCTCTCTCCTGCCTCTGAGTGAGTACACTAAGGAAAATCAGGGTTCTCAGAGCACCCCTTACATCAGAGTTCCCCTTTACACCAGAAGCCACAGTGTTCCCCCTTACATCAGAGTCCTCTCCGTACATCAGTTCTCAGTATTCCCCCTTAGATCAGGGTTCCCAGAGCATCCCTTATGTTAGAGTCCCCAGAGT
The DNA here is from genome assembly GCA_037953035.1 of Aquarana catesbeiana. Classification (NCBI taxonomy): domain Eukaryota; kingdom Metazoa; phylum Chordata; class Amphibia; order Anura; family Ranidae; genus Aquarana; species Aquarana catesbeiana. Next base: position 770,213 of record JBBHAA010000618.1, read on the forward strand.
TCTCCCTTACATCAGAGTCTGCAGTTTCCCCCCCTACAGTGTAAGGGAACTCTGCGGATTCAGTTGTAAAAGGGGAACTCTGTGGACTCTGATAGAAAGAGGGACTCTTGTGATTAACTTCATATGATTAGAAATGTTATTTAATTGCAAAATATACAGTCAGGTCCATAAATATTGGGACATCGACACAATTCTAATCTTTTTGGCTCTATACACCACCACAATGGATTTGAAATGAAACTAACAAGATGTGCTTTAACTGCAGACTTTCAGCTTTAATTTGAGGGTGTTTACATCCAAATCAGGTGAACGGTGTAGGAATTACAACAGTTTGTATATGTGCCTCCCCAAAACTAATGGGACAGATTAACAATCATCCATCAAACTTTCACTTTTTAATACTTGGTTGCAAATCCTTTGCAGTCAATTACAGCCTGAAGTCTGGAACGCATAGACATCACCAGACGCTGGGTTTCATCCCTGGTGATGCTCTGCTAGGCCTCTACTGCAACTGTCTTCAGTTCCTGCTTGTTCTTGGGGCATTTTCCCTTCAGTTTTGTCTTCAGCAAGTGAAATGCATGCTCAATCGGATTCAGGTCAGGTGATTGACTTGGCCATTGCATAGCATTCCGCTTCTTTCCTTTAAAAAAACTCTTTGGTTGCTTTCGCAGTATGCTTCGGGTCATTGTCCATCTGCACTGTGAAGAGCCGTCCAATGAGTTCTGAAGCATTTTGCTGAATATGAGCAGATAATATTGCCCGAAACACTTCAGAATTCATCCTGCTGCTTTTGTCAGCAGTCACATCATCAATAAATACAAGAGAACCAGTTCCATTGGCAGCCATACATGCCCACGCCATGACACTACCACCACCATGCTTCACTGATGAGGTGGTATGCTTTGGATCATGAGCAGTTCCTTTCCTTCTCCATACTCTTCTCTTCCCATCACTCTGGTACAAGTTGATCTTGGTCTCATCTGTTCATAGGATGTTGTTCCAGAACTGTGAAGGCTTTTTTAGATATTGTTTGGCAAACTCTAATCTGGCCTTCCTGTTTTTGAGGCTCACCAATGGTTTACATCTTGTGGTGAACCCTCTGTATTCACTCTGGTGAAGTCTTCTCTTGATTGTTGACTTTGACAAACATACACCTACCTCCTGGAGAGTGTTCTTGATCTGACCAACTGTTGTGAAGGGTGTTTTCTTCACCAAGGAAAGAATTCTTCGGTCGTCCACCACAGTTGTTTTCTGTGGTCTTCCGGGTCTTTTGGTGTTGCTGAGCTCACCTGTGCGTCCTTTCTTTTTAAGGATGTTCCAAACAGTTGATTTGGCCACACCTAATGTTTTTGCTATCTCTCTGATGGGTTTGTTTTGTTTTTTCAGCCTAATGATGGCTTGCTTCACTGATAGTGACAGCTCTTTGGATCTCATATTGAGAGTTGACAGCAACAGATTCCAAATGCAAATAGCACACTTGAAATGAACTCTGGACCTTTTATCTGCTCCTTATAAATGGGATAATGAGGGAATAACACCCACCTGGCCATGGAACAGCTGAGCAACCAATTGTCCCATTACTTTTGGTCCCTTAAAATAAAAAAATTAAAATCCCACAAATTAAAGCTGAAAGTCTGCAGTTAAAGCACATCCTGTTCGTTTCATTTCAAATCTATTGTGGTGGTGTATAGAGCCAAAAAGATTAGAATTGTGTCGGTGTCCCAATATTTATGGACCTGACTGTATGTAAAGTTTATACCATAAAAAAAATAGCTGTACACCACTAAAGTGTTCGGATTTGACTTGAAGAAAAGGTGGCAACCCTAGTTACATCAGTGGCGATCAAATAGTTAAATGTGTCCCTAGGGAGTGCTTGCTAACTGTGGGGGGGTGCTTTGACTGAAGGAAAGACAGAGATCCGTGTTCCTGCTTAGCTTCTTCCCCTCTGACAGAACGGCAATCTGCCTTGTTTACATAGGCAGACTGCCCTTCTGTCTGCCTAGGCTACGTTCAGCGGTTCCCGGTGGACATCTGGTCTGCCGGGCCCACTGATTGGCTCTCGTTGTGTCCGAACACAGCAGGAGCAGGTTGCTGGCGGCGAGTGCCCCAGACCCAAAGAAAATACAGGTACGTGATTTTGCGCTTAAGGGCCACCCTGCCACAGTATATGTACGTGGGGCGGTCCTTAACCACTTAAAGCGGAGTTCCACCCAAAAATTGAACTTCTGCTTTAACCGCTTGCTGACCAGCTCACACCGATATACATCAGCAGAAGGGCACGTACAGGCATACTAACGTACCTGTACGTTCCCCTTTAAGAAGCGGTTTGCGGGCGCGAGTGTTATCGCGTGTCCCGCAGACTCAATGTCCGCGGGGACACCCGCGATCATCTCGCGGAGAGGAGGAATGGGGAAATGCTGATGTAAACAAGCATTTCCCTGTTCTGCCTAGTGACAGGACACTGATCACAGTTCCCTGTAATCGGGAGCGATGATCAGTGTTGTGTCACACATAGCCCCTCCCCCCCACAGTTAGAATCACTCCCTAGGACACACTTAACCCCTTCAATGCCCCTTAGTGGTTAACCCCTTCACTGCCACTGATCGCTGTATAACTGTGAATGGTCCCAAAATAGTGCCAAAAGTGTCTGATCTGTCCGCCATAATGTCGCAGTCACGATAAAAATCACTGATTGCCGCCATTACTAGTAAAAATAAAAAATTATTAATGAAAATGCCATAAAACTATCCCCTATTTTGTAGACGCTATAACTTTTGTGCAAACCAATCAATAAACGCCTATTGCGATTTTTTTTACCAAAAATATGTAGAAGAATATGTATCGGCCTAAACTGAGGAAAAAAACGTATTTTATATATTTTTTGGGAATATTTATTATAGCAAAAAGTAAAAAATAATGCGTTTTTTTGTTCAAAATTGTCGCTATTTTTTTGTTTATAGTGCAAAAAATAAAAACCTCAGAGGTGATCAAATACCACCAAAAGAAAGATCTATTTGTGGGGAAAAAAGGACGTCAATTTTGTTTGGGAGCCACGTCGCACGACCGCGCAATTGTCAGTTAAAGCAACGCAGTGCCGAATCGCAAAAAGTGCTCTGGTCTTTTGCCAGCCAAATGGTCCAGGGCTTAAGTGGTCAAGGGGAGGGGACCCCCTGACATGCAACATTTGGCATGTCATTTTTTTGGGGGGGGGCCAGATACCCTCTTTTTTGAGGGTCCCAGCTCCCACTTCCTCCCGGCGCACCTCGGCCACGGAAGGAAGTTCACCTCTCACCCCTCCCTCTCAGCAATCATCTGGGACACATCACAGGTCCAGGGCTGTCTTTAATATTGATTGGACCCTGGGCAAACGTTTTCTTGGGCCCCCCACACAATTTCACTCTCCATCTGCTCTGAGACATACAATAAAAAGCAGCTAGACTTAAAATCAGTTTACTGTATCAGATCAGGCAGCAATTGCGAGAGGTTACAGTGTATCATTACCGCTTACTGACTGGTTGCTAGAGGTTACAGCACACATTATGGCTCACTGATTAGTTGCTAGATGTTACAGCACATAATTTCTGCTTGTTGATTGGTTGCTAGAGATTACTGTACAGTAATACTACTCACTGATTGGTTGTTAGAGGTTACAGCACAACATCTCCTCACTGCAGGGGGCATGATATAAATATGAATGCCACCTTTATTTACATATCTCTGCCGCTATATCGATATCGGATACTGCTATTTACATATGAATGCTGCTATTTACATATGAATGCCGGTGTTTACAAGTTAAAATCCGTATTTTTTGCTAGAAAATTACTTAGAACCCCCAAACATTATATATATTTTTTTAGCAGAGAATCTAGAGAATAAAATGGAGATTGTTGCAATATTTTATATCACACGGTATTTTTGCAGCAGTGTTTTAAACGCAAATGTTTGGAAAAGGGACACTTCCATGAATTTTAAAAAATCCAAACAGTAAAGTTACCCCAATTTTTTTGTATAATGTGAAAGATGATGTTACGCCGAGTAAATAGATAGCAAACATGTCACGCTTTATAATTGCACGCACTTGTGGAATTGCGACAAACTATGGTAGCTATGAATTTCCATAGGCGACGCTTTAAATTTTTTTTACGGTTACCAGGTTAGAGTTACAGAGGAGGTCTAGTGCTAGAATTATTGCTCTCGCTCTGACGATCGTGGCGATACCTCACATGTGTGATTTGAACACTGTTTACATATGCGGGCGCGACTTCCGTATGCATTTTCTTCGCTGCGCGAGCTCACGGGGGCGCTTTAAAAATTTTTTTTTATTTATTTTATTTATTTTTAGATTTATAAATTGTGTTTTTAAAAAAAATGTTTTTTTTTTTACTTTTATTGCTGTCACAAGGAATGGAAACATCCCTTGTGACAGTAATAGGTGGTGACAGGTACTCTTTATGGAGGGATGGGGGGTCTAAAAGACCTCCGATCCCTCCTCTGCACTTCAAAGTATTCAGATCGCTGAAAACGGCGATTCTGAATACTGTATATGTTTTTAAATTCGGCGCCATTGGCAGCCGAGTAAACGGGAAGTGATGTCATGACGTCGCTTCCGCGTTTACATTAAGAGGGCTGGAATGAAGCCGCCCACGGCTTCGTTCCAGCCCGCCCACAGCTGCCGAAGACAACCGATTGGATACCGGGCCTCCCGATCGCACGGGAGGCCCGGTAAGAGCGGCGGGAGGCGGCGGGAGGGGGGGATGTCCCCTCCCGCTCCTCCGGTATAACAGCCGAGCGGCTTTTAGCTGCATCGGTTGTTAAACTCGGGTAGCCGATCGCCCGCTCTAAACAACGGTACCGGGATGATGCCTGCAGCTGCGGGCATCATCCCGGTATAACCCCGGAAAGCCGAGTACGCATATCTGCGTACGGTCGGCGGGAAGGGGTTAAACTGGGATAGTTGGCAAGTATGAGGCAGCTGCTTTGGGCCCCACAACAATGACAGGACCCAGGTAAGCTGCCCCTTTTGCCCTGCCTTAAAGACGGCCCTGCACAGGTCCCAGATGATTGCCGGCCAGTCACGGCGCACTGCGCGGCTCGCGCATGCACAGTGTGTGCCGGCTGTAAAGTCACAGCTGGGCTCCCGCAGTGACAATGCCAGCCCGCAGACAGGAGTGGGAGACGAGCGGGGCTTCGAACCCCCACATCGCTGGACCCTGGGACAGGTAAGTGTCCGATTTATTAAAAGTCAGCAGCTGCAGTATTTGTAGCTGCTGACTTTTAATTTTTATTTTAAGCGGAACTCCGCTTTAAGGACCGAGCCTCTTTTTGAGATTTGTTGTTTACAAGTTAAAAACATTTTTTTTTTGCTAGAAAATTACCGTATTTATCGGCGTATAACACGCACTTTTTTCCCCTTAAAATCAGGGGAAAATCGCAGGTGCGTGTTATACGCCAATCCCCTGCGATCCCGAGCTGTCACAACTTCAAAATCGCCGACCGCGACTTGAAAATGGCGCTGCCATGGAAAATGGAACCTACTCGGCTAGGTCCGGATAGCTCCGCTCGGGACTACGAGTGGAGCCGAAAATGAACGAAAATGAACGACAGCCGCCGGGAAGAGCCGAGGACCGGCTCTGTGTATTTCGGCGCCGGCGGCGCCATTTTCAAATCACGGTCGGCGATTTTGAAGCCCAGGATGGCAGGGACAGAGGATCAAAGGCTGCACTGGGGAAGGCTGCACTGACAAGGCTGCACTGGGGAAGGCTGCACTGACAAGGCTGCACTGACAAGGCTGCACTGGGGAAGGCTGCACTGACAAGGCTGCACTGGGGAAGGCTGCACTGACAAGGCTGCACTGGGGAAGGCTGCACTGGGGAAGGCTGCACTGGGGAAGGCTGCACTGGGGAAGGCTGCACTGACATGGCTGCACTGACAAGGCTGCACTGACATGGCTGCACTGGGGCAAGGCTGCAATGATGGGCATTTAAATGTAAGTTTTTTTCCCTTCAACTTCCCTCCTAAAAGTTTTTTTTTCCTTAAAATTCCCTCCTAAATTGGGATGCGTGTTATACGCCGATAAATACGGTACTTAGAACTCCCAAACATTACACTTTTTTTTTTCTAACACCCTAGATCAGTGATGGTGAACCTTCGCACCCCAGATGTTTTGGAACTACATTTCCCATGATGCTCATGCACTCTGCAGTGTAGTTGAGCATCATGGGAAATGTAGTTCCAAAAATAAAAATGTATTCATCAGTTTTGGTCAATATAAAAAAATAAAATAAAAATGTATTCATCAGTTTAGGCAAATATGTATTCTTCTACATATTTTTGGTAAAAAAAAAAAAAAAAAAAATTGCAATAAGTGTATATTGATTGGTTTGCACAAATGTTACAGCATTTACAAAATAGGGGATAGATTTATGGAATTTTTTTGCTTTGAGCAGTGGAGACAAATATAGCAGAAAGTAAAAAATATTGTGTTTTTTATTTCAAAATTGGTGGACAACATACGCGCTTATTGCGTTTTTTTTTTTTTTTTTTTTTTTTAACCAAAAATATGTAGAAAAATACATATTGGCCTAAACTGATGGATACATTTTTATTTCTATTTTTTTATATTGGCCTAAACTGATGAATATATTTTTAATTTTGGGATATTTATTATAACAAAAAGTAAAAAATATTGTGTTTTTTTTTCAAAATTGGTGGTCAACATATGCGCTTATTGCGATTTTTTTTTTTTTTTTACCAAAAATATGTAGGAAAATACATATTGGACTAAACTGATGAATATATTTTTATTTCTATTTTTTTTTTTATATTGGCCTAAACTGATGAATACATTTTTATTTCTATTTTTTTTTATATTGACCTAAACTGATGAATACATTTTTATTTTTGGGATATTTATTATAGCAAAAAGTGAAAAATATTGTATTTTTTTTTTTTCAAAATTGTCGGTCTTTTTTTGTTTATAGCGCAAAAAATAAAAACCGCAGAGCTTATCAAATACCACCAAAAGAAAAAAAAGTATTTGGGTACAACGTCGCACGACCGCGCAATTGTCAGTTAAAGTGACGCAGTGCCATATTGCAAAAAATGACCTGGCCATGAAGGGGGGTAAATCCTTTCCGGGGCTCAATTGGATATACTCTGATAGCTCCGTGTGGGCTGGCACAAAGCCAATAGATGGAAATATTTTCAGGAGAAAAAAGTTTGAGAGAGAAGTTCACAGAAATCAGCCTACGGCCCCCGAGACGCGACAACTGCTGTTAGAGCCATACGCTTCATCAGAAAAGCTTTCCAATTAGGCAATGGTCACATACAGAATCTTAGCATGGAGTATACTTTTTTTTAAAGAAAATCTTACCTCTGTGAAATGTTCTGACCGATCTTTACAAGGCTTCACTTCTGTTTCTACAAGTTACATATCAGATCTGCTCACTGGGTAGGAAGTGCGCCTGTCTGCCCCCCTCCCAGAGTATTTGTTAACCACTCGAGTCTCTGAGCTGGGCTTGATTTCCTCCCTCTGCCTCTCTGGAATCCAAGAGCTTTTCAGCAAGCGCACAAATGACCACGAAGGACAGCCTTGTTTTCACACATTTGCAATGGCTAAAATTCCCGATATTGTTTTGTTCAACAAGAACAAGGAAAATGAAAGTACAGTGCATCCAGGAAGTATTCACAGCGCTTCACTTTTTCCACATTTTTGTTACGTTGCAGCCTTATTCCAAAATGGATTAAATTTTATTATTTTCCTCAAAATTCTACCAACAATTCCCCATAATGACGAACTGAAAGAAGTTTGAAATCTTTGCAAATTTATTAAAAAAAAAATTACATGTACATACAGTGAGGGAAAAAAAAAGTATTTGATCCCTTGCTGATTTTGTACGTTGGCCCACTGTCAAGAAAATGATCAGTCTATAATTTCAGTGGTCGGTTTATTTTAACAGCAAGAGACAGAATAACAACAAAAATATCCAGAAAAATGCATTAAAAAAAAAAAGTCATAAATTGATTTGCATTTGAATCCCTTTCCCGACCGCCCCACGCTGATATGAGTAGGCAGAACGGTTCTCCTGCGCATACCCGTACGTTTTTTTTTGTTTGTTTTTTTAACCAAAAAGATGTAGAAGAATACATATATACATTTTTATTTTTTATATTGGCCTAAACTGATGAATACATTTTTATTTTTGGGATATTTATTATAGCAAAAAGTAAAAAATATTGTGTTTTTTTTTCAAAATTGGTGGTCAACATACGCGCTTATTGCGATTTTTTTTTTTTTTTTACCAAAAATATGTAGAAAAATACAGATTGGCCTAAACTGATGAATGCATTTTTATTTTTTATATTGGCCTAAACTGATGAATACATTTTAATTTTAATTTTTTATATTGGCCTAAACTGATGAATACATTTTTATTTTTTATTTTTGGGATATTTAGTAAAAAATATTGTGTTTTTTTTTCAAAATTGGTGGTCAATATACGCTTATTGTGATTTTTTTTTTTTTTTACCAAAAATTTGCAGAAAAATACATATTGGCCTAAACAGATGAATACATTTTTATTTTTATTTTTTATATTGGCCTAAACTGATGAGTACATTTTTATTTTTTATATTGGCCTAAACTGATGAATACATTTTTATTTGTTATTTTTGGGATATTTATTATAGCAAAAAGTAAAAAATATTGTGTTTTGGCAACAAAAGTGAGTACACCCCTAAGTGAAAATGTCCAAATTGGGCCCAATTAGCCATCTTCCCTCACCGGTGTCATGTGACTCGTTAGTGTTACAAGGTCTCAGGTGTGAATGAGGAGCAGGTGTGTTAAATTTGGTGTTATCGCTCTCACTCTCTCATACTGGTCACTGGCAGTTCAACATGGCACCTCATGGCAAAGAGCTCTCTGAGGATCTGAAAAAAGGATTGTTGCTCTACATAAAGATGGCCTAGGCTATAAGAAAATTGCCAAGACCCTGAAACTGAGCTGCAGCATGGTGGCCAAGACCATACAGCGGTTTAACAAGACAGTTTCCTCTCAGAACAGACCTTGCCATGGTTGAACAAAGAAGTTGAGTGCACGTGCTCAGCGTCATATCCAGAGGTTGTCTTTGGGAAATAGACATATGAGTGCTGCCAGCATTGCTGCAGAGGTTGAAGAGGTGGGGGGGTCAGCCTGTCAGTGCTCAGACCATACGCCGCACACTGCATCAAATTGGTCTGCATGACTGTCGTCCCAGAAGGAAGCCTCTTCTAAAGATGATGCACAAGAAAGCCCACAAACAGTTTGCTGAAGACAAGCAGACTAAGGACATGGATTACTGGAACCATTTCCTGTGGTCTGATGAGACCAAGTGAACGTATTTGGTTCAGATGGTGTCAAGCGTGTGTGGGGGCAACCAGGTGAGGAGTACAAAGACAAGTGTGTCTTGTCTACAGTCAAGCATGGTGGTGGGAGTGTCATGGTCTGGGGCTACATGAGTGCTGCTGGTACTGGGGAGCTACAGTTCATTGAGGGAACCATGAATGCCAACATGTACTGTGACATACTGAAGCAGAGCATGATCCCCTCCCTTCAGAGACTGGGCCGCAGGGCAGTATTCCAACATGATAATGACCCCAAACACACCTCCAGGATGACCACTGCCTTGCTAAAGAAGCTGAGGGTAAAGGTGATGGACTGGCCAAGCATGTCTCCAGACCTAAACCCTATTGAGCATCTGTGGGGCAAACTCAAATGGAAGGTGGAGGAGCGCAAGGTCTCTAACATCCACCAGCTCCATGATGTCGTCATGGAGGAGTGGAAGAGGACTCCAGTGACAACCTGTGAAGCTCTGGTGAACTCCATGCCCAAGAGGGTTAAGGCAGTGCTGGAAAATAATGGTGGCCACACAAAATATTGACACTTTGGGCCCAGTTTGGACATTTTCACTTAGGGGTGTACTCACTTTTGTTGCCAGCGGTTTAGACATTAATAGCTGTGTGTTGAGTTATTTTGAGGGGACAGCAAATTTGCACTGTTATACAAGCTGTACACTCACTACTTTACATTGTAGCAAAGTGTCATTTCTTCAGTGTTGTCACATGAAAAGATATAATAAAATATTTACAAAAATGTGAGGGGTGTACTCACTCTTGTGAGATACTGTACCACCAAAAGAAAGCTCTATTTGTGGGAAAAAAAAGGACGTCAATTTTGTTTGGGTACAATGTTGCACAACCACGCAATTGTCAGTTAAAGTGACGCTGTGCCGAATCGTAAAAAATGTTCTGGTCATTAAGGGGGTAAAATCTTCCGGGGCTGAAGTGGTTAATGAGTGAAATAAGTATTTGATCCCCTATCAATCAGCAATATTTCTGGCCCCCAGGTGTCTTCTATACAGGTAACGATCTGAGATTAGGAGCACTCTCTGAAAGCCCAGTTCACATTGGGCTGATTTGACTGACATGTCAAATCGCATGCCGAATTGGAGCCTATTGCCGGCAATGGCACCTTCTGAATCGGTGCGACGCCAACTTTTCGGCGCCGCACCAATTCCCAGAAGTAGTTCCTGCACTACTTTTTGTGACTTTGGGGCGATTTCAATAGACATCTGTGCATGAACCCATGCAGATGTCTCTCAACTCGCCCCTGAAGTCGGACTAAAATGCCGGTTTGAAATTGTGCGAGTTCAGCTGAACTCGCACAATTTCAAACCCGCATTCAGTGTGAACCTGGGCTAAAGGGAGTGCTCCTAATCTCAGCTTGTTACCTGTATAGAAGACACCTGTCCACAGAAGCAATTAATCAATCAATCAGATTCCAATCTCTCCACCATGGCCAAGACGAAAGAGCTGTCCAAGGATATGAGGGACAAGATTGTAGACCTACACAAGGCTGGAATGGGCTACAAGATCATTGCCAAGCAGCTTGGTGAGAGGGTAACAACAGTTGGTGCGATTATTTTTGCAAATGGAAGAAACACAAAATTGCCATGACACTCAAAATTGAGCTTAGGTGCCTCCTGTTTGCAGTGATCATCCTTAAAGCGGGGGTCCACCTATCTATCGTTTTTTTTTTTTTGGAGTTCATTCAAAAACTTTTCTTCTCATGATTATCTACTCACATGTTCTGTGTAATAAGTCCGCCTGTGTCTGATTTCGTTGTAAAGAATAACTTATAAAATTCACTGAAGGCGGTTTCCATCTTCATTGTGGGCATTTGAAGCCCACAAGCATGTATTTCCTGGATGCAGTGAATGCTGTGCTCCCAGCATTCAACGGGATGTTGTGATGATGCTGTTGCACAATGCATGCTGGGAAGCCTGAGACTAGCTCCCAGGGACTGTGGGAGGTCTGGGAGAGGCTAGAAACACGCCTACTCCCATGGGAGGAAAACCAGGAAGTGCTAAGAAGATTAGAAAAAAAAAGGTGATTACGGCGATTTAAATTTTTTTACACAGCATGTCAGCATCTAGGCAAGGAAAAGAATGCATAGAGATAATGTTCAAAATTTGGGTGGAACTCCGCTTTAAGATGTTTCTACAACTTGACTGAAGTCCGCCTGTGGTAAATTCAGTTGATTGGACATAATTTGGAAAGACACACACCTGTCTAAATAAGGTCCTACAGTTAGACCCCTTTCACATATTCACACTGGGGCATTTTTCTTTTGCGCTAACAATAGCGCCTGTAAAGCTCCTGAAAAATGCCTCCCCTGCAGTTGCGCACATGCGCACACACAAGTTTGCATGGATCTGGAAGAAAGCCTCAATGTACAGGCATTACCGTGGCTGTAGGAGCCGTGGTTAAGGCAGTAATTGATTTGATCATGAGAACTAAAATCCACAAAATGATCTGAGACTCACCCAAGTCTTATGCAAGGGAGAAGCATATGTAGTGCAGACGCCAGGCCGGTCTCACTGTTTTGTCCCAGATTCTATTCCCTATTGGTTAAAAAGCAGCCAGGCACATAGCAGTTTTTCAGTCTCTCCATGCAATAATCAGGCAGAAAGTGTATTTTTAGGGTTTGTTTGAAGAACTTGGATAGCGTATAGGGTGATCCTTGGCATACTCAAGAACTAGTGCAAACTTTAACTGACAAGAATGAACCTCTTCAAGGTCTAGTCTAGTCTGGTCTAGTGCAAGAGGATATGGGAATACAGCTTCAGGGGGATCCCACATGGGATAAAGCTCTGAGCCAGCAAGTCTGGAACGGCCTCTCAAAAAAATAGGTCAAGCAGCAAAGCAGCAACAGTCTCTCCAGGATGTCTCTCTCAGGCATCTACTCATTGTTTCCCTGAGTGCATGGATGCCTCCTCCCAGTACCAGCCCGACCATATACCGTGAGCCTCCAGACCAGATCCTCAGCAGACATCCTTAACGGTTTCAGCAATAGGCCCCCCAGCTCTCCCTGAGAACCTTCTGCAGTCTTCAGCTAGGTAGCCCAGGAGGGCAGACAGCGCCTCCAGGCTGGATCTCTCTCCACCAAGACTAGGACCCAGACTATTTATGCACACCTCAGCCCCTTGCTGGTCACTATCTTGACCTGGGATTGGCTGAGGCTGCATGAATATTCAGCCTAGGGTCCACCCCTCTCCCAACCCACTATGTTCCAAACCTTTCCAGAATACAGGGGGGAGTAACAGAGCCTGTAACCAGAAGAACCCAGAAAAACCAGATGCAATCAACTCCTGCTCCCCTGACTACAGAGGAGCCAAAACTAAAATGACCTAAACCTTTAAGCAACCTAACTAAGAGGGTGCTACAGATTCTTTGCAAATTCCTTAGCAAGAGGCTCCCACACACTGTATCCGGCCCAGGTAGGCAGGTTGCACGCCACCACCTGGACACCAAAAACCTCTGCAGCCTTGCTTTTCCTAAACAGCCTACGCAGCATTTTTTTTATCACAAGCAACAGAAAACAAATCTGCTTCAAGTGAACATTAGCACAAATCCCCACCATGAGCTGACAATTGTTTTGCTTTGCATCTTTTATTGCTTCTTTACTTTTACCACAAAGAAGTTTAACCACTTCAGCCTTTTACCCCCTTCATGACCAGGCTATTTTTTTGCGATACGGCACTGCGTCGCTTTAACTGACAATTGCGCGGCGATGTGTCCTTTTTTTCCTACAAATAGAGCTTTCTTTTGGTGGTATTTGATCACCTCTGCGTTTTTTATTTTTTGCGCTATAAACAAAAAATACAGCGTCAATTTTGAAAACTCAATATTTTTTACTTTTTCTATAAAAAAAAGCCCACTTTTAAAAAACAAAAAACTAATTTTTTCCTCAGTTTAGGCCGATATGTATTCTTCTACATATTTTTGGTAAAATAAAATCACAATAAGCGTTGAGCTGGACATTTTATAGATAGGCAACTCCTATCCTCATATTGATTAGTGGTTCCAATAATAACTACTGCAGTAGGGAACAGACACAAAAGATACACTCAGCATCTTTCCAAATAAATGTTCTGCTTTATTATGACGCAATGAAGATTTTTATACACATGATTACGTAGATATCACATTAATATTACAACTGTACGTTTATGGTAACAAGGGGCATAACATAGGCAGGCTAATTCTAATCAGGACTCCAAAGAATGCAAACATGTACTGAAGACATTATTAGTGCCAAGTACACTTTGAGGACAGTGTGCAATACATACAAAATAGAATACAATTTTATATACAGAACGTACAAATTTCCTTAACAGTTTCCTCTCTTTTGATCAATATTTTGATCATTAACCATACCTGCATTCACCTTTAACCTGTAACCTCCATCGGTGAAGGTAGTCCTGGTCAAAGAGGCAAAAACTCCATTGTGGAGAATATAATAGCTGAGCAGCTTTTTTCATTACAAAATGACTTTTCATTGTGAAAAACAAATGATTGATAAGACATATTTACAGAGTACTGGCTGTACACTCCTGTGTCCAAAATGGCCTTCTAGATTAATTGTTGGCATTCTGACTTATCAGCATATGTAAACACAGACAATTCTACATAAAATGGAAGACGTACAAAAGACAAATATGACTTCAACATGGATAAACTACCTTTCAAATCACATCATATATATGTATATATATCCCTTACAATTAAAGTAATTGAATCAAAAAGTATCCTAGACTATGATTGCAAGAGGGAAACAAATCAAACACAGAGGTTTCTTTCATTTAGTCATTTTTGCAGTGTCTGGTGTGGATCCAGGTGACTTTTCCTTCAAGTTTTGCACAACTTGTACATGAAATAGATGTTGTATTGAGTCTCCAAACATTTCCTTATATATAAATGTCTCTTAACCATCCACAAGTCACCTGGATTTAATTTTAGATCCTTCCAAACTTTTAGGATCTGGAATTGGGGAGAAAACACATAAATGAGTTTGTCAAAAACCTTAAAAGATCATCAACATTCTCCGTGAGATCCAAATGGAGGACTTAAAGTGGTGTTCCGGCCGAAATTATACTTTTTAAATAAAAATACCCCTATAATATACAAGCTTAATGTATTCTAGTAAGGTTAGTCTGTAAATTAAGGTCTGTTTTGTTAGTTTATAGCAGTAGTTTGTTATTTTATAAACTTACAGCAGGCCGTGGCCATCTTAAGTGTGGGCATCTGAAGCCAGACTGTATTTCTTCCTGGATCTCATCCTTGCAGATCTCGCACATGCTCAGTGCAGCACAAGCAGTGTAATAGGTTTCAGGTCAGGTTTCCATAGCAATGGCAGTTTCAGAGGAAGTTGCCGCCCTTTCCCAGAAGGCTTTGCAAACAGGAAATGATGCGATGGGCCGCGGCCATGGAGGAGGAAGTGAAAAATGAACACAGCAGATATACAGTAGGTGCTGAGAAAAAAAATAAAAAAATATCCAATTTGTTTACAGTGCACAGTTTAGTGAAGGATGCTGAAGAGTTGTAAAAGTGGGTGGAACTCCACTTTAAGCTGCTGAGACAAAATATAAGCAAGTGAGTAACACACTCCCAAACAAAATCCCATAGGGAGAGAGTCCAATATCCCCCTTAGGGGCTTGATAAAATATAAGAAAACATTCAGGCAAAAGTTTTCTAGTTTCTTACTCTACTTTTTCCGCTACATTGTAGACAGTAGGGAGTGTAAAAATAAAACCTCAAAACTTCTAGCAAGGACTCCCCTATAAAAATGATTTCCTCTGTTACTCTCTGTAGATTCTGGCACTCTGTACTTACAAATTACTTCTGATAACACTTTTTACTGTGGCTTTTGCAGTAGCATTTGCCAGTTGCCACTGGACATCCAGAAAACATGTCCATACAGACAAAATGCATACTCGCAAGATCCTGACTTGGGCATCTGGATATATCTTTTTGTAATCTCTGGAAGGCATGTTCAGCTTTTGGTAACACCTTTGGTAACAGGTAAAACAAGAAGTGGTATGTTATAAAAACAACTTTGGTGAACCCTGGCTCTATCCCACGCTCATTTAATAAGGCAGCCATAAATGCTTGTGACTGATGACACGGCCCATGTGTCAAGATGGAGGGAAAGAGTGGCTGGCAGACATAAATGATCACCTTTTCCAAAGTCCTGTTTCATAAGAAGTTGCCCCCTGTGGACCACTTGTTCTTCTCGTTCTGGGGTCCTTAAAGTTGAAATATTAATCCCAGCTATACTGGGCCAGAACTAGCGTGGAATCTGTGAGTTGCACAGACCCATCAAGTGTCCGGGGCTGTAAATGCAGCATCCTTAGTCACCTGGTCTGCTTCCATATGTGAGTTTTAGGGATGAGCCGAACACCCCCCTGTTCGGTTCACACCAGAGCTTCCGAACAGACAAAAAATTTGTTCGAACACGCGAACACCGTTAAAGTCTATGGGACACGAACATGAATAATCAAAAGTGCTAATTTTAAAGGCTTATATGCAAGTTATTGTCATAAAAAGTGTTTGGGGACCTGGGTCCTGCCCCGTCCCCCGTTATTTAAGAACTGTCAGAAGAGGAGAAGCGTCACACAGCGGGAGCCTCCCTCCATGCCATCATGGATGCGGAGCGGCCCGAGAAGAAGATGAAGAGAAAAAGATGAAGAGAAAAAGATAAAGAGAGAAGCATCACACAGCGGGAGCCTCCCTCCATGCCATCATGGATGCGGAGCGGCCCGAGGAGAAGAAGACAAGAAGACGCCGCGGAGGAAGAGGAAGACGAGAACACCGGAGGAAGAACCAGAAGAACCAGAAGAAGAAGAAGATGGTGAAAGAAACTGAAGGAAGATAGAAGATAGAAGAAAGAAGAAGCATTTAAATAAAGGAATTGTCAAAAACTGTCTCTTGTCATTTTTAACACTTTTGACAGTTTTTTTGTAAAATAGTAGGAGTACTTTTGTACCCCCTTACCATTTCACACAGGGTGGAGGGCTGGGATCTGGGGGTCCCCTTGTTAAAGGGGGCTTCCAGATTCTGATAAGCCCCCAACCCGCAGACCCCCACAACCACTGGGCAAGGGTTGTGGGGATGAGGCCCTTGTCCCCATCAACATGGGGACAAGGTTTTTTGAGGGGCTACCCCAAAGCACCCTCCCAATGTTGAGTGCATGGTACGGCTCAGGAGGGGGGGGCGCTCTCTCGTCTCCCCCTCTTTTCCTGCGGTCTACCAGGTTGCGTGCTCGGATGAGGGTCTGGTATGGGTTTTTTGGGGGACCCCACGCTGTTTTTTTTTTAAATTTTGGCGCGGTGTTCCCCTTAAAATCCATATCTGGTATAGATCTTGAGGGGGACCCCACACGATTTTTTTTTTAAATTTTGGCCGGGGTTCCCCTTAACATCCATACCAGACCTGAAGGGCCTGGTATGGAATTTAGGGGGACCCCCACATCATTTTTTTTTTTAATTTTGGTTCGGGGTTCCCCTGTGGGGAATTCCCATGCCGTTTTTATCAATTAACTTTTATGTGTATTGTCGGACCGGCAATTCATTAATAGCCGCGAGTAGTTTTAAATGACTTTTTTTCCTTTGAAATGTCATTTTGCTGTCAGACTGTTCTAAACACGGGAAACATGCGCCCTTTTACAGGCATACTATAGAGACCCCCCAGGTAT
This sequence comes from Aquarana catesbeiana, assembly GCA_037953035.1. Taxonomy (NCBI): domain Eukaryota; kingdom Metazoa; phylum Chordata; class Amphibia; order Anura; family Ranidae; genus Aquarana; species Aquarana catesbeiana. The sequence goes on from JBBHAA010000618.1 coordinate 787,287, forward strand.
GAAATTTAAAGGGATATTACACTTTTATTGTTTGACTTTAAGCATTATTAAAATCACTGCTCCCAAAAAAACGGCCATTTTTAAAACTTTTTTTTTGCATTGATCCATGTCCCCTGGGGCAGGACCCGGGTCCCCAAACACTTTTTATGACAATACCATGCATATAAGCCTTCAAAATTAGCACTTTTGATTTCTCCCATAGACTTTTAAAGGGTGTTCCGCGGCATTCGAATTTGCCGCGAATACTCCGGAGAACTGGCGAACAGCTGATGTTCGAGTCGAACATGAGTTCGACTCAAACTCGAAGCTCATCCCTAGTGAGTTTTAATGTTAGTATGGCTACCCAGCAAGAACCTGGAAGGCTGAAAACAGCCAATCAAATTAACTTAGCATGCTTGATTGGTTTACCTGCGGAAGTAAAAACAAACTTCTGGCCCTTCAAATGGAACCAAAAGCTCTCTAATTCTCTACTATCTATATACTGTATTTATTGGCGTATAACACTCACTTTTTCACCATGAAAATCGGGTGCAAATAGTGCGTGCGTGTTATACGCCAATACTTCAGTTTTAGCTGCCTCGGAGGGGACAGGGAGGGGGGGCAGAACGAGCACCATCAGATTACATAAAGTGAGAATCTCCTGTTTACTTGGCGGCCTCTGTAATAGGAACGCCTGTCTCCTGGGCCTCCATTTGACCACTGTTCTGTCTATCATAGTAGATTCTCACTGTATGTAATCTGTCGGCGCTCGTCCCGCCCCCCTCCCTGTCCCCTCTGGGCTGCAGATGGGCATTGATCAGGCTGCATTGATGGCAATGGTGAGGCTGCATTGATGTGGACTGATGAGGCTGCATTGATGACACTTGTGAGGCTGCAGATGGGCATTGATCAGGCTGCATTGATGGCAATGGTGAGGCTGCAGATGGGCACTGACCTTTATTTTGCTTCAAAGATCCTTATTTAAAATTTAAGTTTTTTTACTGAAACTTCCCTCTTAAAATGAATGTGCGTGTTATACGCCTGTGCGTGTTATATGCCGATAAATACGGTAAATATACACTCTTTTTATAGCTCAAAGGCTTTGTTAAAACATGGAGCTCTGCTTCTTGAGCTGGGGAAAAAGGATCCAATGACCCTAAATGCAGAGTATCCTTTCTTAGTCATGAACTGCATACTCAGTATGGGTATTGCCATCCTCAGTATAAAGCTGGGATCAAATCTACAAAAAATGAAATATCTGGTCTTCAGGGACTGTGTCCTGCCCTGGGCTCACAGCAGCTGATCCCTACATCATCAATTTAACACATGTGGCTTTTTTTGTCTCCAGCCTCCTCCAATAGAGGCAATAAGGTGGCTCTATCCAAATGTACGCATTTTTCATTGTTAGATTTGTACATAAACAAACAAAACAAAGTTGTATTTTGAACCTTTCATTAGACAAACATTTAGTTAGCTGTATATTTGCTGCGCAGAATGTGGGACCATTACAAATTCAATATTTGACCAAAATAATGTCTGTAACATTGTCTAATAGCACCTTTGCATAAATTTACAGCTCTGATATATCGGGGTGAATCCTTCATTACTGGGTCCAGCTTGCATAAATATATTACAATGGCTTGTTTTCTATTACGCTGTTTATGTAAGAACTCCAGTTTCATGTTTCAAAAAGACAACTTTTTCCTGGCAATATTATAATAAATGATAACAATACCCTGCGGTCTCATGTAGAGATGTCCATAAATCCAAAATATTCTTCTTGTTCTTGTTATTTTTGTAACACTGCACTTACAAGGAAAAAGGGGCACATCATTTCACAATCCACACATTCTGCTTTGGATTTCAAAAATAAATAAAAACAAAGGGACCAACAATCCTTGTGTATATGACAGAACAGAAAGCTCTCAGCCACATCAAAAACTATACAATTGGCTGCAGGTGCTATCTATCCTAACAGGGTGTGTGGACTTGATGTGATGGATCTGTTATTTTTAAACTTTATTTATTATTACTTTCACATTGTGGACCACACATCAAGTTGCTATCAGACCTTAAGATTTCATTTTTGTAGAAAAACTTCTTATGTATCCCATCCATCTTGGCTTTATTATATATTATGGCAGCTGTATTCCAATTAAAAAACTCATCTTAATATTTTTTTTCTCAATAAGGGCTTTTTGTATAAATGTAAAATTACAAAAATTGTTATCTTAATCTAAACTAATCCCATTTTTTCAAATTTCTCCATTAACCTGGATTTCATTTCCAACCAAAGGTTGTCTAAACCAGTTTCCATATATCTATATTATTGATAAAATTGTTAAACTCATATTAGAAATTAATACTCAAATGATAATTTCAATATCACACACTAATATATATCCACAGATAAATTTCTTTAAAGGGGGAAATATTACTTAATTTCCTTTTTAAATGCACTGTTTCCACTATCAAAGGATATTCAATTTGTGTAATACACGGTTAAATGTAACCTTCATTTTACCATGTTTGGAAAACAGATTAAAAAATAATTGTGATCACATTGTTTATCATTAATTAACCCGGCACATTTTGTTATAAATGTTTTGTCTAAAAAACTGAAATTGGCATGGTGTCCTTCCAGCTTATCACTGACCTCTCATCCCAGCCACATTTTTTTAGGAGAGTGCAAAGGAGGGGGTCACATCTGCATACATGACACACACAAGAGATAGAACTAAAGATCCCAGCATTCACACACATACGTGAATACCTCTCTAAAATCGCTTGCATTTTTCCCATTTGTACACCACACATACATATCATTCTCTCACTTTCTTTTAACTCTGATTAATTCCTCCTTGCTTAACTTCTGCTTTCCTTATTTTGTTCCTTTAGGTATCCTTTAGATCCCATGTATTGTAATCCCATACTCTAGCTTCTATGATCAGACGAGCAGCCATAGTGCTCATCCCATCTTTTTATAGATAGGCAACTCCTATCCTCATATTGATTAGTGGTTCCAAATTAATAATAACTACTGCAGTAGGGAACAGACACAAAAGATACCCTCAGCATCTTTCCAAATAACTGTTCTGTGTTTATGGTAACAACAGGGGCGGACTGACAACTCATGGGGCCCCTGGGCAATAGGAGATTATGGGGCCCCCAGGCAATCAGAGATTATGGGGCCACATAGTATACACACACATAGTATACACATACATGTACACACAGTATACACAGACATGTTTCTATTGGCTGTCCCTGGTCCATACTGTCTATTGGCTGTCCCTGGTCCATACTGTCCCTGGTTTTACTGAGGCTGGCAACCCTGATGGGGCCCCCTAGTGGCCCAGGGCCGTGCCTCAATGGTCAGTCCGCCCCTGGGTGACAAGGGGCGTTACATAGGCAGGCTAATTCTAATCAGGACTCGAAAAAGAATGAAAAACATGTACTGAAAACATTATTAGTAGCGTGTGCACAGTGAGGGCAGTGTGCAATACATACAAAATAGAATACAATTATATACAGAACTTACAAATTTCTTCAACAGCATATATTGATTGATTGAAAAGCTATAGTGCATACAAAAATAGAGGATAGATTTATGGCATTTTTAATGGCATTTTATTATTTTATTTTTTTTTTTACTAGTAATGGCGGCAATCTGCGATTTTTCTCAGGACTGCGACATTGCGACGGACAGATCGGACACTTTTGACACTATTTTGAAACCATTGCTGATTACTGTGCAAATGTCATTGGCAGGGAAGAGGTTAACACTAGCGTGCGATCAAGGGGTTAAATGTGTTCCCTCAGTGTGTGTTCTAACTGTGGGGAGATAAAAAAAAGTCCCTAAATCTATCTATAGTTTGTAGATGCGATAACTTTTGCATGAACCAATCAATATGCGCCTATTGCGTTTTTTTTTTACCATAAATATGTAGAAGAATGTATACTGGCCTAAACTGATAAATAAATTTGTTTTTTTTATATTTTTTTGGGATGTGAATTATAGCAAAAAGTTTAAAAAATTTTAGTTTTTTTTCAAAATTGTTGCTTTGTTTATTTATAGTGCAAAAAATAAAAACCGGAAAAGGGATTCAAAGGGAATGCAACCTGTCCACCAACCGCCTCATTTTTGACATGCCCACCAGGATAGGGTCACGGGAGCTTGGTTTCTTTTCGCCACGTCAGTGGCTACTGATCAAGGATGCATGCACTGTCCTGTCACCATTTGAGGAGGCTACGAGGATGGTGAGTAGCAACAATGCATGCATCAGTGACACTGTCCCTCTAGTCTTCCTGCTGGAGCACACTCTTCGTGAAATCATAAACAGGGCACTTGAGGCAGAATAGCGGGTAGAAGAGGAGGACTTCCTTTTCTCTCAAGGCCCCCTTTATCCAGATAGCATTCCTGCAGGCCCGCCAAACACACAGGAAGAAGAGGAGGAGGAGGATTGTGTCGGCATGGATTTAGAGGATAACACTCAGCAGCAGTCTTCAAGTGATGGTTTTCAGTTCCCAGAAACCCAAGGAGCTGTACGTGGCTGGGAGGAGGTAGTTACGGATAATGTGACCCTTAGTGACCCAGAGGACTCAGAATCTAATGCCTCTGCAAACTTACGCTGCATGGCCTTCTTGATTCTGCAAAGCCTGCAAAAGGACCCTAGGATTTGTGGTACAAGGAGAGGGATCATTACTGGCTGGCAACCTTTCTTGATCCACGTTACAAGGGTAAAGTTGCAGAACTCATCCTGCCTTTGTAGAGGGAGCAGAGGATGGAATATCTTCAGGAGGCCTTGAGGAAAGGTTTGTGTAACGCATTTCCAGACCCAGGGAGGTTACCATTTCCTGGTGCTGGACAACATGTTGCTGAGGCTTCATTCAGTCAGAGGAAGAGCGGTGGAGAAGGTGGCCGGCTGACTGGTGCCTTTAAACTATTTTTCAGTCCTCAGCGCCAAGGTCTGATCGGTTCAAGCAACCATTCCCAGTGTCTGCATTATAAGGTGCAGGATTATCTAGGGGCAAGAACAGACTTGGAGACCTTTCCAACAGAGCATCCACTGGGTTTACTGGGTCTTGAGGATGGACCACTGGCCAGAACTTGCTCAATATGCAATTGAGCTACCGGCCTGTCCTGCATCCAGCGTGCTTTCTGAATGCACATTCAGTGCTGCTGGAGGGTTTGTAACGGATCAAAGAGTGCGTCTGTCCACAGACTCAGTTGATAGGCGCACATTCACCTGATGCTGATGTAACTGATTGAATTTGCTATGGATCTGAGATCCCTTGAAGACTGACTATCCTATTCCTCCTCAATCTTGATGATGCTAGCTTTTAACAATATTTTTGGTTTAGGGCACCACCAACCAAGGCCCAATTTTTTCTGCCCCTGTTCAACAGGGGCATGTAATTACAATTTTGGATCTAATATTTCACAGCAGGGCCCGTTCCTGTGCCCAACAAGAGTATCTGTGAGGGGTTACAGTGTTTAGGCACCACCACCCAAGGCCCAATTTTTCTGCCCCTGTTTAACAGGGGCATGTAATTACAATTTTTGATCTAATATTTCACAGCAGGGCCCGTTCCTGCGCCCAGTAACAGTGGTGTGGTTACAGTGTTGCGGCACCACCACCACCACCCAAGGCCCAATTTTTCTGCCCCTGTTTAACAGGGGCATGTAATTACAATTTTTGATCTAATATTTCACAGCAGGGCCTGTTCCTGCGCCCAACAAGAGTAACTGTGAGGGCTTACAGTGTTCTGGCGCCACCAAAACCAAAGGCCCAATTTTTCTGCCCCTGTTTAACAGGGCCATGTAATTTCAATTTTTGATACAATATTTCACAGCAGAGCCCGTTCCTGCCCCCCCCAACAAGAGTAATTGTGAGGGGTTACAGTGTTCTGGTACCACCAACACCTAAGGCCCAGTTTTTCTGCAGCGTATATAGGGCATGCCGTATAGTATATATACTGCTGTTCAGAGTATATAGTGCCTGGGGGCCCCCCACATCATTTTTTAAAAACTTTTGATGCAGGGTTCCCCGTAAAGGGCCTGGTATGGATTTTTGGGGGGGACATCCACGCCATTTTGGTTTTGGTATTTTTGGTATTTTTATCTATATTGCCGGTATCCAACAATGCATTACAGACGCAAGCAGTTTTAAATGACATTTTTTTCCTTTAGAAATGTAATTTTGCTGTGGTACTATTATAAACATGGGAAAGATGCGCTACTTTACAGGCATACTAAGGACACCCCCAGGCACAATATTTAAAGGAATATTTCATTTTTATTGTTTCACTTTAAGCATTATTAAAATTACTGCTCCCGAAAAAAACATCTTTAATTTTTTTTGCATTGATACATGTCCCCTGGGGCAGGACCCCTGTCCCCAAACACTTTTTATGGCAATAATTTGCATATAAGCCTTTAAATGAGCACTTTTGATTTTTCACGTTCTTGTCCCATAGACGTTAACGGTGTTTGCGTATTCGCACACATTTTTTGCCTGTTAGCATTTTCTGCTGCGAACCGAACGGGGGGGATGTTCGGCCAATCCCTACACTGGTACGACAAGACAGTTGTACAGTAAGTGCCAGACCGACTGGCAGACAGCGAGCGGGAGGGGTTAGTGCTGCTGCCACTGGCCACCCAGGGGGCGTTGTTTGCTGCCCCCCCAAAAAAAGAAGATGAAGATGAGTCTTTGCCTCAGTTTGAAGTCCAGAGCACTCTGGAGCAGGTTTTCATCAAGGATGTCTCTGACTAGTCTCCTAGTTTCTCCCGCTGAAAAACATCCCCACAGCATGATTCTGCCACCACCATGCTTCACTGTAGGGATGGTATTGGCCAGGTGATGAGCGGTGCCTGGTTTCCTCCAGACATGACGCTTGCCATTCAGGCCAAAGAGTTCAATCTTTGTTTCATCAGACCAGAGAATTTTGTTTCTCATGGTCTTAGAGTTCTTTGGGTGCCTTTTGGCAAACTGTAGGTGGGCTGTCATGTGCCTTTTACTGAGGAGTGTCTTCCGTCTGGCAACTCTACCATACAGGCCTGATTGGTGGAGTGCTGCGGAGATGGTTCTTCTTCTGGATGGTTATTCTTCTGGTTGTTCTTCTCCTTTCTCCACAGAGAAATGCTGGAGCTCTGTCAGTGTGACCATCGGGTTCTTGGTCACCTCCCTATCTAAGGCCCTTCTGCCCGATTGCTCAGTTTGACCAGGTGGCCCGCTCTAGGAAGAGTCCTGGTGGTTCCAAACTTCTCCCATTTACAGATGATGGAGGCCACTGTACCCTTCCCCAGATCTGTGGCTCAATACAATCCTGTCTCGGAGGTCTACAGACAATTCCTTGGACTTCATGGCTTGGTTTTTGCTCTGAGATGCACTGTTAACTGTGGGGCCTTATATAGACAGGTGTATGCCTTTCGAAATCATGTCCTATCAACCGAATTTACCGCAGGTGGACTACAATTAAGATGGAGAAACATCTCAAGGATGATCAGTGGAAGCAAGATGCACCTGAGTTCAGTTTTGAGTTTCATGGCAAAGGCTGTGAATTTTTCGTTTTTTTACTTTTAATAAATTTGCAAAGATTACAAACAAACTTCTTTTACGTTGTCATTATGGGGTATTGTTTGTATAATTTCGAGGAAAATAATGAATTTAATCTGTTTTGGAATAAGGCTGTAACATAACTAAACGTGGGAAAAGTGGAGTGCTGTGAATACTTCCCAAATGCACTGCATAAAACTCTGCCCTTTATAGGGTTGAGTTCACAGAAGATTAAGGCTGGGTTCACACCTATGTGAATTGGATGCGGGTTTTACTGCATCCAACTCGCATAGCAGAAGAATTCGCATAGCAGGTCTGGTGCGTTTTGCAGGAAAAATGTGTGCCTTTTTTGGTCCATTTCAGGTCCGAATTCAGCCCAAAATTCAGGCTGAAATCGGACCTGAAATGGTGAACCAGGACGCAATGGACCCCTGCTGTGCGACAGATCGGTCTTAGGTATGAACCCAGCCTAAGTGGCTCAGACAGCTGTTAGAGCTTTGGGTTTCACTGACATATCTTTCTGTTTCGGTAAAAGTCAGTAGGGAGTACAGCAATGAATTCCGCAAATTCTTCTCTGAAAAGCTCATATGGATCTCACAACCTTTCACTTTGTAACAAATGCTTGTTACAAATAAAAAAACAAAACTGAATATATTTCAATGAGACTAGCTGACACCATTGCAGTGCTTTCACATGCGGTTTAAAAAAGTACAGCATGCTGCATTTTTGTATGTAAACATGCATGAATGCACCACAAGCCCATGTGAATGCAATGCAGAAAAGAAAATCATAAATGATGCCTTTAAAAAAATGCACAGCAAAAACACCAAAAGAGCCAAAAACTCTCAGCAAACAGATGATAGATGTGTGTAAATGGCGTAAACTCATAAGTTTGCATTTTCAGTGCTTTTGCATTGCGTTTGCATTTTGTTTTTAGGCATGGTTTATGATTTTTTTTTCCTGAATTGTATTTTCTTGTGTAGCCGACAGTGGACTACTGTTACTTTGTTTCACAGACCACCCCCATCATTCTCCATCTATTGCAATGTCCCTCTAGTGCTGGGCTCCAGTAACTGACATCATATCTGTGAGCCAGGTAGGGAGGATTGTGGGACTAGTAGTCTTTGGTCAGCTGTTCTGATGTTGTGATGTTACCCCTGGACTACACATCCTAGGGGTCCCTTTGAAACACGAGCAGACCTCTGGGAGGAACTATAAAAGGGCCAGCACCAGCAGATCCACCCCACGCTCTCTTCTTACTAGGCCTCACCGAGTGGGCACCTCTCTCGGTGATCGAGTGACTCCAGCTCGGCCCCAGAGGGCCCAACTCTGCTTGCAGTTTGTAAAGACATCTTTGTGGTACCACCTCCTCAGATGAATCCAACGACTGCCAGTATCCAGCAGCTGGTGGGTCATCGCCGTTCATCTGTCAGAAGCACATCTCATCCAGGGTCGCAGTTCGAAAGGCTTCTATCCATTTCTGCAGTTGGTGAGAGGGCAGTCACCCATCGTTCACAATCCTTACATGGTTATCTTGCTTGAACACTGTGTACAGACACCTTGCCCATGGAAACACTCTACTGCCTTACATAAGACACTGTACATAAACATCCATATCACAAACCATTCAAGGGAATATCACCTGCCTTTTTAAGCTGTCCTGCTTGCTATCATATCACTGTGCCATATTGTGGATCTCATTCAATGAGCTCCAACTGCCGATGAAGACTTGCAGGCCTGCACTCTGGACATTGCTGTTGCTATCGGTTAAAGGGCCCATATCCTACTCCTATTCTGTCTGATCTCTCATTAGGATATAAAGGTTGAATAGGCCGGCCTGGGATTTCCCTTTAGTGTGGTATCATAGCATTACCCAGTGGGTTCTTTACAACCCCTCCAGTTTATCCGCTAGTTGGTATTCCACTGTATATATATATATATATATATATATATATATATATACACAGCACCGCATATTGACAGAAAAACACAGAATTGTTGACATTTTTGCAGATTTATTAAAAAAGAAAAAATGAAATATCACATGGTCCTAAGTATTCAGACCCTTTGCTCAGTATTTAGTTGAAGCACCCTTTTGATCTAATACAGCCATGAGTCTTTTTGGGGAAGATGCAACAAGTTTTTCACACCTGGATTTGGGGATTCTCTGCCATTCCTCCTTGCAGATCCTCTCCAATTCTGTAAGCTTGGATGGTAAACATTGGTGGGCAGCCATTTTTAGGTCTCTCCAGAGATGCTCAATTGGGTTTAAGTCAGGGCTCTTGCTGGGCCATTCAAGAACATTCACTGAGTTGTTGTGAAGCCACTCCTTCATTATTTTAGCTGTGTGCTTAGGGTCATTGTCTTCTTGGATGGTAAACCTTTGGCCCAGTCTGAGGTCCTGAGTGCTCTGGGGAAGGTTTTCGTCCAGGATATCCCTGTACATGGTCGCATTAATCTTTCCCTCTATTGCAACCAGTCATCCTGTCCCTGCAGCTGAAAAACACCCCCACAGCATGATGCTGCCACCACCATGCTTCACTGTTGGGACTGTATTGGACAGGTGATGAGCAGTGCTTGGTTTTCTCCACACATACCGCTTAGAGTTAAGGCCAAAAAATTCTATCTTGGCCTCATCAGACCAGAGAATCTTATTTCTCACCATCTTGGAGTCCTTAGGTGTTTTTTTTAGCAAACTCCATGCGGGCTTTCATGTATCTTGCACTGAGGAGAGGCTTCCATCAGGCCACTCTGCCATAAAGCCCCAACTGGTGGAGGGCTGCAGTGATGGTTGACTTTCTACAACTTTCTCCCATCTCCCGATTGCATCTCTGGAGCTCAGCCACAGCGATCTTTGGGTTCTTCTTTACCTCTCTCACCAAGGCTCTTCTCCCCTGATAGCTCAGTTTGGCCGGACAGCCAGCTCTAGGAAGGGTTCTGGTCGTCCCAAACGTCTTCCATATAAGAATTATGGAGGCCACTGTGCTCTTAGGAACCTTAAGTGAATTTTTTTGTAACCTTGGCCAGATCTGTGCCTTGCCACAATTCTGTCTCTGAGCTTTTCAGGCAGTTCCTTTTGACCTCATGATTTTCATTTGCTCTGACATGCACTGTGAGCTGTAAGGTCTTATATAGACAGGTGTGTGGCTTTCCTAATCAAGTCCAATCAGTATAATCAAACACAGCTGGACTCAAATGAAGGTATAGAACCATCTCAAGGATGATCAGAAGAAATGGACAGCACCTCAGTTAAATATATGAGTGTCACAGCAAATGGTCTGAATACTTAGGACCATGTGATATTTCAGTTTTTCTTTTTTAATAAATCTGCAAAAATGTCAACAATTCTGTGTTTTTCTGTCAATATGGGGTGCTGTGTGTACATTAAGGAGGAAAAAAATGAACTTAAATGATTTTAGCAAATGCTGCAATATAACAAACAGCGAAACATTTAAGGGGGTCTGAATACTTTCCCTCCCCACTGTATATATTGTGTATTTATACTGTTGAACTGTACTTAAGCTATGTTTTTGGGGGATTCCTTGGCTGTTATCCAGAACTCAGTTGAACGATAACCCCTTTTGTACATATACCTTTACTCCAGTAAAACCTAAGATAATACCAATTTGAATTGTGTTGAAGTGTCATTTAAAGGTGTTTGCAAAAAGATGTTTGAACCAAGAGTGTCAGGTGGGTTGGAGTGTTCACAGGGTCATGGCGGTGCAGTTGAAATCAAAGCAGCCCTCGAGGGGGCAGTGCTACATTTGGGGGCTCGTCCAGGATGTTCTCTGTAGCTGGCCTTAGCCAACCTAGACAAGAGCAACGATCTGCGAGGGAGGCTGCCTCAGCTGCTGCGGTCGCCTGGGGAAGAGCACAGAGAGCTTGGGTGGAGATCTCTGGAAGTGAGTGGACTGATAAGGAGATTCGGCAATGGGTGAGAGCTCTACCCCCAGGCCAGAGAGCCTACATTCTGGATCTGGAAGTTGAGTTTGCCCTAGACTATATAAGGTGTGACAGAGCGAGGCTCTGTCCCTATGAAATTGGATGTAAAATGGACACACAGTTTGCATATCTGCAGACTGCAAGACTACAGAGAATAGATTCTAAATGGAGAAAACTGCTCTGGTAGTTTTCTCCAGGTTTTGCTAGTTTCAGAGGAAACTCTGTAGTCTAAATGGAGAAAACTGCTCTGGTAGTTTTCTCCAGGTTTTGCTAGTTTCAGAGGAGACTCTGTAGTTTGGAGATCACTAAGAGTCTTGGGTGGGATGGGATCTCCAACCCTGTGTCCGGGTCTTAAGCATAGCAAGCAGGGCGCATGCCCAGCTGCACATAGCCCATATAATGAGGGGCTGGTGAGGGAAGAATGTGGAGTTGGAGCAGTGGCTGATAGTGAGAGAGTCTCTGTGTGAAGATAGACAATGTGTGCATTAAAAATCTCAAAGCTGTGAGCACTGAAGGGCTTCAAGCTGTGTGCGTCAAAGGAGCCAGAAGCTGTGTGCATTAAAGGGCTTAAAGCTGTGTGAGCCAAGGATCCCAAAGCTGTGTGTGCTTGAGGAGCCCAAGACTGTATGCATCCAAGCTGTGGACCTGGAAGAGCTGGTGGTCTGAGGGAGCAGTACCTATAGCAGTAGTGTTGCTGAAGAATAGCCAGGTGGGCTAGCATTTTCAGTTATGTCTGAATGAAGTTTAAACCCCTACGTGGGATTCCTGAGTGGACTTTTGTTTTTGTTTTTTCATTTAATAAATGTGGGCTACCAGGCCCTTAACTATAAACACCTGTCTGATGTGGACTCACTACACAAAAATGCATCTATCGCTGAGCTGAACAATCCCCCATGTCACAAAGGGTACTGATGACGTGGCAGGAAGAGATACCTGTTTGTTTCCAGAAAGAAGAAGAACACCTGGCTGAAGAGGTAACTGCTGTGCTGATCTCACTGAACGTGGGGGAAGGACCATTGGGGGGCAGCCACAACTGAGGGCCCAGGAAGGGAGCCTAGGATCTGTTGGAGCAGACTCCCATGGGGCCAGTGCCCCTCCTGCCTCCTTCTATACTGACATGAGCCGGCTAGTTGACATCTTAATGAAGAATGGATCCGGAAATGCCAGTCAGAGCTATCGAAGACTCTGATTCTTTTCAGGGCAACTGCCGACCCCTGTCAGAGAGGAAGAGTTCGAGACTTGGATGAGTCAGGCCATCCAGGCAGTGGAGGAATGGAGTGTTCCAGAAACTGTGAAATGACAGTGGCTTAATGAGGCCCTTCCACCGAAGTAATCAGCAATTTGAGAATGGGAAAGAAAATTTGTGTTGCCATAGATTATGTAGACGCTTTGTATGCTGTATTTGGAAAAGTTGAAGCAATTGCAGATCTGTTGTACAAGTTTAACCACACTCATCAACAAAAAGGGGAGAGCCTCTCTGGGTACATCTCAAGTAGACAGAAGGATGCACGAGATTATCCATAAGAAGGGTATTGATCCCAAAGACGCTGATCAAGCTCCTTTAGATTGGGTCTTGCATGGGGCTCGGCCCAACCTTCCTATTGTCCTAAAGCTATTACTGAAAAGAACACAAGTCGTTCCCACATACCCTGAATTGATGAGAGAAGTGAGAGAAGAGGAAGCCCTATTGAAGGAAAAGAGTCAAGGAATGAGAGAATTGGGCGCCAGTGGAGGAAGGAGTGAGAGAATGTCTGCCCGGACTGCCCATACTGAAGCAGATTTCTCGGATGAGGACAGTGAAACAGAGTCAGAGCAGGCAGGACTGGCTATTCCTGATACTAACAAGCCGATGGGTGAGTCCGGACCGGTCGAGTTGATGACCCAAGTTGCCCAAGCTCAAACTCAGATGTATCATGCTCTGATGCGAGTGATCGAAACTCAAGCAAAGGTTCAAGAGCAAGAATTTCATCGAGGGGGGCTAAAACTCCCTCGAATTCGAGAGAAGAGATGTTTTGGATGGGGAGAAGCTGAACACTTCCAGGCTAAGTGTCCCAAAACTGGAATCAGCCCACAGTTGCTTACAGAAGTTTAAAGAGCCTTACAGAAGGTGCTTTTCCAAAAGCCGACGGGAAACTTCAGGGGACCCCAATGAAGGAGCTAGTTGAGCATCCCGGAGGAAAACCGTGCTCCAACTCTAAGAAGGAGTCAAAGAAAAAGAAGAAGCAATAGTCTTCTGCTATTCCTTCCCCTCCCTTGCCTGTTAAAAAGAAAATTGGGTCCCCAGGAAAGGGAAGACGGACATGGGAGATCAAAGCACACCTTTCTGATCAAGTTGTCGAAAAGACTCCCCAATCAAAAAAACTGATTAGGGCCCAGACTAGAGTCACCAGCTGGAAATCTGCCAAGGAACTTGGTAGGGCCTTCCCCAATAGTTTTGTTACAAGTGGAAGGAATGTACACTCAAGCTTTACTGGACACAGGAGCTCAAGTGACATTGCTATATTGGGATTTCTACAACAAGCACTTAAAGCACATCCCTTTGTGTAAGCATGAGGAGTTGGAGATCTGGGGTATAGGTAACTTTCGATTCTTATTTGGCCAGGAAGCCAGAAACTTTTGACACCTTGGCTGTTGTCTGTCCTCGACCCCCCTGGGGCAGGCCGAAATTCCCTGCTGATAGGAACTAACACCAACCTTGTGAGGAGGTTACTCACCCCATTGGCCGTGGAAGGTGCCTCTGTGGGGAAGATCCATCCTCAGTTGAGACAGGCTTTTTAGCGTGTACTGCAAGAAAAAAAAGCCCCCATCGAGGGGGGTAGGAAACTGTGGCGATTGGATACACAAGAAAGAGTGCTGCAGCCTGGAGAAAGGGCCTGCATGAAAGCTACAGTTAAACTAACTTAGGATCAGTCGGGTCCCTATGTGATGGTAGAAGCGGATCTGTTGGAGGAAGATAACAGAATAGAGCTGGTTCTGGAAATTGTGCCCACTAGGGCCTTATTGAGGAGTGGGGGAAGAATCCCTGTCAGTTTGAGAAATGTCACCAGTTACCCAATCAGCCTGAGACCTCGTATGGTGATTGGGAAAGTGAGCGCCACCACCCCAGTAACCGGAGACAACTTAATCCAGGGGGAGAATGGGAGAGTGACCACTGTCCGGTGCCCCAATTTGTCTCCCAGATGGGAGGAAAGGATCAAAGCTCAGCTAGCCCGATGGGAGAATATGTTCTCCAAGAATTACTTTGATATGGGTTGCGCCAAGAGCGCTAAACACCAAATTCGGCTGAGTGAAGACAAGCCTTTCCGAGAGACTGCTAGACGGATCCCTTTGTGTGACCTGGAAGATCTTTGGGAACAGCTGGTTGAATTGAAGAAGTTGGGAGTTATTAGGGAGTCCAGGAGCCCTTATGCATCTCCTATTGTGGTAGTGCGCAAGAAAAATGGGTCCCTCTGGATGTGTATTGACTATAGAACTTTGAAATGGAGGACTATCCTAGATCAATACACCACCTCTCGTATAGAAGAGGCCCTGCAGTGCCTATCAGGAGCTAAGTGGTTCAGTGTCTTGGGTCTAAAGAGTGGATACTACCAGATACCCATGCATCCAGACGACCGAGAGAAGACAGCCTTTATCAGCCCACTAGGATTCTTTATATCTGACCGCATGCCACAGGGGTTAACTGGGGCTCCAGCCACTTTTCAGAGATTGATGGAGAACACAGTGGGTGACATGAATTTTATAGAGGTGCTTGTAGTCTTGGATAACATCATCAATTTTGGCAAGACGTTGAAGGAGCATGAAGCTTGACTTGAGAAAGTCTTCCAGAGATTACATACTAAAGGGCTGAAGTTGTCATTAGAAAAGTGTCAATCCTACCAGACTTCAGTCATTTATCTTGGACATGTGGTCTCAGTTGAGGGAGTAGCCACAGATTCTCAGAAGTTGGAAGCTGTCACCTCCTGGCCTCAACCAAGCACTGTCACTGATTTAAGGTAGTTTCTGGGATTCTTCTCCTACCATAGGAGGTTGTGAAGAATTTTTCACAGATTGCAAAGCCTCTAAATGAGTTATTATAGAAGCAGATGGATGAAGATTTGCAGAAGACCCTGGCATACGAGAGCAATGGACGGTGAAGTGTGAAAAAGCCTTTCAATGTTTGAAGGGGAGCCTTATTGAATTGCATGTGGATGCTAGCCGAGATGGGCTAGGGGGAGTGTTGTATCAGGAGTCGGAAGGAAACCTTCGTCCGGTAGCTTATGTGAGTCGCAGCCCCCTGAGAAGAATTATCCTGTGCACAAATTAGAGTTCCTGGCTCTCAAGTGGGCTGTGGTAGACAAGCTGCGAGATTACCTATATGGGGCCACGTTTGTGGTGAAAACGGATAACAATCCTTTGATTTACTTGTTGTCTACTGCCAAACTGGATGCCACTGGACATTGGTGGTTGGCCGTCTTGTCTGAGTTTCGGTTCAGCTTGAAATATTGGCCAGGAGTGGGAAACCGGGATGCTAATGCCCTTTCCCGAAGACATTATGCTACTGATGCTGACCAGCAGAGCTGGGTCCATTTGCCTCTGGGGGGAGTACTCGCTGTGTGTCAAGGAATAGAACATAGGCATAAAGGGGCCACAGGGGCCGCAGCTGTCGGGGTCATCCATGCAGGAGTGCCAAGATATTACTGTGTTGGCTGACCTTCATGATGACCATGGCCATTTAGGGTCAGATAGAACCTCCAAGCTGGTTAGGGACCGGTTATATTGGCCGTCCATGAGGGCTGAAGTAGAAAGCTACTGTCGCTCTTGCATTCAGTGCATTCAAAGAAAGACTTTGCCTGTCACGGCAGCCCCAATGGGTCATCTTAATCAGAAGACTGTGTGAACTTTTGAATATCCAAAAATCAAGAACCACTCCTTACCATCCTCAAGGAGACCCACAAACCTGAGCATTTCAACCGTACCCTGGTAAACATGCTAGGGACCCTTTGTCATGGATCTGCAGTAATGTTCATGTCTGTCTGCTTACCTCTGTGTGTTCAGCTTAGAGACCGTCCGCCTGTTCATCTGTCTGCTTAAGTAATCTTCCCTCAAGCATGGCTCCACCCCAGCCTCTATCAGGGAACACTATATTAACCTTTGCACTGCAAGCCAGCCTCGCTGGTCAATATTGTGTGTTTGGCTTCCTGTGTGCTTCTTGCTGTGTGCTCTACGTCTGTTTTTGTTTACCGTCCATTTGGTGTGTTTTTTGACTATCTCTGTATGCTGGTTGCTCCGACCTTTTGGCTTATCTCCTGACTATCCCTTGTTGTCCCGGTCTGCTACTTCCTCTCTATCCTCCAGTAGCCTACCGTGAGCGTTAGCTGGGTGACCCTGGGGGCCGCGACCTGGAGCCAGTTACAGCGAAGTCCATCCCCACCATCAGGGGCCCTGGTGAACACCTGCTGGCTCTTAGATTCAGCGCCCTGGAGAATCTCATGCTATAGCTCCCAGTGTGATCCGTGTTGGAGCTCCAGAGGACCTGCTTTCCTGAACCACCCAGAGTTCCATCCGCAGCAGTCAGCCATAGGGTCCACTACCTTAGCGGTGCACTCCTGACCCCAACGGTGTGCATCTGTCACCTGGCCTCAGGTGTCCTGACAGTTTGATCAGCCATGGACCCACTGATGTGCCGCTACCCACAGATGATCCATTGCATAAACTTCCATAAGAGATTTTTTTTCTGTTTTCTGCAAAAAAACCTGGTTGATCCTGCTGCTCTCTATCACCCCCTTCTGTCCATGTCCCCAATGCAGTTGGGGGATTTTACAGAGCAGTGGTGGCAACTCTGCATATGCTCAGTTTGCAGTGAGTTTCTATGCTGAGCATTTCCTCCCTATCACATCTGAGCAGCCCAGGTGACTATAGAGCAGTGATGGCAAACCTTGGCACCCCAGATG
This sequence comes from Aquarana catesbeiana, assembly GCA_037953035.1. Taxonomy (NCBI): domain Eukaryota; kingdom Metazoa; phylum Chordata; class Amphibia; order Anura; family Ranidae; genus Aquarana; species Aquarana catesbeiana. Next base: position 804,697 of record JBBHAA010000618.1, read on the forward strand.
TTTTGGAACTACATTTCCCATGATGCTCATGCACTCTACAGTGTAGTGGAGCAACATGGGAAATGTAGTTCCAAAACATCTGGGGTGCCAAGGTTCGCCATCACTGCTATAGAGTCAAACATATGGGCGTATACGCAGTGCTAAATGGCAGCCCACTCCCTCCCTCCTCCTCCATGCCCACTAACCAGCTAAACACAATTGGGGCGGCATATTACATGTAGATTAATGGAGGCTTTACCTCACTGTTATTCTAAGACACAGGCTGGAGGGATGTGACACAGCCTGTGAATTCTGACAGAAATCCGCCCACATCATGTTATTGCCAAAAAATAATAAAGATTTGATTTTAAATATATATTTGTATAACAATTTAAAACAGTTTATTGATATTATTTATTTTTACTCTGTATTCAGTTGCCTGCCATTTTATTTTATTTTTATTTTTAACATGTGACCAGCAGCAAAGGAATAGAAGCTCTTCCTGTCATTGTTTCCCTGTAGACAGGATGGGAGAGAGCTGGGTCATGTGACAGCTGTATATCGATTAGAAAAAAAAGGTACTGAGATTTTTTTTTTTTATTAAAATAATTACAGCACCATCATCCATATACACAAACAGGAGGAACATGTATGTAAATTAAACCGTGTGTGTTTAGTATCACTTTAGTATCACTTTAAGGGGTAGTGAAGTAAAGAGGTTAGCATAACCAAAATCCATTTGCATACTTGCCAACAGTCCTGATTTTCCCGGGACAATCATGATTTTGTCCCGATTGTCCCGGGAAGTCTTGACTATTTTTGGCAAAAACGGCAGCGGGCTACAAAAAGATGGCCACCTCTGCGAGGACTGTTTCCCCATCTGTTCAGTGGAGAGAGGCAGCCAATCGGCTTCTCTCTTCAGTGTACAAGTAGACAATTTTCTACACTGAAGCTGATTGGTTGCACAGATCGGAGGCCCCTCCCCTCTCCACTGAACAGAGGGGAAAACTCGGGAGCTCATCCATGTAGCTGCCGCTAACCCTCCGCCCTGTGTCCAACGAGAGGGAACACAAGATGTATGGAGGGGCTCTGCTGATGGGTACACTGAGGTATGGAGGGGCTCCACTGATGGGGACACTGATATAAGGAGGGGCTCCGCTGATGGGGACACTGATGTAAGGAGGGGCTCCGCTGCTTTGAACACTGATGTAAGGAGGGGCTCCTCTGCTGGGGACACTGATGTAAGGAGGGGCTCCACTGATGGGGACACTGATGTAAGGAGGGGCTCAACTGATGGGGACACTGATGTAAATAGGGGCTCCGATGATTTGGACACTGATGTAAGGAGGGGCTCCGCTGCTAGGGACACTAATGTATGGCAGGGCTCCGCTGCTGGGGACACTGATGTATGGAGGGGCTCCGCTGCTGGGGACACTGATTTAAGGACACAGGCTCCACTGGGGACACTGATGTAAGGAGGTTCTCCGCTAGGGACACTGATGTAAGGAGGGGCTCAGCTGATGGGGAAACTGATGTAAGGAGGGGCTCCGCTGATGGGGAAACTGATGTAAGGAGGGGCTCCGCTGGGGGGACCCTGAAGTAAGGACGGACTCTGCTGGGGGCACCTGATGTAAGGACGGACTCTGCTGGGGGCACCTGATGTAAGGATGGACTCGGGTGGGGCCACCTGATGTAAGGACGGACTCTGCTGGGGGCATCTGATGTAAGGAGGGACTCTGCTGAGAATACCTGATGTAAGGAGGGACTCCACTGGGGGCACCTGATGGCATCTGGTAGCAGGCAACGTGGCAGGTGTCACACTCAGGGCTCCCACTGATTCGGCATTATGGTGAGTTGAATGATTTCATTTTATATTACAATGTAATAATAGAAATAATGTGCTTCAATCATCCTGACACCATAACAACCATGGTGCCGGGATGATTGAAGAGCTAACACCAGGTGTTTGGAGTATCTTTATCTGCTGATTGTTAAACTTTCTGGAATACACATATTTCTATTGTGGTGTAGGATCTGGGTCTGCTGTCCCTCCATCCCTTTTTCTTTCCTTCCTTCCTTCTGTCTCCTTCCCTCCCTCCCTCCCTCCCTCCCTATCTCTTTCTTTCTCTCTCTCTCTCTCTCTCTCTCTCCCTCTTTCTCCTTCCATCCCTCATTCATCTCAGACTCTAACCACACCCCCTTTGAGCCACGCCCAATATTCTGCTTAAACCACGTCCATTTTTCAACTTTTTCTTTCCCCACTATGCCCCACCCACAAAAGGATGCCCCGCCCCCTAATTATAGTACGATTCCACCTACAGGCAAAAAAGTGTCCCTATAAATTTTTTTTACAATGTTGGCATATGTGCATTCGGGGGAACTAAAGTTTCTTATAACTCATCCAAAACATTTTTTTTCTGGGAGTTTTCCCTTTTTATAAAGCACTTAACTCATATTTCTGGCACAAAGCATTTTTAAAACAGTTAATAATACAATTATTATTAATAATAATTGTATTCATATTCTTAAAAACTAGAACTAAAATGATTTTGTGAATTTGGTGTGGTCTACAGGACTGGGAATTTTAGCAGAATCCTGGCATCCTATGGATCCAGGTCAACAAATCCTGGGTTTATGACTACCCATGGTTCTTCCAGACTGCCAACTGTCACTCCCTCTTTTTTTCTGAAAACAAATGGCCATCCACATCTGTGTCTACACTGATGAGCACCTGTGACCCCTTAATCCACTTCGGCTGATGAGCACCCTGATCCCTCCTAAATATGAACAACTGCATCTAAAAAATCATCCCGGGTTTTTATATATATTTATCACACAACACAGACACAATTTTACTTACAAATGTTTTTTTACTGATAATTCATTCACTTTATTTTTTCCATTTAAATTTCTTTTAACAGATACATAAAAAATGTTAACATACATATACACAATTTTCAAAGAAAACACATAATTTGGCAGGATTTTAAGGCACAGCTTGAAGCAACATTAAGAATTTTTAATAATGTAGACCTACCCCTGTAAGAGCTGCTGAAATTTTGGGTCTTCCCTCATGCACACAGCCAGGCAGCAGGAATTTTACAGAATTTTCGCAGACTTCAAGAACCAATCCAGGGTGTTTTGTTTTTAGTTTATTGGGGGATGAACTTTTAGGTATGGGATGCCCCAAACTGTAACTTGAATGCAACTGAAGACTTGATACTCTCCCCGGCTGCGGTAACTAGTCTCTACTCCAGGGGTAGGCAACCTTTCAGAGGTTGAGATCTACCTGGATAACATGGAGGAAAGCAAAGATCCCCGGTGGCGGGTTCTACTACAAGCTCCCAATAAAAAGATAGCACAGTAGTGCCCTCTGTCTCCTTCACGTCACCCCTCCCCCATAGCAGTTTCCTCTGCCCCCCTTCCCCCACAGTAGTGTTCTGTACCCCCCAACACAGTGTCCCCTGGCCCTTTCACATCACCCCCCCCTGTAGTGTCCTATGCCCCCCATAGCAGTGTCCTCTGCCCCCCCCTCCCCCACAGTAGTGTACTATGACCCCTTCACATCACTCCCACCTAATGCTGTGTCCTCTTCCTCCTTCACATCACCCCCCCTCTGTAGTGTCCTCTGGCCCCCAACGCAGTGTCCTCTGCCCTCCCCCCTTCCACAACAGTAGTGCTCTCTGCTCTGCAGTTAACAGGAGAGTGGCGGAGGTTGGTGGAAGCAAAGCCGTGGTCATGATCCACCTGCTGCCCCCCTGCGGTTGACTGGTCAATCGCGACCGACAGCTTGTCCTCCCGTAGGATTGACGGATCAGCTCAACTGGTAGCAAAAAGTTCTAAACACTGGATGCAGGTGCTACTCCCATAGAAAATGCACCTGGCTATTTCTTGAACTCCTAAGCAAGAGGTGTAGGGTGGCTCTACAGGCTTTTAAGCTGCGCCTTTGTAGTGAGCAAGCAGGGTATTACATCTCGCTGCTTCTCCTCTATCAGGCTCTGGGGTGTAGTGGATGAAGTTACTCACTTAGTCCCTCTGAATCCTGAAGCTCAAGTGGATGCTGCACAGGCTCCCAGGATGTCTTCAGCTAAGCCTAGCTGAGGCTGAAAGGGTGTGAGGCTTCAACTGCTCTTTGCTCTGTCTTCTGCCTAGGGGCAGAGCCCTCCAGTAAAGGGGTCCTCTCCAGGCAACTGCACTCTTGCTGCCAGGCTCCAGAACATTTATGGCCTATCTCCCCACCTTCTGGGCCGCACCCAGGGATTGGAGGGGACTCTATCAATATAAAGGCTCTGCCCCCCCCTAAGTTTTACAATCATCTAGCCAGTTCCAAAAGTCAGGGGGAGGTAACGGAGTCCCAGCCTTTGGAGCTCGGCACAGCATAACCACACACAATTAACCCCAGCTTCTCTGCCTACAGAGGAGCTGAAATGAAATTTTCCTTCACTGTACACTGAGGGTGCTACAATAACAAGTTTTTACTGTCCACAGTCTTTAAGCCTCATGCACACTGGACGTTAAAATAACTTTATAAAAACGCCAGTAGCTTTGCAGTGAGTCTTTCAATGTTTTTTCAATGTTTTTGCAATAGCATTTGTGTGTGTGTGTTTATTAGTGTTTTTTAGCGTTTTTTTAGCATTTTTCTATTTTTTTATTTTTTCAATGGATCAAAATCTTTAAAAAACACTGAGCTGTGTTTTTGTGCGTTTATCTGCATTTTTTGATGTTGAGAGCTGAAAAACTCCTCTCAGAACCCACTAGTTTTGGGGGTTTTTTTTCAGCCAAAAAACGCCCCAGCCAAAAACAGTTGATGCCAGCCAAGGACACATAGGAAAACATAATGGGGAGTTTATTGACTGTAGAAAAAAAAGTCTGAAGCCAAAAACAGCCGCTGTAAAAACATCCAAAAACATCCAGTGTGCATTAAAATTGAGACAAGATTCCACACGAGATGAAATGTAATAAAACATAGAATAACATAACATAAAATAAAATGTAATTAAAACATAGCCTAGTCCCTATTGATATATTGGAAAACTACATATAGTATATTCAGCTTTCTAGGAGAATCACTTTTTCCGTATACTAGAATTAGATATCCTTGTAAAAGCACAGCTCAACATGTTTCCTCCACTTCATCAGGAGCTACAGTTGGGACAACACTAGAATATCTGAAATCTCTCCAAGGGGAGCAGATAGAAGGGTCTTCTGATGGGAGCTTTTCTATCTTCTCCCCTTGGAGAGCTTTCAGATGTTGATCTATCTCTTTCTTCTAGAAAATCTGGTGCAGAATCTTGTCCACTCGGACAAGATGTACAGTAGTCAGACAACTTCTCCCCTCTGTATTGATGGGTGAGTTCAAACTAATACATTAAACCACAACGTGTTTTGCTCCATGATGACACTCTGGCTCCTTGTCTCCATCACTCATTCACGGAACAGGGAAACCCAGGACAAAAACCCATATTTGTATATTTTAATAGATCCGCCCTTAGGTGTAGGCTAGGCTGCAGCCTCCCCTTGGGTGCCCCAAATAAGGAGCTCAAGTTGCAATGTTTATACATGTGAGTTAGGGGTGAGTGGCGCTGTCTGTAAATTAAAAAGTGATCTTAGCGGATCACCTAGGGTTGCCACCTCATCCCTTTAAACCCGAACACATATGAATTACACAGGTTCTGAGGCTAATTTAATGCAGATAAGGCACCAAGTGAGTTTAATCACCACCTTAATCAGCCATAGAACCTGTCTAATTAACCACTTCGCGCTGGGAGGGCGTCCAGGGACGTCCTTGACTTTGCGGGGCTATATCTCACAGCTCCCAACTCTCCCTGATTTCGAGGGACTGTCCCTGATTTGGGGCAATGTCCCTCTTTCCCCCTCATTTGTCCCTCATTTTGGTCTGATCCATATAGTGGTATATAAAATGCACTTTTTATCTTTCAAAAAGTGTTTCCCAGAGCTAAACCTTTCATCCAAATTCTAAATTGCTGCATTTGTAAATTTTAAAAGCCAATATAAAGGAATAGTAGTGGTAAAAAAAAGCCCTTGTGGGTTTAATTAACCTTTTTTGGGGTTAATTCTCCTTTAAGGGGGTGTGACAGGGGGCGTGTCATATGCCTGCATACGTTTGCTAGTAGGTGTCCCTCATTCCCATCTCAAAATGTTGGGAGGTATGATATCTGAATGATGCCTGCAGCTTGCTGACATCATTCAGAAATCGGCTTTTTCAGCCGGCGATTCCCTACACCATAAGAACGATCATAGCGGCTGTTCCGCCTCTTGATCGTTCTTACGGGCTTCGGGAGGGGACGCCCCCCCCTCCCGTCGCCCTCCGGTGCTTCTACCAACTCACCGCTTCCATCGGTGAGCCGGAGAACGGATCCGCCGGCCCTGGATGTTTAGATTATTGACCCCATATCTCACTGTAAAAAGGACCGATCATGCCATATTCCTTCCTATTACAAGGGATGTTTACATTCCTTGTAATAGGAATAAAAGTGATCAAAAACTTTTTTCTTTATAGCCCTTGCACACTGGGGCGGGGGGCGGCGTCGGCGGTAAAACGCCGCTATTATTAGCGGCGTTTTACCGTCGGTATGCGGCCACTAGCGGGGCGGTTTTACCCCCCGCTAGCGGCCGAGAAAGGGTTAAATACCACCGCAAAGCGCCTCTGCAGAGACGCATTGCCGGCGGTATAGCCGCGCCGTCCCATTGATTTCAATGGGCAGGAGCGGTAAAGGAGCGGTATACACACCGCTCCTTCACCGCTCCGAAGATGCTGCTGGCAGGACTTTTTTTACCGTCCTGCCAGCGCATCGCTCCAGTGTGCAAGCCCTCGGGGCTTTCACACTGGGATGACAGCAGCGGCACTTTCGGGGCGGTTTGCAGGCGCTATTATTAGCGCAATAGTGCCTGCAAACCGCCCAAGTGTGCAAGGGCTCTTAAAGTGTTAAACTAAAAAAATAAAGTGTGGCTACAAACACCTGCATGTGTTGGTTTTTGTTTACATTTTATGTCTAAGAGGAGACTCTAGGAATATCCAATTCTGTTGCTAATGTATATATTGGGATTTTAAAGAATGCACACTTTTTTCACACAAGGTCATAAAAAGTTTTAACATCTTTAGAAGGCGGAGCCTTTGAGCACACCAATTTTGAATACACTTGGCGGCAATTCACCTTAGTGCACTCTCACTTGAGAAGGGTGATCCACTAAGATCACTTTTTAATTTACAGGCAGCGCCACTCACCCCTAACGTATAAACAAAGAACCCATATTTTTAGCACTTAAAGTGATTGTAAATCACATAATAGTTCCTTACGCTCCCTATTCTCTATCTCCACAATCAGGGAATCTAACATAGCAGCATCATACCCTTTATTCAAAAACCTCGATTTCAAAGTTAAGGCCTCCCTGCAGAACTTGTTAGAATCAGAACAGTTCCGTCTTAAACGCAAAAACTGGCCCTTAGGTACAGTGGATAGCCAGGACTGATGATGGCAGGAGTCAAGTGGTATAAAGCTATTCCTGTCAGTTGGTTTGAAATAAGCGAGGTGGTAATAACATTATCGACATTTGTAATAACCAAATCCAAAAAATGGATTTGGGTGGGACTGGCTTCATGGGTGAGTGCTATACCTCTATCACTATTATTGAGGAATAGCTTTATACCACTTTGTTCCCCTTCAGCCAATGAATGCGCTATGGCGCTGTAGCGCTTGTGTATTTATAGCGCATGCACGAGTGTGGTTATGTACCCCTGATGACGTCAGTTGTGACGAAACGGCCGTAGGGTCACAACGTTAACACGTATCGCGCATGTGCATTTTTGTTTTAAACCGCTTGTTACTTTTTATTTTGTCACTTTGCTGGGAAGCAATTTTATCTATTGGATTGCATTGCTGTATTAAATAAACCAACAGCATTTGTCAATCTGCACTATTGGAGTCCTTTTTTTGTCTTCTTGGGATCTGTGGCTCCCATTTATGTACCTTATATGGGAAGAAATATCGGGAGGAATTCTGAGGATCATTCCCTCCACATTGGTGCCTTTGCTATCACGGATCACCTGTAGAAAGAGGAGACCAGCAGGACAACATAAGGAGTCCATTGTGGGATACATCCAGGAGTTCACCTTCCACTTCTAAGCCTGTTTTGACCCCCCTGAGTAAGGGCGGTCGCAGGCTTTCTGGTAAGCCTCCAACTTTATCATCTGGTGGTGGGGTACACTGTTGGTGGATTATGCAACTCCGGTCCCTTCATCTGGCTCGTCTGTGGATTCAACACCTTCACTTTGTTACATTTATGAACTTTTTTTAAAGTATTCTTTGATACACATCTTTAGTCACATATATGAACTTTTTAGTTAATATTTTGTTCATATATATATTTAATTATTTTTCACTTATAGTTTTGTATACACCTATTTAAGATATGGTTTCACATTACCTAATATCACTTATTGACTCATGACAATTTTGTGGGACTTAGTATAATTATATATATCAATATATGTGTTCTTTTCACTAGTCCAGCTACATTGTTCTTTCTGTATGTTCTATGTGCCCTTGTATTGGGGTTATTGTGTTTTAGCAGCAGGACTTCCTTCACGGTCCCTTATTTCAGTTTTAATTATCATTTATACTTAGCACCTAGCGCAATTTCTTTTTCTTTTATAGCTAGAGACCTGACCACAGTGTGCTCTCCTGCTTAGTGTGGTCAGTTTCTAATAGGAATGCAGAGGGAACTGTACAGTTGCAGGGATCTTCAAACTACGGCCCTCCAGCTGTTGTAGAACTACACGTCCCATGAGGCGTTGTAAAACTCTGACATTCACAGACATGACTAGGTATGATGGGAATTGAAGTTCCTGAACAACTGGAGGGCCATAGTTTGAAGACCCCTGGACTTTAAAACAACATTTTGCTCTTTCTCAAAGCCGTGTGTGAAGGAGCAAAGTGTTGCTTGTGAAGATTAATTGCATTATACAAAGATCTCATCCTCGTTTTTTTGCTGCTTGTTGGGTTGATTGAGAGCCCACTGTTGATGTGATCTCGGTGGGGTCAGAAATGTTTAACATGAGGGCAGTGACTCACTCTGCTTTCAGTATATACAGTGTATAAACAATCACCGGCCACTTTATTAGGTACACCTTGCTAGTAGCGGGTTGGACCCCCTTTTTGCCTTCATTCTTGGTGGCGTAGATACAACAAGGTGTTGGAAACATTCCTCAGAGATTTTGGTCCATAGTGACATGATGGCATCACGCAGTTGCTGCAGATTTGTCGGCTGCACATCCATAATACGAATCTCCCATTCCACCACATCCCAAATGTGCTCTATTGGATGAGATCTGGTGAGTGTGGAGGACATTGGAGTACAGGGACTTCATTGTCCAGTGGTGAGATGATTGGAGCTTTGTGACATGGTGCATTATCCTGCTGGAAGGAGCCATCAGAAGATGGGACACTGTGGTCATAAAGGGATGGACATGGTCAGCAACAATACTCAGGTAGGCCGTGGGGTTTAAATGATGCTCAATTGGTACTAAGGGGTCCAAAGTGTGCCAAGAAGGTATCCCCCACACCATTACACCACCACCACCAGCCTGAACTGTTGATAGAAGGCAGGATGGATCCATGCTTTCATGTTGTTTACACCCGACCAACTGAATGTCGCAGATGAAATCGAGACTCATCAGACCAGGCAACGTTTTTCCAATCTTCTATTGTCCAATTTTGGTGATCCTGTGCCAATTGTAGCCTCAATTTCCTGTTCTTAGCTGACAGGAGTGGCAACCTTCTGCTGCTGTAGCCCATCTGCTTCAAGGTTCGATGTGTTGTGCATTCAGAGATGGTATTCTGCATACCTTGGATGTAATGAGTGGTTTTTTAAGTTGTATGTTAACACCGCTCTAGGTCAGTCTCCCATCCCCACCTCCACTAACACACAGACCAGGTGCTGGCCCCGTCCATCACAGATTTCTATGAGCAAAAAAGAATACTGGTTGGCCGCACGTCCAGCAAAGTCACCTTTATTTCAGCAAGTCCATAAAAACATGTCCAAAACCACAAATCGAGGGGGAACAGCATCACCAGCTAACTGTGCGCTGACGTCATAAGAATAGCATTTTTATTATTATTATTATCAATTTTTTACGTTCCATTTGTTTAGATGCGGCATTCGTTATTTCGGATAATTCGTAACTTCGGATAAATTCGTATTCGTTATGTTCATATAACAGCCAAATTTAAAATGAAATTCCAATACCTATAATTTATTAGTTAATTATTATTAGTTAGTTAGCTAGTTATTATTTTGGTTTTTCGGATTTTTGAATTTTCGGATTTACATTCCTATTTTCGGATTTTCTAATTTTGGATTTTTTAGGAATTATTGAAATAACGAATACCTCATCTAAATGAATGGAATGTAACTAATTAGAATTTTCCCGAAGTTAGAAATTTATTCGAAATAACTAATTTCGATCATAACGAATGAACCGAAAAACGAAAAAAACAAAAACAAAAAACAAATGAAACGGAAACGAACACATTCTTCGGCAGTGCACTTTGTGTTCAAGTTTTTCACCCATCACCATCTGCTGTTGCCTATTTTTTATCTGATGTTTATAGGTGATAATCATTTGCAATTTGATATATACAGTAGGTTGCTACAAAGTGGTGTTGTTCACAATTGATATCATTTATGTTTTCATTTGCAGCACTTCTTGATATGCACTATTGTATGTCCCTCTTACAGGCGCATACATTTTCACATGTACATACACTATATATTTTTATATATTACTTTTTCGTTACTGTCAGTTTTGGTTAGTAAAATAAAGTTTAGTTTTGGTTAGTAAAATATGACAGTTCTGTTCATGAAGTGCGACTTTGATGCAACTTTACACTCTCTACCACTCAAGTTGCATCAAAGTCGCACTTCGTGGACAGAACTGTCATACTTTCCTATTAGCTAAAAAAAAAAAAAAAAAAAAGAGCAAAATGCATCAAAAACACAAAACACACTGCAAAACACGCCGGAAAAACGCATCTACCGCAACATGCATAGATGTGAACCTAGGCTGAGAGTCCTTGGTGCAGGGGCAAGATGTTCTGCTAACAGCCTGCACAGTGGCGGCCGGTTCATTAAGCCCTATCCATGCGTCTGGCCCCCTAATCTACATTCTGGGTGCCGGACGCATGGATTCCGATTGGGCGCGGGGGTGTTTTTTTTTAAGCATGTGATTAGAGCCAGAAGATCTAATAGGCTTCAAAAAAGGGTGGACTCAAGGCCAGGGGTGGCCCGTCTATTAAGGGCCACCTCTATCCATGTGTCCGGCCCCTTGCAGGATGCCTTTCAGGAGCCCAGAGGCATGAATTTCAAAATGTTCTGCTAACAGCCTGCACAGTGGCTTCAAAATAGGGTGGACTCAGGGCACAGAGAATGCGAACCAAGCCCACCCAGGTGTGTTACAAAAGCAAATGAATATTCACTATTATAACACTGATCACCCTCCCGGACAATCAGGAAGCTGGTCTGAGACCCATCATCCGATTGGCTGAAAGGACATGCGATCCTATTGGACGTGATGCACGCCGTGATGCAAGAAAGGACACAGGATCCACTTCCCAATGCCCGATGCCTAGATGGGGTAAGTGCCGGACCGAACGGCGGACAGCAAGCGGACGGGGGGTTGAGGTGTCGCTGGGGGGGGTTGTTTGCCGCCCCCCCCCCCCAAAAAAAAAAAAACACGGGCCGCCACTGCTCGGGGCACAGAGCACTACGCTCCGAGGCCCACCCACTTGTGTGACAATAGAAAGCGGGTCATGATTGGCCAAAATGACAAGTGGTCCTATTGAACCGCAACTAGGAGGGAGGAGACATGGTGGCCGCCGGAGGAGATGGAGGGGATGAAGCCGCTGCCTGGAGGGAAGTGCTGCCTGCGGGTAAGTGTAGAGTTCATCGACTGACCACGGTGGAGGGGGTGGGTTGCGGGTTACCAGACCATGCTGCAGGCTCAGTGGCGGCTGCTGTCTCATGCCCAGAATTAGACCTTCCACAGACCCCTGGTCATGCTGGGATGTGTTGTTTCGTTTAAACCAATATGATACACAGGCTACATCTCCCACATGTCTCGGGTTCCTTCCAGCAGGCTCTTGTAGTCCCAGGATGCAAAGCAGTCCATATTCCTTTCCTCTGTGTTCTCATGGTGGTGGGCGGGGCTTCCCTCCAGCCCTCTTTCTCTTCACAGCACAGCACGGATCAGTGCCCTCCTTCTATCTCTCCTGGTCTTCCAGAGCTTCCAAAGGAAAAAAAAGACACAGGTCAGGAACAGCACTGATAGAGTTAGAAAAGGCCATTCATTTGGTCTGTAGTCAGTGATGTTGATTGTAGTGGTGGTGACTGTACTGCTAGTGGTGGTGACACTGCTGCAGACTCCAACATAATAGCATTGTGACCTGCAAGAGCCCTTAATTCCAGAGGTATTTTTACACCGTACGTTTGCTGCGTACATACCCCGATCTTCTGTGGTTATGTGACATAATGTGATGAAAGTAATATTAGCATCACAAACTTTTAATCCAAATGTTTTATTTAGGAAGTCTTTGTCTAGGCCAATTTTCAAAAAAGTGTTGTCTTTTTTTGCCCATACCACCTCCGAAATCTGTGCATTATTTTCCACTGTCAGATCAAGAGTAATATTGTCTCCAGCATATGCTGTTATGTTTTCTCGCTCGACTTCTATACATTTCTCTCCCTGTATTTCCAAGGACACAACTAACAAAAAAAAAAAAAAAAAAAAGTCTGATTATTAAAACAATATGTTACTTCATTTTCACACATGAACATGTTATTTCAATGTAGCGCAAATAAGGGCGCTACTTCTAACACATTTCTTTTAACAAAATCACAAGATCTTTCCTCTTCCTTTTTTTATTTTTTTTTTGCCTATGTAATTAACCACGAGAACTCCGGCAGGTTTACTCCCCTTCATGAATGGACCATTTTTTTGCGATATGCGTTATTTTAACTGACAATTGCGCGGTCCTGTGACGCTGTACCCCAAAAAAATGACATCCCCCCCCCACAAATAGAGCTTTCTTTTGGTGGTGTTTGATCACATTTGAGGTTTTTCATTTTTGCGCTATAAACCAATAAAAACACAGACAATTTTCAAAAAAATATATATTTTTCCCTTTCTGCTGTAAAACATATCCAATAAAAAAATGTAAAAAATCGAATTTCTTCAACAAAATTCACGTCCTTTTTTTCCCACAAATAGAGCTTTCTTTTGGTGGTATTTGATCACCTCTGCGGTTTTTATTTTTTGCGCTATAAACAAAAAAAGAGCGACAATTCTGAAAAAAAAGCAATATTTTTTACTTTTTGCTATAATAAATATCCCCCAAAAATATATAAAAAAAACAATTTTTTTCCTCAGTTTAGGCCGATATGTATTCTTCTACATGTTTTTGGTAAAAAGAAAATCCCAATAAACATATATTGATTGGTTTGCGCAAAAGTTATCGCGTCTACAAACGATGGGATAGATTTTTGGAATTTTTATTAACTTTTCTTTTTTTTTACTAGTAATGGCGGCAATCAGCGACTTATATCGGGCGTGCGATATTGCAGTGGACAAATCAGATACCTAACTGGCATTTTTGACACTTTTTTTTTTTTGGGACCAGTGACCCAAATATGGTGATCAGTGCTAATAAAAATATGCACTGTCACTGTGCTAATGACACTGGCTGGGAAGGGATTAATGCCCTGTACACACAATCGGACATTGATCAGAAATTTCGACAACAAAATCCATGGATTTTTTTCCGACGGATGTTGGCTCAAACTTGTCTTGCATGCACACGGTCACACAAATCTTGTCAGAGATTCAGATCGCCAAGAACGCAGTACGTCAAGCCGAGCCTTCTGCTTGAGCATGCATGGAACTTTGTGCGTTGGAATTGTGTACACACAATCGGAATTTCCGACAACGGATTTTGTTGTCGGAAAATTTGAGATCCAGATCTCAAATTTAGTGTTTCGGAAATTCCGATGGAAAATGCCCGATGGGGCCTACACACGGTCGGAATTTCTGACAAAAAGCTCCCATCAAACATTTTCCGTGGGAAAATCCGACCGTGTGTACGGGGCATAACAGTGAGGGGCGATCAAAAATGTGTTCCTAGGGAGTGCTTGCTAACTGTGTGGGGGAGGTGCTTGTACTACGAGAAGGCAGAGATTCGTGTTCCTGTTTAGCAGAAACACAGGATCACTGTCTTCCCTTGTCACAGAACCGCGATCTGCCTTGTTTACATAGACAGATCGAAGTTCTGCATGTGCCTCGAACGATCGGCAGGTAGCAGAAAGCAAAACATATTAATAAGTAGTAAGTGGTTTAAAGGAAGGGCAGATTCAGGGAGCTAAAGCAGCTAGTTGTCAGGAGGTTATCAACCCAGAGACATAATTAAAGCAAGGAGAGGACAAAATAAGGGCATTGAATGATGACCCCCTGATAGCACTAATTCATTGCAATTCACACAATGTCTGCCGGACCTGCTGATTAGCTCCTGCTGTGTCCAACCACAGCAGGAGCGGGTCGCCAGTGGCGCGTATGCGCGCCCTAGACCCAGAAGAGCAGAATCACGTACCTGGATGTGATTCTGTGCACAGGAGCCACTGCACTGCAGTAAATGTACGTGGGGTGGTCGGCAAACTATTAACTGACATTTGCATGATCTTGCAATGCTGTACCCAAATAAAAAAAATTCCCACAAATAGAGCTTTCTTTTGGTGGTATTTGATGACCTCTGCGGTTTTTATTTTTTGCGCTATAAACAAAAAAAGAGGCTACAACACCTAAGCAAGAGGCACCACTAACCAAACACTGCCATGAAGACCAAGGAACTCTCCAAACAAGTAAGGACAATGTTGTTGAGTTAAGTACAAGTCAAGTAGGTTATAAAAAAAATATCTAAATCTTTGATGATCCCTAGGAGCACCATCAAATCTATCATAACCAAATGGAAAGAACATGGCACAACAGCAAACCTGCCAAGAGACGGCCGCACGCCAAAACTCACGGACCGGGCAAGGAGGGCATTAATCAGAGAGGAGCACAGAGACCTAAGGTAACCCTGGAGGAGCTGCAGAGTTCCACAGCAGAGACTGGAGTATCTGTACATAGGACGACAATAAGCCATACGCTCCATAGAGTTGGGCTTTATGGCAGAGTGGCCAGAAGAAAGACATTACTTTCAGCAAAAAACACGTTTTGAGTTTGTGAAAAGGCATGTGGGAGACTCCCAAAATGTAGGAAGGTGCTCTGGTCTGATGAGACTAAAATTTAACTTTTTGGCCATGAAAGAAAACACTATGTCTGGCGCAAACCCAACACATCACATCACCCAAAGAACACCATCCCCACAGTGAAACATGGTGGTGGCAGCATCATGCTGTGGGGATGTATTTTAGCAGTCAGGACTGGGAAACTGGTCAGAGTTGAGGGAAAGATGGATGGTGCTAAATACAGGGATATTCTTCAGAAAAACCTGTACCACTCTGTGTGTGATTTGAGTGGTTTAAGGGGAAATATGTAAATGTGTTGGAATGGCCTAGTCAAAGCCCAGACCTCAATCCAATAGAAAATCTGTGGCCAGAATTAAAGATTGCTGTTCACAAGCGCAAACCATCCAACTTGAAGGAGCTGGAGCAGTTTTGCAAGGAGGAATGGGCAAAAATCCCAGTGGTAAGATGTGGCAAGCTCATAGAGACTTATCCAAAGCGACTTGGAGCTGTGATAGCCGCAAAAGGTAGCTCTACAAAGTATTGACTTTAGGGGGGTGAATAGTTATGCACATTGACTTTTTTCTGTTATTTTGTCATCAAAGAAATCTTCAAAGTTGTGGGCATGTTCTGTAAATTAAATGATGCAAATCCTCAAACAATCCATGTTAATTCCAGGTTGTGAGGCAACAAAACATGAAAAATGCCAAGGGGGTGAATACTTTTGCAAGGCACTGTACATTTGCCTGCGAGTCCTCTTGGATGTTTTTCTGTGTTTGTTCCCCCCTTCAACTATATATTTTGACCATAGCAGGACTATGTCTTTTTCTAATCAGGTTTACTTCATACCTTATTATTTGATTTTTGTTTCTCTGCTTTATTTTTTGATATTGTGTGTTTCTAAATGCGAATGGTCCCAAAATAGCGCCAAAAGTGTCCGATCTGTCCGCCATAATGTCGCAGTCACGATAAAAATCGCTGATCGCCGCCATTACTAGTAAAAAAAAATTATTAATAAAAATGCCATAAAACTATCCTCTATTTTGTAGGCGCTATAACTTTTGCGCAAACCAATCAATAAATGCTTATTGCGATTTTTTTTACCAAAAATATGTAGAAGAATACATATCGGCCTAAGCTGAGGAAAAAAAAATAGTTTTATATATTTTTTGGGGATATTTATTATAGCAAAAAGTAAAAAAATTAGCTTTTTTTCAAAACTTTTGTCGCTCTTTTTTTGTTTATAGCGCAAAAAATAAAAACCGCAGAGGTGATCAAATACCACCAAAAGAAAGCTCTATTTGTGTGAAAAAAAAAAAAGAAGTCAATTTTGTTTGCGAGTCACATCGCACGACCGCGCAATTGTCAGTTAAAGCGACGCAGTGCCGAATCGCAAAAAGTGATCTGGTCCGGGGCTTAAGTGGTTAAGTTGAAGGTGAGTATTGCCACAAAAGCTGCTTTAATTTTTTTTTTAGCTTTTGCTGGGCTATTAAACTTATTTTTATTTTTTTTTTACTACGATTCTTCTTTAAATGCAAAATATAATCACAATTAGATTTGTTTTAATGAATAAAGGTTTCGTTTTTAATAGATTTATACCAAACTTGGATCAGACCTATTTTTTTAACTATTGTATATATCTTGTTGATGTTCCGATCTTCTGTATTAGTGTCTAGATACTTATGCATGCGTTTTTTTCACTAGGGTCCTCCCTGATGTGTTTGATTGTTTTCACAAGTTTCTGACCGCTTCCTGAGGAGTTACACCCTGTTCCAAATTATTATGCAGATTCTATTTCAGTGTCACAAAGATTAAATATTTTGTTTTTCAGTTTCAGGCCGGGTTCACACTGGTGCGACACGACAGAAGCGCTACTTTGGATCCGACTTTGCCCTGCGACTTGAAGCTGACATAAGTCCGACTTTCAATTAACAGGGATTGGACTTGGATTCCTGCCAACACCAGGCACTGTGTTTGGTATGAATCTTGAGGGGGAACTCCACGCCAAATTTTAAATAAAAAACCGGCATGGGTTCCCCCTCCAAGAGCATACCAGGCCCTTGGGTCTGGTATGGATTATAAGGGGCACCCCCTACGCTGAAAAACCGGTGTGGGGATCCCCCCAAAATCCATACCAGACACTTATCCGAGCACGCAGCCCGGCCGGCAGGAAAGGGGGTGGGGATGTGCGAGCGCCCCCCCTCCTTAACTGTACCAGGCCGCATGCCCTCATCATGGGGTGGTGGGTGCTTTGGGGCAGGGGGGGCGCCCTGCGGCCCCCCCACCCCAAAGCACCTTGTCCCCATGTTGATGAGGACAAGGGCCTCTTCCTGACAACCCTGGCCGTTGGTTGTTGGGGTCTGCGGACGGGGGGCTTATCGGAATCAGGGAGCCCCCTTTAATAAAGGAGGCCCCCAGATCCTGGCCCCCCACCCTATGTGAATGAGTATGAGGTACATTGTACCCCTACCCAGTCACCTAGGAAAAAAAGTGTCATTAAAAAAAACACACTAGACAGGTTTTTAAAGGTCTCTTCCTTCTTCTCCGTGGTCTCTTCCTTCTTCTCCACACTCTGGCCTCTTCTCCGCGCTCTCTCTGGGAATGATGGGAATGTGATGTCATAAGGGGCGGGGTCAGTGGGTGACATCACCCGGTGACCGCGCTCTATCCCTATATAAGTCATTGCACGCTGCGCACACGGCATTACAGTGGGAGAGAGCGTTGTGTCAACATCGGAAGAAGAGCGTTGCGTCAACATCGGAGAAGACTGGGCCACCGCTAGCAAAAGAGCCGGCAAAAGAGCAGAAGATAGTGGAGGAGCCCGGCAGAAGATACCAGAGAGCGGGAGAAGAGCACGGAGAAGAGGCCGGAGACCGCGGAGAAGAAGGAAGAGACCCCCAAAGTCATAAGAAGACCCCCGGAGCTGCCTAATAAATTACTTGAAAAACCAGTGTAGTGTTTTTTTAATTGACACTTTTTTTCCTAGGTGAATGGGTAGGGGTACGATGTACCCCATACTCATTCACATAGGGTGGGGGGCCGGGATCTTGGGGGCCCCTTATTAAAGGGGACTCCCGGATTCTGATAAGCCCCCTGTCCGCAGACCCCAACAACCAACGGCCAGGGTTGTCGGGAAGAGGCCCTTGTCCTCATCAACATGGGGACAAGGTGCTTTGGGGTGGGGGGCTGCAGTGCGCCCCCCTGCCCCAAAGCACCCACCCCCCCATGTTGAGGGCATGCGGCCTTGTATGGTTCAGGAGGGGGGCACTCGCTCGTCCCCACCCCCTTTCCTGACCGGCCGGGCTACGTGCTCGGATAAGGGTCTGGTATGGATATTGGGGGGACCCCCACACCGTTTTTTTCGGCGTGGAGGGTTCCCCTCAAAATCCATACCAGACCCAAGGGCCTGGTATGCTCTTGGAGGGGGAACCCATGCCGGTTTTTTATTTAAAATTTGGCGCAGTGTTCCCTCTCAAGATCATCTGAGCACAAGTCGAATGCCTAAGTCGGATCATGCAAGACGGCGATCCACCTTTGATCCGACTTCAATGATAGTCAATAGGCTGAAGTAGGCTCAAAGTCGGACCAAAGTAGTACAGGGAGCATTTTCAAAGTCGGACCGACTTGTGTCGGACCAGTTAGGATGGCTCCCATAGGGAAACAGGGAAACATTGATTTTCACATGTCATGAGCTCCCAATGTCGGAGCGTTTGTCGCACCAGTGTGAACCCGGCCTAACTCATGGTTGGCATTGTGTCTCAGGGCTCTTTTGATCACTGAAAACAATCTCGGACACCTGTGATAATTAGATTGCCAGGTGAGCCCAATTAAAGGAAAAACTACTAAAGGAGGGTGTTCCACATTATTAAGCAGAGCACCATTTTCAAGCAATATGGGGAAGAAAAAGGATCTCTCTGCTGCTGAAAAGAGTGAAATAGTTCAATGCCTTGGACGAGGTATGAAAACATTAGATATTTCACAAAAAAAACATAAGCGTGATCATCGCACTATTAAAAGATTTGTGGCTGATTCAGAGCCCAGAAGGATTTTGTGCAGATAAAGACACATTGAGGAAAATTTCTGCCAGATCCATGCATCGGATTAAGAGAGCAGCTGCTAAAACACCATTACATAGCAGCAAACAAATATTTGAAGCTGCTGGTGCCTCTGGAGTCCCATGGACATCAAGGTGTAGAGTCCTCCAGAGTCTTGCAACTGTGCATAAACCTTCCAT
The DNA here is from genome assembly GCA_037953035.1 of Aquarana catesbeiana. Classification (NCBI taxonomy): domain Eukaryota; kingdom Metazoa; phylum Chordata; class Amphibia; order Anura; family Ranidae; genus Aquarana; species Aquarana catesbeiana. The sequence goes on from JBBHAA010000618.1 coordinate 824,201, forward strand.
TGGCCACCACTAACCAATGCTCACAAGTAGAAATGGCTGCATTGGGCAGAAAAATACATGAAGACTAATTTTCAAACAGTCCAGTTCACTAATGAGTGCCATGCAACCCTTGATGGTCCAGATGGATGGAGTAGTGGATGTTTGGTGGACGGCCACCCTGTTCCAACAAGGCTGCGATGTGGTGGAGTCAAGTTTTGGGCCTGGAATCATGGGAAGAGAGCTGGTCGGCCCCTTTAGGGTCCCCGAAGATGACCTCTGCAAAGTATGTGGAGTTCCTGACTGACCACTTCCTTCCCTGGTACAGAAGGAAGAACTATGCTTTCCGTAATAAAATTATCTTCATGCATGACAATGCACCATCTCATGCTGCAAAGAATACCTCTGCATCAATGGCTGCTATGGGGATAAAAGGAGAGAAAGTCATGGTGTGGCCTCCATCCTCCCCTGACCTCAATCCTATTGAGAACCTTTGCAGCATCCTCAAGCAAAAGATCTATGAGGGTGGGAGGCAGTTTACATCCAAACAGCAGCTCTGGGAGGCTATTCTGACATCTTGCAAACAAATTTAAGCAGAAACTGTCCAAAAACTCACAAGTTCAATGGATGCAAGACTTGTGAAGCTGTTATCAAATAAGGGGTCCTATGTTAAAATGTAACGTGACCTGTTAAAATGTTTAAAAAGTTAAAATGTTGTTCAAAGTTTGATTGAAATAGCTTTTGATTTCAGTAAATATGCTGCAAACACAACAAATGACAATTTTCAGTTCTTTTCAACCTATAAAGTGTTTTGAAACTTACTGTGCGTAATAATTTGGAACAGTGCATTGTAAGTTTTTTATTTAGAAAAAAAAAACTGTTATCATTAGGAGGTTTGTTCAAAAAAATTTGAATTGTACTCTTAATAGTTGATAACATGAGAATTATGCTGACTGTTGTTTACATCAATTATTTAGGTAAATGAGAAAAATATCATTGGCATAATAATTTGGAACAAGGTGTAGTTGTGTACTTAGCACATTTGCAGTGCGTGCCTTCAAATGCTATTTGTCTTAGCTGTTCCTCATATCCATCTTCAGCTTGTCTCCATCTAAGGCGCCAGTGTCAGGGCTTGTGCTCACATAAAAGTACACTATATTGTCAAAAGTATTGGGATGCCTGCCTTTACACGCGCATGAACTTTAATGGCATCCCAGTCTTAGTCCGTAGGGTTCAATATTGAGTTGGCCCACCCTTTGCAGCTATAACAGCTTTAACTTGACCATTCTTGCGGAAGCGCATTTGTGAGGTCAGGCACTGATGTTGGACGAGAAGGCCTGGCTCACAGTCTCTGCTCGAAATCATCCAAAAGGTGTTCTATCGGGTTGAGCACAGAATTCTGTGAAGGCCAGTCAAGTTCCTTTACCCCAAACTCACTCATCCATGTCTTTATGGACCTTGCAGCAAGGTTCAAAACCCTTACATATACCCAGTGAAGTGATTAGCGTCAGGGGATACACAGAGATGAAACAGATCCTCCTACATAAGTTGTACTTGTTTATCTGCCGTCATCAGTCCTGTACACACATTTTACACAGCACATCTTAGCTTTGAAAATCAGGAGGCGGGGATCTGAAGTCTCAATCTGCGGATCTCAGTGAGGGGAGCTCTGAGCCTTGACTGTAGGGAAGGGAACCCCCCCCCTCCTCATAGTACACAGAGAACATGCAGAGCTTAGAATATCAGTCACAGGCTGTGCGCTGGAGCTCTCCTCATTCGTAGCTTTCTATCTCTTGGTGTCTGGAAAAGTTATCAGATAACAGGGGAAGGAGGCAGCAGAGAAGTCACACTCAGTGCTTTGAATAGACACAAGTATACAGTATAGAATGATGTGCTTTGTTCATATTGCATCTCTGACTTTTGCAACCACTTCCCGCCCGTGCTATACCCGAAAGACAACTACAGGGCAAGCTTACTGTGCCAGGAGGGCATCATATGACGGACACAGCTTATCACAGATCGGGGTAAAGGACCAGTCACAGCAGTCCATTACCATGTGTTCAGCTATCTGCCAATGACAGCTGATCACTGGATGTAAACACAAGCCGGTTATGGGAATTCCTTTCCTCACAATGTCAATGTGAGGAGAGGAGAGCCAATAACTGGTTTCTGTTAAAGGGACATCTACACTGATAATCAGGGCACTGGTTATAAGTGTCCTGATTATCAGTGCAGCCCCAACAGTGCCCACCAGTACTAGCAATCAGTGTCCATCAGGGCTGCCAATCAGTGCTGCCAATCAGTGCCCATCAGTTCCTCTTCATCAGTGTCACCTATCAGTGCCGCCTATCAATGTCTATCAGTGCTGCCTATCAGTGCCCTTCGGTGCGGTCTATCAGTGCCCATCAGTGTTGCCTACCAGTGCAGCCTCATTAGTGCCTCCTCATTAGTGCCCACCAGTGCCACCTATTAGTGCCCATCAGTGCCTCTTCATCAATGTCACTGTAGCACCCTCTACTTAGTGTAGGTGCTTGAGAGAAGTTTTTGTGAGAGCAGGTAAATTTAAGCAGGCCTAGCTAAAAGCTAGGCCTGTTTGTCTTGATCTGTGGGGCTGGGAGTGGCCCAGCCTAAGCTGGTGACTCACAGACAGCAATACTTCTTGGTTACCTCCCTCTGGCTTCTAGAGGATTCTAGAAGCAGAGGAGGGGAAGAGAGGTGGAGCTGTCTGGGGTGTCTCAGGGAGCCCTGACCAATCCCCAACTAGGATTGGCAGGGGGCAGGCCTCCTTGAAATACCCAGGGTCAGCCCAGCTGGGGAGGAGTTGTCAGGTGGAAGAACTGGGAGGTGGAGTACTAGCTGTTGTGGCCTTTGAGGAAGCTCCCCAGTCCTGTGGGGGGGCCTTTGGCCTGGAGCTACACCAGAGGGACCCGCAGTCCCTGTCTGCAAAGGGCTGTTACTAAGGCCTGGCTGGAACCAGAGTCAGGCCTAACCATGTGCTAGCTGCGCCTAAAGAGTTGTGCTGGAGGAAGAGAAAGGAATAGTCTGCAGCAAGAGTTGTGCTGAAGGTGAAGAGTAAGGATGAGCTTCATATTCGAGTCGAACACATGTTCGACTCGAACATCGTGTGTTCGGTCGTTCACCGAATTGCAAACGTTATGGGCCGTTCGTGCCAAATTCGAGTGGCGCATTAGGGCCCATAATTCAATGTGGCATCGCAGTGCATTGCTGGCTGATGATTGGCCAAGCATGCACTATGACGCGCATGCTTGGCCAATCACAGCGCTGTCTGTATAGAGAGCCGTAATTGGCCAAAGCCAGGGTGGCATTGGCCAACTGTTGGTCAGGGGGTTTAGTACACACCCCACACTATATAAGGCCGCCTGCACGGCGGCCCTGTGTAGTGTGTTCCAACGTTGAGACAGTGTCATTTGATTTAAGTTAGATAGAGTAGGCAGGTTGAGTCAGTTAGCTGCACTTACAGTGTATTGTGTATATATATGCATCCCAGGTGTTGTATATATATATATATACACTGTATTCAGTTTAGCTACATCCTGTTCTTCTCTTCCTAATATACAGACAGACAGGCAGGTGTTTTTTTACAGTATTTCCAGTTACTGTACTGTGTACCCTGCACAGTTGCCCCTACAGTATAGCTACCTGAAGCCAGGTGCTTGTGTAGGCTCTTGAGGTATTTCCAGTTACTGTACTGTGTACCCTGCACAGTTGCACCTACAGTATATCTACCTGAAGCCAGGTGCTTGTGTAGGCTCTTGATGTATTTCCAGTTACTGTACTGTGTACCCTGCACAGTTGCACCTACAGTATAGCTACCTGAAGCCAGGTGCTTGTGTAGGCTCTTAACATTTCCAGTTACTGTACTGTGTACCCTGCACAGTTGCACCTACAGTATAGCTACCTGAAGCCAGGTGCTTGTGTAGGCTCTTGACATTTCCAGTTACTGTACTAAGTACCCTGCACAGTTGCACCTGCAGTATAGCTACCTGAAGCCAGGTGCTTGTGTAGGCTCTTGATGTATTTCCAGTTACTGTACTGTGTACCCTGCACAGTTGCACCTACAGTATAGCTACCTGAAGACAAGTGCAGGTGTTCTCATACTAATAATACTACAGGCAGACAGTTGATTCTGCTAGCTGCAGTATAATCGGTATATACATACATCCCAGTTTTGCGCAGCTACATCTCACTGCAGGCCAATAGTATGTCTGGAAGGCCAACAAGGAGAGGCAGCCAGTCACAAGCCAATAAAAGAGGGCAAGCAGGCTCTGTGTCTAGACGCAACAGTGCTGGTCGTGGACACAGTGCATCCTCATCAGCACGTGGCCGTGGGACACGCTTGGCCTTTTTTTCAGCAGCTGGCCCTGTTGAGCCGCAACATGCGGAAGACTTGGTCGAGTGGATGACCAAGCCATCCTCATTCTCCTCACCCAGGCTCAGAGTACGTTGTCTGGCAAAGCAGCTGCCAACGCGGCCTCTTCCCTCGGCTCAATGGCATCAGTCACTCCTTCCCTAGCCCCACCATGTCCTCCTGAGGAGTCCCCCGAACTGTTTGACCACAGTGTTGGGTACATTCTACAGGAGGATGCCCAGCGCTTTGAAGGCTCTGATGATGGTACTCAGCTAGTGGAAGGCAGTAACGTGAGCCCAAAAAGAGGGGGTGCCCAAGAAGGACAGCAATCTGGCAGTCATGTTCCCCCTGCTGCAGCATACTGCCAGATTTGCTCCAGTGATGAGAAGGGAGGGGATGATGAGGTCACTGACTCCACGTGGGTGCCTGATAAGAGAGAGGAGGAGGAGGAGGAGGCATATCACCAACGAGGCAGGATGCCCTCCAGGGGCCAGCCTATGGGCAGCACATTTACTGCATCACACCGCAGAGCTCCGCATGTGCAGGGCGCTGCTGTCTCTGTGCATTATTCCAAAAGTTATTTGGTGTGGGCCTTTTTTGAGATGAGTGCATCAGATCGCACTGCTGCTATTTGCAACATATGTCTCAAGCATATCTCGCGTGGACAAAACATCTCCCGCTTGGGCACCACATGCTTGACCAGACATATGTTGACCTGCCATGCAGTTTGTTGGCAAGCGTACCTAAAAGACCCACACCAAAGAACAAAGAGGACCTCTCCTTGCTCCTCATCAGCTGAGATCTCCAACCTCACTATACCTTCAGTCCTCTCTAAGACCTGCACTGAGAGGAATGAAGGTTTAGAATTAGGTGTGTCACAGCCAAGTACTTGCGGGCAATCTGCTATCTGTACACCGATGTCAGATTGTACCAGGCAAATTTCCCTGCCCCAGCTGCTGCACCGCACAAAGAAGTTCGCTCCCAGCCATCCACATGCCCAGCGGTTGAATGCTAACTTGGCAAAATTGACAAAAATAGCACTTCAACTGCTACCTTTTCAGTTGGTAGACTCTGCCCCCTTCCGTGAGTTTTTGGAGTGTGCGGTTCCTCAGTGGCAGGTTCCCAAACGCCACTTTTTCTCACAGAAGGCGATTCCGGCTCTCTACCGGCATGTGGAAGGCAATGTCTTGGCCTCGCTGGACAGGGCGGTCAGTGGTAAGGTGCATATTACTACTGACTCATAGTCCAGCAGGCATGGACAGGGACGTTACCTAAGTTTCACGGCGCATTTGGTGACTCTGCTGGCAGTTGGGAAGGATGCAGGACAAGGTGCAGTAGTGTTGGAGGTTGTTCCTCCACCACGCCTCCAAAATGCCATTACTGGTGATTCTGACACACCTCTCTCCTCCACCCCCTCCTCTTCTTCTTCCTCCATGGCCTCTTCCTGTGCTTTCTCCTCAGAACCAGTGGTGCTCTGTAGGTGTTCAAGAGGCTACGCAAGTACGCAGGCCAAAAGATGCCATGCGCTGCTTGAGCTGTTGTGCTTGGGGGACAGGAGTCACACTGGGGCAGAGATTCTGTCAGCTCTGCAGGGGCAGGTTCAGAGGTGGTTGACGCCATGCCAACTTAAGGCAGGAATGGTGGTTTGCGACAATGCCACCAACCTCCTCTACACCCTCCAACAGGGACAACTGACCCATGTGCCCTGTTTGGCTCACGTCCTTAACTTGGTGGTGCAACAATTCTTGGGCAGGTACCCGGGCTTACAGGATGTCCTGAGGCAGGCCAGGAAAGTCTGTGTGCATTTCCGCCGGTCATATAATGCCAGTGCTCGGCTGGCAGACCTCCAAAAGGAATTTAACCTGCCCAAGAACCGCCTAATCTGTGACATGCCCACCAGGTGGAACTCAACGTTGGCCATGCTGCAGCTGCTGCACACACAGCAGAGGGCCATCAATGAGTACCTGTGCAACTATGGCACCAGGACAGGGTCAGGGGAGCTTGGTTTTTTTCCCCATGCCAGTGGGCCATGATCAGGGATGCATGCACTGTCCTGTCACCATTTGAGGAGGCCACGAGGATGGTGAGCAGTGACAGTGCATGCATCAGTGACACTGTCCCCCTTGTCCACCTGTTGGAGCACACGCTGCATGGAATAATGGACAGGGCACTTGAGGCAGAACAGAGGCAGGAAGAGGACTTCCTTAGCTCTCAAGGCCCCCTTTATCCAGACAGTGTTCCTGTGTGCCCGCCGATCACACAGGAAGAGGACGAGGAGGAGGAAGAGGAGGAGGATTGTGTCAGCATGGAGGTGGAGCCTGGCACTCAGCATTAGCAGCAGTCTTTAAGGGATCATTTACAGTCCCAAGAAACCCATGGACTTGTACGTGGCTGGGAGGTGGTGGCTACGGATCATGTCGTCCTTAGTGACCCAGAGGACTCCGGACCGAATGCCTCAGCAAACCAATGCTGCATGGCCTCCCTGATCCTGCAAAGCCTGCAGAAGGATCTTCGTATTCGTGGTATCAAGGAGGGGGATCGTTACTGGCTGGCAACCCTCCTTGATCCACGTTACAAGGGTAAGGTTGCGGACCTCATCTTGCAGTCGCAGAGGGAGCAGAGGATGAAACATCTTTGGGAGGCCTTGCAGAAAGGTCTGTGCAACGCGTTCCCAGAGACTGGAAGGTTATAAACTCCTGTTCCTGGACAATGTGTTGCTGAGGCTTCAGTCAGTCAAAGAAGGAGCGGTGGAGAAGGTGGCCGTCTGACCGATGCGTTCAGACAATTTTTTAGTCCACAGCTCCAAGGTATGATCGAGTCTAGCAACCATCGCCAGCGTCTGTTTTACATGGTGCAGGAATACCTAGGGGCAAGATCTGACTTGGACACCTTTCCCACCGAAAATCCTCTGGGTTACTGGGTCTTGAGGATGGATCACTGGCCAGAGCTTGCACAGTATGCAATTGAGCTACTGGCCTGTCCTGCATCCAGCATTCTTTCGGAACGCACATTCAGTGCTGCTGGAGGCTTTGTAACCGATCACAGGGCGCGCCTGTCCACTGACTAGGGATGAGCTTCGAGTTCGAGTCGAACTCATGTTCGACTCGAACATTGGCTGTTCGCAAGTTCGCTGAACAGCGAACAATTTGGGGTGTTCGCGGCAAATTCGAATGCCACGGAACACCCTTTAAAAGTCTATGGGAGAAATCAAAAGTGCTAATTTTAAAGGCTAATATGCAAGTTATTGTCATAAAAAGTGTTTGGGGACCTGGGTCCTGCCCCAGGGGACATGGATCAATGCAAAAAAAAGTTTTAAAAACGGCCGTTTTTTCAGGAACAGTGATTTTAATAATGCTTAAAGTCAATCAATAAAAGTGTAATATCCCTTTAAATTTCGTACCTGGAGGTGTCTATAGTATGCCTGTAAAGGGGCGCATGTTTCCCGTGTTTAGAACAATCTGACAGCAAAATGACATTTCGAAGGAAAAAACTCATTTAAAACTACCCGCGGCTATTGCATTGCCGACAATACACATAGAAGTTCATTGATAAAAACGGCATGGGAATTCCCCAAAGGGGAACCCCGAACCAAAATTAAAAAAAAAAAAATGACGTGGGAGTCCCCCTAAATTCCATACCAGGCCCTTCAGGTCTGATATGGATATTAAGGGGAACCCCGGCCAAAATTTAAAAAAAAAATGACGTGGGGTTCCCCCTAAATTCCATACCAGACCCTTCAGGTCTGGTATGGATTTTAAGGGGAACCCCGCGCCAAAAAAAAAAAAAAAACGGCGTGGGGTCCCCCCAAAAATCCATACCAGACCCTTATCCGAGCACACAACCTGGCAGGCCGCAGGAAAAGAGGGGGGGACGAGAGTGCGGCCCCCCCTCCCTCCTGAACCGTACCAGGCCACATGCCCTCAACATTGGGAGGGTGCTTTGGGGTAGCCCCCCAAAACACCTTGTCCCCATGTTGATGAGGACAAGGGCCTCATCCCCACAACCCTGGCCGGTGGTTGTGGGGGTCTGCGGGCGGGGGGCTTATCGGAATCTGGAAGCCCCCTTTAACAAGGTGACCCCCAGATCCCGGCCCCCCCCCTGTGTGAAATGGTAAGGGGGTACTTATACCTCTACCATTTCACGAAAAAAGTGTCAAAAATGTTAAAAATGACAAGAGACAGTTTTTGACAATTCCTTTATTTAAATGCTTCTTCTTTCTTCTATCTTCCTTCATCTTCTGGTTCTTCTGGCTCTTCTGGTTCTTCCTCCGGCGTTCTCGTCCAGCATCTCCTGCGCGGCGTCTTCTATCTTCTTCTCCTCGGGCCGCTCCGCACCCATGGCATGGGGGGGAGGCTCCCGCTCTTCTCTTCTTCTTTTCTTCTCTTCTTCTCTTCTTCATTTTCTTCTCCGGGCCGCTCCGCAATCCATGCTGGCATGGAGGGAGGCTCCCGCTGTGTGACGGCGCTCCTCGTCTGACAGTTCTTAAATAACGGGGGGGGGGGGCGGGGCCACCCGGTGACCCCGCCCCCCTCTGACGCACGGGACATGACGGGACTTCCCTGTGGCATTCCCCGTGACGTCACAGGGAAGTCCCGTCAAGTCACCGTGCGTCAGAGTGGGGCGGGGTCACCGGGTGGCCCCGCCCCCCCCCCGTTATTTAAGAACTGTCAGACGAGGAGCGCCGTCACACAGCGGGAGCCTCCCTCCATGCCAGCATGGATGCGGAGCGGCCCGGAGAAGAAAATGAAGAAGAGAAGAAGAGAAGAAAAGAAGAAGAGAAGAGCGGGAGCCTCCCCCCCATGCCATGGGTGCGGAGCGGCCCGAGGAGAAGAAGATAGAAGACGCCGCGGAGGAGATGCTGGACGAGAACGCCGGAGGAAGAACCAGAAGAGCCAGAAGAACCAGAAGAACCAGAAGATGAAGGAAGATAGAAGAAAGAAGAAGCATTTAAATAAAGGAATTGTCAAAAACTGTCTCTTGTCATTTTTAACATTTTTGACACTTCCCTTACCATTTCACACAGGGGGGGGGCCGGGATCTGGGGGTCACCTTGTTAAAGGGGGCTTCCAGATTCCGATAAGCCCCCCGCCCGCAGACCCCCACAACCACCGGCCAGGGTTGTGGGGATGAGGCCCTTGTCCTCATCAACATGGGGACAAGGTGTTTTGGGGGGCTACCCCAAAGCACCCTCCCAATGTTGAGGGCATGTGGCCTGGTACGGTTCAGGAGGGAGGGGGGGCCGCACTCTCGTCCCCCCCTCTTTTCCTGCGGCCTGCCAGGTTGCGTGCTCGGATAAGGGTCTGGTATGGATTTTTGGGGGGACCCCACGCCGTTTTTTTTTTTTTTTTTGGCGCGGGGTTCCCCTTAAAATCCATACCAGACCTGAAGGGTCTGGTATGGAATTTAGGGGGAACCCCACGTCATTTTTTTTTTTTTAATTTTGGCCGGGGTTCCCCTTAATATCCATACCAGACCTGAAGGGCCTGGTATGGAATTTAGGAGGACTCCCACGTCATTTTTTTTTTAAAATTTTGGTTTGGGGTTCCCCTTTGGGGAATTCCCATGCCGTTTTTATCAATGAACTTCTATGTGTATTGTCGGCAATGCAATAGCCGCGGTAGTTTTAAATAAGTTTTTTCCTTCAAAATGTCATTTTGCTGTCAGACTGTTCTAAACACAGGAAACATGCGCCCCTTTACAGGCATACTATAGACACCCCCCAGGTACGAAATTTAAAGGGATATTACACTTTTATTGTTTGACTTTAAGCATTATTAAAATCACTGCTCCTGAAAAAACGGCCGTTTTTAAAACTTTTTTTTGCATTGATCCATGTCCCCTGGGGCAGGACCCAGGTCCCCAAACACTTTTTATGACAATAACTTGCATATAAGCCTTTAAAATTAGCACTTTTGTTTATTCATGTTCGTGTCCCATAGACTTTAACGGTGTTCGCGTGTTCGAACGAACTTTTTTCCTGTTCGCATGTTCTGGTGCGAACCGAACAGGGGGGTGTTCGGCTCATCCCTACCACTGACTCGGTCAATCGACTGACCTTCATAAAAATGAATCAGTCTTGGATCATCACCAGATACCAAGCACCTGATGCTGATGTAACCGAATACATTTTTTTGAAATGTCAGATCCCTTCAAGGCTGCCTATGCTGATGCTGAGTGACTATCCTGTTATGCTGAGTGACTATCCTCTTCCTCCTCAATGATCATGCTGATAGCTTGTAAGAATATTTTTGTTTCTGTGCGCCGCCACCAGTGGCTAAGGCCCAATTTTTCAGCCCCTGTTTAACAGGGGCGTGTAATTACAATTTTTGATGCAATTCTTTGCAGCAGGGCTCGTTCCTGCGCTCCAACTAGAGTATCTGTGAGGGGTTGCAGTGTTGTGGCACCAGCACCAGTGTCTAAGGCCCAATTTTTCAGCCCCCGTTTAACAGGGACGTGTAATTACAATTTTTGATGCAATTCTTTGCAGCAGGGCTCGTTCCTGCGCTCCAACTAGAGTATCTGTGAAGGGTTACAGTGTTGTGGCACCAGCACCAGTGCCTAAGGACCAATTTTTCTGTCCCTGTTCAACAGGGACATGTAATTACAATTCTTGATCTGATATTTCACAGCAGGGCCCGTTCCAGCGCCCACCAAGAGTAACTGTGAGGACTTACAGTGTTGTGGTACCACCACCACCAAATGCCCAATTTTTCTGCCCCTGTTCAACAGGAGCATGTAATTACAATTCTTGATCTAATATTTCACAGCAGGGCCCGTTTCAGTGCCCACCAAGAGTAACTGTGAGGATTTACAGTGTTGTAGCACCAGCACCACCACCATCTCCAAAGGCCCAATTTTTCTGCCCCTGTTCAACAGGGTCATGTAATTACAATTCTTGATCTAATACTTCACAGCAGGGCCCTGTGAGGGCTTACAGTGTTGTGGCAACACCAACACCTAAGGCCCCAATTTCTGCAGAGTATATAGGGCAGGCCCCTACTTTTAAACATCCAACTTACAAACGACTCCTACTTGCAAACAGAAGGAGACAACAGGATGTGAGATGAAATCTACCCCTAGGAAGGGAAATTCTCCCCTGTAAGAGTTAATATGGGAAAAACGTTTCTCCTTTCCACTGATGCTTTATCACCAATCCTTGTTTCACTAAAAACCCCACATTTTCTAAAAACATTTGTCATTGGGACAGAAAGTGAGGTGAAATCTTCTGAAGAGGAGCACAGACAGCAAAACAAATGTCACAGGGGGTGATAACCCTTCCCTATGTTTTCCAAAAGGCTTAAAATAGATTTTTTGGCTGGAGCTAAACACGTTAAAAATGTACCAGTTCAAAATTACAAACAGATTCTACTTAACAACAAACCTATAGTCCCTGTCTTGTTTGCACCGCCTATATACTGCTGTTCAGAGTATATAGGGCCTGGGGGCCCCACGCCTTTCCTTTTTTTAATTTGGGTGCAGGGTTCCCCTTAATATTCATACAAGACCCAAAGGGCCTGGTAATGGACGGGGGGGGGGGGGTACCCATGCTGTTTGTCTCACTGATTTTCATCCCTATTACCGGCACCCGACATTACATTAAAGCCGTAAGCAGTTTTAAATGACTTTTAAAAATGTCATTTTGTTGCAGGGACTGTTCTAAGCACGGGAAACATGCGCCACTTTACAGGCATACTATAGACACCCCCCAGGTACGATATTTAAAGGAACATTTCACTTTTTTTTTTTTCACTTTAAGCATCATTAAAATCACTGCTCCCGAAAAAACTGCCTTTTTCAAAACTTTTTTTTGCATTGATACATGTCCCCTGGGGCAGGACCCGGGTCCCCAAACCCTTTTTAGGACAATACCATGCAAATTAGCCTTTAAAATGAGCACTTTTGATTTCAAACGTTTGAGTCCCATAGACTTCAATGGGGTTCTAACATTCATGCGAATTTCCGGTCCGTTCGCAGGTTCTGGTGCGAACCGAACCGGGGGGGTGTTGGGCTCATCCCTGGTGAAGAGTAGCGTATATACTTTGTCTCAAATCTTTCTGGGCATCTCATGAATTCTCTAACTCCAAGTTTTAACCCCTCAAAAAAAATACTAAAACAAAGTTAACGGATTGTTCACTGTCTTGGAATGTCTGGAAGTGAATGACGGGCTGGGCAGGGTGACAGGTGGGCCACATCACTCAGCAGCCCCTATGGGGGTACTGCTACATCACCTATCAGTGCTGCCTACCAGTGCCTATCAGTGTACATCAGTGCCCATCAGTGCCGCCTATCAGTGACACCTATCAGTGCCCTTCAGTGACACCTATCAGTTCCCATCAGTGCCACCTTTCAGTGTCCATCAGTACTGTCTATCTGTGCAGCCTCATTAGTGCCTCCTCATCAGTTCCCACCAGTGTGGCCTCATCAGTGCCTATCAGTGCAGCCTCATCAGAGCACATCAGAGAAGGACAAAAATTACCTGTTTGCAACATTTTATATCAATGAAAAAAGTTTATTTTCAAAATTTTCATTTTTTTTCAATTGTTTAGCAAAAAATAAAAACCCAAGTGATGATTAAATACCACCAAAAGAAAGCTCTATTTGTGTGAAAAAAATTATACAAATTTCATATGTGTACAGTGCTGAATGACTGCGCAATTGTCATTCGAAGTGTGACAGCGCTGCAAGCTGAAAATTGGCCTGGGCAGGAAGGAGGTGAAAGTGCCCGATAGGCAAGTGGTCAATGTAAGAGTGCACCACTGCAATAGGTAGTTGATCTGTTACCAGTTTTTAAAATGAACCCATACACGCTATAGATAGAGATAGCAAAGCAGTGAGAATTTTGAATGGTTGCAACTAGACATGTGCACTGCCAAAAAATGTGTTTGTCTTCGTTTCATTCGCTGTTGTTTTTTTTTCTAGTTTTTCGGGTCATTCGTTATGATCGCAATTCGTAAATTCGTACATTCGTAAATTCGTACATTTGTAAATTCGTACATTTGTACATTCGTAAATTCATAAATTCGTACATTCGTAGATTAGAAAATTCGGAAATTTGGAAATTCGAGAATCAAAAATCCAAAAATTTGAAAATCTGAAATAGTAACTAAGTATTAAATTAGGTATAGATATTGTAATTTCCTTTAAAATTTGGCTGTTAGTGAACGTAACGAATACAAATTTATCCCAAGTTACGAATTAACCAAAATAATGAATGCCGCATCTAAACAAATGGAACGGAACAAATTAATAATAAATAATAATAATAATAAGTTTTTATTATTATTATTATTGTTATTTATTATTATTAATTCATTACGTTCCATTCGTTTAGATACGGCATTCGTTATTTCAGATAATTCGTAACTTGGGATAAATTTGTTTTAGTTACGTTCATTAACAGCCACATTTGAAAGGAAATTACAATACCTATAATTTAATAGTTAGTAATAGTTAAGTTATTAGGTAATTATTATTTCAGATTTCTGAATTTACAAATTTATGAATGTAAGAATGTACGAATGTACGAATTTATGAAATTACGAATTTAAGAATGTACGAATTTAAGAATTTACGAATGTACGAATTTAAGAATTTACAAATGTATGAATGTACGAATTTATGAATTTACGAATGTACGAATTTAAGAATTTACGAATGTACGAATTTAGGAATGTACAAATGTAAGAATGTACGAATGTACGAATTTATGAATTTACGAATGTGCGAATTTACGAATGTACGAATGTAAGAATGTACGAATTTAAGAATTTAAGGGGGGTGGTTAATTGCTCACAGGTGCCTATATAACTGTGTGTAGGATTCATTCTGAGCCTGCTCAGTCTGAGGCTGTGGAACTCTGTGTAAGTGGAACTGGTATAAGTGGTGAGTTAAAAACCAGAGTTTAAAACAGGAGGTTATAACAGGGGTCATAGTACCTGTGTAGTGTGAGTACCTGAGTGTTTTCTGAGTAGTGTGTGTGGATCGTTAGTACTTGTGTATTGTGTATAGTATACTTGAGTATTGCGAGTGCAAGTAGGTCTGCAACTGTTCTGCGATTGCACGTAGGTCTGTGAGTACCTGGGTATTGTCTTGTTGGGCACCTGTGTATTGTCTTGAGTATTAGTGCCAGGAAGCTAGCTGTTAGGTAATTTGGACAGGGTAAGATCCCCAAATCCTCACTAAATTTAATAGGTACGATGCCCGGCGGGTGTGGAGAGGCGACTCTTTGTACATCTTGCAGCATGTATGCGTTCCTTGATCATCCGATCGAGGGCGAATACTGCTGTGCAAAATGTAAGCACATTGTTTCCCTGGAAGCCCAGGTTCTGAATCTGGGGAAGCAACTGTCAGCACTGAGAAGTCCCTCCATACTAAAGGAGAGCCAGGAACGTACACGGCAGGTGCCGACAGGGGCCAGCACAGAGGCGGGTGGAGACAAAGAGGTACAAGCACTAGCAAAGAGTAGATGGGTGACAGTCAGGAGGGGTAGAGGGGGAAGTGCCAGAGAGGCCGATCCAGGACTGGAGCATCCCAATAAGTACGCTCCATTGAGTGACATTGGTGAAACCAGTCAGGGACCAGCATTGCTGCCAGGGGAAGAACTCCTCCAGTGAGAGTGGGGGGGCAGGAAAGGTAAAGGAAAGACAGATTCTGGTGGTAGGGCATTCAATTCTTAGAAGGGCAGAGAGGGCAATCTGTAACCAAGACCTGAAGCGCCGAACAGTATGTTGTCTACCGGGCGCTCGGGTTCGGCACATCACGGATCTTGTGGACAGATTACTGGGAGGGGCTGGGGAAGACCCGGCTGTCATGGTGCACGTTGGCACCAATGACAAAGTCAGAGGCAGATGGAGTGTCCTAAAGAATGATTTTAGGGACTTAGGAGCTAAATTGAGGAAAAGGACCTCCAAGGTAGTATTCTCAGGTACATCGAGCCACACCAGAAAGGCAGAGGGAGATTAGGGAAGTAAACAAGTGGCTGAAGAGCTGGTGTAGTAAGGAGGGGTTTGGGTTCCTGGAGGACTGGGCCGACTTCTCAGTCGGTAACCGGTACTATAGAAGGGACGAACTGCACCTAAATGAGGAGGGTGCAGATCTGCTGGGAATGAAGATGGCCAAAAAGTTAGAGGGGTTTTTAAACTAGGCGATGGGGGGGAGGGTCCAGAGACAGAGATAGCCAGCGCGGAAGATATTCCAGAGGGTAGTATTGGGGGCATTAGTGGTAGGTTAACCAAAGCACAAAAACACAAGGTGAGTATAGTAGCAAGTCCTAGTTGCAATCTCGAAACACCCAATACGAGGACAATATGCGACCAGTCTAAACTATGTGGCATGTTCACCAATGCCAGGAGCATGGCGGACAAGATGGGTGAACTAGAGATACTGTTGTACAAGGAGGATTTGGATTTTGTGGGAATTTCAGAGACCTGGTTCAACAGCTCTCATGATTGGCTGGCAAACATTCAAGGGTATACCCTATACCGCAAGGATAGAGAGGGTAAAAAAGGGGGAGGGGTATGCCTATATATCAAGAATAATGTACAAGCGAATGTGAGAGATGACATCACTGAGGGAGCTAGAGAGGAGGTGGAATCCTTATGGGTAGAGCTCCAAAGGGATGAAGCTAAGGGGAAAATAATACTGGGAGTATGCTATAGGCCCCCTAACCTGAGGGAGGAAGTGGAGACGGATCTCCTATCACAAATTGGGTTAGCAGCAAGGATGGGAAGTGTTATCATAATGGGGGATTTTAATTATCCAGACATAGACTGGGCGGAGGGAACTGCGCATTCATTTAAGGCTCGCCAGTTCCTTAATGTCTTGCAGGACAATTTTATGGGTCAGATGGTAGACGCACCAACTAGAAATAAAACATTACTGGATCTACTGATTACCAACAATACAGACCTGATCACGGATGTGGAAATACGGGGCAATTTAGGTAACAGCGATCACAGGTCAATTAGTTTCAGTATAAATCACACAAATAGGAAACATGAAGGGAACACAAAGACACTGAATTTCAAAAGAGCCAACTTCCCTAAACTACAAACCTTGCTAAAAGGTATAAATTGGGATAAAATATTAGGAACAAAGAATACGGAGGAGAGATGGGTTTGCTTTAAGAGCATATTAAATAAGGGCATTAGCCAATGTATCCCATTGGGTAATAAATTTAAAAGAGCGAACAAAAATTCTGAATGGCTTAACTCCAATGTAAAAATGCATATAAAAGCAAAGGAGAAGGCCTTCAAAAAATGCAAGGTTGAGGGATCATCCTCAGCATTCAGACTTTATAAAGAATGCAACAAGAAATGTAAGGGTGCAATTAGGACGGCTAAGATAGAACATGAAAGACACATAGCGGAGGAGAGCAAAAAAAATCCCAAGAAATTCTTTAAGTATGTAAACAGTAAAAAAGGGAGGACAGACCATATTGGCCCCATAAAGAATGAGGAAGGACATCTGGTTACAAAGGATGGGGAGATGGCGAAGGTATTGAATTTATTCTTCTCCTCAGTCTTCACGAGTGAATCGGGGGGCTTCAGTAACCAAAACTGCAGTGTTTATCCTCATGACACAACACAGGAAGCACCTCCATGGTTAACAGAGGACAGAATTAAAATTAGACTTGAGAAACGTAACATTAATAAATCACCGGGACCAGATGGCTTGCATCCGAGGGTACTTAGGGAACTCAGTCAAGTGATTGCCAGACCGTTGTTCCTAATTTTTACGGACAGTCTATTGACTGGAATGGTACCAGCTGATTGGAGAAAAGCCAATGTAGCACCAATATTTAAAAAGGGCCCAAAATACATCCCTGGGAATTACAGACCAGTTAGCCTAACATCAATAGTATGTAAACTCTTGGAGGGGATGATAAGGGACTATATACAAGATTTTAGTAATAAGAACGATATCATTAGCAGTAATCAGCATGGATTCATGAAGAATCATTCTTGCCAAACCAATCTATTAACCTTCTATGAGGAGGTGAGTTGCCATCTAGATAAAGGAAGGCCCATAGACGTGGTATATCTGGATTTTGCAAAAGCATTTGACACAGTTCCCCATAAACGTTTACTGTACAAAATAAGGTCCGTTGGCATGGACCATAGGGTGAGTACATGGATTGAAAACTGGCTACAAGGGCGAGTTTAGAGGGTGGTGATAAATGGGGAGTACTCAGAATGGTCAGGGTGGGTAGTGGTGTTCCCCAGGCTTCTGTGCTGGGACCAATCATATTTAATTTGTTTATAAACGACCTGGAGGATGGGATAAACAGTTCAATCTCTGTATTTGCAGATGATACTAAGCTAAGCAGGGCAATAACTTCTCCACAGGATGTGGAAACCTTGCAAAAAGACCTGAACAAATTAATGGGGTGGGCGACTACATGGCAAATGAGGTTCAATTTAGAAAAATGTAAAATAATGCATTTGGGTGGCAAAAATATGAATGCAATCTATACACTGGGGGAGAACCTCTGGGGGAATCTAGGATGGAAAAGGACCTGGGGGTCCTAGTAGATGATAGGCTCAGCAATGGCATGCAATGCCAAGCTGCTGCTAATAAAGCAAACAGAATATTGGCATGCATTAAATGGGGGATCAACGCAAGAGATAAAACGATAATTCTCCCACTCTACAAGACTCTGGTCCGGCCGCACCTGGAGTATGCTGTCCAGTTCTGGGCACCAGTCCTCAGGAAGGATGTACTGGAAATGGAGCGAGTACAAAGAAGGGCAATAAAGCTAATAAAGGGTCTGGAGGATCTTAGTTATGAGGAAAGGTTGCAAGCACTGAACTTATTCTCTCTGGAGAAGAGACGCTTGAGAGGGGATATGATTTCAATTTACAAATACTGTACTGGTGACCCCACAATAGGGATAAAACTTTTTCGCAGAAGAGAGTTTAATAAGACTCTTGGCCACTCATTACAATTAGAAGAAAAGAGGTTTAACCTTAAACTACGTAGAGGGTTCTTTACTGTAAGAGCGGCAAGGATGTGGAATTCCCTTCCACAGGCGGTGGTCTCAGCGGGGAGCATTGATAGCTTCAAGAAACTATTAGATAATCACCTGAATGACCGCAACATACAGGGATATACAATGTAATACTGACATATAATCACACACATAGGTTGGACTTGATGGACTTGTGTCTTTTTTCAACCTCACCTACTATGTAACTATGTAACTATATGTAACGAATGTATGAATTTACGAATCTAAGAATTTACGAACGTACGAATCTAAGAATTTACGAACGTACGAATCTAAGAATTTACGAACGTACGAATCTAAGAACTTACGAATGTACGAATCTAAGAATTTAAGAATGTACGAATTTATGAATTTACGAATGTACGAATTTAAGAATTTACGAATGTGCGAATTCATAAATTTACGAATGTACGAATGTGCGAATGTACGAATGTGCGAATTTACGAATGTACGAATTTAAGAATTTCCGGATGTACGAATTTATGAATTTACGAATTTACAAATGTACAAATTTATACATTTTCGATTATTCGAATATACGAATATTCAGAAAATTTGTTAAACGGGTTTTCCTTAATTAGGATATTTCCGAATTAACAAATTTGTCGAAATTCGTTAAACTAATTTGGAACGAAACGAATTGCACATGTCTAGTTGCAACTGAGATCTGCATTTGAGTTTCAACATACAGTATGATGGGTGGGGGGGGGGGGGGGTCGGGACCCTTTAACCCTGGAATGGGCAAAAAGGTAACTGCGTTTGAAGTCACCGCTGCAAATTTTATTAATGATGAGAGAGATACACAGGGATAAATAAAGTATTAACTTACCATTTACACAGCCCAGAAAACATATCAGAGCAAAACATAAATTCTTCATAGTAATCCTTTGGTATCACAGCTCTAAAACAGAAAAAGTAACAAAATGTATATTCATATATTACATAGATAAAAGTACAACTAAACAGGGGTCTGTTTATCAATGTTTTGACCCAAGGTTCACACAACTTTCAACTAGGGATGGGGAATCTGCCCAGGTATACGGTTGGCTGGGAGTTTGCTGAATCCTTTTTTTAAATTTGCAAAACCAGAACCTAGTAATGAATCCCACTGAAGTCATTGGAGGCGAATCTCAAAACGAAATTCTGGCCGTCTTCAAGACTAAGGCCCCTTTCACACGGACGGATAGAATTGTGCTTTTAGCTGCGTTTTCTACCACAGCTAAATGCACACAATGCTTTCCTATGGCCCCATTCACACACTGCATTTAGCTGCGTTTTGATTACATGCAGTTTGGTGCGGATAGAAAAAATAGAATTTACTGCGTCCAGGAGCGATTTAGCGCAGCTATCTGCACATAACCACAGGTAATCGCAGTGCACTGTGTCAGCTGCAGATAGCAGCGCCGAGCTGCTCATCGGGAAAGGAAAAATGTTTTTTCCTTTCCCAATGAGCGACAAAAAAAACCGACAAGCACGGGGATCCAACTTGGATCCCCGCCAATGCCCGGCACTGTTTGGTATGAATCTTGAGGGGGAACTCCACGCCAAAATTTAACTAAAAAAACCGGCATGGGTTATCCCTCCACGAGCATACCAGGCCCTTCAGTCTGGTATAGATTTGAAGGGGAACCCCCTACGCGTAAAAAATGGCGTGGGGTTCCCCCCCCAAAATCCATATCAGACCCTTATCCGAGCACGCAGCCCGGTCGGTCAGGAAAGGGGGTGGGGACGAGCGAGTGCCCCCCCTTCTGAACCATAGCAGGCCGCATGCCCTCAACATGGGGGGTTTGGTGCTTTGGGGCAAGGGGGGCGCCCTGTGGGCCCCCCCAGCCCAAAGCACCTCATCCCCATGTTGATGAGGACAAGGGCCTCTTCCCGACAACCCTGGCCGTTGGTTGTCGGGGTCTACGGGCGGGGGGCTTATCGGAATCCGGGAGCCCGCTTTAAGAAGGGGGCACCCAGATCCCGCCCCCCCACCCTATGTGAATGAGTATGGGGTAGCGGAGTAGAGGAGGAGCCCAGTCTTCTGAGATGTCTTCTTTCCTCTTCTCTTCCTGAGATGTTGACACAACGCTCCCTCTCGCTGTAATGCCGTGAGCGAGGTACGTAACCAATTATATAGGCATGGGGCGTGGCCACCGGGTGATGTCACCCAGTGACCCCGCTCCTTATGTCGTCACAGTCCCATCATGCCCCTAGCAAAAGAGCATCAAAAGAGCAGAAGATAGCGGAGGAGCCCGGCAGAAGGAAGAAGGCACCGGAGAAGGACCAGAGAGCGCGGAGGCGACACCGGAGAGAGGGAGAAGAGACCTGAGAGACCCCCGAAGTCGGAAGAAGACCCCCGGAGCTGCCTAATAAATCACTTTAATAATCTGTCTACTGTGTTTTTTTTAATTGACACTTTTTTCCTAGGTGAATGGGTAGGGGTACAATGTACCACATATTCACATAGGGTGGGGGGCCGGGATCTGGAGCCCCCTTATTAAAGGGGGCTCTCAGATTCTGATAAGCCCCCCACCCGCAGACCCCGACAACCAACAGCCAGGGTTGTTGGGAAGAGGCCCTTGTCCTCATCAACATGGGGACGAGGTGCTTTGGGTTGGGGGGCCCCGCAGGGCGCCCCCCTTGCCCCAAAGCACCAACCCCCCCATGTTGGCATGCGGCCTGGTACGGTTCAGGAGGGGGGGGGGCGCTCGCTCGTCCCCACCCCCTTTCCTGACCGACCGGGCTGCATGCTCGGATAAGGGTCTGGTATTGATTTTGGGGGGAACCCCACGCCGTTTTTTTCGGCGTAGGGGGTTCCCCTTAAAATCCATACCAGACCAAAGGGCCTGGTATGCTCTTGGAGGGGAACCCATGCCGTTTTTTTATTTAAAATTTGGAGTGGAGTTCCCCCTCAAGATTCATACCATACAATGCCGGGCATTGGCGGGGATCCAAGTCGGATCCCCGTTCAATACGAGTCAGTACCCTGTTGGGTTGCTATGGAAATGGCAAGCCGCAGCTAAACGCAACCGCAGCTAATCGCACAGTACAAATGCAGCTGATCACAGTGCCTGGAGTCTTGAATTTCACAGAAAAAAAAACATGCTTTTAACTGCGGCAGAATAGCCGTCCGTGTGAAAGGCGCCTGATAGCCAAATTAATGACAAAAAATAGCATGGGAGGTTGGGCACTGGCATAGGGGACATTTAACAAAGCAAAAAAAACCTACATCGAAGGAGTGTCCTTTAACCATATGCCTACCAGGCACTTACACCCCGTATCTGCCTAGGCCATTTTTCAGCGCTGTCGCACTTTGAATGGCAATTGCGCGGTCGTGTTACACTGTACACAAACACATTTTTTGTCATTTTCTTCACACAAATAGAGTTTTCTTTTGGTGGCATTTAATCTCTGCTGGGTTTTTTATTTTTTACACAAAAAAAAGCCCAAAAATTTGGAAAAAAAGTTTTTTCCTTTTTTTCTGTCAGTAAATTTTGTAACTAAGTAATTTTTCGCTTTCACTGATGTGCGCTGATAAGGCGGCACTGATGGGCACTGATAGGCTGAACTGGTGAGCACTGATAGGTGGCACTGATGAGCACTGATGAGGCGGCACTTATGGGCACTGTTGGGTGGCACTGATGGGCACTAATATGCGGCACTGGTGGGCACTGATAGGCGGCACTGGTGGGCACTAATAGGCTGCAATGGAGGGCACGGATAGGCGACACGGATAGGCGGTACAGATGGGCATTGATGGGCGGCACTGATGGGCGACACTGATGGGCATTGATCGACAGCAGAGATGGGCATTGATGGTCAGCACTGATAGGCAGCACTGATTGCCAGCACTGAGTGGCATTGCTAATGGGCACTGATTGGTGGCACTTGTGGGCAGTGGTGGGCACTGATTGCTGCCACTGGTGGGCACTGTATGCTGGCAATGGTGGGCACTGTTTTGTGACACTGTATTTATTTATTGTAATCAGGGCACTGATGATCAGTGCCCTGATTACATCCCTAGATGTCCCCCTGTGAGGAGATGCTGCTGATTGTCTCTCCTCTCCTCACACTCTGTCAGTGTGAGCCGAGGAGAGATGATTACCGGCATCTCCTTGTTTACATGTGACCGGCTGTGATTGGACACAGCCAATCACAAGGTTAAAGAGCCACGGATGTGGCTCTTTACAGAGATCGGGGTCACGCCGTGTCCTAGCAACATGGCTGCGGCGGCGATCTCTGCGTGCCCCCGCAGGCGCACGAGAGTGGCCTTTCTGGGACGCCGTCATATGACGGCGTCCCAGAACGAGAGCCACAACGCCCAGCCGTCATTTGACGGCAGGGTGGGCAGCAAGCAGTTAAACGTGATTTCAAGGGCAACACAGAAAAAACACCAATACTTTAAACTACATGCTTGGGAGTAGGGATGAGCTTCGAGTTCGAGTCGAACTCTTGTTCGACTCGAACATTGGCTGTTCGCAAGTTCGCCGAACAGCGAACAATTTGGGGTGTTCGCGGCAAATTCGAATGCCGCGGAACACCCTTTAAAAGTCTATGGGAGAAATCAAAAGTGCTAATTTTAAAGGCTAATATGCAAGTTATTGTCATAAAAAGTGTTTGGAGACCTGGGTCCTGCCCCAGGGGACATAGATCAATGCAAAAAAAAGTTTTAAAAACGGCCGTTTTTTCAGGAGCAGTGATTTTAATAATGCTTAAAGTCAAACAATAAAAGTGTAATATCCCTTTAAATTTCGTACCTGGGGGGTGTCTATAGTATGCCTGTAAAGGGGCGCATGTTTCCTGTGTTTAGAACAGTCTGACAGCAAAATGACATTTTGAAGGAAAAAACTAATTTAAAACTACCCGCGGCTATTGCATTGCCGACAATACACATAGAAGTTCATTGATAAAAACAGCATGGGAATTCCCCAAAGGGGAACCCCCGAACCAAAATTAAAAAAAAAAATGACGTGGGAGTCCCCCTAAATTCCATACCAGGCCCTTCAGGTCTGGTATGGATATTAAGGGGAACCCCGGCCAAAATTAAAAAAAAAAAATGACGTGGGGTTCCCCCTAAATTCCATACCAGACCCTTCAGGTCTGGTATGGATTTTAAGGGGAACCCCGCGCCAAAAAAAAAAAAAAAAACGGCGTGGGGTCCCCCCAAAAATCCATACCAGACCCTTATCCGAGCACGCAACCTGGCAGGCCGCAGGAAAAGAGGGGGGGACGAGAGTGTGGACCCCCCCTCCTGAACCGTACCAGGCCACATGCCCTCAACATTGGGAGGGTGCTTTGGGGTAGCCCCCCAAAACACCTTGTCCCCATGTTGATGAGGACAAGGGCCTCATCCCCACAACCCTGGCCGGTGGTTGTGGGGGTCTGCGGGCGGGGGGCTTATCAGAATCTGGAAGCCCTCTTTAACAAGGGGACCCCCAGATCCCGGCCCCCCCCCTGTGTGAAATGGTAAGGGGGTACAAAAGTACCCCTACCATTTCACTAAAAAACTGTCAAAAATGTTAAAAATGACAAGAGACAGTTTTTGACAATTCCTTTATTTAAATACTTCTTCTTTCTTCTATCTTCCTTCATCTTCTGGTTCTTCTGGTTCTTCTGGCTCTTCTGGTTCTTCCTCCGGCGTTCTCGTCCAGCATCTCCTCCGCGGCGTCTTCTATCTTCTTCTCCTCGGGCCACTCCGCACCCATGGCATGGGGGGGGGGGCTCCCGCTCTTCTCTTCTTCTTCATCTTCTTCTCTTCTTCTTTTCTTCTCTTCTTCATTTTCTTCTCCGGGCCGCTCCTCACACATGCTAGCATGGCGGGAGGCTCCCGCTGTGTGACGGCACTCCTCGTCTGACAGTTCTTAAATAACGGGGGGTGGGGCCACCCGGTGACCCCGCCCCCCTCTGACGCACGGTGACTTGACGGGACTTCCCTGTGACGTCACGGGGAATGCCACAGGGAAGTCCCGTCATGTCCCGTGCGTCAGAGGGGGGCGGGGTCACCGGGTGGCCCCGCCCCCCGTTATTTAAGAACTGTCAGACGAGGAGCGCTGTCACACAGCGGGAGCCTCCCTTCATGCCAGCATGGATGCGGAGTGGCCCGGAGAAGAAAATGAAGAAGAGAAGAAGAGAAGAAGATGAAGAAGAAGAGAAGAGCGGGAGCCTCCCCCCATGCCATGGGTGCGGAGCGGCCCGAGGAGAAGAAGATAAAAGACGCCGCGGAGGAGATGCTGGACGAGAACGCCGGAGGAAGAACCAGAAGAGCCAGAAGAACCAGAAGAACCAGAAGATGAAGGAAGATAGAAGAAAGAAGAAGTATTTAAATAAAGGAATTGTCAAAAACTGTCTCTTGTCATTTTTAACATTTTTGACAGTTTTTTAGTGAAATGGTAGGACCCCCTTACCATTTCACACAGGGGGGGCCGGGATCTGGGGGTCCCCTTGTTAAAGGGGGCTTCCAGATTCTGATAAGCCCCCCGCCCGCAGACCCCTACAACCACCGGCCAGGGTTGTGGGGATGAGGCCCTTGTCCTCATCAACATGGGGACAAGGTGTTTTGGGGGGCTACCCCAAAGCACCCTCCCAATGTTGAGGGCATGTGGCCTGGTACGGTTCAGGAGGGGGGGGGCCGCACTCTCGTCCCCCCCTCTTTTCCTGCGGCCTGCCAGGTTGCGTGCTCGGATAAGGGTCTGGTATGGATTTTTGGGGGGACCCCACGCCGTTTTTTTTTTTGGCGCGGGGTTCCCCTTAAAATCCATACCAGACCTGAAGGGTCTGGTATGGAATTTAGGGGGAACCCCACGTCATTTTTTTTTTTAATTTTGGCCGGGGTTCCCCTTAATATCCATACCAGACCTGAAGGGCCTGGTATGGAATTTAGGGGGACTCCCACGTCATTTTTTTTTTTTAATTTTGGTTCGGGGTTCCCCTTTGGGGAATTTCCATGCCGTTTTTATAAATGAACTTTTATGTGTATTGTCGGCAATGCAATAGCCGCGGGTAGTTTTAAATGAGTTTTTTCCTTCAAAATGTCATTTTGCTGTCAGACTGTTCTAAACACGGGAAACATGCGCCCCTTTACAGGCATACTATAGACACCCCCCAGGTAGGAAATTTAAAGGGATATTACACTTTTATTGTTTGACTTTAAGCATTATTAAAATCACTGCTCCTGAAAAAACGGCGGTTTTTAAAACTTTTTTTTGCATTGATCCATGTCCCCTGGGGCAGGACCCAGGTCCCCAAACACTTTTTATGACAATAACTTGCATATTAGCCTTTAAAATTAGCACTTTTGATTATTCATGTTCGTGTCCCATAGACTTTAACGGTGTTCGCGTGTTCGAACGAACTTTTTTCCTGTTCGCATGTTCTGGTGCGAACCGAACAGGGGGGTGTTCGGCTCATCCCTACTTGGGAGATACAATATTTTACCAAAAGTATTGGGCCCCTTAGTTCAAGTGAAGGGAACTCTTATGCCCTGTACACACGGTCGGATTTTCCGATGGAAAAAGTGCGATCGGATTGTGTTGTCGGAAATTACGATCATGTGTGGGCTCCATCTGACTTTTTCCGTCGGAATATCCGACACACAAAGTTTGAGAGAGGGCTATAAAATTTTCCGACAACAAAATCCGATCGTTTAAAATCCGATGCACAAAGTGCCACGCATGCTCAGAATAAATTAAGAGATGAAAGCTATTGGCTACTGCCCCGTTTATAGTCCCAACGTACGTGTTTTACATCACCGCGTTCAGAATGATCGGATTTTCTGACAACTTTGTGCGAACGTGTGTATGCAAGACAAGTTTAAGCCAACATCCGTCGGAAAAAATCCATGGATTTTGCTGTCGAAATGTCCGATCAATGTCCGATCGTGTGTACAGGGCATTATAGTGGAAATTCAGTCATTTTTTCAACTTTCCATCTCCTAAATCTTCTGCCCTTGTTGTTTTAACTTTGGATAGTAAATTATTATTTTTTATCTGCCAGTAAATCCCTTATACAGAACATAAGAAAAAAAAGCTGTGCTGTATAATTTTGGAGATCAAAGGATAAAGTGACTTAAAAAAGTAATTCACAACATCCGATTTTACGATTTTCGTTTCATTAGTATGGTTTTCATCCCCCAAAAAAATCTGAAGAGCAAGACTACGCATGCTCAGAAACTAAAGAACATATACAAATCAAGTCAACACAATACGCCACTTCTAATGTTGAATCCTGTCGTACGAAAATTTCCTTATGGTGAGTAACCTCTTCACTATCGATATAAGACATGCAACAAAAAAACTGATGAAAATTCGTTCAATGATCTGATTGTGTGTACAAGGCTTTAGACTGGGATGCCATTAAAGTTCATGTGCGTGTAAAGGCAGGCGTCCCAATACTTTTAGTAATTGAAGTCCCAAGAGGGTTGGTTTACTAAGTTGGAGAGTGCAAAATCTGGTGCAGCTCTGTATAGAAACCTATCAGCTTTCATGTTTTATTTTCTTTTTTTTGTTATCAGAGCTTAATTGAACAAGCTGAAGTGAGAAGCCGATTGGCTACCATACAGAGCTGCACCAGATTTTGGACTCTCCAGTTTTAGTAAATCAACCCCAAATTGTCCTGAAAAAAAGTATAGTTTACCTTCAGAGTTAATGATATGGTCAGTATTACTAAAATATTGTAAAACTGATTACAGCATAGTTACCAACTGTCCCGGATTTCCCGGGACATTCATGAGATTTAGACTCTATTCCCGATTTTATTGTTTCCCGGGAAATGTCCCGAGAAATCTGGTTCTTCACGTATTTTCGCCTCCGCCGCTAGAGGTCCATTTTTTAGAAGACCAGGAAGATGGCTGGGGGGCTAGACGGAGCTCCTGCGTCACCGCCCACCCTCCGCCCTTCTACGCCTTGCCACGCTTACCCCCCGCCCCGCTGCCGGTCTGTTATGGAAAGGGGCGGGGGTTCTATTGTAACCATGCGGCCGGCGGAGGGAAACAGTATTTTGTATACCCCCTCCTACTAGGACCTACTAGGACACCTGAGGGAAGGGGGGGCTCCGCTGGGGACATCTGATGTAGGGGGGGCACCGCTGGGAGAATCTGATGTAAGGGGGGGCTCCACTGGGGACACCTGATGTGAGGGAGGCTCCACTGGGGACACCTCAATTAAGGGAGGCTCCGCTGGGGACTCCTGATGTGAGGGGGGCTCCACTGGGGACACCTGATGTGAGGGGGGGCTCCACTGGGGACACTTGATGTAAGGGGGGGCTCCGCTGGGGACTCCTGATGTGAGGGGGGCTCCGCTGGGGATTCCTGATGTGAGGGGGGCTCCGCTGGGGACTCCTGATGTGAGGGGGGCTCCGCTGGAGACTCCTGATGTGAGGGGGGCTCCGCTGGGGACTCCTGATGTGAGGGGGGGCTCTGCTGGGGACTCCTGATGTGAGGGGGGCTCCGCTGGGAACTCCTGATGTGAGGGGGGCTCCGCTGGGGGCTCCTGATGTGAGGGGGGCTCCGCTGGGGACTTCTGATGTGAGGGGGGCTCCGCTGGGGACTCCTGATGTGAGGGGGGCTCTGCTGGGGACTCCTGATGTGAGGGGGGCTCCGCTGGGGGCTCCTGATGTGAGGGGGGCTCCGCTGGGGACTCCTGATGTGAGGGGGGGCTCCGCTGGGGACTCCTGATGTGAGGGGGGCTCTGCTGGGGACTCCTGATGTGAGGGGGGCTCCGCTGGGGGCTCCTGATGTGAGGGGGGCTCCGCTGGGGACTCCTGATGTGAGAGGGGGCTCCGCTGGGGACTCCTGATGTGAGGGGGGCTCCGCTGGGGACTCCTGATGTGAGGGGTCTCCGCTGGGGACTCCTGATGTGAGGGGCTCCACTGGGGACTCCTGATGTGAGGGGGGCTCCGCTGGGGATACCTGATGTGAGGGGGGGCTCTGCTGGGGACACCTGATGTAAGGGGGCTCCGCTGGGGACACCTGATGTGAAGGGGGCTCTGCTGGGGACTCCTGATGTGAGGGGGGGCTCTGCTGGGGACATCTGATGTAGGGGGGGCACCGCTGGGGACATCTGATGTAAGGGGGGCTCCGCTGGGGACACCTGATGTAAGGGGGCTCAGCTGGGGACATCTGATGTAAGGGGGGCTCCACTGGGGACACCTGATGTAAGGGGGGCTCCGCTGGGGACACCTGATGTAAGGGGGGCTCCGCTAGGGACATATGATGTAAGGGGGCTCCGCTGGTGACACCTGATGTAAGGGGGGCTCCGCTGGGGACATCTAATGTAAGGGGGGGCTCCACTGGGGACACCTGATATAAGAGGGGCTCCGCTCGGGACACCTGATGTAAGGGGGGCTCCGCTGGGGACACCTGATGTAAGGGGGGCTCCGCTGGGGACACCTGATGTAAGGGGGGCTCTGCTGGGGACACCTGATGTAAGGGGGGCTCTGCTGGGGACACCTGATGTAAGGGGGGCTCCGCTGGGGACACCTGATGTAAGGGGGGCTCCGCTGGGGACACCTGATGTAAGGGGGGCTCCGCTGGGGACATCTGATGAAAGGGGGGCACCGCTGGGGACACCTGATGTAAGGGGGGCTCCGCTGGGGACACCTGATGTAAGGGGGGCTCCACTGGGGACATCTGATTTAAGGGGGGCTCCGCTGGGGACACCTGATGTAAGAGGGGCTCCGCTCGGGACACCTGATGTAAGGGGGGCTCCGCTGGGGACACCTGATGTAAGGGGGGCTCCGCTGGGGACACCTGATGTAAGGGGGGCTCCGCTGGGGACATCTGATGTAAGGGGGGCACCGCTGGGGACACCTGATGTAAGGGGGGCTCCGCTGGGGACACCTGATGTAAGGGGGGCTCCACTGGGGACATCTGATTTAAGGGGGGCTCCGCTGGGGACATCTGATGTAAGGGGGGCTCAGCTGTGGGCACCTGATGCAAGGACAGACTCTGCTGGGGGCACCTGATGCAAGGATGGACAGCTGGTGGCAGGCGACGTGGCAGGTGACACGCTCAGGGATCCCACTGATTCAGCATTATGGTGAGTTGAATGATTTAATTTTATATTACAATGTAATAATAGAAATAATGCACTTAAATCATCCTGGCACCATGGTTGTTATGGTGTCAGGATGATTGAAGTGCTAACACCAGGTGTTTGGAGTATCTTTATCTGCTGATTGTTAAACTTTCTAGAATACACATATTTCCATTGTTGCTTCACGCGCCGCATTTTTACTTTTACCCTGTGCCACACCTACAAATGCATGCCCCGCCCCCTAATTATAACAAGACTCCGCCTACAGCTAAAAAAGGGTCCCTAAATTTTTTTTTATAATGTTGGCAACTATGTTACGGATGATAAGACGATAAAGGCTGGGCAGTGCGGCTCTCGTTCTGGGTGGACGTCATATGACGGCCTCCCAGAACGACCGCACTCGCGCGCCCCCGGGAGTAAGCAGCGATCGCGGCTGCGCCGTGTTGCTAGGACACGGAGCGACCCCGATCTGTGTAAAGAGCCGCGGCCGGGGCTCTTTAACCATGTGATAGGCTGTGCCCATTCACACCCGGTCACATGTAAACACGGAGACGCCGGTAATCGGCACTACTTACCTCACTCTGATAGAGTGTGAGGAGAGGAGAGCCGATCAGCGGCATCTTTTCACAGAGGACATCTAGGGATGTAATCAGGGCACTGATCATCAGTGCCCTGATTACAATTAAGTGCCCCCAGGGCCAGCAATGCCACTGCCAGCAATCAGTGCCAACCAGTGCCCACAATTGGCACCAATCTGTGCTCACAAGTGCCAGCAATCAGTGGCCATCAGTGATGCCAGTCAGAGCTGGCTATCACTGCTGCCCATCAATGCTCATCACTGCTGCCCATCAATGCCACCCATCAATGCCCATCAGTGCCACCTATCCGTGCCGCCTATCTGTGCCCACCAGTGCCGCCTATTTGTGCCCACCAGTGCCGCCTATCTGTGCCCAGTGCCCCACCCATCAGTGCCGCCTATCAGTGCTCATCAGTGCTACATTTCAGTGCCACCCATCGGTGCCCATAAGTGCGGCATATTTGTGCCTCCTCATCAGTGCCACCTAATCAGTGCCCATAAGTTCTGCCTCATGAGCGCCCATCAGTGAAAGAGAAAAAAGACTTATTTACAAAATTTACTGACAGAAACTAAGAAAAAGACATTTTTTCCAAATTTTTTTTTTTTTTTTTTAGGAAAAAATAAAAATACCACCAAAAGAAAGCTCGATTTGTGTGAAGAAAATGATAACAATTTGACATGGTTACAGTGTAGCATGACCGCGCAATTGTCATTCAAAGTGCGACAGCACTGAAATCTGAAAAATGGCCTGGGCAGGAAGGGGGTGTAAGTGCCTGGTATTGAGGGGGTTAAGGAGTTAAAGTAAAGTTATCAGTATACCAAAGCAGTTAAGCTGAGGTTGTCTTTGTATATTTGTTGACAGTGCAGGGATCCTGCCTGAACCTCCATTGATCTGAACCTCACATTATGAAGCGCTCATCCGCAATCATGGCTTGCACAGCCCCCCCCCCCCTGAACCCCCCACTGCAAAGTGTACCCCTCAGCCACCCATAAAGTTGGGGGGGCATGACATCCAGTGTCCAATGCTGTCAAGTTTACAGTAAGCATGACATAGCTAACTTTGTAAATGATATCGTTGCAGCATGCAGATTCCTCCCGTCTTTGTTAGGGGAATTTCTCTTCTTAGGCGTGCAAAAAAAAAGGACGAGCATTCATAGTTGATAATTTAGGGGTTAGGAAATATTTGGCTTGTGGAACTACAAGTCTCCTGAGGCATTGCAAGACTCTGACAAACACATATGTGACTCCCAGAGGATACGGCACGATGGGAATTGATTGACCACAGCTGGAGCCTTGAGATTTCCTACTCCTGCATTAACACATTTTTCTGTTTGATTTTCCAGCAGAAACTTTAAAATTTCATATCTTCACAGAACATACCTGACCTCTCGAGGTGGTTACCAATCAGAGATTTAAGATAAACTGTCTACTCACCATTTTAGAAACTTTTTTCTCCTTATGGTAAACTTCTGTCCCTTTCGCTCTGGCTGTGCATTCAGTCTCTTCCCAGATAGTGTAACAGATTCTGTTTCCTGCTTTTCATTTTGAGACTAAACGCCCCTCGGAGAAGACCCTTATCCAGAAGGAAATTAACTAGTTGATGGAGCCATGGTATGCCACGGAACCTTGGGAGATTTGCCATGCCCAAGTAACTTGTCATGTGGCATTAGTGATACTACTTAGATTTTTTTGTCTAATTTTTATGTTTAATGCCCCATACACATGAGCGCAATTTCCGTCAGAAAAATCTTGGATGGTTTTTCCAACGTAATTCCGCTCAAGCTTGCCTTGCATACACACGGACACACAAAAGTTCTCTGAACTTTCGACCATCAAGAACGCGGCGACGTACAACACTACGACGAGCCGAGAAAATGAAGTTCAATGCTTCCGAGCATGCAACGAATTGTTTCCGATCATGCGTGATTTGTTTGCGCGTCCGAATTGCATACAGGAGGGGGGCAGTGTGACAGGAGGGAGGGCAGTGTGAAGGGAGGGGGGCAGTGTGACAGGAAGAGGGGCAGTGTGACAGGAGAGGGAGCAGTTTGACAGTTGCATACAGGAGGGGGGCAGTGTGAAGGGAGGGAGGGCAGTGTGAAGGGAGGGGGGCAGTGTGACAGGTGGGGGGGAAGTGTGATGGGAGGGGGCAGTGTGACAGGAAGAGGGGCAGTGTGACAGGAGAGGGAGCAGTGTGACAGGTTGGGGGCAATGTGACGTGAGTGGCAGTGTGACAGGAGGGGGCAGTGTAATGGGAGGGGGGCAGTGTGACAGGAGGGGAGCAGTGTGAAAGGAGGGGAGCATTGTGACAGGAGGGAGGGCAATGTGATGGGAGGGGGAGCAGTGTGACAGGTGGGAGGAAGTGTGACGGGAGGGGGGCAGTATGATGGGAGGGGGCAATGTGACAGGAGGAGGGGCAGTGTGACAGAAGAGGGACAGTGTGACAGGAAGGGGAATAGTGTGACAGGTTGGGGGCAATGTGACAGGAGGGGTAGCGTAACAGGAGGGGGGCCAGTGTTACAGAAGGGGCAGTGTAATGGGAGGGGGACAGTGTGATGGGAGGGGGGCAGTGTGACAGGAGGGGGCGCAGTGTGACAGGAAGGGGGCATTGTGACAGGAGGGAGGGCAGTGTGATGGGAGGGGGTAGTGTGACAGGTGGAGGGTAGTGTGAAAGGAGGAGGGTAGTGGGTCAGTGTGACAGGAGGGGGGCAGTGTGACAGGGGGCAGTGTGACAGGTGGGGGGCAGTGTGATGGGAGAGAGGAAGTGTGACAGGATGGCATTGTAATGGGAGGGGGCAGTGTGACAGGATGGGAGCAGTGGAAGGCAGTACGAGGGGGGAACTGTGACAGGTGGAGGTCAGTGTAGGGGGCAGTGTGACAGGAGGGAGGCAGTGTGACGGGGAGGGGGGTAGTGGAGGGCAGTAGGGAGGACAGTGTGACAGGAGGGGGGTAGTAGTGGGCAGTATACGGAGCAGTGTAACAGGAGGGAGACAGTGTGGCAGGTGGGGGACAGTGTGACGAGAGGGGGGAGGTGTAACAGGAGGGGGGGCAGTGTGACGAGAGGGGGGCAGTGTGACGGGTAGGGGAAAGCGTGACTGGTGGGGGGCAGTGTGACAGGCATACCTCACAACTTTTTGAGATGGGAATGAGGGACACCTATCAGCAAAAGTATGCAGGCATAGGACACACACCCCCTGCCACGCCCCTTAAAGGAGAATTGTACAAAAAACAAGATTGGTTAAGCCCAAAGTGCTTTTTTACCACTACTATTCCTTTATATTGGCTTTTGGAATTTACAAATGCAGCAATTTAGAAATCAGATGAAAGGTTTAGTGCTGGAAAACACTTTTTGATAGATAAAAAGTGCATTTTAAAAACATCTATATAAATCAGACCAAAATGAGGGACAAATGAGGAGGAAAGAGGGACATTGCTCCAAATCAGGGACAGTCCCAAAAAATCGGGGACAGTTGGAAGCTATGATCATTTGCAGAGCACACAGTGTGCAGCACCTTCAGCCCTTGCAAAGCACACAGTGTGTAGCATGATTCAAGCAATCTAAAGCCAAAGAATCCTATTTCAACTATCATGCTTGCAAAGAGAGAACAGAGAAAACTACCCCTCTGGTGGTGAGCACAGGCGAACCCTTTGTATTATTGACCATGGACTTTCTGACAGTGGCTGACACCTCTTCAGGGTATCACTACGCTTTGGTGTTTGTGTACCACTTCTCTAAGTTCGCCATCGTGGTGCCAACTAAAGATCAGACTGCCGCCACCATGGCTAAACTGTTCTGGACCCATGTAGTCCAGCTCTACGGGTGCCCCAAACGGAGTCTGTCCGACCAAGGGGCGAACTTTGAGTCTAGGGTGTTTTCTGAACTGTGCCGTCTTAGTGGTATTCAGAAGTCTCACACTACTCCTTACCACCCCCAGGGAAATGGAGCCTGTGAACGCTTTAATCGCACATTGTTGGGATTGATTCGCACATTTAAGCAAGAGCATTGAGAACGTTGGCCACAGTATGTAGGAAATGTTGTTTGGGCTTACAATCAGACTGTGCATCGAGCCATTGGTTATACTCCCCATTTTCTGATGTTTGGGCATTGTGGACATTTACCGGTGGATTTACTCTTGGAAACTTCAGAGCCTATTACGTCAAGGACCCCAGAGGAATGGGTCCAAGATCACTGGCACTGCCTGGATCAAGCCAAACAGATAGTACTGGGAAAGCACCAGGATTTAGCTGAGGAAAGTACTGTTCAATTGTTGCCACTTACACCGGGAGACAGAGTCTTAGTGATGAATCCTAAACACCTGAGGGGCAGCAAGCTGGAGCCCAAGTAGGAGCCCTGTCCATATCGAGTCAAGCAACAACCTTTCCCTGGGCGGCCTGTGTATGATCTGGTTTCAAAGAAGCTGGATGGACCTCACAAGAGACTGCATCGTAATCTCCGTCGTCCCTGTGTGTTCAGTGATAATTCACGAACGGATAATCCTATTCCTGTCTTACCCCCATCTGCTAGATGGGACAACAGCCAGGATGTCCTCAACAGTGACTGTGCAACCTGGTACCTGCCCCCTCTGCCGGCGGTAGAGACCTTATCCCTAGCTGGGGGGAGATACAGAGAACCAGGCTGCTGCTACTGAATGGGACTTATCCGTGAAGGAGCCACTTTGGAGGAGGATGAGCCTCTTGTGGGAGACATAGCACCTACCGATCCTGTTGCCTCAGAGGGAGATAGACATTTGGAAGACCCAGAGCCTCGCTTGCCAAGCGTATTACCAGGGGACTGAAACCTGTCAAGTATTCTGACTATGTTACTTGAACTGTTATGTTTTGCTTGTTTTCTTGTTTGCTATATTATTGCACTGTGTTAATTACCTCTCCCTAGGTGCATGCAAGGGATTACAATTCTTAAGGGGGGGGGTGTAGGCAGCTGTGGTGCAGGGCAGCCTAGTTGGCTGCAAGAGGTAATGGGTTAGCAAGTGTATATTCTCATTTTCAATGCCTATTTGATATGTTTATGCGTACATATGCTCAGAGCTCTTTGGTATCTATATTGTTTCCAGCACCATTTTGGAGAAGCCTGGTGTCCTGATAGGACAAGCAAATCTCGGGAGATTTGGTCGGTCATTTTTGGGTGGATACTTTTGTAGCAATAACTCTCGGTGGAGCTGCTGGTTTAAGTGGGCTTGTTACCTTCACTCTCGACACCTCTTTTCACCGGCACCGGGTCTAGGGTTCCGTTGAGTTTACCTCTGGACGATATAAGCACCAAACACTTGAGTAGGTTTTCTAATGCTTTAATAAAATGAACAAGGGAAGTAGCAGGAAAGAGGTAGTAGGAAAGCTGCAGGGACGCTCAAATACCTTTCTGTTGTATTTTTTCAGAACATTCTTTATAATTGAACACTTGTAATTGAATAGTCCCCCTTTCATAGGATTCAATCTTTGCCCGCCTGGATAGACATCTCTCACTTGCCTAGCAGCCAGCACGTAACACGAACAAAAGTCTCTGCCACAGACTTATCTGAAATAAAACCCGTACGATCCTCTGCCATAGTATGTATTGGTTTGTGATGAATGTCAGATACAGTACTTGAACCTTTAAGCCAACCCGGCGGTACTATACTGTAAGATTACTTCGGAATGCGTCCTCCAACTGAGTCACCAGGCCCCTCTCCAGACCAGCACTCTGCATGATCCTTCCATGACGGGTCCTCCCCTGGGATCTTCTCGGTTGTCCAGCTTCTTCACTCAGGATAGACAGCTCAGGACCGTTCCTCCGCTGCTGTGGTAGGCCCCAGACAGGCTTCTGGGCCCACCCACACGCCGCAGCGACGCGGGCCTCCGGAACAGAGGACCACGAGGTGGTATTCCTAGTGCATACCTGTCGGCCAGGAGGGCCAGCAGGTGGCTGAAAAGAAACCCTTCTACATGGCGTCTCTCCCATAAATACCCTCTCCCAGAATGCAACTCGGAGGACCACCTCCACTACTTGGGCTCCACTCACTATCTATTTTAGCTGAAAAGCCTAACAGCTTGATAGGGGATCAGATAGTTCCTGAAAAGGAAAACATATTAAACATACATGCGACCTATACTGTTTCAGGAGCAAAGTCTCATTTGAAAAAAATTAAACTCTCTTCCCATTATCTATATCAGATTAATCTTTAGGAGTCCATCCCTATATATACACAATTTTTTCTTAAATGAAGAAAATCCAGCTAGCAAAAAGAAGTCCTTGGATTTAAAACACTGAGATGAGTATTCAGATCTTGACCACGAAGATCTCTATGCACTGACACTAACTAACTAACTCAAAGTTCTTTTGTCCATAATTACCAATAAAACCGGGGATCTGGCAATGTCAGTGTCTTTCCCAGTTTATCCACTGTAGTGATGAAATACACAACGTCATCTCTTCCGGGTCTGCAAATGACCACTTTGTCAGCATAAATGTGCCGACCATAATTCCAGTGCATAAAACATCCACTGTAACGTTCATCCATAGCAACAGAACAACCAGTTTTCCGGAAAGGCTTAGGCACAGACAAATAGTCCCAAACAGCTTCACTGTACCAAAGCTTCCGGTTAGCTTCAATCACTTGCATTATGTCCTGAGGGTCATATGGGAACTCCAAACCATACTCCGTAGCGACACCCTTGTTCAACATTCTCTGCAAACGTGCAAGTTTTGGTAAGGATCTATTTTTTCCCATACCAGGAGGCACACACAAATCCAATGACTTGCTCACCATAGACCCAGCCGGTGCACCATAGACCCAGCCGGTGTCTGAAGTGAACTAGTAACTTTTGACAACGTCTCATTTACAGTGCTGTGTGGCTCCACGCAGGGTGACGTCTTCCCAGAACTCAGGGCTGTCCATTCAGGGAAAGTCATGGCAGAGGCAACATCCTCGCCTTGGGCCCATAACAGCTCTTGTGACATAGTCTCAAATAGGTCATCATCACTGGAAAGATCCGGCATGGATTCTATCTCCGAATCTCCCAGTTCTTCTGCTGGCAGATATCTATTTACAGTCCCAGATACATTCCCCAACAATTGCTCACCCGTTCCTGACGTGGACTTTGTTGGGTCCGGTTCGGGTAGTCTCTGGGGTAGGCCTCGACCACGGCCGCGGGAAGCCTTCACATATCCCACCTTCTTCTGGACAGGTACAACAGGGATAGGTGTAGTGGACGCGGAAATCAAAGTAATGTCCGCTGATAAATCGGTAACAGCAGTGTCTCTCTCCGGAACACTCTCGGTAGCAACAGGCAAAGTCACGGCCTACCATTCTCTTCCAGCAGAA
The DNA here is from genome assembly GCA_037953035.1 of Aquarana catesbeiana. NCBI lineage: Eukaryota > Metazoa > Chordata > Amphibia > Anura > Ranidae > Aquarana > Aquarana catesbeiana. The sequence continues at coordinate 861,462 of JBBHAA010000618.1, forward strand.
ATAGCAGCTTCTACTGTGGCGACACCTGTAGCCCAGTCCATACGATAAGCACGGGGCGACATGGTAGGTTGCTCCACCACAAACAAATATTCTCCACTTTGCGGGCAGCGACCAAATGGACAGAGATGTACGGCCAGTCCCTCACATTTGTGGCAAATCACGCCCAGCCCTTTGATATCTCCAACAGTGTAGAGAACAAACCTCCCCTGCGGCTTCAGATGAATACCGGTATCTGTAAGCAGGGTTCCGGTCAACATAGCACTCGACGCGGTGCTCGCTGGGAACATTCTTGGTCCCATAATTGACTGCATCGCCGAAAAAGACATGGCCACACTCTGATCTTCTCAGCACGATCACGAGGCCTCTCTTCTTCTCTGGCGCCAAACACATACACGTGTCCCACGCGGTATCAAGTAGGGTAGACTCCTCCCACTTGTTCTGATCACGTAGCTCCCGGGCATTTACTGGCGCCCGCCGCCTACACACTCAGAAATAAAGTCCTGCAACTTTTAACCTCTTCTTCTCCTGAGAAAATGACAAAGTCCAGCTCTCACCGTAAACTCCTGGTGAAACACCTCTCCAGGTTGCGAGAATTTGATGGCTAACAAATCCCGGACGAGCCCCCACATGTAGCAATAACTCTCGGTGGAGCTGCTGGTTTAAGCGGGCTTGTTACCTTCACTCTCGACACCTCTGTGTCACCGGCACCGGGTCTAGGGTTCCGTTGAGTTTACCTCTGGACGATATATGAGCACCAAACACTTGAGTAGGTTTTCCAATGCTTTAATAAAACGAGCAAGGGAAGTAGCAGGAAAGAGGTAGTAGGAAAGCTGCAGGGAAGCTCAAATACCTTTCTGTTGTATTTCTTCAGAACATTCTTTATAATTGAACACTTGTAATTGAATAGTCCCCCTTTCGTAGGATTCAATCTTTGCCCGCCTGGATAGACAACTCTCACTTGCCTAGCAGCCAGCACGTAGCATGAACAAAAGTCTCTGCCACAGACTTATCTGGAATAAAACCCGTACGATCCTCTGCCACAGGATGTATTGGTTTGTGATGAATGTCAGATACAGTACTTGAACCTTTAAGCCAACCCGGCAGTACTATACTGTAAGATTACTTTGGAATGCGTCCTCCAACCGAGTCACCAGGCCCCTCTCCAGACCAGCACTCTGCATGATCCTTCCATGACGGGTCCTCCCCTGGGATCTTCTCGGTTGTCCAGCTTCTTCACTCAGGATAGACAGCTCAGGACCGTTCCTCCGCTGCTGTGGTAGGCCCCAGACAGGCTTCTGGGCCCACCCACACGCCGCAGTGACGCGGGCCTCAGGAACGGAGGACCACGAGGTGGTATTCCTAGTGCATACCTGTTGGCCAGAAGGGCCAGCAGGTGGCTGAAAAGAAACCCTTCTACATGGCGTCTCTCCCATAAATACCCTCTCCCAGAATGCAACTCGGAGGACCACCTCCAGTTATCCCCGGGACAGAGGAGCACTAATTCACTTCAACACGTTGCTTTTCCAACACCTGCCAATGGTGACAACGACACCCACCGGCACAATGTGGAACTGCATGCAACGGCAGCCAAGCTGGAAAAGAGGCAAATCTAACTTCCTATAATAAACGACCCACTAAATTTACCTATCAGCGGTAGATAAAAATCTACCAGCGCTACACTTTATATAAGAAAGCCCAGCCACATTTTAGTTCAGAGCATGTGTGTATGTATAGACAGGGACAGAGACCCCTGCTTGTAAGGGAGAGTTAGGAGAAGATAGGGAGAGTGTTCCGGCCTGTGGTGGATAGCTCAGGGTTCCTACGGAGTCTTGTATCAGCAATCCTGGTCGGATGAAAGACTCCTCATTGCGGATAATAAATCCGGTGTCCTCGCTGTGAGGGAGGGACAAGCGGATCAGATGCCTATATCCATCTGCTGAAGGAATACCGCTGTTACCGGGTAACATGTGTGAATATCAGCCACTACAGATACGCATTGTGTGCTTGGGTTTATACTGTGTCAGTCAGTGGAAAGTGCTTATAGTGCTGACGAATACAACTACTGCTTACATCAGAAGTGACTGTGCTGTGTATCTGTGCCTCCATGCTTGGAGTGAAACAACTTGCATTACTGCTGTAAATACTTTTCCTACTACCGTCTCTCCGGTAATAAACGTTGCCTGGTTTATAAAGTCAGTATGTGTGATTCCCTCTGTAAGCCGCTACTCCTTACACCCGCTTATACGCAGAGGTGATCAAATACCACCGAAAGAAAGCTCTATTTGTGGGGGAAAAAAATTATAAAAATCTCATTTGGGCACAGTGTTACATGACCGCGCAATTGTCATGCAAAGTGTTACAGCCCTGAAAACTGAAAATTGGCCTGGGCAGGAAGGGGGTGAAAATGCCCAGCATTGAAGTGGTTAAGAGCATCTATTGGCGTGGTGAAAAAAAGCCGAGCTGGCCTAAGCCTGTTGTTGTGCCATACTCACACAGGTACTCATTGACGACCCTGTGCTGCATGTGCAGCCGCTGCAGTATTGCCAAAGTCGAGTTCCACCTGGTGGGCATGTCACAAATCAGGCGGTTTAAAGTGGAGTTCCACACAAAAATGGAACTTCCGCTTTTCGGAATCCCCCCCCCCCTCCGGTGTCACATTTGGCACCTTTCAGGGGGGAGCAGATACCTGTCTAATACAGGTATTTTGCTCCCACCCGCGGATATCTACGCCACTTCCCGCCCCCCCCCCGTTGTCTTCTGGGAGACACACAGGTCCCAGGAGACAGCAGGGACCAGTGGGTACGCACAGCGCAGTAAGGAACCAGGAAGTGAAGCCGCAAGGCTTCACTTCCTGATTCCCTTACTGAAGATGGTGGCGGCGGGAGCCGAGGGACAGATCGGCTTCAGGTGCCGACATTGCGGGCGCCCTGGACAGGTAAGTGTCCACATGTGTCAACTTTCCCCTGTCTAAGGGCAGACAGGAGGTTTGTGCCATTATCACACACCACCATTCCTGGCTCCAGCTGGCATGGTGTGAACCATGCCAGCTGGAGCCCTGTCCCTGTCCCTGCAGAGCTGCAAGATACTCTGCTCCGGTGTGATTCCTGTCCCCTAGACACACCAGCTGAAGCACTGCATGGCAACTTTTAGCTTGACTCATTGTATAGCCCTTTGAACGCTTAGGGCAGTGATGGCGAACATATGGCATGCGTGCCAAAGCTGGCACGTCGAGCCTTCTCTGTGGGCAGGCAGCACGCAGCCAGGATAGGGGAGGGAATCCCCCAGCAAGGCAGTCACTTGCACTGGCGGTGCAGGCACGGAGGAGGCGGCTCCCTACCTATCATGAGTGCGATCGTGCAGTGGGGCGGCAGATGTGAATACAGCCCTCCCTGCATGCACTGAGGGCAGCCCAGTGGAATGGACATGGAGTGTCTGCTGTAAGGAGCGCAATGCCTCTGGATACCGAGAAAGAGAAGAATGACTCCTCCCTTCCTGGTCTTGGAGAGCAGCTTCCTGTGCAGGGGCTCGGGCGCTGAAGCATGGCAATTTTGAGGACTTTGGCTGTACATACACAGGTAGGACAGTGCTATGGGGGAAGGGGGGTGCAGAGGACACTGCTATGTATGTGGGGGGGATGTGAAGGGGCCTTCACATCACCCCCCTGATCCCTGTATTCTGAGCACATGCATCCATCTCTGATCCCTGTTTTCTTAGCACATGCATCCATCTCTGATCCCTGTATTCTGAACAGATCCATCTCTGATCCCTGTATTCTGAATACATCCATCTCTGATCCCTGTGTTCTGAACACATCCATCTCTGATCCCTGTATTCTGAACACATCCATCTCTGATCCCTGTATTCTGAACACATCCATCTCTGATCCCTGTATTCTGAGCACATGCATCCATCTCTGATCCCTGTATTCTGAGCACATGCATCCATCTCTGATCCCTGTATTCTGAACACATCCATCTCTGATCCCTGTATTCTGAGCACATGCATCCATCTCTGATCCCTGTATTCTGAGCACATGCATCCATCTCTGATCCCTGTATTCTGAACACATCCATCTCTGATTCATGTATTCTGAACACATCCATCTCTGATCCCTGTATTCTGAGCACATCCATCTCTAAACCCTGTATTCTGAGCACATCCATCTCTGATCCCTGTATTCTGAGCACATGCATCCATCTCTGATCCCTGTATTCTGAGCACATGCACCCATCTCTGATCCCTGTATTCTGAGCACATGCATCCATCTCTGATCCCTGTTTTCTGAGCACATGCATCCATCTCTGATCCCTGTTTTCTAAACACATCCATCAATCTCTGATCCCTGTTTTCTAAACACATCCATCAATCTCTAAACCCTGTATTCTGAGCACATGCATCCATCTCTGATTCCAGTATTCTGAGTGTAACGCATCCCTCATCCCTGTATTCTGAGAGCACATTCAGAGGGATGATGAGTCCCATCCTCAGTACAGAGCCGCTGGTAGGTTTAATTCCATGTTGGCACTTTGAAATAAATAAGTTGGTTTTGTGTCGCTGTTTGGGCACTCGGGCTCAAAAAGGTTCGCCATCACTGGCTTAGGGGGTACTTGAGGTTCATAGGACAATTCAGCAGAGGAGGGAATGGAGGAGGAGGAGGAGGAAGAGGGGGTAGGTATGACAAATCTCGCATCATCACCAGCTGTATGGAGACGTAAGGGGAACAACAAGCTGAAGCACTGAGCCTTGTCCTGCATCCTTCTGAATTATTCCTTATATTCACAGTGTGCTATGAATGAAATATATCTTCCCTGCCCATGCTTGCTGGACCAGGTGTCAGCAGTAATGTGGACTTTGTGGCTGTTTGCCTTGCCCAACGATGCCACAACATTGCCTTCAATGTGATGGTAGAGAGCTGGAATGGCCTTACGTGAAAAGAAAAAGCGACTGGGAACCTGCCATTGTGGTACAGCACATTCTGCAAATTCACAGAATGGGGCAGAATCCACCAGGCGGAACGGCAGAAGTTGTAGAGCCAGCAGTTTTGACAAGCTTGCATTTAGACATTTAGACGCTGGGCATGTACTGTCAAACAATCTTTCCGCACCTGTTTGACAGGTGCATATCATTGCAATTTTTGACAGCAAGGCCAATTCTTGCTTTCATCAAGAGTACTTCTATAGGGTTACTGTGTGAAGGCGCCACCGACACCCCAAAAATGATTTTTCCGCACCCGTTACAGAAGTAGAAATCCAAAGTCTGTGGTAGAGACATCAGAATTTATCCAAAAAATCTCTAATCTTGTTTCCGTGCACTACATTGTGGCCTCATCATACAGACTGGCTCCGCAAGCCGTTGCTTACAACATAAAGAAAGCTTGGAGGGAAAATGTCATTTTTTGGGCTTTATAAATGCAATTATTGCTGCAGCAGCTTCTATACACAGTACAGATGTGCCACTTTACAGGTAGACTAAGGGATCCCCTCAGGCACTATATTAAAAGTAATTTTTCATTTTTATACTTTCACTTTAACCGCTTGCGACCGGCTCATGCCGATATACGTCGGTAGAAGGGCACGTACAGGTAGATTAACTTACCTGTACGTTGCCCTTTAAGAAGCGGTTTGCAGACGCGCACGCCCGCCGCGACCTCCGTGAGTGGGGTCCCGCAAACTCGATGTCCGCAGGGATACCAGCGATCGTCTCATGGAGAGGAAGAATGGGGAAATGCTTATGTATGCAAGCATTTCCCCATTCTGCCTAGTGACACTAACACTGATCACCGCTCCCTGGAATCAGGAGCGGTGATCAGTGTCGTGTCACACATAGCCCCTCCCCCCACAGTTAGAATCACTCCCTGGGACACACTTAACCCCTACAGCGCCACCTATTGGTTAACCCATTCACTTCCAGTCACATTTACACAGTAATCAATGCATTTTTAATTGCACTGATCGTTGTATAAATGTGAATGGTCCCAAAATCGTGCCAAAAGTGTCCGATGTGTCCGCCATAATGTCGCAGTCATGATAAAAATCGCTGATCGCTGCCATTACTAGTAAAAAAAAATTATCAATAAAAATTCCATAAACTATCCCCTATTTTGTAGACGCTATAACTATTGCGCACACCAATCAATAAACGCTTATTGCGATTTTTTTTTTTTTTTTTACCAAAAATATGTAAAAGAATATGTATCAGCCTAAACTGAAGAAAAAAAAGTTTTATATTTTTTGGGGATATTTATTATAGCAAAAAGTAAAAAATAATGCGTCTTTTTCAAAATTGTCACTATTTTTTTGTTTATAGCGCAAAAAATAAAAACTACAGAGGTGATCAAATACCACCAAAAGAAAGCTCTATTTGTGGGGAAAAAAGGACTTCAATTTTGTTTGGGAGCCACGTCGCACGACCGCGCAATTGTTAGTTAAACCGACGCAGTGCCGAATCGCAAAAAGTGCTCTGGTCTTTGGGCAGCCAAATGGTCCGGGGCTGAAGTGGTTAAGCATCAATAAATTACTGCTTATTTAAAAATGACGTTTTTTACAAACTTTTTTTTCATTGATACATGTTCCCCAGGGCAGTACCCAGTCCCCCATAACCATTGTATCCCCAATTACTTGCATATAACCCTTCAAAATGGGCACGTTGATTTTACACATCCGTGTCCCATAGACTTTAATGGGGATCGTTTTTCGGTCTCGAACTTTCCCTTCCTTCAATGTTAATGTCAATTATCATTGTTCTCTGAGTTATTGTACATCACTCTATTTCTTTCCTCAATAAAGTAATATTGAAAAAAAAATAGATCTAAACCAGGTAAATTGAGTCATTTGGAGCAGCTAACATGCCTTGCATGTAGTTCAGGGGTGGGCAATTAATTTTCCCAGGAAAACTTGGAATGTTGTGAAAGGCTGAACTTACAGTGCCTTGAAAAAGTATTCATACCCCATTGAAATTTTCCACATTTTGTCATGTTACAACCAAAAATGTAAATGTATTTTATTGGGATTTTATGTGATAGACCAACACAAAGTGGCACATAATTGTGAAGTGGAAGGAAAATGATAAATGGTTTTCATAATTTTTTACATATAAATATGTGAAAAGTGTGGGGGGCATTTGTATGGCGCCCCCCTGAGTCAATACTTTGTAGAACCACCTTTCACTGCAATTACAGCTACTAAGCCTTTTTGGGGATGTCTCTACCAGCTTTGTACATCTAGAGAGTGACATTTTTTGGCCCATTCTTCTATGCAAAATAGCTCAAGCTCCATCAGACGGTTTTCAAAATGTTTTACAAATAAATATCTGAAAAGTGTGGAGTGCATTTGTATTCAGTCCCCTTTACTCTGATACCCCTAACTATAATCTAGTGTAACAAATTTCCTTCAGAAGTCAGTTAATTAGTAAATAGAGTTCATCTGTGTGTAATTTAATCTTAATATAAATACAGCTGTTCTGTGAAGCCCTCAGAGGTTTGTTAGAGAACCTTAGTGAACAAACAGCATCATGAAGGCCAAGGAACACACCAGACTGTCAGGGATAAAGTTGTGGAGAAGTATAAGGCAGGGTTAGGTTATAAAAAAATATCCCAAGCTTTGAACATCTCACGGAGCACTGTTCAATCCATCATCCGAAAATGGAAAGAGTATGGTACAACTGCAAACCTACCAAGGCATGGCCGTCCACCTAAACTGACCGGCCGGGCAAGGAGAGCATTCATCAGAGAAGCAGCCAAGAGACCCATGGTAACTCTGGAGGAGCTGCAGAGATCCACAGCTCAGGTGGGAGAATCTGTCCACAGGACATCTATTAGTCATTCACTCCACAAATCTGCCCTTTATGGAAGAGTGACAAGAAGAAAGACATTGTTGAAAGAAAGTCATAAGAAGTCCCGTTTGCAGTTTGTGAGAAGCCATGTGGAGGACACAGCAAACATCTGGAAGAAGGTGCTCTGGTCAGATGAGACCAAAATTGAACTTTCAGGCCTAAAAGCAAAACGCTATGTGTGGCGAAAACTAACACTGCACATCACCCTGAACACATCATCCCCACTGTGAAACATGGTGGTGGCAGCATCGTGTTGTGGGGATGCTTTTCTTTAACAGGGACAGGGAAGCTGGTCAGAGTTGATGCGAAGATGAATGGAGCCAAACACAGGGCAATCTTAGAAGAAAACTTGATAAGCCTCACGATCAGATTTTCCAACGGGAATTGTGTGATGACAGGCTGTTGGCGGAAAATCCGACCGTTTGTACGCTCCATCGGACAATTGTTGTCGGATTTTCTTTGGACAAATGTTGGATAGCAGGCTTTAAAATTTTCCACGGACAAATGTCTGTTGTCGGATTTTCCGATCGTGTGTACACAAGTCTGTCAGACAAAAGTACAAACACGCATGCTCGGAAGCAAGGACGAGCCAGAAGCGGTTGGTCTTGTAAACTAGCGTTCGTAATGGAGAATTAATACGGCAACGTATGAAATCTTGAAATGCAGCGCACAATTCTCTTCTTCTTTAATGGGATAATAATGAAGCTGCTTTGCTGGTGATACTGATGGAGTTATTGCAAACAAATTTTTTCTAGTGATATCAAGAATAATATTATGCTTGTTTTTTTTTTTTTTTGGTGCAAGTTGCCACAACACCATTATCCGGTAGTTTTTAAGGTCAAAGATACAACTATGTTGGTGTCCCTTGTTAATTTTACATTGTATTTTTTTAAAAGTAACTGCCAAACTGTCATTTGAAATAAAACACATAGCCAAGTATTATTCTACACAATTTTTTTATTGTGCATTAAAAAAAGAAAACAATTAAAAATAGACATGCTATCTGCCAATAGAACTTAACCAAAAAGTGCATTCTATGCATCCAAAAATATAGAAAATATAACAAATCAAATCATTATTATTCAACCGAAAAATAAAATAAAAGCCTCATGCATGTGTCCTGCTTCTTAATATAGGGGGTCAACAATGCCAAGAATTGGTGAAAGCAGGGGTCCGTCATCCGGAGATAATTCTGAAAATCATCCGGATTATTCTCCTGGAGCTCCCGCAGCAAAGGCATATGACATAATTGGTCACGATTTATAAAGCAACCAATTTTTGGTCCAAGAATTCCTCCTTCTCCTGTTCCTGGACTGGACTTGGGTCAAAGCAATAACTCGAAGGCAAATAATAAATAACACGTTATCTCCTCCGATTCCGCAACATGTCTGGTTGACGAACGGCCGTTCTAAAACGAACTGACGTGCAAACTGAAAAGTGCGAAATGAAAAGCGCAAATCAACACTCACCAAACTTCTACTAACACGAACTTAGCAGAAGGAACCCAAAGGGTGGCGCTTGACAATTGAACTTCCTCTTTTTGGTCTCGTAGTATGTCTAGTATGTCACTACGTTTGTGTGCCATTTGTATGCCAGACAAGTTTTGGGCCAACGCCCTTCGGACAAAAGTCCAAGGCTTTGTCGACGGAAAATCCGAACGTGTGTAAATAACTTGAGACTGGGGCGGAGGTTCACCTTCCAGCAGGACAATGACCCGAAACCAGTGGCGTAGCGTGGGGGGTGCGGGGGTGCCGTGGCCCCAGGCGCGACATTTAGGGGGGCGCAATTTTCTGCCAGTAGTGTCACTACTGGCTGCCTCCTCCTAATTTTAATTTCCTGTGTCCCCCACACTCCGGCCTCCATGTTCAGTGTTTGGCGCCTTGTGATTGGGCGTATGGGGGTCATGGGCGGCGTGGGGCTGGCCTATGCGCGATCAAGGTTGCTCCTGAAGTCCCGCCTCTGCACATGACCCCCCATACGCCCAATCACAGTGCACCGGAAAACACTGAACATGGCGGCCGGAGCGCGGGGGAGACAAGCACTAGAAAGTGTGAGCCACCGGGGCCGCTGTCTTCTCCTCTTCCTCCTATCCTCCGGACTGATGCAGGACAAGAAGGTGAGGAATGGATAAACATGGGGGGAGAAGAGAGAGGCACCATATATATAATGTCAGTATAGGAAGACTGTAGGTAGGACAGTATAGTGGTCAGTGTAGTGTAGTTCTCAGTGTAGTATAGTGGTCAGTATAGTGTAGTGGACAGTATAGTATAGTAGTCATTGTAGTGGACAGTGTAGTATAGTGGACAGTATATTGGTCAGTGTAGTATAGTGGACAGTATATTGGTCAGTGTAGTATAGTGGACAGTATAGTATAGTAGTCAGTGGAGTGGACAGTGTAGTATAGTGGACAGTATATTGGTCAGTGTAGTATAGTGGACAGTATATTGGTCAGTGTAGTATAGTGGACAGTATATTGGTCAGTGTAGTATAGTGGACAGTATATTGGTCAGTGTAGTATAGTAGACAGTATAGTAGTCAGTGTAGTGGACACTGTAGTATAGTGGACAGTATATTGGTCAGTGTAGTGTAGTGGACAGTATAGTATAGTAGTCAGTGTAGTGGACAGTGTAGTGTAGTGGTCAGTATAGTGTAGTGCACAGTATAGTGGTTAGTGTAGTATAGTGGACAGTATAGTATAGTAGTCAGTGTAGTGAACAGTGTAGTATAGTGGTCAGTGTAGTGTAGTGGACAGTATATTGGTCAGTGTAGTATAGTGGACAGTATAGTATAGTAGTCAGTGTAGTGGACAGTGTAGTATAGTGGTCAGTGTAGTGTAGTGGACAGTATATTGGTCAGTGTAGTATAGTGGACAGTATAGTATAGTAGTCAGTGTAGTGGACAGTATAGTGTAGTGGACAGTATAGTGGTCAGTGTAGTGTAGTATAGTGGACAGTGTAGTGTAGTGGACAGTATAGTGGACAGTATAGTATAGTGGACAGTGTAGTATAGTGGTTAGTGTAGTGAACAGTATATTGGACAGTGTAGTATAGTGGACAGTATAGTATAGTAGTCAGTGTAGTGGACATTGTAGTATAGTGAACAGTATAGTATAGTGGTCAGTATAGCGTAGTGGACAGTATAGTATAGTGGTCAGTGTAGTGTAGTTCTCAGTGTAGTGGACAGTATAGTGTAGTGGACAGTATAGTGGTCAGTGTAGTGTAGTTGTCAGTGTAGTGGACAGTGTAGTGGTCAGTATAGTGGACAGTATAGTATAGTAGTCAGTGTAGTGGACAGTGTAGTGTAGTGGTCAGTGTAGTGGTCAGTGTAGTATAGTGGACAGTATAGTATAGTAGTCAGTGTAGTGAACAGTGTAGTATAGTGGTCAGTGTAGTGTAGTGGACAGTATATTGGTCAGTGTAGTATAGTGGACAGTATAGTAGTCAGTGTAGTGGACAGTGTAGTATAGTGGTCAGTGTAGTGTAGTGGACAGTATATTGGTCAGTGTAGTATAGTGGACAGTATAGTATAGTAGTCAGTGTAGTGGACAGTATAGTGTAGTAGACAGTATAGTGGTCAGTGTAGTGTAGTATAGTGGACAGTGTAGTGTAGTGGACAGTATAGTGGACAGTATAGTATAGTGGACAGTGTAGTATAGTGGTTAGTGTAGTGGACAGTATATTGGTCAGTGTAGTATAGTGGACAGTATGGTATAGTAGTCAGTGTAGTGGACAGTGTAGTATAGTGGACAGTATAGTATAGTGGTCAGTATTGCGTAGTGGACAGTATAGTATAGTGGTCAGTATAGCGTAGTGGACAGTATAGTATAGTGGTCAGTGTAGTGTAGTTCTTAGTGTAGTGGACAGTATAGTGTAGTGGACAGTATAGTGGTCAGTGTAGTGTAGTGGCCAGTGTAGTGGACAGTGTAGTGGTCAGTATAGTGGACAGTGTAGTGTAGTGGACAGTATAGTGTAGTGGTCAGTATAGTGGTCAGTGTAGTGTAGTTCTCAGTGTAGTGGACAGTATAGTGTAGTGGACAGTATAGTGGTCAGTGTAGTGTAGTGGTCAGTGTAGTGGACAGTGTAGTGTAGTGGACAGTATAGTGTAGTGGTCAGTATAGTGGTCAGTGTAGTGTAGTGGACAGTGTAATGGTCACTGTAGTGTAGTTCTCAGTGTAGTATTGTGGTCAGTATAGTGTAGTGTAGTAGTCAGTATAGTGGACAGTATAGTGTAGTGGACAGTATAGTGGTCAGTGTAGTATAGTGGCTTGTATAGTGTAGTGGTCAGTGTAGTGGTGTGGACAGTATAGTGGACAGTGTAGTGGACAGTATAGTGGACAGTATAGTGGTCAGTGTAGTTCTTAGTGTAGTGGACAGTATAGTATAGTGGTCAGTATAGTGTAGTTTAGTATGGAGGTCAGTGTAGTGTGTAATGGTCAGTAAAGGAATCAGGTTGGTCAGTGTTGAAATTAAGTAGGTTAGTGTAGTGGTCAGTAAAGGAATCAGGTAGACCAGTACTATTGTATCTGAAGGGACTCGGGGAGTGCTAAAAGTCCACAGGTTAGGGGGTGCAAATTACTTGCCTTGCCCCGGGTGCTGACAACCCACGCTATGCCACTGCCCGAAACATACTGGTAGAGACATCCCTAAAAAGACTTGCAGCTGTAATTTCAGTGAAAGGGGGTCCTACAAAGTATTGACTCCGGGGGGCGCCATACAAATGTACCCCACACTTTTCACATATTTATTTGTAAAAATGTTGAAAACCATTTATCATTTTTCTTCCACTTCACAATTATGGGCCACTTTGTGTTGGTCTATCACATAAAATCCCAATAAAATACATTTACGTTTTTGGTTGTAAAAAAAAATTCAAGGGGTATGAATACACATAGGGTAAATAATATAACAATATACTGTAAGTGTATTATACTATCCCTTTATTAAAATGTATGAAGCCTTAGTTACCAGTTTAATCATCTCCTTCCTCTTTTTGAAACTTGAGGTCTCACTTTGGTTACCGGAAGGCTTTCAGTGGACATGTGCTTGTGTACGGGCAGTAAAGCTGCAGAACTTCATAAGACGATATTCTGAAAAGCGAAGAACAAGGACAAAATAGAGATGATGATTTTACCCGTCATTATAATCCTTTGCCTTCACAAAGGTGAGTCCCGCTACATGGCAGCAATTGCTTTTTAAGCCCTTGAACTCTGGAAGATTTAGGCTCGATTCACACTAATGCGTTTTTTGATGCATTTTGCAGAAATGCAGGGAAATTTTTTAACATGAGTTCCTATGAAACATGTTCACATGAATGCATTTTTGTGCCTCTGCGTTTTTGGAAAGGGTCGGGGACTTTTTTTTCCCCCGCAAAATGCAGCATATTGCATGTATTAGACTTTAATGGATCTGCATCAAAATGCAAGTACCACGTTTTTACCGCGATTTAGAATCAATTTTGCCACGTTTTGCATTTTGCAATTTGTGGGGGGTTAGCTGTTACTTCAAGTAGCAGGGACTTCAAAGTAGTCCCTGCACTACTTTGGTGTGATTTTGATGCGACTTGAGGACCATAGATCTCAACATTAGACAGGCATTGCTTCAAGTCGTGTCAAAATTGCTTCAAAGTCGTGCGGCAAAGCAGATGCAAAGCTGAAGACATTGCAGCAGGCCAGCTGGCAGATGCAGGATATCAGATGTGTGGTCAGGCCAGGGCCGCTGTTAGAAATCATGAGCCCCACAGTGGCGTCGCTAGGGGGTGGCTTTTGGGGCTATAGCCCCGAATCTGGGGCCCATAGCCCCGAGTCTCTGCAGGGGTCCCCAAGGGGAGGGGAGGCTCTCTGGGGACCCTGATGTAAGTGGGGGCTATCTGGGGACCCTGATGTAAGTGGGGGCTCTCTGGGGACCCTGATGTAAGTGGGGGGATCTTTGGGGACCCTGATGTAAGGGAGGGCTCTCTGGGGATATATACACACACACGTATATTACTGAGTGTATATATACATGTGTATGCCCGCCCAAGCGAATGACTTTCTTTACTACGCTGCTATGGGCTCTAGCCCCAAATCTTTTGTAGACCTAGCAACGCCCCTGGGGCCCCGTACAGCGTACCTGACAGGGCCCCTTGGCCCCGCCCACAACCCCACCCCTGGCTCCGCCCCTGACCCCATGCTGTCATGAAATCTGGGGGAATGGTGGCAGGAGCTGAAACGTGTAACATGTTCCAAAAGGTGAACCTTTAAAGCGGTGTTTCGCCCCCAAAAAATAAACATTTAGAGCCAGCAGCTACACCTACTGCAGCTGCTGGCTTTTAATAAATGGACACTTACCTGTCCTGGAGTCCAGCGATGTCGGCACCCGCAGCTGATGTTTCCATCAGCTGTTGGGTGCTCTGTGCCCATTCAGTTTGTGTCCTCCCCATACACCACAGACTTGTGTCCATTTACATCAGGCTACCTCTGATCTGTCACATTTAGGTCTGGAAAAATAGAAAAGGATGTTCTTTTCCTTTTTTTTTTTTTTTCTTTTGGCCTGAATGGACAAGTCAATTCATATCTGGACTCCAGTAGACCTACATGGAGCTTTCAATCAGGTCCACATAAGTGTCAGCTGGTGCTCAAAATTTTTTTGGGGGGGGCAAACAAACTGAAAAATTCTGAAAACAACACATCAATTGCTGCCACTGTGGCCATCATACGCAGCTACTGTACCCATCAATTGCTGCCACTGTGCCATTATATGCAGCTACTGTACCCATCAATTGCCGTCACTGTGCCCATCAAACACAGCTACTGTGCCATCAAATGCAGCCACTGTGCCCATGAATTGCCGCCACTGTGCCATCATATGCAGCTACCATACCCACTGGTCCACAGGAAAAACTGACAGACGGACCTGATTGCAAAGCTTGGGTGAAAAATTCTTAAAGTGGAGTGATTTGGGGGGTGGTAAAAAAATGCAGCTTGGCTGTGTGTTTTTACTGTCCCTTCCCCCCATCACGTGTGTAAAGTAGCATCTCGCTATGTTGCTCATGGTCATTATCATTATGATGAGCACAGCAGGTTCTCTATGGCTCTGTCAGTGTAACATGACTGTGTGGTGCTGACTTTCTTATGGCTGTGCTGTGTTATAGTCTGAAACACACAGTACAGCCATATATTAAGAAAGTTACACTGACAGAGCCATAGAGAACCTGTTGTGCTCTGATCATCATAATGTTAATGACCATGAGCACACAATGGGGAGTCTTGGGACTGAGCCTCAGCCTGTGTGATGTGTGGTGTGTGTAGGGAGATTGCTTGCCTGTGGACCAGCGTCGGGATTACTCTTTTTTTCAGTGTCTCCTTCAGGCTGCAGCATGGCACTTACCGAGGGAAGGGAGCTGCATTAAAATAGAATCCATCCGCCGAGGAAATCATACAATGATCACAAGGTACACAGATGCAGAGCAGGGATTGTATGCCTCCACCCAAAAATGGAGAAAAAGTCCCTCTTCTGCTTCCTCTACCTCCTGGGCCCCTCTATTAACCTGATGGGGCCCAGGAATGTACTATATACCTTGCCAATCAAGTAGGTGCAGGTTAATAAAGTTATTTAGCTAATTCGTTTTTTTAGCTAGAAATCTGCTCGGGCCCCCCCCTGCTGGCGGGGCCCGGTACAACAGGGCTGGCTGTACTGCCCTATCAGCGGCCCCAGGTCAGGCTGGCAGAAGTTGGCAAAAACTGGGCGGCAGACATACAGTGAGGGAAAAAAGTATTTGAACCCCTGCTGATTTTGTACGTTTGCCCGCTGACAAAGAAATGATCAGTCTATAATTTTAATGGTCGGTTTATTTTAACAGTGAGAGACAGAATAACAACAAAAATATCCATAAAAATGCATTTCTAAAAAGTTATAAATTGATTTGCATTTTATTGAGTGAAATAAGTATTTGACCCCTTCGCAAAACATGACTTAGTACTTAGTGGCGAAACCCTTGTTGGCAATCACAGAGATCAGACGTTTCTTGTAGTTGGCCACCAGGTTGGGTTTGCTCATCTCAGGAGGGATTTTGTCCCACTCCTCTTTGCAGATCCTCTCCAAGTCATTAAGGTTTTCGAGGCTGACATTTGGTAACTCGAACCTTCAGCTCCCTCCACATATTTTCTATTGGATTAAGGTCTGGAGACTGGCTAGGCCACTCCAGGACCTTAACCACCTCAATACCGGGCCAATTCTGACACTTTGCTCCTACATGTAAAAATCATAATTTTTTTGCTAGAAAATTACATAGAACCCCCAAACATTATATATGTTTTTTTTGCAAAGACCCTAGAGAATACAATGGCGGTTGTTGCAACTTTTTATCTCACACAGTATTTGCGCAGGAATTTTTCGAACGCGTTTTTTTGCGGAAAAAAACTGTTTTGTGTTTAAAAAAAAAAAACAAAACAGTAAAGTTAGCCCAATGTTTTTGCATTTTGTGAAAGATGAAGTTACGCCGAGTAAATAGATACCTAACATGTCATGCTTCAAAATTGCACACGCTCGTGGAATGGCGCCAATGTTCGGTACTTAAAAATCCCCATAGGCAACGCTTTAAATTTTTTTACTGGTTACATGTTTTGAGTTACAGAGGAGGTCTAGGGCCAAAATTATTGCTCTCGCTCCAACGTTCGCGGCGATACCTCACATGTATGGTTTGAACACCATTTTCATTTGTGGGCGGGACTTACGTATGCGTTCGCTTCTGCGTGCGAGCACACGGGGACAGCGGCGCTTTAAAAATTTTTTTATTTTTTTTTTATTGTTAATTATATTTTATTTTTTTTATTTTTACACTTTTTTGAAAAAAAAAAAAAATTGATCACTTTTATTCCTATTACAAGGAATGTAAACATCCCTTGTAATAGCAATATGACATGTCAGGTGCTCTTTGTCAGGTGCTCTTAATAGTGAGATATGGGGTCAATAAGACCCCATATCTCACCACTAGGCTGGGAAGCCTGAAATAAAAAATAAAAATAAAACAATCGCCGCTTCCAAGCCGAAGCGGCGCTGTTTTTTGAATGGAGAGGCCGGGCGTGACGTCATAACATCGCGCCCGGCCTCCGACGATCATAGAGACTCCGGGGACCATCTGATCCGCCGGAAATCTCTATGATCTACATCCGGCGCCAGCGGATCCACTCTCCACCTCACCGATCGTAACGGTGAGTCGGAGCAAGCACCGGAGGGCGGCGTGAGGGGGGGGCGTCCCCTCTCGCCTCCCATAGGAACGATCAAGCGGCAGAACGGCCGCTATGATCGTTCCTATGGTGTAGAGATTCGCCGGCTGAAACCGGCAATATCTGAATGATGTCTGTAACTACAGGCATCATTCAGATATACCCACCCAAAGCCCAGGACGTCATATGACGGTGGGCGGTGGGCTAGTGGTTAATGTGCTTCTTCATAAACCACTCCTTTGTTGCCTTGGCTGTCTTTTTTGGGTGATTGTCATGCTGGAATACCCACCCACAACCCATTTTCAATGCCCTGGCTGAGGGAAGGAGGTTCTCACCCAAGATTTGACAGTACATGGCCCTGTCCATTGCTCCTTTGATGCGGTGAAGTTGCCCTGTCCCCTTAGCAGAAAAACACCCCCAAAGCGTAATGTTTCTTCCTCCATGTTTGGTGGTGGGGATGGTTTGCTTGGGGTCATAGGCAGAATTCCTCCTCCTTCAAACACGGTGAGTTGAGTTAATACCAAAGAGCTCGATTTTGGTCTCATCTGACCACAACACTTTCACCCAGTTCTCCTCTGAATCATTCAGATGTTCATTAGCAAACTTCAGACGGGCCTTTACATGTACTTTCTTGAGCAGAGGGACCTTGTGAGTGCTGCAGGATTTCAGTCCTTCACGCCGTAGTGTGTTACCAATTGTTTTCTTGGTGACTATGGTCCCAGCTGTCTTGAGATCATTGACAAGATTCTCCCGTGTAGTTCTGGGCTGATTCCTCACCGTTCTCATGATCATTGAGATCTTGCATGGAGCCCCAGACCGAGGGAGATTGACAGTTATTTTGTGTTTCTTCCATTTGCGAATAATCGCACCAACTGTTGTCACCCTCTCACCAAGCTGCTTGGCGGTGGTCTTGTAACCCATTCCAGCCTCATGTAGGTCTACAATCTTGCCCCTGACATCATTGGACAGCACTTTGGTCTTGGCCATGGTGGAGAGATTGGAATCTGATTGATTGATTGCTTCTGTGGACAGGGGTCTACAGGACACAGGGACACAGGACACATGGACATGTACAGGACACAGGGACACATGCACATGCACAGGATACAGGTAGGCTGCACAGGACACAGGGAGGTATGCAGCTGCAGATGGGCATTGCTGACCCTCTTTTTTCCACTTGCAGTAGCTGCTGCATTTCTTACCCTCGTCTTTTACTCGGGTCAATAAGTTTTCCCAGTTTTTAGTGGTAAATTAGGGGCCTCGACTTATACTCGGGTCGACTTATACTCGAGTATATACGGTAATAATAAAAAAGCCATAAAACTATCCCCTTTTGTAGACGCTATAACTTTTGCGCAAACCCATCAATATACGCTTATTGCAATTTTTTTATTTTTTTTACCAAAAATATGTCGAAGAATACATATCGAGCTAAACTGAGGAAAAAAATTGTTTATTTTATATATTTTTGGGGGATATTATAGCAAAAAGTAAAAAGTATTGTGTTTTTTTTCAAAATTGTTGCTCTTTTTTTTGTTTATAACGCAAAAATTAAAAACCGCAGAGGCAATCAAATACCACCAATAGAAAGCTCTATTTGTGGGGAAAAAAAGGAAAAAAGGACGTCAATTTTGTTTGGGTGCAACTTCGCAACGTGATGCAGTGCCGAATCGCAAAAAGTGCTCTGGTCAGGAAGGGGGTAAAATCTTCCGGGGCTGAAGTGGTTAATCACCACTGGGGTTTTTATTTTTTTGCAAAACAAAGACCAAAAAATTTTCCATTTTTTTTCTTAGTTTCTGTTATTAAATATTGTAAATAAGTATTTTTTCTCCTTCACTGATGTGATCAGCTGTCATTGGCTAACAGCTGATCACGTGGTAAAGGACCATTGTGATTGGCCCTTTACCCCATTCTATGATTAGACGTGTCGGAAGGACTTGACGTTCACAGAGCGTGCCACCCGTGACCAGTGCGATCACAGGAGGACGTCTATTGACGCCCTCCCGGCACTGGAAGCTCATGCTGTAGCTGTCTTTTGGCTATAGCGGGGACGGAAAGTGGTCAATATTTTTACATATTTAACATATATTTTTCCTGCGTTTCACATTATTAAAAGTGCAAAATGTAATAAAAAATACATTTTCTTTTTAAAATTTGTAAATAACTTTTCAATGCTTTGTACCAATGCTGACAGCTGAAGTGTAAACAAAGCAGTTGCCGATATTGGTAATTGTTATCGGCGAGTACTAAAAAAAGTTATCAGTACTCGTAAAAAAAAATGGTATTGGCCCATCCCTAGTTATAACTCTTAAAGATTATATTGATCGTGCTAATGCTCTGTGAGCTGTAAGTATAATCATTTTTAGCCAGGGGAGCTCAAGACCTGAAAACCTTTACACAGGTTCCTCCAGGATAAAGGATAAGGTTTAGAAAGACTTGCTTTAGTCATTATATTGTAAGTTCCCATAACAGCTTTAGATGTTAACAACCACAAATTTTCTGCACTCACAGACAGACCAGGTGTGCAGCCTCCCCTGAATCGCACCTCCAATAAGGGTTGAGATAAGGTATTGAGATAAAAAAGGATAGGGGTGTGTGGACAGCGCTACCTGTACCGGGATGTTCTGTAAAGTATCTGTGCTGTACCTCTGCAAATAAACCTGATAAAACCTCTTACAAATTATCCATATAAATGTATGAAAAACTATATAAAACACGTACCACCATCATATAGAGTGGTGAAACCTTCTAGTACTAGTGAGAGAGATAGTGACCATCAGAGTTTCCCCTAATGTACCACAATATATAACATAATAGTGTATAAACACCCTGTAAGGTATCTAGTGAAGTGATAATATAATAAGTGTCCCGCAAGTAAAACAAGTATACTGTCAAAATAATCTGGAATCCATTGTGACCAGAAGTCCCATAAATACAAAATATAAAGATGGATAAAAAATGAATAAAAAAAAATGAAAAAAATGTGTGAAGCTCCAAATGACAAAGTGTAATTTTTAATCGTTTTTTTTTATATATTTTTGGGGGGATATTTATTATAGCAAAAAGTAAAAAATATTGCGTTTTTTTTCAAAATTGTCACTCTTTTTTTGTTTATAATGCAAAAAATAAAAACCGCAGAGGCGATCAAATACCACCAAAAGAAAGCTCTATTTGTGGGGAAAAAAAGGACATCAATTTTGTTTGGGTGCAATGTCGCAACAACCGCGCAATTGTTAGTTAAAGCGACTCAGTGCCGAATCGCAAAAAGTGCTCTGGTCAAGAAGGGGGTAAAATCTTCCGGGGCTGAAGTGGTTAATCACCACTGGGGTTTTTATTTTTTTGCTAAACAAAGAAAGACCAAAACATTTTCACATTTTTTCTTAGTTTCTGTTATTAAATGTTGTAAATAAGTATTTTTTCTCCTTCACTGATGGGCACTGATGAGGTGGCACTGATGGGCACTATAAGGAGGTAGTGATGAGGCTGCACTAATATGTGGCACTGTTAAGCAGTAATTATGGACACTGATAGACTGCACTGATATGTGGCACTGATAGGCTGCACTGATGGGCACTAATGAGGCTGCACTGATTTCAGGCACTGATAAGTGGCACTGATAGGCAGCAATGATGGGCACTAATAGGCGTCACTGGGCACGGATAGGCGGCAATGATGGTCATTGATAGATGGTAGTGATGGACACTGATAGGCGGCATTGATGGGCACTGATAGGCAGCACTGATAGGCAGCACTGGTAGGTAGCACTGATGGGCACTGATAGGTGGCACAGTTAAGCAGAACTGATAGGTATCACTGATGGGCACTAACAGGCGGCACTGATAGACAGAACTGATAGCCATCACTGATGGGCACTGACAGGCAGCACTTATGGGCTCTGATAGGCGGCACTGTTGGGGCTGCACTGATCATTAGGACAGTGATGATCAGTGCCCTGATTACCAGTGTAGATGTCCCCTGTGTGGATTGCTGCTTACCGGCTCTCCTCTCCTCACGAGGATGGGCAATGATCAGCAAATCCTGTTTACACTGTGATTGGATACAGCTGGTCACATGGTAAAAAGTAGCTCTGATTGCTGATCACACTACCCTGCCGATACATGCCGCAGGGGGCACACGGGAAGCAAGATCATGGGAGGACATCAATAGACACCCTCTGGGAAATGTGCAACAGCACTGCAGCCATCATTCGGCTATAGGGTGGTCGTGGAGAGGTTAAAAGAGAAGCATGGGGTATGAAAGGTGGCATCCTAGGTGGATGCAGCATCGATCTATTGCTGCATCTGTCTCCCCGCCGACTCTGCACTGAGAACCGAGCGATCAAACTCCACTGATCACTTGGTTCTTCCCCTCCACTCTGCGCAGAGAGCTGGTGACTGTCAGTCACCAGCTCTCTGCTCTGCCCCCCCAGTGCTCACTGGATTGTGGAGGGGGCAGGAGTGGCTGGCTTAGCCGCGCAGCTGATAGGCTGAGCCAACTACTGGGCCAGGCATCTGAGTGAATCCCAACTGTAAAGTTGGGATCTTTCCCCAGCCTGGAGCATCTGAACAGAACGAACTGCACTCCTGTGATCCATAGAAGTGGGGCCAAAAAAAGCTTTGGCCATATTTCTCCTTTAAGAAATTTTACATAAAATCATTATACATTTTATGTTATTTTCTTGTTTTTGCTTTTTACTCTATTCATCCTGGATTTTTTTTCTCCTTTTCGTTAGGCCTGCTCATTGCGTCGAACTGTAGGGAGCCAAAATTTCTATCAAGTACTATTGGAGGGCAGGTG
This sequence comes from Aquarana catesbeiana, assembly GCA_037953035.1. Lineage (NCBI taxonomy): Eukaryota > Metazoa > Chordata > Amphibia > Anura > Ranidae > Aquarana > Aquarana catesbeiana. Next base: position 883,291 of record JBBHAA010000618.1, read on the forward strand.
ACTCTATCAATGGACAATAGTGAGTTCAGGTCCATCTTCTGGCTTACCCCTGATGGGACGTTCCTTGCTAAAACTTCACCAGGTCAACCTGCTCAGATAAGGGAAGCTGAATATGAAGGAAGATTAAAAGCCGCAGCTGATGGATCTTTAATTATAATGAACTTGCTCAGAAAAGACCAAAACCAGTACACAGCGAATGTGCAGACAATCTCATCAGGCCAATGTCTTCAGAGGTTTCATCTCCGAGTGTTGGGTAAGTCATTATCACTATTTGGGGAAGGTGTATTGAACTGTTCTTGGTCCATGTACCCTATAGTCATGGGATGCACATTATATACTGTATAACAATCCTGCAGTCAGTTTGAGGCTTTACACAGATTGGCAACATTGGTGATTAGTTTGAAATTTTCTCAACCAAAAATGTACAATAACTGTAGCTGCTTACTTTCAAGAAACAACACTCACCAGTCTGTTGATCCAGCGTTGTCTTTATCCATGCAGTTTTTTTTTTTTTGCTGTTTTGCTTGATCCTTGGTGCCTCCATCTAGGCTGTGACTTCCTACTGTTTCATAGCCAGCTCCTCCACTGTTGGATTGGTCCCACAGCCTCCTGGGACATGTGATGTGTCCCAGGAGCTTGTGGGGGTGGGGCAACCTTACGTATTTCTCATCTAGGTGAGAATTGCGGAAGTGGGAGCGAGTAGCTGTCAGAAAAAGGTACCCAGCCTCAAAAAAGAAAAGAGTTTTCAAATATAGGGGCCGGAGGGGAGGCAGTTTAGCGGTACTTTCACTTTTAAGTGATGGTCCGTTTTAAGCAGACATGCGCGGTTTGTTTCGTTTGTTATTCGGAAATTCTAGTCTATTTTGTTCCGTTCTACTCCTTAATTTTCTATTCTATTATTTTCTATTCTATTATATTATTTTCCATTCTTCTCCTTTATTTTCTATTATGTTTTATTCTATTTGGAAATTCAAATTCAAACTGAATTTGAAAACTATTCAAACGAGTCAAATTGGAAAACATTTGAATTAGAATTTCGCCCGAAATACATCAGATGAATAAGACGGAACTTCCCAGGTTCCTTTTGGGGAACCAAACCCAGATGAGACACCCCCAAATTATTGGCCAGTTTGTCAGAAACCACCTCGGGATAAGCCCTAGTGGAACACAAATTGTCAGCAAAAGGGGAATGCAGAAAAGAGAACACGGGATAGCAAAACCCACCGAAAACCCCTCCTCCAACAACGTAGCAGCCGCCCAATCCGGATACCTACCTAGGAAAGGCCGTATCCTTTCCACCATCACCGGCATCGTCCCTCTTACCTGAAGTATCCCCGGCACGGCCCTTGCTTTGTTTGACGCAGTGGGAAAGGGTGTGTGCACCCCCCACAACTCGAGCACTTGTGCTTGTAGCGACATGCGGAACCAAAACGGCACGTGCCCTCATTGAACTGCCAGCAAGTGTTTACCGGCCGACTGTCCAGGGGTGCTTGGACTTCTGGCCCCGCTTGGAAAAAAGGGGGACCCAGTGTGCGCCAAAGTCATCCATAAAATTATGTCTTTGTGATCCCAGCGAAGAGAAGGTCGAATGGCCTTACGTTTACAAAATTGTTCATCATAATGAAGCCATGCCACCCCTCCATAAACCCTGGGAGCTTCGCTGATCGAGTCCAGATAGCAGAAGAGATGCTTCTCCTCTATCACACTGGCCAGGATTGCAAAGGCCTGCAACCAATTGGTAAAAGTGCGCAGAATCAAACGAAACTGACGCTTCTCCCCATCTTTTTTATTTTGGACTACTCAGGCTTCAACCTATCCAGGTTGAACTTTTCCAGAGGGAATAACATAAATAATTCGACGTACTTGTCCGTCCAAATTTTTTCCCCGCATCTCTGGCTTGAGTTGCGCCCCCAAGGGGCCCTCAAAGCATACATATGTAGCACCCTGGAGTTAAGGCAGGGTTGCTCCTAAGTTTACCTGCCAGGTGTAAGCTACCTTGGCTAATTGTTAGGGATCAATTGATTTCTCCCTAAGTCTGGCATTGCTGCACTTTTCTCTTCTGCCATTAGATGGCCGGGTACCTGGTGGCACTAGATACAAGAAGGGCAATGCAAGGTCAGATTATGAGTCTATGGGGTGTCTCAGCCAATGGGCAGGGGTTTTCTTGAATCCCTTGGCCTGTTGGGAGAGCCTAAATATTTGGCTGGGGTTAGGTGGTCTGTGTTCTGTGCCACCCGGACAACCTGTCTTGGTCAGAGGTAGAGGGGAAGCTGTCGCCACTAAGGGACCATCCACTTTATTACCAGGGACCACAGTGTGTAGCTGAAGCAAGTACCGGAGCAGTATTCTCACCAACCGTGGATGGTGAAGAATCGGGAAAATTTAGCGGGTATCAAGCCAGGGACCCAGCCAGCGGAGGTGACGCTTGCAGAGCAGCCTTGTGTGTCAAGCCAGGGACTGAGCAGGCCAGTGGGGTGACGCTTGAGTGCCAAGCTAGGGACCCAGTGGAGAAGCGGGGTGACGCTTGAGGAAGATACTACCGTGAAGATGGGAGGAGCTCAAGGGATTCAGTGTCAGTGAATCAACTAATCTAGTGAGAGACTGGGAGCTCAGTGGGTTGAAGAACTACAAGAAGTGATTGTAGTGGAAGTGAAGGAACTGTTACCCTTGGTGTTAGAAACTGTTAGACTGTTGCCATAGGAGACAGCATTCCTACACATTCAGATGTTGCGTCTCGCTGGATGCCTTTCCCTGCATGTCCTCCTGTCGAAGTCTTGGAGTCTGCCAATTAGCCTTGCAACTACCTAAGGGTGTCCTGGCCCTAACCCTCTCTCCCAAAGTTCTGGTAAGAGAAATAAAATCTCTTTTGCGTTCAAGAAGTGTCTGGCGCCCAAATAATATGCCTTGCAACCCACCATATATGGAAGGATGTCTGCTATCACTGAGCCTGGAGGTTCTCATTAGACCAAAGGAAGCCTGGGTCCTCGGTACATTTGGCGCCCAATGTGGGGCTAAAGCGTTATCCTCGCAGCAGTCTCCCCTAGCAACCGGCTTCAGCTTCATTGGGATTTCGTCTTCCTCCGTGGGAAGGGGGCAAGTAACATCTATACTTCCTATAGGCTGTGTTGTCGTGCATACTACCAATATGGGGAAGAACCAACAAGTCTCATTGCTCATGGGAGAGGATCAGCCTGGTCTTTTGACCCTTCCTGCCAGCGCTGTGAGGGTAAACATAGACTCCAAAATGGATTCCATTACAGTTTTGGAGCACCGCAGCATGAAGAAGGTGGGCGCTACAGTTCCCAGAGAACATCTGCACCAAGCACTTCTCACGCCACCTGGTGGTCAACATATGACAGAACAATCCTGGTACACTTGACAGTCCATCATTCAAATTGTAAGGTGAGAAGTTGCCCCTTTTGCCACAGCTTATTCTACCTAACTAAACACCCCAGTGTCTTTGAAACCCCGAAGTCCATCAATTTTTCACTCGGGGTAAAACAACATTTCACCAGCAGTTTCCCTTCTTCTCAGAGACAACTCTGGGGACAGGAGGTATGGCTGCAATCAGACAACAAGCAGCCAGGCCATGGTACAAGGGACCGTACTTCTTGACATAAGTCCCCTTGCAGTGGTAATCTCAGTCTGTCCTTAAAGTTTCCTCACTGGTTGAAGAAACAAACACGCTTAATGTTAGATCAACATGTTACTTTTTTTCCAGGGGAGGCACACTGGCAATTCCAGAATGCCAGCCAGCATGACTCAAGTGGGCACTCCCTGTATCTGCCGGCAGCACACAGTCCAACCCAGTCCTAGCGATACAGCCAACAGGAATGTCCTCCACTAGCAACACTTTCTGTACAAGAGGTGGAGTGGCTTTCAGCATAGCAAATTACAAACTCCACAAGCACACATTTGTAATCCATATGGTGTCAGTGAAAAACACAATTCAATAGCATTTACAGTAATATCTGGGTTCTGGTAAGTTCAGGGTTTTTCCTTTGGCATTTACCATAGCAATGTAATGTTGAATGTCTTACTTGTTTGGCCTCCGGACTATCACACTGTCCGGGCTAATTTTGAGACCATAGCCCCAGGTTTGCAGTACTGAAGTATACTTTCAGCTATCTTAAGTGACAACTTTCGAAAATCCACCCGCAAGGGGATCCGAAGAAAACACTGCACAGCTTCATCTACCCATTGTGTTTCCTTGTCCTGAATCTCTTCCTCTAGATGGGCCGGTATGTAGGGATACAGATATCCATACTCTTTAGCCACTTTCTTAATAATTATGCGCTGTGTTTTAGACAGCCTGGGCAGTGTCTTAGGGTCTCCATACCCAGTTAGGACCCATGCATCTGGTGCACATTGTAAAGGAAATTTGTAAGTTCTGTATATAATTGTATTATATTTTGTATGTATTGCACACTGCCCTCACTGTGCACACGGCACTAATAATGTTTTCATTACATTCTTTCGAGTCCTGATTAGAATTAGTCTGCCTATGTTATGCCCCTTGTTACCATAAATGTACAATTGTAATATTAATGTGATACCTACGTAATCATGTGTATAAAAACCTTCAATTGCATCATAATAAAGCAGAACAGTTATTTGGAAAGATGTGGAGTGTATCTTTTGTGTCTGTTCCCTACTGCAGTAGTTATTATTAATTTGGAACCACTAATCAATATGAGGATAGGAGATGCCTATCTATAAATTTCCATGTCAGATGGCGAGTTTTGGCTAGGAGGGGATTTACAGGTGACCCTGAGAATCCGAAACAAGGAGTTTGAGACGATCCTGGAATTTCTGATACATCTGATAAATGAGGTAAGTCTTTTGCTTACATTTGAGTTATCAGACTTTCTTGATCGGTAAGGCATTTTTGGGACAAAGGGTACCTATTTTACTCTCCTTAATCAAACTGTATTGATAGGTGGTTATATGTTATGTTGTTCCTGTCTACTGTCCATTGGAGTGTTATAGATAAGAAAGGGAAGAATAGTGCTGTTCACAGGTATATGTAGTACATCTGCTAGATAAAGTAGTTTAGAGGCAAGAGGGTGTAAGAACAAGTAGAGAAGAGAGAAGACTGGCCAATCATTATGGGCACTGAATTAAGTAAGGGAATGAAGGGTAAGAGGCCCTAAAAAATGCCCAGCGCAAGAGGAGCGCTACAAAATATATGAACCAAAGGTGCGGTTCTGCCTATACTGAGCCCCTAGATAAATGGTTAGAGTGGACATGAATCCACAATGGGTAACTGGGTTACCAAAGTCCACAGGGACTAAGAATCATGCAGAGTAAACAGCTAGAGAAACAGCTATCTATGTGAGCAGGATGGATCAAGGGTGACAATTAACACTAGACAGAAAAGGACATTTTCATGTTAAGTTGTGGGATGAATTTGGGGTCAGGCACTACAACTAGTAAAGTCAAAACAGAATACTTTATATGTTGTCAGAAAGGGAAGATGGGATGAGCACTATGGCTGCCCGTCTGATCATAGAATCATAGAAGCTAGAGTATGTGAAGTATGGGATTACAATACATGGGATGCAAAGATATCAGAACAAAATAAGGAAAGCAGAATTTAAGCAGAGAAATATTAAAGAGAGTTAAAAGAAAGTGAGAGAATGATATGCATGTGTTGTATACAAATGGGAAAATGTAAGCGATTTTAGAGAGATTTGTGTATGTGTGTGAATGCTGGATCCTTTAGTTCTATCTCTTGTGTGTGTCATGTATGCAGATGTTACCCCCTCCTTTGCACTCTCCTGAAATAATGTAACTGGGATGAGAGATCAGTGATAAGCTGGAAGGACACCATTCCAATTTCTGTTTTTTAGACAAAACATTTATAACAAAATGTGCCCGGTGAATTAATCTAATGATAAACAATGTGATCACAATTATTTTGAATCTGTTTTTCAAACATGGTAAAACAAGGTTACATTTAACCGTATATTACACAAATTGAATATCCTTTGATAGTGGAAACAGTGCATTTAAAAAATGGAATCTAAGTAAAATATCCTCCTTTAAGGAAATATATCTGTAGATATATATTAGTATTAGGGTGTGATATTGAGATTATCACTTGAGTATTAATTTTATAATATGAGTTTAACAATTTTATTAATAATATAGATATATTGTAATTGGTTTAGACAACCTTTGGTTGGAAATGAAATCCAGGTTATTGGAGAAATTTGTAAAATGGGATTAGTTTAGATTAAGATGAGGTTGTTAATTGGAATACAGTTGCCATAATATGTAACAAAGCCAAGAACGATAGGATACATAAGAAGTTTTTCTACAAAGATGAAATCTAAAGGTCTGATAATAACTTGATGTGCGGTCCATGATGTGAGAGCAATGATAAATAAAATTTAAATATAACAGACCCATCACATCAAGTCCACACACCCTGTTAAGATAGATCCCACCTGCAAACAATTGTATAGTTTTTGATGTGGCTGAGAGCTTTCTGGTCTGTCATATACAGATTGTTGGTCCTTTTTGTTTTTATTTATTTTTATTTTTGAAATCCAAAGCAGAATGTGTGGATTGTGAAATGATCTGCCCCTTTTCCTTGTAAGTGCCGTGGTATAAGCAAAAGAATATTTTGGATTTATGGACTTTTCTGCATGACCGCAGGGTATTGTTATCATTTATTATGTTATGACATCAGGAAAATAATGTCAGATGGTAACTAAGGACTTTGTGTTTTCTAGCTAAAACTAACAACAGAGCAAGCAATGAGAAATTATAATATTGCCTGGAAAAAGTTGTCTTTTTTGAAACATGAAACTGGAGTTCTTACACAAACAGCATGATAGAAAACAAGCCATTGTAATATATTTTATCAAGCCCCTAAGGGGATGCTGGACTCTCTCCCTATGAGACTTTGTTTGGGAATGTGTTACTCACTTGCTTATATTTTGTTTCAGCAGCTAAAGTCCTCAATTTGTATCACACAGAGAGAATGTTGCTGATCTTTCAAGGTTTTTGACAAACTCATTTATGTGTTTTCACCCCAATTCCAGATCCTAAAAGTTTAGAAGGATCTAAAACTAAAGCCAGGTGACTTGTGGCTTGTTAAGAGACATTGATATATAAGGAAATGTTTGGAGACTCAATACAGCATCTATTTCATGTACAGTTGTGCAAAACTTGAAGGAAAAGTCACCTGTATCCACACCAGACAGTGCAAAAATGACTAAATTAAAGAAATCTCTGTGTTTGATTTGTTTTCCTCTTGAAATCACAGTCTAGGGTACTATTTATTCAAATTCTTTATTTGTAAGGGATATATATATATATATATATATATATATATATATATATATATATATATATATATATATATATAATATAACCACCCCCTCCCTTTAGAATGTAAGCTCTACGAGCAGGGCCCTCCTGTACCTTTTGTATTGAACTGTAATGTAATTGTGTTGTGTTGTCCCGCCTATACATTGTAAAGCGCTGCGTAAACTGTTGGCGCTATATAAATCGTGAATAATAATAATGTGATTTACAAAGCAGTTTAGCCATGTTGAAGTCATATTTGTCTTTTGTATGTCTTCCATTTTATGTAGAATTGTCTGTGTTTACATATGCTGATAAGTCAGCATGCCAACAATTAACCTAGAAGGCCATTCTGAAAAGTAATTTTGTAATGAAAAAGCTGCTCAGCTATTATTTTCTCGACAATGGAGTTTTTGCCTTTTTGGCCAGGACTACCTTCACCGATGGAGGTTCCAGGTTAAAGGTGATAGCAGGTATGGTTAGTGATCAAAATATTGATCAAAAGAGAGGAGACTGTAAAGGAAATTTGTAAGTTCTGTATATAATTGTATTCTATTTTGTATTTATTGCACACTGCCCTCACTGTGTACACTAATAATGTTTTCATTACATGTTTGCATTCTTTCGAGTCCTGATTAAAATTAGTCTGCCTATGTTACTCCCCTTGTTACCATATACGTACAATTGTAATATGCATGTGATACCTACGTAATCATGTGTAAGAAAAAAACCTTCAATTGCGTCATAATAAAGCAGAACAGTTATTTGGAAAGAAGCGGAGTGTATCTTTTGTGTCTGTTCCCTACTGCAGTAGCTATTATTAATTTGGAACCACTAATCAATATGAGGATAGGAGTTGCCTATCTGTAAATGTCCATGTCAACCTTGAACTGGGTGTTCTGCAACAATATCTGACTTGCCATCAGACTTAATCAACAGAAATGCCTTGTTCAATGCAACTTTAGGAACCCATTTTACCCAACGATCCTCCTCAAAGGACTTAGTAATGCGTATTAAGGGAGCTGAACTGGCAGATAATTCAACTTTGATACTAGCTGCTGGCACAGAGGGAATTTCATCCTCCTCTACATCACACAATTGCTCCTTGTCACCATTAGTCCACTTCCCAGTCCCTGATAAAGGGTCTGAGATAGTGGAGCATTCTTCAGCTGGGGGATAGTTGTGCATGGAGCTGACTTTGGCACAACCACATTGTATCCCTTAATGGCCACAGGTATCACCTCCCCCCACTGGTACACTACTTTCACCCTTTGTAGGCTTACCTGACTCCAGAGTCCTTTTCCCTGGTGGTTCCGCCATCAAAGAGAGCAGGTAGGCCCAACCCCGGCCTTGAGGGATAGCCGGAGCACTGGGTCCTGGAGCAGCCACAGATACAAGAGGAGCAGCTTCTCTCTCAAGCCGGGTGATAGCGGGTGGACTCTCAATGCTGCTCCCAGCCGGGACGGAAACATCCTTGTTCCGATCCACTTGTAGTATCCGCGGAGGTTGGGCTGGTGAGACTACCTCAAGCAAGGGTTCCCAGATGTGTGGCCAACCTGGAACACTTCCTGCAGATCAGTCCCAAGGCCTCATAGCCTCCAGCTGTGTACAGGGCAAGACTACCCTTAGGTGTATACCGCACTCTGGTGTCAGTAAAATAGCCCTTGGACTCACTCAGACCAAGGCCAACACCCGGAGCATACATCTTCCAATCCACCATAGTACTTCCAAACTGCGCCATCATCTCCATCCTACAACCAAGCACACGTGGCAGCACTTCCTTATTCTCCTCTGCAGATCGGGGGCTCCTCCCCCTGCCTAAGGATTGGTGCAGATGTTTTCTGGAAACTTCAGCGCCTGCTTCTTTCTTTTTGCGGCGCGCCAAAACTTTAATGGAGTCTGTTTTAACCCTTGCAGTGCTGGCGTAAAGCGTCAAAAGATCAAACTGATTCTCTCCCATGAGCAATGAGACATGTTGGTTCTTCTCCACATTGTTGGAATGCACAATAACAGTCTATACGAAGTAAAGATGTTACTTGCCACTTTCCCACGTGGCCAGAAGAAATCCCGATGTAGCTGTAGCCGGTTGCTATGGGTGACTGCTATAGGAATAACGCCTTTGCCCCACGTTGGCCACCAAATGTAGCAGGCTCCCGGGCCACTAGAGGCCTAATGGTGACCTCCAGAGTTAGGGACAGCTGACATCCTTCTGTGTAGAGTGGGTTACAAGGCATGGTGGGTGCAATGCAAGGTGAATTGATGGGTGCCAGACACTTCTTGAATGCAAAGAGATTTATTGTCTCTTGAATAAGAACTTAACACCCTTAAGTAGATGCAATGATAATTGGCAAACTCCGAGACTTTGATAGGTAGACAGCTATACAGATGAAGGCCTGCAGCCAGATACCAATCCTGTATAGGTAGGACCGCTGTCTCCTATGGCAACAATCTTGTAGAAGTTACTAACGGTAGTTGTAATTAGGGATGAGCTTTGATTTCGAGTCGAATTCGTGTTCGACTCGAACATCGGCTGTTCGCCAGTTCGCCGAACAACAAACAATTTGGGGGTGTTCGCAGCAAATTCGAAAGCCGCGGAACACCCTTTAAAAGTCTATGGGACAGATCAAAAGTGCTCATTTTAAAGGCTTATATGCATGATATTGTCATAAAAAGTGTTTGGGGACCTGGGTCCTGCCCCAGGGGACATGGATCAATGCAAAAAAAAGTTTTAAAAACGTCCGTTTTTTCGGGAGCAGTGATTTTAATAATGCTTAAAATGAAACAATAAAAGTGTAATATTCCTTTAAATTTCGCACCTGGGGGGGTGTCTATAGTATGCCTGAAAAGGGGCGCATGTTTCCTGTGTTTAGAACAGTCTGACAGCAAAATGACATTTCAAAGGAAAAAAAGTCATTTAAAACTACTTGCGGCTATTAATGAATTGCCGGTCCGACAATACACATAAAAGTTCATTGATAAAAACGGCCCACAGGGGAACCCCGAACCAAAATTTAAAAAAAATGACTTGGGGGTCTCCCTAAATTCCTTACCAGGCCCTTCAGGTCTGGTATGGATATTAACCACTTGCCTACCAGGCCAATTCTGACATTTCTCTCCTACATGAAAAAATCATCATTTTTTTGCTTGAAAATTACATAGAACCCCCAAACATTATATATGTTTTTTTAGCAAAGACCCTAGAGAATACAATGGTTGTTGCAACTTTTTATTTCACACAGTATTTGCACAAGAATTTTTTGAACACTTTTTTTGGGGAAAAAAACAGTTTTGTGTTTAAAAAAAAAACAAAACAGTAAAGTTAGCCCAATGTTTTTGCATATTGTGAAAGATGAAGTTACGCCGAGTAAATAGATACCTAACATGTCACACTACACAATTGCACACGCTCGTGGAATGGCGCCAATGTTCGGTACTTAAAAATCCCCATAGGCGACACTTGAAATTTTTTTTCTGGTTACATGTTTTGAGTTACAGAGGAGGTCTAGGGACAAAATGATTGCTCTCGCTCCAACGTTCGCGGCGATACCTTACATGTATGGTTTGAACACCGTTTTCATATGTGGGCGGGACTTATGTATGCGTTCGCTTCTGCGTGCGAGCACACGGAGACAGCGGCGCTTTAAAAAATTTTTTTTGTTTTTTATTGTTAATTATATTTTCTTTTTTTATTTTGACACTTTTTTGAAAAAAAAATAAATTTGATCACTTTTGTAAACATCCCTTGTAATAGGAATATGACATGACAGGTCCTCTTAATAGTGAGATATGGGGTCAATAAGACCCCACATCTCACCACTAGGCTGGGAAGCCTGAAATAATAAAAAAAAAAAGATCACCGCTTCCCAGCCGAAGCGGCGCCGTTTTCTTGAATGGATCGCGCCCGGCCTCCGATGATCATAGAGACTCCGGCGACCATCTGGTCCGCCGGAAATCTCTATGATCTACATCCGGCGCCGGCGGATCCGCTCTCCGCCTCACCGATCGTAACGGTGAGTCAGAAAAAGCACCGGAGGGCGCCGGGAGGGGGGGGGACGTCCCTTCTCGCCTCCCATAGGAACAATCAAGCGGCGGAACGGCCGCTATGATCATTCCTATGGTGTAGAGATTCGCCGGCTGAAACCGGCAATATCTGAATGATGTCTGTAACTACAGGCATCATTCAGATATAAGCGCTCAAAGCCCAGGACGTCATATGACGTGGGCGGTAGGGAGGTGGTTAAGGGGAACCCTGGCCAAAATTTAAAAAAAAAACGGCGTGGGGTCCCCCTCAAAATCTATACCAGACCCTTCATGTCTGGTATAGATTGTAAGGGGAACCCCGTGCCAAAATTTTAAAAAAAATGTCGTGGGGTACCCCCAAAAATCCATACCAGACCCTTATCCGAGCACGCAACCTGGCAGGCCGCAGGAAAAGAGGGGGGGGGACAAGAGAGCGCCCCCCCTCCTGAACTGTACTAGGCCACATGCCCTCAACATTGGAGGGTGCCTTGGGGTAGCCCCCCAAAACACCTTGTCCCCATGTTGATGGGGACAAGGGCCTCATCCCCACAACCCTTGCCCGGTGGTTGTGGGGGTCTGCGGGTGGGGGCCTTTTCGGAATCTGGAAGCCCCCTTTAACAAGGGGACCCCCAGATCCCGGCCCTCCCCCCTGTGTGAAATGGTAAGGGGGTACAAAAGTATCCCAACCCTTTAAAAAAAAAAGTGTCAAATATGTTAAAAATGACAAGAGACAGTTTTTGACAATTCCTTTATTTAAATGCTTCTTCTTTCTTCTATCTTCCTTCGGTTTCTTCCTCCATCTTCTGGTTCTTCTGGTTCTTCCTCCGGTGTTCTCGTCCGGCATCTTCCTCAGCGGTGCCTTCTTCTCTTCATCTTCTTTTCTCGGGCCGCTCCACATCCACGATTTGATGGGAGGCTCCCGCTGTGTGACACTTCTCCTCTTCTGACGGTTCTTAAATAACGGAGGGCGGGTGACCCCGCCCCCCTCTGACATCACGGGAAATGCCACAGGGAAGTCCCCGTCAAGTCCCCGTACGTCAGAGGGGGGCAGGGTCACCGGGTGGCCCCGCCCTCCGTTATTTAAGAACCGTCAGAAGAGGTGAAGTTTCACACAGTGGGAGCCTCCCATCCAATTGTGGATGCGGAGCAGCCCGAGAAAAGAAGATGAAGAGAAGAAGGTGCCGCTGAGGAAGATGCCGGACGAGAACACCGGAGGAAGAACCAGAAGAAGAAGATGGAGGAAGAAACCGAAGGAAGATAGAAGATAGAAGAAGCATTTAAATAAAGGAATTGTCAAAAACTCTCTTGTCATTTTTAACATTTTTTACACTTTTTTTGTGAAATGGTAGGGGTACTTTTGTACCCGCTTACCATTTCACACAGGGGGGAGGGCCAGGATCTGGGGGTCCCCTTGTTAAAGGGGGCTTCCAGATTCCGATAAGCCCCCCGCCCACAGACCCCCACAACCACTGGGCAAGGGTTGTGGGGATGAGGCCCTTGTCCCCATCAACATGGGGACAAGGTGTTTTGGGGGGCTACCCCAAAGCACCCTCCCAATGTTGAGGGCATGTGGCCTGGTACGGTTCAGAGGGGGGCGCTCTCTTGTCCCCCCCCTCTTTTCCTGCGGCCTGCCAGGTTGCGTGCTCGGATAAGGGTCTGGTATGGATTTTTGGGGGTACCCCACGCCATTTTTTAAAAAATTTTGGCGCGGGGTTCCCCTTAAAATCCATACCAGACCTGGAGGGTCTAGAATAGATTTTGAGGGGGACCCCAAGCCATTTTTTTGTTTAAATTTTGGCCAGGGTTCCCCTTACTATCCATACCAGACCTGAAGGGCCTGGTATGGAATTTAGGGGGACCCCCCACGTCATTTTTTTTTTTTTCGTTCGGGGTTCCCCTGTGGGGAAATCCCATGCAGTTTTTATCAATGAACTGTTATGTGTATTGTCGGACCGGCAATTCATTAATAGCCGCGAGTCGCAACTATTAATGAATTGCCGGTCCGACAATACACATAACAGTTCATTGATAAAAACGGCATGGGAATTCCCCACAGGGGAACCCCGAACCAAAATTTAAAAAAAAAATGACGTGGGGGGGTCCCCCTAAATTCCATACCAGGCCCTTCAGGTCTGGTATGGATTTTAAGGGGAACCCCGCGCCAAAATTAAAGAAAAAAATGGCGTGGGGTACCCCTAAAAATCCATACCAGACCCTTATCCGAGTACGCAACCTGGCAGGCCGCAGGAAAAGAGGGTGGACGAGAGAGCGCCCCCCTCCTGAACCGTACCAGGCCACATGCCTTCAACATTGGGAGGGTGCTTTGGGGTAGCCCCCCAAAACACCTTGTCCCCATGTTGATGGGGACAAGGGCCTCATCCCCACAACCCTTGCCCGGTGGTTGTGGGGGTCTGCGGGTGGGGGGCTTATCGGAATCTGGAAGCCCCCTTTAACAAGGGGACCCCCAGATTCCGACCCTCCCCCCTGTGTAAAATGGTAAGGGTACCCCTACCATTTCACAAAAAAAGTGTCAAAAATGTTAAAAATGACAAGAGACAGTTTTTGACAATTCCTTTATTTAAATGCTTCTTCTTTCTTCTATCTTCTTTCTTCTATCTTCTATCTTCCTTCAGTTTCTTCCTCCATCTTCTTCTGGTTCTTCTGGTTCCTCCACCGGAGGAAGAACCAGAAGGACCAGAAGAAGAAGAAGATGGAGGAAGGAACCGAAGGAAGATAGAAGATAGACGATAGACGATGCATTTAAATAAAGGAATTGTCAAGAACTGTCTCTTGTCATTTTTAACATTTTTGACACTTTTTTTGTGAAATGGTAGGGGTACTTATGTACCCCCTTTCCATTACACACAGGGAGGAGGGCCGGGATCCGGGGGTCCCCTTGTTAAAGGGGGGCTTCCAGATTCCGATAAGCCCCCCGCTCGCAGACCCCCACAACCACCGGGCAAGGGTTGTGGGGATGAGGCCCTTGTCCCCATCAACATGGGGACAAGGTGTTTTGGGGGGCTACCCCAAATCACCCTCCCAATGTTGAGGGCATGTGGCCTGGTACGGTTCAGGAGGGGGGGCTCTCTCGTCCCCCCTCTTTTCCTGCTGCCTGCCAGGTTGTGTGCTCGGATAAGGGTCTGGTGGGTACCCCACACCATTTTTTTTTTTTTGAATTTTAGCACGGAGTTCCCCTTAAAATCCATACCAGACCTGAAGGGTCTGGTATAGATTTTGAGGGGGACCCCATGCCATTTTTTTTTTTTAATTTTGGCCGGGGTTCCCCTTAATATCCATACCAGACCTGAACGGCCTGGTATGGAAATTAGGGGGACCCCCCACATCATTTTTTTAAAATTTTGGTTCGGGGTTCCTCTGTGGGGAAATCCCATGCAGTTTTTATCAATGAACTGTTATGTGTATTGTCAGACCAGCAATTCATTAATAGCCGCGAGTCGCAACTATTAATGAATTGCCGGTCCGACAATAAACATAACAGTTCATTGAAGAAGCATATTTAAATGCTTCTTCTTTCTTCTATCTACTTTCTTCTATCTTCTATATTCCTTCGGTTTCTTCCTCCATCATCTTCTTCTTCTGGTTCTTCTGGTTTTTCCTCCGGTGTTCTCGTCCGGCATCTTCCTCAGCGGCGCCTTGTTCTCTTCATCTTATTTTCTCGGGCCACTCTGCATCCACGATTGGATGGGAGGCTCCCACTGTGTGACGCTTCTCCTCTTCTGACGGTTCTTAAATAACGGAGGGCGGGGCCACCCGGTGACCCTGTCCCTCCTCTGACGCACAGGGACTTGACAGGGACTTCCCTGTGGCATTCCCCGTGACGTCAGAGGGGGGTGGGGTCACCCGCCACCCGCCCTCCGTTGTTTAAGAACCATCAGAAGAGGCATTCCCATGCCGTTTTTTTCAATGAACTTTTATGTGTATTGTCGGACCGGCAATTCATTAATAGCCGCGAGAAGTTTTAAATGACTTTTTTTCCTTTGAAATGTCATTTTGCTGTCAGACTGTTCTAAACACAGGAAGCATGCACCCCTTTACAGGCATACTATAGACACCCCCCAGGTACGAAATTTAAAGGAATATTACACTTTTATTGTTTCACTTTAAGCATTATTAAAATCACTGCTCCCGAAAAAACGTCCGTTTTTAAAACTTTTTTTTGCATTGATCCATGTCCCCTGGGGCAGGACCCAGGTCCCCAAACACTTTTTATGACAACTTGCATATAAGCCTTTAAAATTAGCACTTTTGATTATTCATGTTCGTGTCCCATAGACTTTAACGGTGTTCGCACAAATTTTTTGCCTGTTCGCATGTTCGGGTGCGAACCGAACAGGGGGGGTGTTCGGCTCATCCCTAGTTGTAATCCTACGCAGCTCTCCCAATCCTGGTTAGGCCCTCAGGCAGCCTAGCAGCCAGTTGTCTCCAGGATAGGCCTCAGGCTTCCGGCCTAGCAGCCCCAGGGCAGCACAACACACGTCCATCCAGACAGCCGTCCAGGTGGCACAGAACCTCTGCCACCTAACTCCATCCCAATAAATAGGTTCTCCCAGCAGGCCAAGGGACCAAAGAAAATCCCTGCCCATTGGCTGAGACACTCCATCCATTATTGTCTGAGCTTGCAAAACCCCTGTCTTATCTAATGTCACCAGGGCAGTGCCACCTAGTGAGAAAGGGTGCAACGAGTCCAGACTTAGAGAGGAATCAATTGATCGCCTAACAATTGGCCAAGGCAACTATCGCCTGGCAACTAAATTTAATAGCAACACTGCCTAAACATTGGGGTGCTACAGTTAGATGTCAAGATATAGTTGAGGGCAACCTCAGTAGTCTCTGCCCCAGGCAACAACCATGTCTCTAATGAGAACATTGGATCTGAGGTGAACTGGCAGTGCCCTTAGTTTAGAGTGGAGGATGGCTGGAAGGGTGAGTGGAGAGAACAGGGTACTCTCAGGCTTATAGTAACGTGATTTTCTGGATATCCAATGCAGGCCCTGTCTAAGTAAGCATGAAAGGTTATAGAATCGCAAATTGGGCAGGCCTGCACCACCCTCGGACTTAGGGAGACAACATTTCTGAACAGATAATGCGTGGTTTCTTGCGAGAACACAGAAAAGCAGTCAATGAATGTATTTTATGTTGCGTATGCTTTTAACTGAATCCACCTATCATTTTTTTTTATATATATGTGCTGTATCTATGTGACCATATTCTAAATAAAATACTACACTAATGCTGCATTTTGTCAGCTTCAGTGTGAGCTTTATTTGCTACAGCCGGGATTGGGTTCTGCTGCTGCAGAGAGGAGATGGTTGTTGGGCTGGCACATACATCACCTGGGATGACCCTTACTTGAATTGCATGCTGTGCTTGCCACGTTCATTGTAGCATCTGCTTCTGGTAAGTGTCCATTCGATAAGGTGGTTTGGTCATAACAGCCCATACACTTAATTATTCGATAATTGTCTGGATTGATAGGTGGAAGATTCACCATTCACAGCTGTTCTTCTGGGTTTCGATTGAAAGGACTTACAGTATATGCCAGTGGCAGCCGGTCCATAGAGAGCGAATGGGCGCCACCCCCCCAGCCATGCGTCCAGACTCCTGATCCACATATCAGGGTGCTGGACTGTGGATTCCAATGGGGGGGGGTGTTTTTTTGAAGCACATGATTAAATCCAGGGGCTCTAATAGGCTTCAAAATAGGGTGGGCTTAGGGTGCAGAGCACTGCGCTCTGAGCCCATCCAGTTGTGTGATGATAAGCAAATACATTTTCGCTATTTTCACACTAAAGTTCCTCCCCGCCAATCAGAAGGCAGGTCCAGAAACCTGTTTCCCGATTGGCCAAAGCATCAGGCGATCCTATTGGATGCCGAACGATTAGGCGGAAGAGAGAGGAGACACACGACGGAGGAAGCCGCTGGAGGAGCGGACAACGGAGCCGCTGACCACATCCCAGGAGAGGACACCACAGCCCACCACCTAGATCCCTAGATCGGGTAGGTGCCAGACCGCCGGCTGCCCGGGGGGGAGGGTTTAGTGCCATGCCGTCGGCCATCTGGGGGGGGGGTGGTTGTTTGCCTCCCACCAAAAGAAAAATCCACCAACTGACACTGGTATATGCACTTTCTTTGTTTTTTTTGGCACTTATGCACTTTTATTGTGATATTATTTTCCTTGTTGCTGCACTTTATACAGTGGGTATAGAAAATAATCACCCCTCTTTAAAATAATCACATTTTGTTGCTTTGCTGCCTGAAATGAAGACAGACACAATTTTTGTTTTATCCAGCTGTATTTACTCAGTGCAACTTATAACAGCCAAGTGAAAGATATAACACCAACATGTCAGAAAAAAATGTAAAAAAAAGTCCAAAAATACAAACTTTGAGTAGGCCATGCAAGGACATTCACCATCTTCCCCTTCAACCACTGTGTGGTCATTTTTGCTGTATGCTTTGGGTCATTGTCATGTTGGAAGATAAACCTTCTTCCCATTGACAACTTTCTGGCAGAGGGCAGCAGTTTTTCTTTAAGAATTTGATGGTATTTTGCCCCATCCATTTTCCTTCTATCCTGACAAGTGCTCCAGTCCCTGCTGCAGAGAAACAACCCCATAACAGGATATTACCCCCTCCATGCTTTACTGTAGGAATGGTGTTATTTGGATGGTGAGATGTATTGGATTTCTGCCAGACATATTGTTTGGTGTTGAGGCCAAATAATTCAATTTTAGTCTCATCTGACCATAACACCTTTTTCCATGTGGCCTCCGAATCTTCACGGTGCATTTTGGCAAAGCTCAGTGGTGACATCATGTGGCCTTTCTTAAGGAGTGGCATTTTTCTTGCAACCCTCCCATACAAGCCACATTTGTGAAGAATTTGTGATATTGTTGTCAAATGCACACCATGACCACTCTTTGTCATAAATTCCTGCAACTGCTTCAGAGTTTCTGAAGGCCTCTTGGTGGCCTCTCTAATCTGTTTCCTCCTGGCTCTTTTATCCAGTTTGCAGCGACTTCCTGATCCAGGGAGGGTCTGTGTTGTACCCAATACCTTCCACTTCTTAATAATAGACTTCACTGTGCTTCTAGGCATTGATAATGCCTTTGACATTTTTTTGTATCCATCTCCTGACTTGCGTCTGTCCACAACTTTATCTCAGAGATCCCGGTGACAGTGCCTTGCCACCCATACACCCATAGCTGATTGTTTGCTTCAGTTGCACTACCAGAGACTGAAATGCTCCAGGAAAGAGCTTTTCATGCTGAGCTTATTAAAATGACCACAGCCGATCACAGTTGAAAGTCAAATGGCTTTGTGTGCCATCGAGAAGGTGATTAGCTACGTCTGACCGAGTTTACAAGTCATTTTTAGGAGGGGGTGATCCTTTTTCCAACTATGTGATTCTGTTTTTGATTTTGATTTTCTGACATGTTGGTGTTATATCTTTCACTTAATTTCAGGCTGCAAAGCAACAAAAATTTGATTATTTAAAAGGGGGGATTCTTTTCTATACCCAATGAATGTATGTATGTGTGTATATATATATATATATATATATATATATATATATATATATATATATATATATATATATATATGAGAGAGAGATAGGGAGTTAAAGTTATAGATATATGGTAATTATTGCACTGAATAGTGATATTTGGTACACAGTAATCAGTTTAGCGCTGCATACAGTGTCTTAAAAAAGTATTCATACCCCTTGAAATTCTCCACATTTTGTCATGTTACAACCAAAAATGTGAATGTATTTTATTGGGATTTTATGTGATAGACCAACACAAAGTGGTACATAATTGTGAAGTGGAAGGAAAATTATAAATGATTTTCACAATTATTTACAAATAAATATGTGAAAAGTGTGGTGTGCATTTGTATGGCGCCCCCCTGAGTCAATACTTTGTAGAACCACCTTTCTCTGCAATTACAGCTGCAAGTCTTTTTGGGGATGTGTCTACCAGGTTTGTACATCTAGAGAGCGATATTTGTGCCCATTCTTTTTTGCAACTCAACTCAAGCTCTGTCAGATTGGATGGAGAGCGTCTGTGAACAGCAATTTTCAAGTCTTGCCACAGATTCTCAGTTGGATTTAGGTCTGGACTTTGACTGGGCCATTCTAACACATGAAAATGCTTTGATCTAAACTATTCCTTTGTAGATCTGGCTGTATGTTTAGGGTCGTTGTCCTGCCGGAAGGTAAACCTTTGCCCCAATATCAAGTCTTTTGCAGACTTTAACAGGTTTTCTTCTAAGATTGCCCTGTATTTGGCTCCATCCATCTTCCCATCAACTCTGACCAGCTTCCCTGTCCCTGCTGAAGAAAAGCATCCCCACAACAAGATATGCTTCCACCACCATGTTTCACAGTGTTTTCTGCCACACATAGCATTTTGCTTTTAGACCAAAAAGTTCAATTTTGGTCTTATCTGACCAGAGCTCCTTCTTCCACATGTTTGCTGTGTCCTCCACATGGCTTCTCGTAAACTGCAAACGGACTTCTTATGGCTTTATTTCAACAATGGCTTTTTTCTTGCCACTCTTCCATAAAGGTCATATTTGTGGAGTGCAAGACTAATGCCCCGTACACACGGTCGGATTTTCCGATGGACATTGTCCGATCGGAGCGTGTTGTCGGAAATTCCGACCGTGTGTGGGCTCCATTGGACATTTTCCATCGGATTTTCCGACACACAAAGTTGGACAGCAGGAGATAAAATTTTCCGACAACAAAATCCGATCGCGTCAATTCCGACCGTGTGTGGCCTGTTCCGACGCACAAAGTGCCACGCATGCTCAGAAGAAATTCCAACACGGGACAGCTCGTTCTGGTAAACGTAGCGTTCGGAATGGATACAGCACTTTCGTCACGCTGCAATGTTCAAAATGGTTTAATACAGCGCACTCTCTTCTTCTTTATAATGTGACAAGAATTAAGTAGTTTTGCTGCTCATATTCACACACACTTCTCACAAACTTATTTCGTTACTATTTATCGGGATTCCCTCAATATATTTAGATTTCTCACATCTGACAACAAAATTTTTTTTTATTTTTGGACTTTAATGTAGATTCTTTTTTTGTGTTTCTCTTTTTTATTTTTATTTTTTTTGGTGATTTTGATTTGTACTCCCGAAAATGTTTGTGTGTGTTTTTGGTGACAAGTTCCCACAACACCACTAATATGTTGTTCTATTTAATCTGTAGGAGATTGTTTGGTGTTGTTGTCCCTTGTTAATTTCACATTGTACTTTAGAAATGTACCTGAATCGTCACCAACAAACTGTCCTTTTTGGATGAAAACACACACAGGAGAGTAGAATTTCCCTAAAAAATTTTTATTAAGGGGTCACAACTATAAACAAAGAGGGAGGCAACGCTGGAGAAACTGCAGAAGTGGGTGAAGCCTTGGACCCCCAGGGCAGACATCAATTATTTAAAAGCAAAATTGGTGGCCTGAGGAGTCCATATCTAAGAGAGAGCAGTCTGGTCCAGAAGTCCCAGAGATCCGGAAAGCAGCAGATGACATCTGTGTCCCCAGGCTGTGGTCATACGAGAGACTGCATCTTCTGTCAGACCAGACTGAACCCAGGGTCATCACTCTTTGGTCTTCTTTCCACGCTTCCTTACAGGCTTTGGCTGTGGTGGTGGAGTTGTGGCAGCAGGAGGAGGAGGAGGAGGAGGAGGATCGTCCCTCTCAATGACATCCGTCTTGTGTGTCAGTTCCCCACTCAACCCCTTACGAAGGACTTTATAAATCAGGTCCTCAGAGATCTTGCGTTGGCCCTCCTGCATGCCCTGCAATTTTGTGGCAGCCATGCAGGCAAAGGCCTCTTCAGGACTGGGGAAGGCTCGGAGGGACGCCGAAGCCTCCTGGATCAGCCTGTACGCTGAATCCTGCACGGGACTCGGAGTGGCCTTCCTGGCTCATTTATATGGCAGGCGGAGGGGAGGGACCTGAGACTCAGTCAGGCTGCGACTTGTCCCAGGCTTCTCTTGGCTGCCACTTAGCCCCGCCTCCTCCTGGCTGCCACTAATCCCCGCCTCCTCCTGGCTGACACTAATAATCCCCGCCTCCTCCTGGCTGCCACATTCCACAGCCTCCTCCTGGCTGAGGTCTTCCTGTGTATGAAAAAGGGACATAGTTTTAGTTTTTTATTCATCAATCACACACAATTTTCACCTCCTGACTGCTGCAAATTCAATGTTAACAAATATAACAGACTATCCTTCTGAGCCCAGCAGTTTTCATTCTTTTCCCAATTTTGGGTGCCCACTACTGTCTATTGATATGTAAAGCACTTTTTTTAATCAGCAATTAGTGATCAATAATAACATCTAATAAACATCATTTATTTATTGCCCAGAAATCTGTAGAAGAATGCTATACCTGACTCCAGCTGGGCTCCTCCATTTCTTCCTGGCTGGAAGGCCCAGGTTGGACATCGGAAGCCTCAGCTGGGATGGAAGGAAGCGTGGAAGGAAGAGTGGAGAGGGATTCCCTGACTTCAGTGTGGTCTGACAGAAATCGCAGTCTCTCATAGTACCACAGCCTGGGGACATAAATGTCATCTGCTGCAGCTCCGGACCTCTGGGAATCTGTGACCTTCTTGCGCTCCCTAAGATAAGTGCTCCTCAGGCCACCAATTTTTGCTTTTAAATAAGGGATGGTTGCTGTGGGGACCACCGGCTTCACCAACTCCAGCAGTTTCTCCAGCGCTGCCTGCCTCTTTTGTTTATGGTTATAGTGGGGGTGTCTCACTTGCCACAGACAGGGCAGCTCCCTGTACTTGTCAATGAACAGGGGCAGGAAATTGTGGTCGTTGAACCCATCCATTTTCTCTGCAAGACACAACACAAGACAAAGCCTAATGTCAGGCCAAACTCCCCTAATCTTGTTACAATATAGGCTTCCATTTCGAAGCAGTATAGGCCCAAGTTTAGATCCTACCTTCGTTAGCACGATCGGCGTCTCCGATGCTCCTTCCTCCGCTCACAGATTGTACGTAAGACGCGCGCGTTAAGATTTATACACACTGCGCATGCGTATAACTCCGCCCGCCCCTGACGTTCTTTCTAGTCTATTCCCCGCCCCTTTTCGTTCGGCGCAGTGGAGGAAGAGCACATGGCGGAGAGACAGCAGGATAGTGCTAAGTACAGCAACGAGGAGGAGGAGGAGGAGGAAAGGCTGGAGCCTGAAACGTCCCGATCCAGAAGGAGATTAAAGGACTCAAATATGTCCTTTGGGGAGATGTTGGAGATGGTGGACATCCTGAAGAAGGCCGACTATGATGGAAAGTATGGGCCTTACCCCAACCCCAATGTCCGAAAGGCCAAGATCATGGCGAAAGTGGTCAGGAGTCTGCACCGGAATTTCGGGGTACGACGATCGAAAGATCAACTCAGGAAGCGGTGGTCGGACCTGAAATTATGAGAACATGAGCAGTACAGAAAGATCCGGAGAGTGCTGCAAAAAAGTAAGTAGTTGTGCTGTGTTCCTATCCTTTTTGTGTTTATTACGTTCGTGCTGCTTCATGTGCTTTTAGGAACTGTTGTACAGTTTAAAATGGCAACTTTCATGTTCATGGGCACATTATTCGTTCGGATCATATTTCGGACGATAAAATACCATTGTTTAGGCCATATGCATTTGGCCACCATTTTGACGCCCTATACTTGTCTTCAAAGAATTGGGTTGTGTAGATGGCTTTGTTACTAGAATGAAATGCAAACTAGATTCTGTGTAAGGAGAGGACACTCAGCAGCTGTTTTCACATCTGGACACTGGAGCACTAGTGTGTTACACAAGAACACCATTTTTATTAGGGGGCCACACAGGTGCTCCAGTGTATACTATAGGGGGGTCTCCATCTGTGAAGCTTTTACCAAACAGGAAAAGTATTGCAGCTTGATAAAGGGCACTAAAAAAGCTACATCTTGGAACTCGGCTAAAATAGACAATTGTACCCCACTTCCAAGCAATGTTTCATCTTTATAGTTCTGACATCAAATATCTGTGTGCTAATTATACCATTTTTGTTTTACATAGGGGAGAAAAAACTCGGAGGACACCCCTCATCCGAGGAGACCAGAGCCCCCCCCCCCTCTGGAAGAAGGGGAAATCCACCCAACACAAGATGAGCAGGAGGATGAAGACGTGGTGGAACTAGTCACCACAACAGGTGAGTGTCTGCGACCACAGGCTCAGATAAGAGATGGATGGCGGCATTTTTTTGAAAACTAATTTATTTCGGGTTCCTCTCTTTTTAGGTGATCGTGAGGTTGTGGATCCAGATCCTTTCACATCCGAAAGTGCCCAGATCCTGATCGGGGAGATCATGGGGTGTAATTTACAATTGGAAATCATCAAGCAAAACATCAATGATGTTATTCCAAAATATAAAAACATCATTGATGTTTTGGGGAGAGTTTAAAACCCCTCCAAATCACTTTCTTCTTTTGTCTGCTACAATGTGCGAAATGTTTTTGTGATTTTTCCCAAAGCCAAATTTGGAGGATGCACACAGTGTGTCAACATGTGCTATCTGCCATCACGGGAGATCAATGGACGCGTTTTGGGGGTGCAACCCCTTCCTCAATAATAAAGTAGCGGTGAGGAAGGGCTTTCTCCCCCAAAACACGTCCCTTGATCCCCCGTGATGGCAGCTAGCACATGTTGACATTGTGAAATTTGTGTGCATCTTCCAAATTTGGCTTTTCCAGGGGTGATTTCCCCCCATCTGAACGCAATATCAAACACAGTTCATAAATACTCATGTCTGATATTGCCTTCAAGTTCTACCAAATGTGAACTTTGTAAGATCAAGATTTGTGTCTTTCTTGTGGGTTTTACACAGGCCTGTTTTCTATAAAATTCACATTTTGATTTTGGATAATGACACCACAAAAATTGTTATACAACAAACATGTTGGTTTGTCAGAAAAACCTTTGGTAAATGCACATGTGATTGTGCAGGTATTAAAAAGATTGTTCATCAAGAATGTGTGGATTATTGTCTCAACACTACAACACTTTTGGGGTGATGTAATTGTTGTTTTAGGAGAAAATGGGGGTAATTTCCTAAGGGGAAATCCACTTTGCACTACAAGTGCAGTTTCAGTGCAGTTGCAAGTGCACTTGTAGTGAAAAGTGTCTTTGCATTTAGTAAATAACAGCCAACAGTGCTTTGTATAAGGTTACACAATCACGACATTTTCTGCACTCCACACATTTCTGTCAGGGTCAGCTAAAACAAACACAAGCAGTAAATGTCCACAAAGAAGAGCCTGGGGGGAGATGCCTGTCGAGAACTTGAGGTCCTGCAGACTTCTCCCTGTGGCCAAATACCGCAAGGTAGCGATCAACCTCTGCTCCAGAGTGATGGCTTGCCTCATGCAGGTATCCTGCCTGCTGATATAGGGGGTCAGTGAAGCCAACAAACAGTGAAACACGGGGTCCGTCATCCTGAGAAAGTTCCTGAAATCATCAGGATTATTCTCACGGATCTCACGGAGCAAAGGCATATGACAGAACTGGTCACGCTGAAGCAACCAATTCTTGGTCCATGAACTCCTCCTCACCCTGTTCATGGACTGGACTTGTGTCAAGGTCAGGACCCCAACACCAAGCCCCCGCACAGCACGAACTGTACGAGGAGTACGCATACGAAACATGGCTAGAAAACGGTCGGCTGCTCAGAACGAAGTAACAGAACGCACTGAAGAACAGCAAGGCCTGTGAAGAGCGACCTGAAAAACAGCAACGAGCAGGCAAGATCACACAGAAAACTCTGATACGAACTGACTGCACGCACTGAAGAGCAGATACAAACCCACAAGCACAAACTGAACGGAAGAAAACGATCTGAAAGCCACGAGTCTGAAAAAGCGCGAATCGTCTCTCACCAAACTTTTACTAACACGAGATTAGCAAAAGGTGCACAAAGGGTGCCGCGCTTGGTTCTGAACCGGCCTTTTCTAGTCTCGTCGTACGTGGTGTACGTCACCGCGTTCTTGGCGATCGGAAATTCCGACAACTTTGTGCGACCGTGTGTAGGCAAAACAAGTTTGAGCCAACATCCGTCAGAAAAAATCCTAGGATTTTGTTGTCGGAATGTCCGAACAAAGTCCGACCGTGTGTACGGGGCATTATAGTTGTCCTGTGGACAGATTCTCCCACCTGAGCTGTGGATCTCTGAAGCTCCTCCAGAGTTACCATGGGCCTCTTGGCTGCTTCTCTGATGAATGCTTTCCTTGCCGGCCTGTCAGTTTAGGTGGACGGCCATGTCTTGGTAGGTTTGTAGGTGTGCCATACTCTTTCCATTTTCAGATGATGAATTGAACAGTGCTCCATGAGATGTTCAAAGCTTGGGATATTTTTTTTATAATCTAACCCTGCTTTAAACTTCTCCACAACTTTATCCCTGACCTGTCTGGTGTGTTCTTTGGCCTTCATGATGCCGTTTGTTCACTAAGATTCTCTAACAAACCTCTGAGGGCTTCACAGAAAAGCTGTATTTATACTGAGATTAAATTACACACAGGTGGATTCTATTTACTAATTAGGTGATTTCTGAAGGCAATTGGTTCCACTAGATTTTAGTTCACCCCACACTTTTCACATATTCATTTGTAAAAAAATGTGAAAACCATTTATCATTTTCCTTCCACTTCACAATTATGTGCCACTTTGTGTTGGTCTATCACATAAAATCCCAATAAAATACATTTACATTTTTGGTTGTAACATGACAAAATGTGGAAAATTTCAAGGGATATAAATACTTTTTTAAGGCACTGTATATTTATGTTCTTTGGATACCCAGTATTACAGGTGGAGCCAAATGATCAGAATATATGAGAAATGCTGATTGTCAGTCAAATTGGTTTTAGTTAATCCTTACCACTATTGTCATTGCATTACAAAATATTTTGCTGTGAATTTTCTGGTTTTCCTTATCAAACACTGTTATGATCACTCACCAGATGCTCTGAGTGTCGAGTCCTGTGCAGAACGGACCAATATATCTTCTGAGGAGGGAATGGAGGTCACTCTACCTGTGAACCAGAATAAATTTGAGTCCATCACTTGGGTGACTATCCGGGATTTGGTCCATTTTGCTGTAACCAAGCCCGGACAACCTGTTGTAATTCAGGATCCCCGACACCAAGGACGTCTGAATGCCACCGCTAATGGCTCTTTAATTATCACCGGACTAACCAGAGAAGACCAAGGAACATATGGAGCTTATTTGGTGACACCGACATCACAGCAATGTGCCCAGCTCTACAACCTCAGAGTCACAAGTAAGTTATTGTAATGCACAGAAATATAATGTATGCCCATAAAGAAGACATAAGACTGTGGTTAAAGCCCAAGTTCAAGCAATTTTTTAAAAATATATCTCCTTTTTAAAAACAAAGGCCTTTGCTGCAATATTCACCTTCAATCCAGTCCTGTCTTTCACAGTGCCTATTCTCTGCCACTAGATGTCCTCACACCCAGCGTCACTCAACCCAGAAGACTGAGGACAGAGTAAGAGTGCAGGATGTCATGGACCCACCCCTTGAGGGGGTGTCGCCATAAAACCCTGTACTCTGCATAAATGGCTCTTGGCGTGTTAAAACCACTGGATGAAGGCCAAAGAGGAAGGGGACTCAATGAGTGCATATAGTCACCTATGGTCCTACTTAATATGACCAGAGGTCATTGATGCTTAGCTGCCCGGACCACCGTCAGTGTGCCCCAATTAACTTGACAAAAGCTCTGCAACTAAATTCCACACCTACATATTTTTACATGTTTTTTTTCTTCTGTCAGCGCGAGAAGAAAAAAAAAAACGATTACCGATCCTCTGTTTACATCACATGATCAGCTGTCATTGGCTGACAGCTGATCATGTGGTAGGGGGCCGGGATCGACCCCTTACTCCAATCTGTGATCACCTGAGTCTCATTGACCTGCAGGGGGGCGCGGCCATCTTGCAAAGGGGAGGACGTCTATTAACGCCTTCCCGGCAAAGCAGATCCGCGCTGTAGCCGTCATTCAGCTATAGCGCGGATCTGAAGGAGTTAAAGTGAACTTGTCAGTAAGTCTAAAGCTGGCTACACATGATACAATTTTCCTCTAGATTTACCAAAACCGTATAATAAATAATATAATAAGAGGTCACAATAATAATAATAATAATATAATATAAGGTCACACCTAAACACTTTCAAATTGTGTGTAATCAGGCAGGCCCTTCTACTACATAGTTGAAGGTAAATCTAATGCTTGGTACATATGATGAGATTATCGGACAAATGATTGTCTTTTTTTTTTTTACATGGTAATCTCATATCAAAAATTAAGAGGTTACTAAAGTTCTGAAAATTCTCATACGACAGAATCAAAATTTGGAAGTAATGTCGTGTATTGTATTGTATTTGTATTGCATTTTTGGATGAAAACTATACTGATCAACCACTTACCCTCCGGAAGATTTACTTGGCCAGGCCATTTTTTGCGATACGGCACTGCGTTACTTTAACTGACAATTGCGCGGTTGTGCGATACTGCACACAAATTAAATGTATTTCCTTTTTTCCCACAAATAGAGTTTTTTTTGGTGCTATTTGATCACCTCTGTGTTTTTTTGTTTATTTGTGCTATAAACAAAACAAAACAAAAAATTTAGAAAAAAAAAAAAAACAATATTTTTTACTTTTTGCTATAAAACAGATCCAATGAAAAAAATGTAGGTCAGTATGTGTTCTGCTACATATTTATTGGTAAAAAAAATCCCAGTAAACATATAGTGATTGGTTTGCGCAAAAGTTATAGCGTCTACAAACTATAGCATATTTTTATTTATTTATCTTTTTAATAGTAATGGCAACGATCAGTGTCTTATAGCGGGACTGTGATATTGCAGCGGACAGTCGGACGCTAACTGACACTTTTTGAGATCCAAGAACACTAATACATTGAGCAATGCTAGAAATATACACGGTCACTATACTGATGACACTGCCTGGGAACAGGTTATCATCAGGGGTGATCAAAGGGTTAACTGTGTGCCTAGCCAGTGTTTTCTTACTGTGGGAGGAGGTGATTTTAATAGGGGAAGGCATTAATCCATGTCCCTGCTTTGCAGGAACACAGAATCCATGCCTTCTGTACTGACAGAACGGCGATCTGCTTTGTTTACATAGGCAGACTGCCGTTCTGCGTCTGTATCAAATGATCAGCGGGTGCCGGCAGACATCGAGTCCACGGTAATCGCCGATCAGCTCCCACTGTGTGTAATCACAGCGGATGAGGCATTTGTGCCCGCAACCCGGAAGTGCAGGATCACGTATATTTATACAGTACGTGATCCTACGCACAGCAGCCGCCTTGTAGCAGTAAAATTAATATAGGGCGGTCGCTAAGTGGTTAATCAAAAACCGTACGATCTAGTATCGTAAGAGAAAAAATTGTGTGTTTGTCCAATTGGATAATATCAAATGAACTGATTTTTCATGCATTAAAAAGGGGATTAACTCCAGAGATAAAATGATAATTCTCCTGCTCTACAAGTCTCTGGTCCGGCCGCACCTGGAGTATGCTGTCCGGTTCTGGGCATCAGTCCCCAGGAAGGATGTACAGTGGAACCTCGGATTGCGAGTAACGCGGTTAACGAGTACTGTATTTTTAAAAATCGCAACTCGGTTTGCGAGTGTCGTCTCGCAAAACGAGCAGGATTCAGGCCAAAGCGGTGTGCCTGTTTTGGCCTGAGGTGGGGGGCGCCGGAGGCGAGCAGAGTCGAACCTCCCGTTCAGAAATGCATGGAAAGCCCGGAGTACAGCATGGCTGACCTTGGCAAATCTTGGGTAGGAAGTCTTTCCGAGGTTTGCCGAGATCAGCCGAAGTGTCCCTCGGGCCTTTTCGGCCGTTTCCGAGGCTCTCCGGCGCCCATCGCCTCTGGCCGCATGCGGTATTGCATCTCATTGAAGTCAATGTGGAACAAATTAATTTCCTTTTCATTGACTTCAATGGGAAAACTCGCTTTGATATGTGAGTACATTGGATTACGAGCATACTCCTGGAACGGATTATGCTTGTAATCCGAGGTTCCACTGTACTGGAAATGGAGCGAGTACAAAGAAGGGCAACAAAACTAATAAAGGGTCTGGAGGATATTAGTTATGAGGAAAGGTTGCGAGCACTGAACTTATTCTCTCTGGAGAAGAGACGCTTGAGAGGGGATATGATTTAAATTTACAAATAACATACTGGTGACTAGGGATGAGCTTCGTGTTCGAGTCGAACCCATGTTCGACTCGAACATCGGCTGTTCGATCGTTCGCCGAATTGCGAACGTTATGGGCCGTTCGCGCTAAATTCGTGTGGCGCGTCACGGCCCATAATTCACTGCGGCATCGCAGTGCATTGCTGGCTGATGATTGGCCAAGCATGCACTATGACCCGCATGCTTGGCCAATCACAGCGCTGTCAGTAGAGAGAGCTGTAATTGGCCAAAGCCAGGGTGGCTTTGGCCAATTATGGCTCAGGGGATTTAGTACACACCCCACACTATATAAGGCCGCCTGCACGGCGGCCCTGTGTAGTGTGTGTTCCGGTGTGCTGAGAGATAGAGAGAGAGAGAGACAGTGTCATTTGATTTGAGTTAGATAGATTAGGCAGAACAGTCAGTCAGTTAGCTGCACTTACAGTGTATTGTGTATATATATGCATCCCAGGTGTTGCATATATATATATACACTGTATTCAGTTTAGCTAGATCCGTTCCTGTTATCTTCTATCTAGACTATTTACATTTAATGCAGTGCGTCCTGCTCACAGTGTTCAGCTAGATCCGTTCCTGCTATTTACATTTAGTGCAGTGCGTCCTGCTCACAGTGTTCAGCTAGATCCGTTCCTGTTATCTTCTAGACTATTTACATTTAGTGCAGTGCGTCCTGCTCACAGTGTTCAGCTAGATCCGTTCCTGCAATTTACATTTAGTGCAGTGCGTCCTGCTCACAGTGTTCAGCTAGATCCATTCCTGCTATTTACATTTAGTGCAGTGCGTCCTGCTCACAGTGTTCAGCTAGATCCGTTCCTGCTATTTACATTTAGTGCAGTGCGTCCTGCTCACAGTGTTCAGCTAGATCCGTTCCTGCTATTTACATTTAGTGCAGTGCGTCCTGCTCACAGTGTTCAGCTAGATCCGTTCCTGCTATTTACATTTAGTGCAGTGCGTCCTGCTCACAGTGTTCAGCTAGATCCGTTCCTGCTATTTACATTTAGTGCAGTGCGTCCTGCTCACAGTGTTCAGCTAGATCCGTTCCTGCTATTTACATTTAGTGCAGTGCGTCCTGCTCACAGTGTTCAGCTAGATCCGTTCCTGCTATTTACATTTAGTGCAGTGCGTCCTGCTCACAGTGTTCAGCTAGATCCGTTCCTGCTATTTACATTTAGTGCAGTGCGTCCTGCTCACAGTGTTCAGCTAGATCCGTTCCTGTTATCTTCTAGACTATTTACATTTAGTGCAGTGCGTCCTGCTCACAGTGTTCAGCTAGATCCGTTCCTGCTATTTACATTTAGTGCAGTGCGTCCTGCTCACAGTGTTCAGCTAGATCCGTTCCTGTTATCTTCTAGACTATTTACATTTAGTGCAGTGCGTCCTGCTCACAGTGTTCAGCTAGATCCGTTCCTGTTATCTTCTAGACTATTTACATTTAGTGCAGTGCGTCCTGCTCACAGTGTTCAGCTAGATCCGTTCCTGCTATTTACATTTAGTGCAGTGCGTCCTGCTCACAGTGTTCAGCTAGATCCGTTCCTGTTAAATTCCTACTGACCGGCAGGCTTGTCTGGTTACAGTATATAAAGCTACCTGAAGAAAATTACAGGTGTTCTATTTGATCCTATTAGTACCACGGTCAGGCAGCTAGACTATTTACATTTAGTACAGTGCGTCCTGCTCACAGTGTTCAGCTAGATCCGTTCCTGTTATCTTCCTACTGACAGGCAGGCTTGTCTGGTTACAGTATATAAAGCTACCTGAAGAAAATTACAGGTGTTCTATTTGATCCTATTAGTACCACGGTCAGGCAGCTAGACTATTTACATTTAGTACAGTGCGTCCTGCTCACAGTGTACAGCTAGATCCGTTCCTGTTATCTTCCTACTGACAGGCAGGCTTGTCTGGTTACAGTATAT
Source organism: Aquarana catesbeiana (assembly GCA_037953035.1). Classification (NCBI taxonomy): domain Eukaryota; kingdom Metazoa; phylum Chordata; class Amphibia; order Anura; family Ranidae; genus Aquarana; species Aquarana catesbeiana. Next base: position 914,858 of record JBBHAA010000618.1, read on the forward strand.
AAAGCTACCTGAAGAAAATTACAGGTGTTCTATTTGATCCTATTAGTACCACGGTCAGGCAGCTAGACTATTTACATTTAGTACAGTGCGTCCTGCTCACAGTGTTCAGCTAGATCCGTTCCTGTTATCTTCCTACTGACAGGCAGGCTTGTCTGGTTACAGTATATAAAGCTACTTGAAGAAAATTACAGGTGTTCTATCCCAGCTTAGTGCAGCTACAGGCCATTAGTATGTCTGGAAGGCCAAGAAGGAGAGGCAGACAGTCACAAGCCAATAAGAGAGGGCAAGCAGGCTCTGTGTCTAGTGCTGGTCGTGGAGACGGTGCATCCTCATCAGCACGTGGCCATGGGACACGCTTGGCCTTTTTTTCGGCAGCTGGCCATGTTGAGCCGCAACATGCGGAAGACTTGGTCGAGTGGATGACCAAGCCGTCCTCATCCTCCTCATCCTCTCTCACCCATGCCCAGGGTGCTTTGTCTGGCAAAGCAGCGGCCTCTTCCCTCAGCTCAATGTCATCAGTGACTCCTTCCCTAGCTCCACCATGTCCTCATGAGGATTCCCTCGAACTGTTTGACCACAGTGTTGGGTACATGCTCCAGGAGGATGCCCAGCGTTTGGAAGGCTCTGATGACGATACTGAGCTCGATGAAGGCAGTAACATGAGCGCGGACAGAGGGGGTGCCCAAGAAGGACAGCAATCTGGCAGTCATGCTCCCCCTGCTGCAGCATACTGCCAGGTTTGCTCCAGTGATGAGGAGGGAGGGGATGATGAGGTCACTGACTCAACGTGGGTGCCTGATAGGAGAGAGGAGGAGGAGGAGGAGGAGGAGGAGGCGGCAGCACATCACCAACGAGGCAGGATGCCCTCCAGGGGCCAGCCTAAGGGCAGCACATTGACTGCATCACACCCCAAAGCTCCACATGTGCAGGGCGCTGCAGTCTCTGCGCGTTATTCAAAAAGTTCTTTGGTGTGGGCCTTTTTTGAGACGAGTGCATCAGATCGCACCGCTGCTATTTGCAACATATGTCTCAAGCGTATCTCGCGTGGCCAAAATATCTCCCGCTTGGGTACCACATGCTTGACCAGACATATGTTGACCTGCCATGCAGTTCGTTGGCAAGCGTATCTAAAAGACCCACACCAAAGAACAAAGAGGATCTCTCCTTGCTCCTCATCAGCTGAGATTTCCAACCCCACTAGACCTTCAGTCCTCTCTGAGACCTGCAGTGAGAGGAATGAAGGTGTAGAATTAGGTGTGTCACAGCCAAGTACTTGTGGGCAATCTGCTTTTGGTACACCGACGTCAGATTGTACCAGGCAAATTTCCCTGCCCCAGCTGCTGCACCGCCGAAAGAAGTTTGCTCCCAGCCATCCACATGCCCAGCGGTTGAATGCTAGCTTGGCAAAATTGCTAGCACTTCAACTGCTGCCTTTTCAGTTGGTAGACTCTGCCCCCTTCCGTGAGTTTGTGGAATGTGCGGTTCCTCAGTGGCAGGTACCCAAACGCCACTTTTTCTCACGGAAGGCGATTCCGGCTCTCTACCGGCATGTGGAAGGCAATGTCCATGCCTCGCTGGACAGGGCGGTCAGCGGTAAGGTGCATATTACCGCTGACTCATGGTCCAGCAGGCATGGACAGGGACGTTACCTAAGTTTCACGGCGCATTGGGTGACTCTGCTGGCAGCTGGGAAGGATGCAGGACAAGGTGCAGTAGTGTTGGAGGTTGTTCCGCCACCACGCCTCCAAAATGCTGATTGTGACACACCTCTCTCCTCCACCCCCTCCTCTTCTTCTTCCTCCATGGCCTCTTCCTCGGAACCAGCGGTGCTCCGTAGGCGTTCAAGGGGCTACGCAAGTACGCAGGCCAAAAGATGCCATGCGGTGCTTGAGCTGGTGTGCTTGGGGGACAGGAGCCACACTGGGGCAGAGGTTCTGTCAGCTCTGCAGGGGCAGGTTCAGAGGTGGTTGACGCCACGCCAACTTAAGGCAGGAATGGTGGTTTGCGACAATGGCACCAACCTCCTCTCTGCCCTCCGACAGGGACAAATGACCCATGTGCCCTGTTTGGCTCACGTCCTTAACTTGGTGGTGCAGCGGTTCTTGGGCAGGTACCCGGGCTTACAGGATGTCCTGAGGCAGGCCAGGAAAGTCTGTGTGCATTTCCGCCGGTCATATAATGCCAGTGCTCGGCTGACGGACCTCCAAAAGGAGTTTAACCTGCCCAAGAACCGCCTAATCTGTGACATGCCCACCAGGTGGAACTCAACGTTGGCCATGCTGCAGTGGCTGCACACGCAGCAGAGGGCCATCAATGAGTACCTGTGCGACTATGGCACCAGGACAGGGTCAGGGGAGCTTGGTTTTTTTTCCCCACGCCAGTGGGCCATGATCAGGGATGCATGCACTGTCCTGTCACCATTCGAGGAGGCCACGAGGATGGTGAGCAGTGACAGTGCATGCATCAGTGACACTGTCCCCCTTGTCCACCTGTTGGAGCACACGCTGCGTGGAATAATGGACAGGGCACTTGAGGCAGAACAGAGGCAGGAAGAGGAGGACTTCCTTAGCTCTCAAGGCCCCCTTTATCCAGACAGTGTTCCTGCGTGCCCGCCGATCACACAGGAAGAGGACGAGGAGGAAGAGGAGGAGGAGGAAGATTGTGTCAGTATGGAGGTGGAGCCTGGCACTCAGCATCAGCAGCAGTCTTTAAGGGATCAGTCCCAAGAAACACATGGACTTGTACGTGGCTGGGAGGAGGTGGCTGCGGACCATGTCATTCTTAGTGACCCAGAGGACTCCGGACCGAATGCCTCAGCAAACCTACGCTGCATGGCCTCCCTGATCCTGCAAAGCCTGCGTAAGGATCCTCGTATTCGTGGTATCAAGGAGAAGGACCAATACTGGCTGGCAACCCTCCTTGATCCACGTTACAAGGGTAAGGTTGCGGACCTTATCTTGCCATCGCAGAGGGAGCAGAGGATGAAACATCTTCGGGAGGCCTTGCAGAAAGGTCTGTGCAACGCGTTCCCAGAGACTGGGAGGTTACAAACTCCTGTTTCTGGACAACGTGTTGCTGAGGCTTCGGTCAGTCAAAGAAGGAGCGGTGGAGAAGGTGGCCGTCTGACCGATGCGTTCAGACAATTTTTTGGTCCGCAGCCCCAAGGTATGATCGGTTCCAGCAACCATCGCCAGCGTCTGTTTTACATGGTGCAGGAATACCTAGGGGCAAGATCAGACTTGGACACCTTTCCCACCGAAAATCCTCTGGGTTACTGGGTCTTGAGGATGGATCACTGGCCAGAGCTTGCACAGTATGCAATTGAGCTACTGGCCTGTCCTGCATCCAGCGTTCTTTCGGAACGCACATTCAGTGCTGCTGGAGGCGTGGTAACCGATCACAGGGTGCGTCTGTCCACCGACTCGGTCGATCGGCTGACCTTCATAAAAATGAATGAGTCTTGGATCACCACCAGCTACCAAGCACCTGATGCTGATGTAACCGAATAATTTTTTTTGAAATCTCAGATCCCTTCAAAGACTGCCTATGCTGATGCTGAGTGACTATCCCTGAGTAATTATCCTCTTCCTCCTCAATCATCACGCTGATAGCTTGTAAGAACATTTTTGGTTCTGGGCGCCACCACCAGTGCCTAAGGCACAATTTTTCAGCCCCTGTTTAACAGGGGCGTGTAATTACAATTTTTGATGTAATACTTTGCAGCAGGGCTCGTTCCTGCATTCCAACTAGAGTGTCTGTGAGGGGTTGCAGTGTTGTGGCACCAGCACCAGTGCCTAGGGCCCAATTTTTCTGCCCCTGTCTAACAGGGGCGTGTAATTACAATTTTTGATGCAATACTTTGCAGCAGGGCTCGTTCCTGCGTTCCAACTAGAGTGTCTGTGAGGGGTTGCAGTGTTGTGGCACCAGCACCAGTGCCTAAGGCCCAATTTTTCTGCCCCTGTCTAACAGGGGCGTGTAATTACAATTTTTGATGCAATACTTTGCAGCAGGGCTCGTTCCTGCGTTCCAACTAGAGTGTCTGTGAGGGGTTGCAGTGTTGTGGCACCAGCACCAGTGCCTAAGGCCCAATTTTTCTGCCCCTGTCTAACAGGGGCGTGTAATTACAATTTTTGAAGCAATAATTTGCAGCAGGGCTCGTTCCTGCGTTCCAACTAGAGTGTCTGTGAGGGGTTGCAGTGTTGTGGCACCAGCACCAGTGCCTAAGGCCTAATTTTTCAGCTCCTGTTCAACAGGGGCATGTAATTACAATTCTTGATCTAATATTTCACAGCAGGGCCCTGTGAGGGCTTACAGTGTTGTGGCCACAGCAACACCTAAGGCCCAAATTTCTGCTGAGTATATAGGGCAGGACCCTACTTTCAAACATCTAACTTACAAACGACTCCTACTTGCAAACGGAAGGAGACAACAGGAAGTGAGATGAAATCTACCCCTAGGAAGGGAAATTCTCTCCTGTAAGAGTTAATATGGGAAAACAAGTTCTCCTTTCCACTGATGCTTTCCAATCCTTGTTCCACAAAAAAACCCAAATTTTCAAAAAACATTTTTCATTGGGACAAAAAAGTGAGGTGAAATCTTCTGAAGAGGAGGAAAGACAGCAAAACAAATGTCACAGGGGTGATAACCCTTCCCTATGTTTTCCAAAAAGCTTAGAAAAGATTTTTTGGCTGGAGCTAAACACGTTAAAAATGTTCAAAATTACAAACAGATTCTACTTAACAACAAACCTACAGTCCCTGTCTTGTTTGCACCGCCTGTATACTGCTGTTCAGAGTATATAGGGCCTGGTGGCCCCACACCTTTCCTTATTTTAATTTGGGTGCGGGGTTCCCCTTAATATCCATACAAGACCCAAAGGGACTGGTAATGGACTGGGGGGTACCCATGCCGTTTGTCTCACTGATTTTCATCCATATTGCCATGACCCGACATGACATTAAACCCGCAAGCAGTTTTAAATGAGATTTTTTCCTTTAAAAATGACATTTGGTGCAGGGACTGTTCTAAACATGGGAAACACGCGTCACTTTACAGGCATACTATAGACACCCCCCAGGTACGATATTTAAAGGAATATTTCACTTTTTTTTTTTTACTTTAAGCATCATTAAAATCACTGCTCCCGAAAAAACGGCCGTTTTTAAAAGTTTTTTTTGCATTGATACATGTCCCCTGGGGTAGGACCCGGGTCCCCAAACCCTTTTTAGGACAATACCATGCAAATTAGCCTTTAAAATGAGCACTTTTGATTTCGAACGTTCGAGTCCCATAGACGTCAATGGGGTTCTAACGTTCGTGCGAACTTTCGGTCCGTTCGCGGGTTCTGGTGCGAACCGAACCGGGGGGTGTTCGGCTCATCCCTACTGGTGACCCCACAATAGGGATTAAACTTTTCCGCAAAAGGGAATTTAATAAGACAAATGGACTTTCACTAAAATGAGAAGAAAAGCGGTTTAACCTTCAACTACGTAGAGTGTTCTTTACTGTAAGAGCGGCAAGGATGTGGAATTCCCTTCCACAGGCGGTGGTCTCAGCGGGGGGCATCGATAGTTTCAAAAAAATATTAGATAAGCACCTGAATGACTGCAGCATACAGGGATATACAATGTAATACTGACATATAATCACACACATAGGTTGGACTTGTGTCTTTTTTCAACCTCACTATGTAACTATGTTATTCTTACCTCCTCTTTGCAGTGGATTTGCACAGGGCAGCTCTTCTCGGGTCCCTATTAGCTGCTCCTGACCCCTCCCTCCTATTGAGTGCCCCCACAGCCAGCAGCTTGCTATGGGGGCACTGGAGCCGAGTCACAGCTCCGTGTGTCCATTCAGACACGGAGCCCTGATCTGGCCCCGCCCCTTTCTCCCCTGATTGGCTCACTGACTTTGACAGCCGCAGGAGCCAATGGCGCCGCTGCCGTGTCTCAGCTAATCGGGAGGAGAGTCCTGGACAGCTTAGACATTCGTCGACATCGCTGGAGAGAGATGGGGCTCAGGTAAGTATTAGGGGGGCCGAGGGGGGCTACTACACACAAAAGATTTTCATCTCAATGCATAGAATGCATTCAGATAAAAAAACTTCTGCCTTTACGATATGCATGAAACAATAACAGGGTATCAATGTCAAACCCCCCCCCCCACACACACACACACATACACACACACACACACAATGCAATCACACCATCAATAAAAGAAAACCAGCATTTGCAATTACTCTTAAAGAGAACATTACCATAAATAAAAGCATTTTCAATCATATTCATGAAAGCGTTTGCGTATGGGAGGCGGGGGGCAAATATACAGTATACACACAGTATATATATTCACCCCTGAACTTATTCTCTCTGGAGAAGAGACGCTTGAGAGGGGATATGATTTAAATTTATAAATACCGTACTGGTGACCCCACAATAGAGATAAAACTTTTCCGCAAAAGGGAATTTAATAAGACAGGTGGACTTTCATTAAAATTAGAAGAAAAGCGGTTTAACCTTAAACTATGTAGAGTGTTCTTTACTGTAAGAGCGGCAAGGATGTGGAATTCCCTTCCACAGGCGGTGGTCTCAGCGGGGGGGTGCATCGATAGTTTCAAGAAACTATTAGATAAGCACCTGAACGACCACAACATACAGGGATATACAATGTAATACTGACATATAATCACACACATAGGTTGGACTTGATTGATTTGTGTCTTTTTTCAACCTCACCTACTATGTAACTATGTAACTGTTGTAATTGGCTCTCGAAAGCAGTGTACGAACAATCAGATTACCATATGAACGCTATGAAAGTGGCATTTTTCATACGATTTTCTGATCGTGTGTATGGGGCTTAAAGGAAATTTAACAAAAAAATTTGTATAATGTGTAGCAAGCTTTAGTCATGACACAAACTCCAAGAGCTCGTACAAGCGAAGTACAAGAATTAGGCTGAGGCTCTGGCATCCCCCACCTGTCGCAATGTAAAGTTCACAACTCTCTGTAGTTCTCTGAGATTCAGTGACATCCATAATTATGGCACTTTTTTTTTTTTTTGCTCTTAAACAACATCCAGCTAATAGATGAAAGCAAAAACTAATGTCGTGTACACACGATCAGACATTCCGACAACAAAATCCTGGATTTTTTTCCGACGGATGTTGGCTCAAACTTGTCTTGCATACACACGGTCGCACAAATGTTGACGGAAATTCCGAACGTCAAGAACGCGGTGACGTACAGGACGTAGGACGAGCCGAGAAAAATTAAGTTCAATAGCCAGTGCGGCTCTTCTGCTTAAATTCCGAGCATGCATGGAATTTTGTGCGTCGGAATTGGGTACACCCGATCGGAATTTCCAACAACAAGTTTTGTTGTCGGAAAATTTGAGAACCAGCTCTCAAACATTTGTTCTCGGAAATTCCGACAGCAAATGTCCGATGGAGCCTACACATGTTCTGAATTTCCGACAACAAGCTCACATCGAACATTTGTTGTCGTAAATTCTAACCGTGTGTATGCGGCATTAGGCTACTTTCACACTGAGGCACTTTACATGTGCTACAGCACTAAAAATAGCGCCTGCATATCGCCTGTAAAGAGCCTCTCCTGTCTCTCCAGTGTGAAAGCCTGAGGGCTTTCACACTGGAGCGGTGCGCTTGCAGGACGGTAAAAAAAGTATCTGGTTGTTCTAGTATCTGGTTGTTCTAGTATCTGGTTGTTCTAGTATCTGGTTGTTCCAGTGAACAGTTGTTCCAGTAACTGCTTGTTCCAGTATTTGGTTGTTCCGGTGAACAGTTGTTCCAGTACCTGATTGTTCCAGTACCTGATTGTTCCAGTATTTTGTTCTAGTATCTGGCTGTTTCAGTATCTGGTTGTTTTAGTATCTGGTTGTTCCAGTAAACAGTTGTTACACCAGTGTCCACAGCTCTTCAGAGGGTTTGACTTTATTAACCCCTAAAAACCTGTACCACCATGCCCACAACCACATACATTACATTGCGGGGTGACCTCATTCATGTGAAAGGGTTGTGCTCAGTGCATGACGTCAGTGGCCTGGGGTGGAGACTCTGTGCTAATGTCACACCGCCGCACAATCTGGGTCAGCAGCAGCTTCCTTTGTGAGTTGCAAGTGCTTTTTTAGAAAAAAAAAAATATTAGAATTTTTCAGACATAAGAAACTATACAAATATTAAGAACAAATACAACCCATTAAGAAACCTCACCAGGTCAAAAACCTAATTGCCATACCTTTTTGAACATTTGGGGACAACCCCTACTTAAGTATGTGGCTTTGTATAAAGGCAGCACTTTATTAACTTTGCCTTTCCAATAAGATAAAGTAGGAGCCTACATTTTCTTTCAGCCTGACAACATAGCCTTACGTGCATAGAAGAGGGAAATTGAGAGGAAGGTCCTTTGGGCCCTGTGTGGTTCTACCTCCTCCACTAGACCTAACATGCAGACTGGAGTGGTCATAGGAACTGCAAGGGAATTTAGGTCCTGGAGAGTACGAGTGACCCCTGCCCAAAACACCCATATTGGCTAAAAATGCCAAAATATATGATGAAAAATGTCAGGAGAGGTGGAACAGCGCCAATATTCCACCAAGTCAGTGCCATGCTGTATATAGTGGCTATTCTGGCTGAAGTATAATAAGCTCTATTGAACAGTTTAAATTGAATGTATCTGTCCCTTGCCAACACCAGAGCCCTGAACGGGTGATCCCACATATCATCTCAGTCATCCCCTTGAAAATTGGGTATTAATGGTATCCAACTTTTCCTACATTTAGTGAGTGCTTTCGGCCTTTCCACAAACAACTCCCCATAGACTGCAGACAGAGGCCTTTGCAGCGATTCATCGCATAATAGTTGCACCAAAGTGGAAGATCTAATCTCCAGTGTTTCAGAACCAAATTGTGCTAAGAAGGCATGTCGCAACTGCAGGTAGCGAAAGAAATACCAATTCAGAACGTGGTGTTTAGTCTTAAATTGATCAAATGTGAGAATCTTCCCTTCTCCCATAATATCCCTCAATTGTTTGATACCAACCCGGCCCACAAAATTGGATCCTGGATGGCACCAAAGTGTGGAAACCTAGAGTTAAACCTCAGCGGGGTGGATGGTGAGCATACCAAGTCATTAGGTTGCATCAATACCTGCACCCTATCCCAGGCACGCAGAGTAGCAAGCATCAACCCAGTCAAAGGAGAAGCCACTTGGTGACCCCTATGAACTAGGTAGTAAAGAGTGTCATAAGAACCCAGGAGATCGGCCTCAAGTACAGTCGCAGCATCCCCATCATCTCGCAGAAGTCAGCGCCTGGCAACAACCCTTTGGGTTGCTGCATTATGTTGGCTTCGGTGTGTTTTATGTGCTACAGCCGGGATTAAAGTGGAGTTCCACCCACTTTTACAACTCTTCAGCATCCCTCACTAAACTGTGCACTGTAAACGAATTGGATATTTTTAAATTTTTTTCTCAGCACCTACTGTATATCTACTGTTTTCATTTTTCACTTCCTCCTCCCTGGCCGCGGCCCATCGCATCATTTCCTGTTTGCAATGCCTTCTGGGAAGGGGCGGAAACTTCCTCTGACACTGCCGTTGCTATGGAAACCTGACCTGAAACCTATTACACTGCTTGTGCTGCACTGAGCATGTGCGAGATCTGCAAGGATGAGATCCAGGAAGAAATACAGTCTGGCTTCAGATGCCCAGACTTAAGATCGCCACGGCCTGCTGTAAGTTTATAAAATAACAAACTACTGCTATAAACTAACAAAACAGACCTTAGTTTACAGACTAACTTTACTAGAATACATTAAGCTTGTGTATTATTGGGGTATTTTTATTTAAAAAGTATAATTTCGGCCGGAACACCACTTTAAGTTCTGGTGCTGCAGAGAGGTGATGATTTTTGGGCTGGCACATACATCAGCTGAGATGACTCTTACTTGAAAGGCATACTGTGCTTGCCACGTTCATTGTAGCATCTGCTTCTGGTAAGTGTCCATTTCATGAGATGGTTTGGTGATACAAGTCCATACACTTTAAGTATTTGATAATTGTCTGGACTGATTGGTAGAGGATTCACCATTCACAGCTGTTCTTCTGGATTTCGATTGAAAGGACAATATTTGCACTTTGCACTTTCTTTGCTTTTTTGACACTTATGCACTTTTATTGTGATATTATTTTCCCTTTGTTGCTGCACTTTTTACACTGATATATATATATATATATATATATATATATATATATATATATATATACACAGAGTGCCTTGAAAAAGTATTCATACCCATTGAAATTTTCCACATTCTGTCATGTTACAACAAAAAACATAAATGTATTTTATTGGAATTTTATGTGATAGACCAACACAAAATGGCACATAATTGTGAAGTGGAAGGGAAATGATAAATGTTTTTCAAAATTTTTTACAAATAAATATGTGAAAAGTGTGGGATGTCTCTACCAGCTTTGCACATCTAGAGAGTGACATTTTTGCCCATTCTTCTTTGCAAAATAGCTCAAGCTCTGTCAGATTGGATGGAGAGTGTCTGTGAACAGCAATTTTCAAGTCTTGCCACAGATTCTCAATTGGATTTAGGTCTGGACTTTGACTAGGTCATTCTAACACATGAATATGCTTTGATCCAAACCATTCCATTGTAGCTCTGGCTGTATGTTTAGGGTCGTTGTCCTGTTGGAAGGTGAACCTCCACCCCAGTCTCAAGTCTTTTGCAGACTCTAATGCCGCGTACACACGAGCGGAATGTCCGACAGAAAAAGTCAGACGGAAGCTTTTCATCGTCTATTTCGATCGTGTGTGTGCCTCTTCGGACTTTTTTTTTCGAAAATTCTGACGGACCTAGAAATAGAACATGTTCTAAATATTTCTGATGGAACCAATTCCTATCGGGAAAAATCAGGAAAACCGCTTGTATGTATGCTGTTCCGATGGACCAAAAACGACGCATGCTACGAGACTAGGAGCTATTGGCTACTGGCTATTGTACTTCCTTTTTCTAGTCCCGTCGTACGTGCTGTACGTCACCGCGTTCTGGACAGTCAGACTTTGGTTTGACCATGTGTAGGCAAGACCGCTTGAATGCAATTCCGTCGGAGTTCAACGGCAAAACCGGTCGTGTGTACGCGGCATAACAGATTTTCTTCTAAGATTGTATTTGTCTCCATCCATCTTCCCATCAACTCTGACCAGCTTCCATGTCCCTGCTAAAGAAAAGCATCCCCACCACATGATGCTGCTACCACCATGTTTCACAGTGGGGAATGGTGTGTTCAGGGTGATGTGCAGTGTTAGTTTTCCGCCACACTTAGGGATTGATTTACTAAAGACTTTCCAAAGTGCACAGCCTATTTGCCTTTAGTAAATGAACCCCATAGTGTTTTGCTTTTAGGCCAAAAAATTCCATTTTGGTCTCATCTGCCCAGAGCACCTTCTTCCACATGTTTGTTGTGTTCCCCACATGGCTTCTCGCAAACTGCAAAAGGGACACTTTTTATGGTTTCTTTCAACAATGGCTTTCTTCTTGCCACTCTTCCATAAAGACCAGATTTGTGGAGTGCACGACTAATAGTTGTCCTGTGGACAGATTCTCCCACCTGAGCTGTGGATCTCTGCAGCTCCTCCAGAGTTACCATGGGCCTCTTGGCTGCTTCTCTGATTAATGCTCTCTTTGCCCGGCCTGTCAGTTTAGGTGGACGGCCATGTCTTGGTAGGTTTGCAGTTGTGCCATACTCTTTCCATTTTCAGATGATGGATTGAACAGTGCTCCGTGAAAGGTTCAATGCTTGTTTTGTTTTTTTTGCCCTAACCCTGCTTTAAACTTCTCCACAACTTTATCCCTGACCTGTCTGGTGTGTTCCTTGGCCTTCATGATGCTATTTGTTCACTAAGGTTCTCTAACAAACCTCCGAGGGCTTCACAGAACAGTTCTATTTATCCTGAGAATAAATTAAACTCAAGTGGACTCTATTTACTAATTAGGTGACTTCTGAAGGCAATTGGTTACTCTAGATTTTAGTTAGGGATATCAGAGTAAAGGATCTGAATACAAATGCTGGCCACACTTTTCACATATTTATTTGTAAAAAAAATTGGAAAACCATTTATCATTTTCCTTCCAATTCACAATTATATGCCACTTATGTGCCACATAAAATCCCAATAAAATACATGTATGTTTTTGATTGTAACATGACAAAGTGTGCGAAATTTCAAGGGGTATGAATACTTTTTCTTGGCACTGTATGGTATTTATATGGTATTTATTGCACTTTATATGAATAGTGATATTTGGTACACTGTAATTAGTTTGGCACTGCTTATATTTATGTTCTTTGGATACCCAATATTACGGGTGGAGCCAAGTGGTCAAAATATATGAGAAATGCTGATTGTCATTCAAATTTTTTGTTTTACCACTATTGGCATTACATTACAAAGTATTTTCCTGTGAAAATTCTGTTTTTCCTTATCAAACACTGTTCTGATCATTCACCAGTTGCACCGAGTGTGGAGTCCTGTGCAGGACAGACCAATATATCTTCTGAGGAGGGAACGGAGGTCATTCTACCTGTGGACCAGACCGGATTTGAGTCCATCACTTGGATAACTGTCCGGGATTTGGTCCATTTTGCTGTAACCAAGCCAAGACAACCTGTTGTAACTCAGGATCCCCAATACAAAGGACGTCTGAATGCCACTGCTAACGGCTCTTTAATTATCACCGGACTAACCAGAGAAGACCAAGGAACATATGGAGCTTTTGTGGTGACACCGACATCACAGCATTGTGCCCAGCTCTACAACCTCAGAGTCACAGGTAAGTTATTGTAATGCACTGAAATATATTTTATGTTTATAAAGAAGACATAAGACTGCGGTTAAAGCCCAAATTCAAGCTATTTAAAAAGCAAAAAAAAAAAACAAAGGCCTTTGCTTGCAATATTTGCCTTCAATCCAGTCCGTTCTCCCACAGTACCTGTTCTCTTCCACTAGATGTCCTCACACCCAGCGTCACTCAACCCAGAAGACTGAGGACGGACTAAGAGTGAAGGATGTCATGGACCCACCCCTTGAGGGGGTGTCACCATAAAACCCTGTACTCTGCATAAATGGCTCTTGCCTTAAGGGTCACCCACCACTGGATGAAGGTCAAAAAGGAAGCGGACTAAATGGGACTGCATACAGTCACCTATGGTCCTACTTAATATGACCAGAGGTCATTGATCCATAGCTCCTTGGACCACCATCAGTGTGCCCCAGTTTACTTGACAAAAGCTTTGCAACTAAATTCCACACCTACATATTTTTTACATAATTTTTAAGGACAGGAAAATAAATCTTTTTCTTTCTAACTTTTATTGTTGTTTCTCGGACCAAAGTATTTCTTTCTCTGTGCACAGCAAACGCAAAGAACAAAAGACCCTGGAAGCTGTCAATGGCAAACAAATCCATGTGACCATTATGTCATAGCTGACACAGTGATCACATGATCGAGAACCACACTGTTTGGTTCCCAATCGCGAGTCTTCATGGGCATCTTTCAGTGATTCTATGCAAAAACCTTCTGTGCTGCAGGAGACCCCTGCCCCCTCTTATAAATACCTGAGCCCAATGCAATCCAGCGACATGTACTCACCGCTGTCTTGGGAGTGAGCACACACGGGCCCTACTCTTCAGTGAGTGCCCCTAAAGAAAGCTACTTTCCCTAGGGGCACTTGCCGAAGAGTGGGGGCCTGGAGCGATGGCAGGGTACCCCAGAAAAGGAGGATCGGGCCTGCTCTGTGGAAAACCATTGCACAGAGCAGGTAAGTATAACATGTCTGTTATTTTGGAATAAAAAAAAAATGAAGGTTTATAACCACTTTAAAATGGACCTGTTCTGAAAAAGTAATGATATCTCAAAGGAAACATAAAGAAATGTTAATTTTTCAAAAAGACTAAAACTTCTATTGTCTTTCTGCCCCCAAAAAAACATTGCACCTCCTCCTTTTATCTCATAGCTGTATATCTGCAGTGTGAGATCTAAGGCCTACTAGTCTCAGGAGGTTTAACGTAAGATTTGGTGATATCATTGCTGTGCTGCTCACTATTCTCCTTGCTGAAATGGAAGCTGTACCTGAGGACCTGCAGTGCAAAGATCTCCCTGCTTCTTCTGTATCCATTTCTTTGGATCTGTACTTGCTTTACCTGTATCATTACCCCACCAGTCATTAGATGATGTCACTACTGTGCAGTTCACTGTTCTCCTTGCTGGAGGGGATTCTGTACCTGAGGACCTGTAATGCAAGGATCTCCCTGCTCCTGCTTTATTCATTCTGTGAATCTGTGCTTGCTCTACCTCTATCTTTACCCCACCAGTTATCAGGTGATCGGGTGATGCAAGGATCTCTCTGCTTTTTCTTCTGCTTCCTCTGACTCTCCTGATTGTTTTTGAATAGTCCCCTACCATACATCAGAGAGGCAGCTTTGACACAAGGAAGCAAAGTCCTGCCTTTACAAAAGATGGCTGACCCAACATAATACATAGGAGTTGATTACCTAAATGCAAATAGGCTGTTCACTTTGCAAGGAAAATTGTCTATGAGCTTAGTGAATAAGAGGAAGCTCTGCTGATTTCCATCATGCAATCATGTACAAACGAAAATGATTTTTTGTGGTTGTTTTTTTTTTTTTTCATTTTCCTTAGGGTTCAGCACTTGATTACCGTATATACTTGAGTATAAGCTGAGTTTTTCAGCATATTTTTTTGTGCTAAAAATGCCCCTCTCGGCTTATAGTGGAGTCAAGCACTTTTCTGCAGCAGAGAATGACATTTTCTGAACGGACTTTGGGGTTCTGTATCTCAGGCCACTTGGTGCTAGGAACCCCAGCTTTGGATATGTTGTAGTGCTTGTTTCACTGGGTTTGCACACCAAATTTGGGGTTCCTAGCACCAAGTGGCCCCTAGATACGGGGCCCGAAATTCAGTCAACTGTGTCCATCTGCAGCAATGTCATTTCGGGATCCTTTAGGTCCAGAGACCCCAAATTTTGGCTGCATCTAGGGGGCATCTAGGAACCCTTAACTACCCAGTTTGAAGTTCGGGGGACCTATGGCTGCAAATGGGCACAGTGAGGCTGCAAATGGGCATTCTTGACCCTCTTTTCCACTTACAGTAGCTGCACATTTCTCACCCTAGGCTTATACTCGAGTCAATAAGTTAAAATTAGGTGCCTCAGCTTATATTCGGGTCGGCTTATACTCGAGTATATATGGTAGGTATTTATTCACTAAGCTCTAGAGATAATTCCCTTGCAAAATACAGCTTCCCTTGCAAAGCAATCAAGCTATGTACCTTTAGTAAATAAACCCTGTGATATGATAAAAGGCATGCATGGTAAGTCAACAGTAAGGAAAAGATCAGCTGCAGGGAAACTAGTGTATTCAAAGATCCCCAAGGCCTATGGTGTTGATGCATGAGTGTGTTCCAGTGAACAGTTGTTCCGGTACCTGGTTGTTCCAATACCTGGTTGTTCCAGTATTTGGTTGTTCCAGTGTCTATTTATCCTGCTCTCCGAGACCTACTCTGCCCGTGTATGTGTCAGAATCCTCACAGGTAGTTCAACGTAAAGGGGACTTTTTTGAAGAACGCCACACTCCCGGTCTCACTAGAGTATGTGTGACAATGTGGGACAGCCTCAGACAGCTTTCCTCCACAGTCTTAACCTTTGAGGCATTTCATCCCGTGCACTGGGGCTTAGTCAAAGAACCTCCTAATCCTCTATGACGAAAGCCTGGTGGGCGGGGCAAAACGCATCAGGGGAGTGTGGTCTGTGGATGAGAGCTGTCTGAGGCCGTCCCACATTGACACACATCCAGTCGGGCCGGGAGTTTGTCGTTCTTCAAACACAAGGTTCTGTCACTGGTGGATAAGTGAGCTTATACCCTGGCACCCCCTTTTCTGAGGACCAGAGGGATTGGTTCTCCCCTTGCTTAGAGTGGCACTTCATGTTCTATCTAAAGGGAACTGTGTTGCTTGTACCAAAGCAAACAAATGCTCTTCTCCTGAGAATGAGGGCTCCTTTAAATAGTCCAAGGGCCCCAATGCTGGGAGACATTGTCCCACTGGCCAGTGGTTAGGAAGGGCATCATCTAGTAGGTAAGCTGTACCATTGTTACCACGCCTCACTTTCAATAAGTGTTGAGAATTGTCTTTACTGCTTTATGTGCCAGAATCCCCCCTCACACTGTCATTGTGCGTATTCTCCACTGGTTGTATCACATGGGTTCTGTATTGTCATGTTGCCTAACTAATCCTTTGTCTTCCAGAGCTTTACTCTGGTTAATAAAGCCTATTGAAACTGTTTAAGGTGTGTCTGTGTATTCTCGGGTCCAGGCAACAGCGCGTCATCAGAGTGGTAGGGCAGAAGAGATCCTATACATCCAGCGGCTCCAGGGGTGGCACTACAAAAGAATATATTAGTTAGGTGCAGAGAGATGGCATTTTTTTTCTCTGAATTTAGGCTTAAAGTCCCCATTCTTGCAGGATTTTAGTGTCAACTGCAGGATGGATTTAGCCTACTCTGGTGGCTGGATTCACAGGGGGATGTACTTAATTGTGGATGTAATGACAGGCTGACAGTGGCCACAGCCCACCATGGGTATTCATATGTAATTATACATGAAGTGACAATTATGTTGGGGGTCAGATGATGCCTACAGTCTCCTGAAGTGCTAATGTTGCTCCTACAGTATACGTAAGGAGGGCAGCTTGGATATTGGACATTCAGGTAGTAACCGAGATAAAAAGAAGACAAGGGCGCACCAGCCTTGTGCATTAACTTTTAAAACATTTATTAAATAAAAAATAGTAAAAGAAGTAACTCACAAACGATTGGTGGAGGAGGCACAACATAAAATCGCACCGGTAGACAGTCTGCGATATGGGATGAGCGAATCCTTCCAAGGGTCATGGAGGAACGCACAGACGTTGCAATCCGCTAACGCGTTTCGAGGCGAGAGTCCCATCTTCCTCAGAGCTATGCAGTGCAACCTCCCTCAGCGAACTTCACTTATAAATGCCTGCATGCCAATGAGGTAGGGATGGGGTGCGGGGCTCCTCCCCCTTTCCTTAAAAAATCCCTCCCTCCTAGGTCCTCTAACCAGGCATGCCATATACGCATAAGTGCATATGCAGACACGTGTACATACCATATATACACGTGTATGCATACACGCACATGCATACACGTAAAAACATATAATGAATAGTCAATTGATTAATAGGAAACGAACTGCAGCAAACCTCACTCATCTAGTCACAGGATGTGGATGGTGGATGGAAGTGTGCATGTACTCACATTAGTATTGTGGGGATCGATGTCTGTGGAGTGCCTCCGCATCCGCTGCACAGCGGACCGATAGCTGTAGCATGTCTGTAATCCAGAGGAACGCACGGTAGGTAGGGAGGAGCCCCACACCCCATCCCTACCTCATTGGCATGCAGGCATTTATAAGTGAAGTTCGCTGAGGGAGGTTGCACTGCATAGCTCTGAGGAAGAGGGGACTCTCCCCTCGAAACGCGTTAGCGGATTGCAACATCTGTGCATTCCTCCATGACCCTTGGAAGGATTCGCTCATCCCATATCGCAGACTGTCTACCGGTGCGATTTTATGTTGTGCCTCCTCCATCAATCGTTTGTGAGTTACTTCTTTTACTATTTTTTATTTAATAAATGTTTTAAAAGTTAATGCACAAGGCTGGTGCGCCCTTGTCTTCTTTTTATCTCGGTTTCTACTAGGATCCCCATCCTTGAGGGCAGCAAGGCCTGTGTTTATGTACTATATATGGTGATCCACCTGTGCACAGGAGTTGCTTTTTTCTCTTCTGCTACATTCAGGTAGTACTCTGAGACCACAAGCAGGAGCAGCTAGGCTACAGCCATGTGCCTAAGTTCTCAACTGGGCAGGGCAAAGGTCCACCCTGTGCTAGGGTGGTGCCAGTTGGGCATCAGCCTCCAGACTCTCCAGGGGTGGCAAAGGGACAGAGGAGGCACCACTACAAGTGAATGAGAAAGTCAGGCACACTGAGGAACTTGGGTAAGGCACAGATTGTTCTATGTATCTTATTCTGGTGGAAAGGACTCAGGCAGTGCTAACTCTTCACAGGTTAGAGGGCGCAATATTTGCCCTGCCCTGGGTGCTGGCAACCCACGCTATGCCACTGCTTTGTGGCTTACCAGGAGTTGAATAATTCTGTATTTTAGGAATGAGCAAGTATAGTCAGAAGCAAGAATTGTGCTGTAGAGCTGCAGAAAATCACAAGGCCACGTGATGTGTTGTTAGGGCATTCTACAGGAAAGTTGGAGGTTGAATATAAACATTAGGGATGGGCGAACGCTAAAGTTCGGTCCGAGCATAAGTTTGGGCCGAACTTAAGCTGTTCAGACGTTCGACGAACAGCCGAACAAACAGGTAGTTCGAGCGTTTGTTCGGCCCCCCGAACCAAAAACAATGCATTGCGGTGCTGAACAGTGCATTGCAAGCCCTGATTGGCTGAAGCAGTGAAAGCTTCAGCCAATCAGGGCACAGAGCACTGTCAGAGTCATGACTGGACACTGTCATCATGACTTTATCCAATCATGGCTCATTCCCGCCCCAAAGTATAAAAGTATTCTTTCAATGGCAGCCATTTTCAGTGTGATTTAGGCGTGGAGAGAGATAGAACAGGGCTCTGTTCAGTGCTATTAGTTAGTTTTCTATACTGTGCTATTTTGCTTCAGTTGTCAGTGTAGAATATTAGTTTAGCGTCAGTCTAGGAATAGTGTGAGTGTAGTGAGGAGGGCCATCATTCAGCTTTGTATAGTATGCAGATAAAGTAGGGACAGCTCAAATAGTTTCAGTGTAGTGTAGTGAGACCGCATCATTCATACATACATACATTAGTGTAGAGTAGGGACAGCTCAGATAGTTTCAGTGTAGTGTAGTGAGACTGCGTCATTCATACATACATTAGTGTAGAGTAGGAACAGCTCAGATAGTTTCAGTGTAGTGTAGTGAGACCATGTCAGTAATCTTGACATTAGTGTATAGCTAGAGTAGGGACAGTTCAGATAGCGTCAGTGTAGTTGAACACGTCTATTGGATTGTGTTACTGCCAGTTTAACGCCATTTACTTCTGTGTGCGTTACTGCCAGTTTAACGCCATATTGTTTTGCGTGCGTTACTGCCAGTTTAACGCCATATAGTTCTGTGTGCCTTACTGCCAGTTTAACGCCATATTGTTTTGCGTGCGTTACTGCCAGTTTAATGCTATATAGTTCTGTGTGCATTACTGCCAGTTTAACGTCATTTACTTCTGTGTGCGTTACTGCTAGTTTAACGCCATTTACTTCTGTGTGCGTTACTGCCAGTTTAACGCCATATCGTTTTGTGTGCGTTACTGCCAGTTTAACGCCATATAGTTCTGTGTGTGTTACTGCCAGTTTAACACCATATAGTTTCGCGTGCGTTACTGCCAGTTTAACGCTATATAGTTCTGTGTGCGTTACTGCCAGTGTAAGGCCATTTACTTCTGTGTGCGTTACTGCCAGTTTAATGCCATTTACTTCTGTGTGCGTTACTGCCAGTTTAACGCCATATCGTTTTGTGTGTGTTACTGCCAGTTTAACGCCATATAGTTCTGTGTGCGTTACTGCCAGTTTAAGGCCATATAGTTTTGCATGCGTTACTGTCAGTTTAACGCCATATAGTTCTGTGTGCATTACTGCCAGTTTAACGCCATATTGTTTTGTGTGCGTTACTGCCAGTTTAACGCCATATAGTTTTGTGTGTTACTGACAGTTTAATGCCATTTACTTCTGTGTGCGTTACTGCCAGTTTAACGCCATATAGTTTTGTGTGTTACTGCCAGTTTAACGCCATTTACTTCTGTGTGCATTACTGCTAGTTTAACGCCATATAGTTCTGTGTGTTACTGCCAGTTTAACGCAATTTACTTCTGTGTGAGTTACTGCCAGTTTAACGCCATATAGTTTTGTGTGTTACTTCCAGTTTAACGCCATTTACTTCTGTGTGCGTTACTGCCAGTTTAACGCCATATAGTTTTGTGTGTTACTGCCAGTTTAACGCCATTTACTTCTGTGTGCGTTACATGGTACAGATCTGCCACTTTACAAGTAGACTAAGGGGACCCCCCAGGCACTATATTGGAAGGATTTTTTTTATTTTTAAAAATCACTGCTCGTTTAAAAATGACGTTTTTTACAAACTTTTTTTATTGATACATGTCCCCCAGGGCAGGACCCAGACCCCTATAACCATTGTATGCCCAATTATTTGCATATAAGCCTTCAAAATGGGTATTTTGTATGGGTATGGGTAATTTGATTTTTGACGTTCGGGTCCCATTGACTTTAATGGGGTTCTTTTTTTGGGTCCGAACTTTCACGGTGTTCGGAAGTTTTGGTGCGAACCGAACTTTTACTGTCACCCCTTCCCCCTCAAACACTTGAAATAATTCAGTAAGGCAAGGCAGGCAAGGCAGGAAATATGCATGTGGTGACTCATAAGAACTATTTTGTACTTTTACTTTAATGCAGGCACATCAGCATAAGATAACTACCGATTGGTTGTTATTGGTTTGGAGAATTTTATTATTATTATACAGGATTTATATAGCACCAACAGTTTGCGCAGCTCTTTACAACGCTAGGGAAAACAGTACAGTTACAATACAATTTAATACAGGAGGAATCAGAGGGCCCTGATCATTAGAGCTTACAATCTAAGAGGGAGGGTCAAGTGATACAAAAGATGATAAATGTGGGGGGTGAACTGATGGGGAAAATAAAAGTATAGTTGTTAGGTACAGGCAGGATAGGCTTCTTTGAAGAGAAAAGTTTTCAGGGATCGCCTAAAAGTAGATAGAGTTGAAGATAGTCGGACAGATTGGGGTAGAGAGTTCCATAGGATGGGAGAGGCTCGGGAGAAGTCCTGGAGGCGGATATGGAAGGAGATGACAAGGGATCTAGAGAGCAGGAGGTCTTGGGAGGAACAAAGATGACGATTAGATTGGTATTTTGAGACTAGGTTAGTTATGTAGCTGGGAGCAGAATTGTGGTTGGTTTTGTAAGTTGTTGTTAGTATTTAATTTGTTGGTTTAATGGCAGCCAATGGAGTGATTGGCAGAGAGGAGTAGCAGACACTGAGCAGTTTTTAAGGTGAATGAGTCTTGCAGCAGCATTCATGATGGACTGAAGGGGGGATAGGCATGGGCGTTACTAGGTCTACCAAAGATCTGGGGCTAGAGCCCATAGCAGTGAAGTAAAGAAAGTCATACGCTTGGGCGGGCACACACATGTATATAATATACATATATGTGTGTGTGTGTGTGTATATATATATATATATATATATATATATATATCAGCCCTCAAAAATTGCACTCGCCTGCTCGCATTTTGCGAGTGCATTTTGAGGGCTGGCGAGGAAGGGCTGCCTGGAGCGGAGGGGGGGGGCAGCACCACCGGCAGCCTGGGTAGAATGGGAGTATGGGAATCCTTCTCCCAGCAATCACGGATGGTAAGAGAGAGAGAGAAAGCCGTCCGGATGTTCAGAGTGCAGCCAGGGAACACAGCTTTCATTTCACATTGCCGTGTTCCCCGCCGCTTGCTGTCAGATACAGCCCCGCCCCCTGGTCCCAGGACTTTGATTCACAGATCACCCGGGATTGGATGTGTGATCTGTCTATCAAAGTTCCCCGGCCAGGGGGCGAGGCTGTATATGTCGTTGAGCGGCAGGAACACAGTAATTTAAATGAAAGCTGTTATCGCTGTTCCCTGGCTGCGCTCTGAACATCCGGGCGGCTCTCCTGTTCCTCTCCTCCCCTGCACAGGTAGGCTGCATGGTGGGCACAGGCTGCATGGTGGGCAGAGGCTGCATGGTGGGCATATGTTGCATGGTGGATGGTGGACACATGCTGCATGGTGCATGGTGGACACAGGCTTCATGGTGCATGGTGGACACAGGCTGCATGGTGGATGGTGGACACAGGCTGCATGGTGAACACAGGCTGCATGGTGGATGGTGGGCACAGGCTGCATGGTGGATGGTGGACACAGGCTGCATGGTGGATGGTGGACACAGGCTGCATGGTGGATGGTGGACACAGGCTGCATGGTGGACACAGGCTGCATGGTGGACACAGGCTGCATGGTGGGCACAGGCTGCATGGTGGATGGTGGACACAGGCTACATGGTGGACACAGGCTGCATGGTGGGCACAGGCAGGCTGCATTGGTGGGCACAGGCAGCTTGCATGGGTGGGCATGGATAAAGTTGTTGTTATTAATATTTATTTTTATAACTTAATTCTGCATAAAACATTTAAGTGTCATTTAATGAGATAATTTATGAGGGCGTGTTTAGGGGCGCAACGGGGCATGTTTAGGGGCGGGCGGGGGAGAGTTGTGGGGTGGGGTTGGGTGGGGCAACTGGTGGCAAGTAACCCTTGGCTAGTAGCTCCGGACTTGAAATTTTGAGCCCTGTATATATATATATATATATATATATATATATATATATATATATATAAAATATTGTTATATACACTTGTGCTCATAAGTTTACATACCCTGGCAGAATTTATGATTTCTTGGCCATTTTTCAGAGAATATGAACGATAACACAAAAACATTTCTTTCACTCATGGTTAGTGTTTGGCTGAAGCCATTTATTATCAATCAACTGTGTTTACTCTTTTTAAATCATAATGAAAACAGAAACTACCCAAATAACCCTGATCAAAAGTTTACATACCCTGGTGATTTTGGCCTGATAACATGCACACAAGTTGACACAAATGGGTTTGAATGGCTATTAAAGGTAACCATCCTCACCTTTGATCTGTTTGCTTGTAATTAGTGTGTGTGTATAAAAGGTCAATGAGTTTCTGGACTCACCTTACATCTTTCATCCAGTCCTGCACTGATGTTTCTGGATTCTGAGTCATGGGGAAAGCAAAAGAATTGTCAAAGGATCTGCGGGAAAAGGTAGTTGAACTGTATAAAACAGGAAAGGCATATAAAAAGATATCCAAGGAATTGAGAATGCCAATCAGCAGTGTTCAAACTCTAATTCTAATTCTGTTGAAACCAAACCATGGTCAGATAGACCAACAAAAATTTCAGCCACAACTGCCAGGAAAATTGTACGGGATGCAAAGAAAAACCCACAAATAACTTCAGATGAAATACAGGACTCTTCGAAAACATGTGGTGTGGCTGTTTCAAGATGCACAATAAGGAGGCACTTGAAGAAAGATGGGCTACATGGTCGAGTGGCCAGAAAAAAGCCATTACTATGCAAATGCCACAAAGTATCCCGCTTATAATATGCCAAACAGCACAGAGACAAGCCTCAAACCTTCTGGCACAAAGTAATTTATCAACAATGCCTATGATGAAAGGTACACCATTCCTACTGTGAAACAGGGAGGTGGATCGCTGATGTTTTGGGGATGTGTGAGCTACCAAGGCACAGGAAATTTGGTCAAAATTGATGGCAAGATGAATGCAGTATGTTATCAAAAAATACTGGAACATTTGCATTCATCAGCCATGAAGCTGTGCATGGGACGTACTTGGACATTCCAACATGACAATGTAAACACAGTTGATAATAAATGGCTTCAGCCAAACACAAACCATAAGTGAAAGAAATCATAAATTTTGCCAGGGTATGTAAACTTATGAGCACAACTGTATCTGAGTGTGGATCCCCCCTTACATCAGGATCCCCAGAGAGCCCCCCCACTTACATCAGGGTCTCCAGCACCCCCCTCCTTACATCAGGGTCCACAGAGAGCCTCCCTACTTACATCAGGGTCCCCAGAGCCCCCCTCATTACATCAGGGTCTCCAGAGAGCCTTCCCCTTACATCAGGATCCCCAGAGAGCCTCCCCTTACATCAGGGCCCCCAGAGAGCCCCAGGTCTCAGGAGTGCGCTACATAAAGAATGCAGGGCTCAACTATGTGCCCATCTATGCAGCCTCACCAGTGCTCAGCAATGCAGCCTCCCCAGTGCCCAGGAATGCAGCCTCATCTGTGCCCAGGAAGGCAGCCTCACCTGTGCCCATCAATGCAGCCTCACCTGTGCCCACATCTCAGCCTCACCAGTGCCCAGGAATGCAGCCTCACCAGTGCCCAGGAATGTAGCCTCACTAGTGCCCAGCAATGCAGCCTCAGCAGTGTCCTCTGTCCCCCAGCTTTTAGAGTTTATCTGGGTTTACCTGACCTGTTGACCTGACCTGTTGTGAGTGGCAGCACAGCTTTTTGTGGTGGCTATACCAGTGGAGACACACGTTTTCAATCAGCCGCACAGCAACCTCTCAAGCATAGGTGCATTTGCTATTCTTTTTAAGACCCCTTCACACTGAGGTGGTTTTCAGGCGCTTTAGCACTAAAAATAGTGCCTGAAAAAGCCTGAAAACTGCCTTCCAGTCATTTGAATGGGTTCTTTCACACTGGGGCAGTGCGCTTGTGGTAAAAAAGTCCTGCAAGCAGCATCTTTGGGGCATGTTTGGAGCACTTTAAAAAAAAACTTTAAAAAACACCCCTGCCCATTGAAATGGATGTGCAGCACTTCTAAAGCACCCTAAAAGCGTTTTGAAAAGCACAGCAAAACTGGTCTTTTTTCATTCTTCTTAAGGTCACGTTGTCAAGTGACCTTAAAAAAAGCTCCCCGAAAGCGCAGCTAAAGCACCACAAATACAACTGGTGTTTTAGCGGCTGTTTTTGCAGCGTTTCAGTGTGAAAGGGGTCCAAGTGAACTAGGAACTTTGTGGTGTCAGTGGTTAAGAATGTATTTTGGGGATGTTGCGGAGGGTGGGGCAGCAATCTTTGGAAAGTGGAAAGTGATCGAATGTGGGGCCAAAAGGAGAGTTCAGAGTCTAGAATAACACCTAGCACCCTGGCATGCGGGGATGGGTTGATGGTTGTCAATCTTGGCAGAGAAGTCAGGGGAAGGGGCACGTGGGGGAGAAAATCTTATGAGCTTGGTTTTGCATAGACTGAGCTTAAGGAAGTGGTGTGACATCCATTCTGATATGTCTGTTAGTAAATTAGTAATGTGTAAGGAGACTGATGGAGTGAGATGAGGGGCGGAGAGATAGATTTGGGTGTTATCAGCGTAGAAATTATATTGAAAGCCATGTGAGCCTATCAGCTGACCCAGGGAGAAGGTGTAGATTGAGAATAGGAGAGGTCCAAGAACAGAGAATGTTGCACATGAACCTGTATATAATGTATATACCATGTTTCCCCCAACAATAAGACCGGGTTTTATATTAATTTTGGCTACAAAAAACACACTAGGGCTTATTTTCAGGGGATGTCTTATTTATTTATGGTATGTACAATGACGATCTTAAAGTGGTTGTAACACTAAAAAAAAATCTATCCTGTTCCTTTAAAGCCTGATCAAAAGCATAGTGCTTGTGCTGTGACTTTTACCCCCTCTACAGTATGTTCTAAAAGTCCTGGAATAAAACAATACATTTTTTTTAAGTTCCTGTGTCCCCTGTCTTCTCCCCCCCAACCTTTGTCAGGTCAGGAGTCAGTATTTTGACATCATTAAAAAAAAAACATCTTGGTTAAAGTCCTTTTAAAATGATGTAATCCGTTCTATAAAAAGATTATACCCGTATAAGGTGCAGTGTGTTTCCGTTTGTAACTGTTTTATGGAGAATACCTTTTTACAGCTCCCCTGGGCGCTCACGTGATCTGCTCTTCTTCTCCGTTCTGAGATCCCTGCTGACGTCAGCCCACTCCGAGCACTGAAGAGGGAGGGGCCGCAGACATTAGACGGGAGGAGAGAAGACCGCCGGTCTTTATCTACAAAATAATAATATAAATAATAAAGTCAAATTCCGATTTCAACCCCCCCAAGTCATGCACCTTTCCCTTGGATGTTCTACATGTAAATTTTATTAATTTTATTTTTTTGCAATGATTACCGTTTTCAGAAGGCTCTGGCTGGTCTTCTTCTTCACCTCTTCTCCAGAGGTCCTCAAAGATGCCAAATGCTGCAATGAAATTGTACCTCAATGTTATTCCTTGCAGCATTGTACTGTGAGTTCATGGTAACTTGATGATGTGCCCCAAGGTTGTGCATCTATAAAGCTGGCTATACAGGAGTAGAATTCTGCTAGAATTTTTTTGTTTGTTTTTCTTATGCCCTGTACACACAGTCGGATTTTCCGACGGAAAATGTGTGATAGGACCTTGTTGTCGGAAATTCCGACCGTGTGTGGGCTCCATCACACGTTTTCCATCGGAATTTCCGACACACAAAGTTTGAGAGCTTGCTATAAAATTTTCCGACAGCAAAATCCGTTGTTGGAAATTCCGATTGTGTGTACACAAATCCGAGGCACAAAGTGCCACGCATGCTAAGATACGAAAGCTATTGGCTACTGCCCCGTTTATAGTCCCGACACACGTGTTTTATGTCGCCGCGTTCAGAACGATCAGATTTTCTGACAACTTTGTGTGACCGTGTGTATGCAAGACAAGTTTGAGCCAACATCCGTCAGAAAAAATCCATGGATTTTGTTGTCGGAATGTCCAATTAATGTCCGACCGTGTGTACGGGGCATTACAGTTAATGGGGAGAAATTGATTCTCAGTTTTGAAATCAGAGGCAAGAACATTTGAAGGCTCAAGTTGGAAAATGTTTCTAGTTTCTTAGCTGAACGAATGAAATTCTCACAGCAAGTGAGGTTGTCTATCCAGAAAAATGGAATGTACCCTGGGCAATACAATCGCTTACTGCATGGGCAATACAATCGCTTACTGAAATCAAAACATTGGCATGGTTACTTAATGAAAAAAGTATAGGAAATTTGTCAAGTCCATTTTGGTACCATCGAATGTCTGTCAAACAATTTTTGTACAAACTTTCAAATGAAATTCTACAGGTATTTGGCTAGCTTTATTCCCTGGGCTCACATGAAGTGGGTCAAATCACAGTGAGCATCATTTAGCCCAGAAGATGACCCACGCTGGACCACAGAGCAGTAAGTACGCTGGGGAGAGCAATGGAGATAAAGTGAGTATTACAGTGAACTTATTTTATTTTAACAGGGGCTGGTCCATGTACAAAAAATGCTGGAATTGGGCTTAAATGTGTGTTTTTTTTTTTTTTTTTTTCAGAATTCAATCAGATGCAAACTCGGAAGTATTACACAGCAGAGAACACAATACGACTGGTGATATCTGGTTGTGTGTTTTTGATCGGCTGCTTTCTGTTTACCTATCACATGAAGACCGAAGTGATGAGTTCTTCTACCAACACAGGTGAACACCGGAGATGTGCTAAAGTTCTCTAGACTACAAAATGAAAGGTTCACCAGAGTTCTCCTCATTGTTATATCGCCTTCTTTACAACCACAAATGTCTTATGGAACAATGCAAGCAGGACACCCTCCTGGAGGGTAACCAACAACAAGAGACTGCAGGGACCATTGACTAATACACTTCACAAACCTAATCCTATATCAGAACAAATAATTCAACACAACCACACTGGAATTTGTAATAACCATAAATAAATCATTGTCGTTTCCACTGAAAGCCCAACTCCTGGCTCCTTGGTCCTCCCCAAAAATCCCCTCTTTGTGGCCCCCACTGGCATCATTTTTTGCATAGTATAGTCGTAAAAAAGGGCAAGGTGGTGACATTTCTCATGGGGCAGAGCCATGATGCCCTACACTTACAGTGCCAAGGTCAATCTTCCAAGTTGAATGATTCCAGCTGATTAAGGCCATCCTGTGAAAAGAAAATGGGGCAGGTCTCTGTTGATGGTTTTGCAGCCTGGGCTATTTATCATATAAATATATTTTTTAAATAAGACCAGGAGGATCTTTAACATTTTTAAAAAAATATACCACTGTGTGGGGTTTTGATGTAGGAACTAGGGATGAGCCGAACACCCCCCCCCCCCCGGTTCGGTTCGCACCAGAACATGCGAACAGGAAAAAAATTTGTGCGAACATACAAACCCTATTAAAGTCTATGGGACACAAACATGAAAAATCAGCTTATATGCAAGTTATTGCCATAATAAGTGTATGGGGACCCGGGTACTGCCCCAGGGGACATGTATCAATGCAAAAATAAGTTTTTAAAACAACCGTTTTTTTCAGGAGCAGTGATTTTAATCATGCTTAAACTGAAACAACAAAAATTAAATATTTTTTTAAATATTGTGCCTGGGGGTCCCCTTAGTCTGCCTGTAAAATGGCACATCTGTCTGATGTGTTTTACTGTGCCGCAGCAAAACTAAATTTCTAAAGAAAAAACTGTAATTTAAACTTGCTCGTGGCTGTAATGTATCGGCTCCTGGCAATATAGATGAGAAGTCAAGGAAAAAATTGCTGTGGGTCCCCCCCCCCTTCAGTCCATATCAGGCCTTTTGGGTCACCAGACGGGGGCGGGGACACTCGGTTACGTCAGCGGGTGGCCCCACCCTTGCCTACATAACAGCTGTCACAGCCAAGAGCCAGCAGTTGGCAGGTCCATCAAGCAGCGTGATTGAAGATGGATGGACATCGCGGGACACTTTTTTTTTAAAAATAAAGGAATTGTCAAAAACTGTCTATTGTGGTTTTTACTTTTTAACACTTTTTTTGGTGAATGGCTAGGGGTACAATGTACCCCCCTACCCATTCACATGGGGGGGGGCAGGATCTGGGGGCCCCCTTGTTAAAGGGGGCTTCCAGATTCTGATAATCCCCACCCGCAGACCCCCACAACCACCGGGCCAGGGTTGCGGGGACGAAGCCCTATGTTGAGGGCAAGTGGCCTGGTATGGTTCAGGAGGAGGGGGGCACTCACTCTTCCCCCCCTTTCCTGGCCTGCCAGGCTGCTTGCTCGGATAAGGGTCTGGTATGGATTTTGGGGGGACCCCACGCCAATTTCTAAAAACAATTTGGCATGGAGTTCCCCTTAAAATCTATGCCAGACCCAAAGGGCCTTGTATGGATTTTGAGTTGGGACCCCATGCTGTTTTTTTTTTTTAAATATGGGCATGGAGTTCCCCTTAAAATGACCCAAAAGGCCTGGTATGGACTGGAGGGGGGGGACCCATGCCGTTTTTTTCTTAATTCTGTCATAGGGTTCCCCTTAACCACTTCACTTCACTATTGCACTATTATATACTCTGCACTGACTGCACTGTATATATAGTCTACACTGAATGCACTGTATATTTATATATATATATATTCTACACTGACTAAACTGTAAATATATCTACAGTCAGGTCCATAAATATTGGGACATGGACAGGACACAATTCTAATCTTTTTGGCTCTATACACCACCACAATGGATTTGAAATGAAATGAAATGAAATGTGCTTTAACTGCAGACTTTCAGCTTTAATTTGAGGGTATTTACGTCCAAATCAGGTAAACGGTGTAGGAATTACAACAGTTTGTATATGTGCCTCCCACTTTTTAAGGGACCAAAAGTAATAGGACAATTGGCTGCTCAGCTGTTCCATGGCCAGGTGTGTGTTATTCCCTCATTATCCAATTTACAAGGAGCAGATAAAAGGTCCAGAGTTCATTTCAAGTGTGCTATTTGCATTTGGAATCTGTTGCTGTCAACTCTCAATATGAGATCCAAAGAGCTGTCACATCAGTGAAGCAAGCCATCATTAGGCTAAAAAAACAAAACAAACCCATCAGAGAGATAGCAAAAATATTAGGTGTGGCCAAATCAACTGTTTGGAACATCTTTAAAAAGAAAGAACGCACCGGTGAGCTCAGCAACACCAAAGGACCTGGAAGACCATGGAAAACAACTGTGGTGGATGACCGAAGAATTCTTTCCCTGGTGAAGAAAACACCCTTCACAACAGTTGGCCAGATCAAGAACACTCTCCAGGAGGTAGATGTATGTTTGTTAAAGTCAACAATCAAGAGAAGACTTCACCAGAGTGAATAAAGAGGGTTCACCACAAGATGTAAACCATTGGTGAGACTCACAAACAGGTAGGCCAGATTAGAGTTTGCCAAACAACATCTAAAAAAGCCTTCACAGTTCTGGAACAACATCCAATGGACAGATGAGACCAAGATCAACTTGTACCAGAGTGATGGGAAGAGAAGAGTATGGAGAAGGAAAGGTACTGCTCATGATCCAAAGCATACCACCTCATCAGTGAAGCATGGTGGTGGTAGTGTCATGGCGTGGGCATGTATGGCTGCCAATGGAACTGGTTCTGTTGTATTTATTGATGACAAAAGCAGCAGGATGAATTCTGAAGTGTTTCGGGCAATATTATCTGCTCATATTCAGCAAAATGCCTCAGAACTCATTGGACGGCGCTTCACAGTGCAGATGGACAATGACCCGAAGCATACTGCGAAAGCAACCAAAGAATTTTTTAAGGGAAAGAAGTGGAATGTTATCCAATGCCCAAGTCAATCACCTGACCTGAATTGATTGAGCATGCATTTCACTTGCCGAAGACAAAACTGAACAGAAAATGCCCCAAGAACAAGCAGGAACTGAAGACAGTTGCAGTAGAGGCCTGGCAGAGCATCACCAGGGATGAAACCCAGCGTCTGGTGATGTCTATGCGTTCCAGACTTCGGGCTGTAATTGACTGCAAAGGATTTGCAACCAAGTATTAAAAAGGGAAAGTTTGATGGATGATTGTTAATCTGTCCCATTAGTTTTGGTCCCTTAAAAAGTGGGAGGTACATATACAAATTGTTGTAATTCCTACACCGTTCACCTGATTTGGATGTAAATACCCTCAAATTAAAGCTGAAAGTCTACAGTTAAAGCAGATCTTGTTTGTTTCATTTCAAATCCATTGTGGTGGTGTATAGAGCCAAAAAGATTTGCATTGTGTCGATGTCCCAATATTTATGGACCTGACTGTATATAC
Source organism: Aquarana catesbeiana (assembly GCA_037953035.1). NCBI lineage: Eukaryota > Metazoa > Chordata > Amphibia > Anura > Ranidae > Aquarana > Aquarana catesbeiana. The sequence goes on from JBBHAA010000618.1 coordinate 945,846, forward strand.
TAAACTGCCTGCATGCCACTAACGTTATTATCACACTATACACGGCCACGGTGTAAGTAGCCTTATATAGTGTGGGGCTTAGCCCCCCGAGCCATTATTGGTCAAAGGCACCGTGCCTTTGGCCAATCATGGCTCTCACAGCAGATCACGCTGTGATTGGCCAAAGCATGCAGGTCAGGTGCATGCTTTGGCCAATTAGCAGCCGTCAACACACTGCAATCTCACAGTGCATTATGGGGGCCTTGCGGCACTTGAATTTGCCACGAACGCCCCATATGTTCAGTTCGCTTGCAAGCAAACGAACACCCGATGTTCGAGTCGAGCTTAAGTTCGACTCGAGCATTGGGACCATCCCTAGTAGGAACATTTACCAATCAGCTTTAGCATCTGTGTTTGATGGCTTACATGCTTTTGTAGCCTTTTATCTCTGCTTTTTGTATATTACCTGTGGGAGTCGCTGCCTGAGAAGTGTCAACTATATAGAAGACTTTTTGCATTAGATTTCAGGACTCCCCCATCTGTAGAAGTTTTGGCCTTTGGATTATAATGTATTGTACATGTATATGTTATATTGTTGCTGACAGTATTCAAGAGAAGATACATTATTAAATTACCTGCAGTAAAATGAGGCTCCTTGTTATGCTCCATGAAGGAGTGTAAGAGAGAAACTGGATTTATATTATAGAACAGGGATCCTTAAACTATGAGTTACTGTATTTCCCCTGCACCTGTTTTTACATGCTGGAGGAATCCCCTGAATGTAGAGTGGTAGCACTGAAACTTTCTGTGCAGTGCTCCACCAGTGAATCTTTGGTAGGAATTACCAAACCTGGTCAGGTATGTTTTCTGCCGCATTCGCCAAACCCGCAAACCCCCCTTAACTTTGAACCAAACCCCATTGAAGTCTATGAGAGGCCAGCTTGCTATTTTTTTCTGTCCTTTTTCAAGGCTAATAGGGAAGCTTTTATTGAAAAATGGCATAGGAAGCTGGACACTGTCATGGGGGACATCTTCAGCATGGAGAGGGTCTTTTAGAGTGACTTAAAGGACAACATTGGGAACAGTCAAATCTTTTAAATACCATGCTTGGGGGATGCCTTATAGCTGCAAATGGCGTTACACAACAGTATGTTGAATTCAGTGGCATTTAAAGAAAAAAGAAAAAATGGTTCCAGCGTTGCCCTTAAAATTCCAATCAGATCCTTATTCAGGCATTCAGCCTGGATGGCCAGGAAAGGGAGGGCAGAGAGTGATTGCCCCCCCCTTATTGGATGGTAGCTTGCAAGTGTAGGTGGCAATACTGCAGCCAGTAGCGGCCCGTAACGCCCCCCCCCCCCATCCATTTTTTTTGAGACAAGTAGTGCTTTATTTTGGTGGAATTTAATAAGCACTGATTTTTTTTACTTTTTACTATACACAGTTAGGCCCCTTTTCACACTGGGGCGGTAGGGGGCGTCGGCGGTAAAACAGCGCAATTTTTAGCGCTGTTTTACCGCGGTATTCGCCCGCTAGCGATGCGGTTTTAACCCCCCCCGCTGGCGGCCGAAAAAGGGTTAAAACCCCTCGTATAGCGCGGCTATAGCCACGGTATTACCGTGGTATAGCCACGCTGTCCCATTGATTTCAATGGGCAGGAGCGGTTTAGGAGTGGTGAATACACCGCTCCTTTACCGCTCCAAAGATGCAGCTTGCAGGAGATTTTTCTTCTCCTGCCAGCGCACCGCTTCAGTGTGAAAGCCCTCGGGCTTTCACACTGAACAAACAGCAGAGGCTGTTTAGGGGCGGTTTGCAGGCGCTGTTTTTAGCGCAATAACGCCTGCAAACCGCCCCAGTGTAAAAGGGGCCTAACGGGGGAACAAAAACTGGAAAAAAAACTGTTTTTAGTTTGTTATACAACTTTGTAAATAAATAATTTTTCTTCATAAATTTAGACCAAATGTATTCTGCTACATTTCTTTGGGAAAAATAACCCAAATGTATGTATATTATTTAGTCTGTGTGAAAGTTATATAGTCTTCAAACTTTTATATACTATGACATGGTCAGCACATCCCAACCACGGCACTACCTGCATGGAGTTTGCACATTCTCCTGTGCCTGCGTGGGTTTCCTCCAGGTACTCTGGTTTCCTCCCGGTACTCTGGTTTCCTCCCACACTCCAAATACATGCTAGTAGGATAATTGCATCCTGTCTAAATTGGCCCTAATATGTACAATTGTGCTCATAAGTTTACATACCCTGACAGAATTTATGATTTCTTGGCCATTTTTCAGAGAATATGAATGATAACACAAAAACTTTTCTTTCACTCATGGTTAGTGTTTGGCTGAAGCCATTTATTTTCAATCAACTGATTGATTTACTCTTTTTAAATCATAATGACAACACAAACTTCCAAAATGATCCTGATCAAAAGTTTACATACCCTGGTGATATTGGCCTGATAACATGCACACAAGTTGACACAAAGGGGTTTGAATGGCTATTAAAGGTAACCATCCTCACCTGTGATCTGTTTGCTTATAATTAGTGTGTGTGTATAAAAGGTCAATAAGTTTCTGGACTCCTGACAGACCCTTGCATGTTTCATCCAGTGCTGCACTGATGTTTCTGGATTCTGAGTGATGGGGAAAAGCAAAAGAATTGTCAAAGGATCTGCAGGAAAAGGTAGTTGAACTGTATAAAAGAGGAAAGGGATATAAAAAGATATCCAAGGAATTGAGAATGCCAATCAGCAGTGTTCAAACTCTAACCAAGAAGTGGAAAATGAGGGGTTCTGTTGAAACCAAACCACAGTCAGGTAGACCAACTAATATTTCAGCCACAACTGCCGGGAAAATTGTTGGGGATGCAAAGAAAAACCCACAAATAACTTCAGATGAAATACAGGACTCTCTGAAAACATGTGGTGTGGCTGTTTCAAGTTGCACAATAAGGAGGCACTTGAAGAAAGATGGGCTGCATGGTTGAGTCACCAGAAGAAAGCCATTACTACGCAAATGCCACAAAGTATCCCGCTTACAATACGCCAAACAGCACAGAGACAAGCCTAAAACCTTCTGGCACAAAGTCATTTGGAGTGATGAGACCAAAATTTAGCTTTTTGGTCACAACCATAAACACTACATTTGGAGAGGAGTCAGCAAGGCCTATGATGAAAGGTACACCATTCCTACTGTGAAACACGGAGGTGGATCGCTTGTTATATAAAAAGCATATACAAAAATATATAAAAACCTGTATGAAAATTCCTATAAAATTACAATATGAAATTTCACTGTATGAAAAAACTTTATCATATAAAGAAATCTTTTTATTTGGGATAAAGGAGAGAATGCCCCAACGGCAGGACACACCAGCAGGTCTGGGCGTAATGACGTCACAACTCTGACTCCACACGACCTGTTTCCCTGTAACAAGCATCCTCTGGGATTGGAGGATGGAGATGCGACATCTGATTCCCTTCTTAAATCCCTTATGCCGCATACACACAGGACTTTCCCGCAGAAAAGGTCAGACAGAACCATTCCGTCGGACATTCCGATCGTGTGTGGGCTTCATCGGACCTTTTTTTTGAAAATTCAGACGGACCTAGAAATAGAACAAGTTTCAAATCTTTCCGACGGACTCAGTTCCTATCAGAAAAACGGTTCGTCCGTATGCTAGTCCGACGGACCAAGAACGACGCAAGGGCAGCTATTGGCTACTGGCTATTGAACTTCCTTTTTCTAGTCCCGCCGTACGTCATCGCGTTCTAAACGAACTGACTTTGGTGTGATCGTGTGTAGGAAAGTCCGTTTCAGCGGAAGTCCGTCGGAACTCCGTCGGAAAGACCATCAGACTTCGGTCCGACGGAAAGATGGTCGTGTGTACGCGGCATTAGAGATGTTCTGGCCCCTAATGTAGTATAGAACCCTCCAATGGGAATTTGGTGGTTTTCTTTCTGAGTAGAAGGTGAAATGTTTGTAAAAAATCCAAAACACTTTGTACTACGTCCTTTACATCTAGTTCCACTAATAAAAATATGCCATTAAAGATTTTATCACATGCAACACTAAAGGGGTGGTATACCTTCTGCGGTGCGCATGTGGATTCAATATGTAGGCAGGACTATACAGGCGTTGAATGTCCATATTGGCAAACAGCTGGCCAATATTCGGAAGGGCTTTGGGGAACATAGTCTTTCTAGGCTTTTTTACCACTAGCACAATAGCGATCCTTCCTCTCTACAAATAATAGGGATTGAAAAATACACCCCACATTGGCGGAGGAGTGATCTCAGGAGACATATATCGAAGCAAAAGACCTGATGGATTTTTTACTTAAAAACTTCCTGCCCCTGGGATCTCAATGTTGAGTGGAAGATAAACTCTTTTATTAGTAATAGCTGAAGTAGTAATTCTCTCCTTTATCCCAAATAAAAATATTTATTTCTTTATATGATAAAGTTTTTTTATACCGTGAAATTTTATATTGTAATTTTATAGGAATTTTCATACAGGTTTTTTTTATATATTTTTGTATATGCTTTAGGTTTGTATTAAACATTACATAATACATATTTTTTTAAATTACATGATTTTTTCAATTATTTTATTTTTTTTTTTAGATGGATTTCATTGCATTATTATTATTATTTTTAATTTTTGTTATTTAAGTTCATACATTTTGTATTTGTACACTAGATGTAATCTTGAGATATGACGCAAACATGTGACCAACATTTTTTTTAAATAATTTTATGAAATTAAACTTTTTCTTTAATAAGTTTTTATTCTATCTGCGCATAAGCAGCATGCTCAGTAAGTAGTGGTTGATCACGGTTTTTAATTTGGTAGTATTATTTACAGTTATCATGCTTCTTTTTTGTGATCCCTCGGTCTACATGTTTGCTATCTGTCTTCTGGTGTCTTGGCTGCTTTAAGAAGGGAATTAGACATTGCATCTCCATCCTCCAATCCCAGAAAATGCCTGTTACGGGGAAACGTGTCGGGTGGAGTCGGAGTTGTGATGTCATTATGCCAGGACCTGCTAGTGTGGCCCGAGGTCGGGCTGGTACTACGGTGATTTTCAAACTGTAAGCCTGTAAGTGCAATATTTACATTTTTTTAAATAAATAGTTTAATAGTTTAAATATATTGCGCAATGAGCCTTCTTCTTTTCCATGCATATTCATTTGCCACTGCCTGGAAAAGTGGGAGGGACGATTTGCGGCTTCCAGAGAGTCCAGTTAAGAGTGTTTGGGGACTTGGATGCTGACTACCATGCATCACGCGAAGACGACATTAGCCATATTTAACCCCAAGACAGTTTTATCTCTTATACCATGGAGATCCCAGCTATCTGGTAAGAGGATAGGATATGAAAGAAAAAATGTAGTGCATAAATGTCCATAAAAGAAGAGAAAATGTCCATTAATCCTGGGAAACACCCAATAGGTGAGTGATCCTTGACTTATAAGTGAACAAGAGTCTTCCACCAACACCACAGTAAGCCAGGCCTCTTACCCTTAGGAATGGACCACTAGATTATAGGTGGTCATTAACACCCAAACACCAGTCTCCTCTGAGTCTTATCCACCACAGACTGCTCCAGCATGAATCCAGGCATCTCTCCTCATATTAAAAGGTGTAAGAACAAATACCACTTTGTGGTGTAGTGTGTCAAATCATTTAAAATTTATTGTAACCACATAGATATACTCACACAGTGGATGTGTGATAGACCAGTGTTAGGGGGCGTGGTCGACCACGCCCCTCGACCACGCCCCCTAAAATGTCACAGTCCCAGCATGCCCAGGGACTGTGACATCATATGGGGGCGGGGTCTCCGCCTATATAAGTCACAACGCAGCCCTCAGAGACCAGTCCAGCCGGAGAGAGCGTCGTGTCAACATCTGGGGGAAGAGAAGAGAAGAGAAGCCAAGAAGCCAAGAAGCCAAGAAGCCCAGAAGTCCGGACCTCCGCTCGCAATAGAGCTACATGAAGAGAGCGGAGGGGCCGGCCGAAGACCTGCGACACCGGGAGAAGAGGCCGGAGAGCGGAGAAGAACCAACCGGACGCCGGGAGAAGATGAAGCGGAGGGACCCCCGAAGCCGGAAGAAGACCCCCCCCCCGGAGCTGTTTAATAAAATATTTTAAAAACCTGTGTGGTGTGTTTTATTACTTACACTTTTTTCCTAGGTAAATGGGTAGGGGTACCATGTACCCCATACTCATTTACATAGGGTGGGGGGCCGGGATCTGGGGGCCCCCTTATTAAAGGGGGCTCCCAGATTCCGATAAGCCCCCGCCCGCAGACCCCGACAACCAACGGCCAGGGTTGTCGGGAAGAGGCCCTTGTCCTCATCAACATGGGGACAAGGTGCTTTGGGGGGGGGGGGGCGCAGGGCGCCCCCCTCCCCCAAAGCACCCACCCCCCATGTTGAGGGCATGCGGCCTGGTACGGTTCAGGAGGGGGGGGGCGCTCGCTCGTCCCCACCCCCTTTCCTGACCGGCCAGGCTGCGTGCTCGGATCGGGGTCTGGTATGGATTTTAGGGGGGACCCCACGCCGTTTTTTCGGCGTAGCGGGGTTCCCCTTTATAATCCATACCAGACCTAAGGGCCTGGTATGCCCCGCGACGGGGCTCGCAAGGTGTCAATCTAGCCGATAAAAGCGGCAAGATTGACGTCCTTTTCTAGTCCCGTCGCACCTGAGTCACGTTCAAAATGAACGGACTTGTCCGTGTGTGGGCAAGTCCGTTCATTCTGAAAGTCCGCCGGAACTCCGGCGAAAGTCCGTCGGAAAGACGGGCGGACTTAGCCCGCCGGAAAATCCCGGCGTGTGTGGGCAAGTCCGTTCGTTTTAAAGTCCGGCGCACCTGGCGGACAAAGTCCGTCGGAAAGTGTGCCGGACCAAGTAGGATAGAAAGTCCGCTCGTGTGTACGCGGCATTAGTGTGTTCGTCCGAGCACTAATACACTGCTCAACAAGAATTCTCTTGCCTTTGTGTGGCGAAGAAATGAGCTTGGGCGTGTTATTTGGATATACCATATTTATCGGCTTATAACACGCACCTTCACTTTATGAGGGAAGTTTTAGGAAAAACTTAAATTTGAAATAAAGAACTGTGAATTAAAATAAGGGTCAGTGTCCATCAATGCAGCCTAATCAGTGCCCATCTGCAGCCCCACCACTGCCATGAATGCAGACCGACCGTTGCCATAAATGCAGCCCCACCATTGCCATGAATGCAGCCCCACCGTTGCCATGAATCCAGCCCCACCGTTGCCATAAATGCTGCTCCACCGTTGCCATGAATGCAGCCCCAATGTTGCCATGAATAAAGACCCACGGTTGCCTTGAACGCTGCCCCACTGTTACCATGAATGCAGCCCCACCGTTGCCATGAATTCTGACCCACCATTGCCATGAATGTAGACCCACCATTGCCATGAATGCAGACCCACTGTTACCATGAATGCAGCCCCACCATTGCCATGAATGCAGCCCCACCGTTACCATGAATGCAGCCCCACCGTTGCCATGAATGCAGCCCCACCATTGCCATGAATGCAGACCCACCATTGCCATGAATGCAGACCCACCATTACCATGAATGCTGCCCCACCATTGCCATGAATGCAGACCCACCATTGCCATGAATGCTGCCCCACCGCTGCCATGAATGCTGCCCCACCGTTGCCATGAATGCAGCCCCACCATTGCCATGAATAAAGACCCACCGTTGCCTTGAATGCTGCCCCACCGTTGCCATGAATGCAGACCCACCATTACCATGAATGCAGACCCACCGTTACCATGAATGCTGCCCCATCGTTACCATGAATGCTACCCCACCATTGCCATAAATGCTGCCCCACCATTGTCATGAATGCAGCCCCATCGTTGCCATGAATAAAGACCCACCGATACCATGAATGCAGACCCACCGTTACCATGAATGCTGCCCCACCGTTACCATGAATGCAGCCCCACCGTTACCATGAATGCTGCCCCACCATTGCCATGAACGCAGCCCCACTGTTACCATGAATGCTGCCCCACCATTGCCATGAATGCAGCCCCACAGTTACCATGAATGCAGCCCCACAGTAGCCACATATGCTGCCCCACCGTTGCCACAAATGCTGCCCCACCGTTGCCACGAATGCTGCCCCACCGTTGCCATGAATGCAGCCCCACCGTTGCCATGAATAAAGACCCACCGTTAGCATAAATGCAGTCCCACCGTTGCCATGAATGCAGCCACTCTGTTGCCATGAATAAAGACCCACCATTACCATGAATGCAGCCCCACCATTACCATGAATGCTGCACCACCATTGCCATGAATGCAGCCCCACCGTTACCATGAATGCAGACCCACCGTTGCCATGAATTAAGCCCCACCATTACCATGAATGCAGCCTTACCGTTGCCATGAATGCAGCACTCCCATTGCCATAAATGCAGCCTCACCATTGCCATGAATGCAGCACTCCTATTGCCATGAATGCAGACTCACCATTTCCATCAGTGCAGCCTGATTGATGCCCATCTGCAACCTCGGATGGAACAGGGAGGGGGCGGGATGAGCGCCAACAGATTACATACAGCAGAATCTGTTTTCTCAGTGGCGTCTTTAATACAAAGTCCCGCCTCCTGTGATGGACAGAACAGTCATCCAATGGCAGCACTGCAGATGGGACTTCCTATTACAGAGGCCGCCGTGTAAACAGGAAATTCTCCTGTATGTACGCCACTCGTCCCGCCTTCTCCCTGTCCCCTCCAAGGCAGCCAGCATGTATATCTTTTGTGGCCTTGGCGCTCGGGTATTCGTTGGGGGCCACAGAAGATATACATGTCCAAATTACTAGGCCGTTTGAAACTGGAATGCGGACCGCGATTGGCCCGTGGACCGGACTTTGGACATGCCTGACATCCCAAAAGCAATATCAGAGGCTAAAATATTTAGACTGGGCCAAAGTAAAGCAAATTTCTAAAAAAACAGTCTTAAACATGCTTGATCAACTAAAAAAATATAGAAGATCAAATGATACTTTAAAATATAATGCAACTAAATTGTGAATGGTATGATGTTACTGCAATACAGACTCTAATGCCATCTTTTGGTCAGAAACCATATTACTCCTTAAATGAATACACATACGCAAACTATGCATACTAATGCCGCGTACACACGAGCGGATTTTCCGGCAAACTTTTCCGGCATACCGGAGTCCATCGGACAATTCGATCGTGTGTGGGCTCCAGCGGACTTTTTTTTCTCAAAAGTTTGCAGGACTTGGATTTGAAACATGTTTTAAATCTATCCGACGGACTCGAGTCTGGTCAAAAAGTCCACTCGTCTGTATGCTAGTTCGACGGACAAAAAGCCACGCTAGGGCAGCTATTGGCTACTGGCTATGAACTTCCTTATTTTAGTCTGGTCGTACGTCATCACGTACAAATTCGTCGGACTTTGGTTGATTGTGTGTAGGCAAGTCCGTTCATTCAGAAAGTCCGTTGTAAAGTCCCTCGAAAAGTCCGCCAGGCAAAGTCTGCCGTAAAGTCCGCTCGTGTGTACACGGCATAAGAAACAGTGGTGGCTGGTGCTCAAAATTTTTGGGAAGGTGCAAGCAAACTGAAAAATTCTGAAAAAAAACTATCAATTGCAGCCTCACTGTACCATCAATTGCAGCCACTGTGCCATCAAACACAGCCACTGTGCCATATCAAATGCTCCCACTGTGCCATATCAATTTCTCCCACTGTGCCATCAAATGCTGCCACTGTGCCCCATCAAATGCTCCCACTGTGCCCCATAAATGCTCCCACTGTGCCCCATCAAATGCTCCCACTGTGCTATATCAAATGCTGCCAGTGTGCCCCCCGCCCGCCGTCTGCACTTACCCTGTCTCGGTGGGACAGCTCCTTGATGCTCCTCGATGCTTTCTCCTGTCCTCTCTTCCTGTCCTTTGCTATGATTAGGTGCCTGAGGCGTCCAATCACAGCGCCTGTTGTTAAAGCCAATAAGGTGATGGGTAACAGATCCGAGCATCTGATTGGCGGAGAGGTGGTTAGTGTTAGGAAAGCTAATCATTCGCTTTTTCAACACAGCTGAGTGACCTGCGAGTGCCCAACATGGCACTCTCAGGTCACTTTTTGATGCCTATTAGAGCCTATGGCTCTAATCAGGTGCTTCAAAAACACCCCCCGCCGCATGCCATCCAGGCGCCCGAAAAGGGGCCGGGCGCCTGAATAGGGGGTGGCAGCAGCGGCCATAGATAGATTCATGCATGAATCTATCTATTGGTGATAGAGGGGGTGGCAGGAGAGAGGGGGCGGCGCCCTTATGGACGCACTGCCACTGCTAAGAAATATACACATTTAAACACATATTTAAAAAGTAATAACTCGAATATTAGTTATTAATACATAATACCGATTCCTAACAAATAGAGAGTAGCAAATAGATCCAAAGTATGTACAGTATATAGGCCCTAGTTAATCATAAAAGGGAACAAACTAGCTTGTTTGATCCCTTTTATGATTAACTAGGGCCTATATACTGTACATACTTTGGATCTATTTGCTATTCTCCATTTGTTAAGAACTGCTATTATGTATTAATATCTAATTTTTGAGTTATTACTTTTGAAATATGTGTTTAAATGTGTATATTTCTGGAAGCCCTAAAATGCCAGAACAGTACAAATACCCCCCACATGACCCCTATTTGAAAAGTAGACAGTCCTAGGTATTTGGTAAGAGGCATGGTGACTTTTTCGAAGTTGTAATTTTTTGTCACATTTTTTGGAAAATTAAGAAATTAAATTTTTTCACAAAGTTGTCATTTTAACAAGGTATGTTTCACACGCAGGACAGGCATACCTATAATTACACCCCAAAACACTTTCTTCTAATCCTGCAGTCTTACAATCTGAATTTCATTTTTTTTTTGTGCTCATCCATGAATCCAGACTTTCCATTAGTAATCATCCAAATTCGGATTGTAAGATTGACAAAACGTAAGGAGCTGACAATCCTTGTCTGGTGATTTCCATTGCTACCCATATGCACAAAGGTGGTGTATACATACTATTCCAATGTAAACCATCTATCAGGACACAAGGTTCCCTAGATGATCTATCTGTCATTTATAAGAAGCCAGTAGTGTGATTCACTGCAGGATCCCGGACCTCCATCTGTCTTACATATACGCTGTTACCTTACAGTGGTGAGGTAAGGGGCCACCTTACACTGAGATGTTATTGCACTTAAGAAAAGTCACAGTTTATATTGCTGCATTGGCACAGAGTGTCAGAGGGACCCCAGCACTTTTTTTTGTTCACCTTGTTTTCTCTACTATTGATTAAGGACATTTAGTCACTTGAACATTATCCCTTAAGTATTTTCACCTTTGGCACCAACACTTTATTCATTAAAGTGGAGTTCCACCCAAAAGTGGAACTTCCACTCATTAGATTCCTCCCCCCCTCCGGTGACACAGTTGGCACCTTTCAGGGGGGAGGGGGGTACAGATACCTGTATATTACAGGTATCTGTACCCACTTCCGGCGTAGATAGCCGCAGAATCTGCGGGTATTTACGCCACATCCTGTTCCCCCCCCGCTGCCTGCTGGGAAACACACGGGTCCCAGAGGCAGCAGGGACCATTCGTATTGCGCTGCGCGACTCGCGCATGCGCAGTAGGGAACCGGGAAGTGAAGCCGCACGGCTTCACTTCCTGATTCCCTTACCGAAGATGGAGGCGGCAGCACCCGAGGACGGAGAGACGCTTCGGCCTCGGGTGCCGACATCGCGGGCGCCCTGGACAGGTAAGTGTCCATGTTTTAAAAGTCAGCAGCTGCAGTATTTGTAGCTGCTGACTTTTAAAAAATTTTTTTTCGGTGCCGCTCCGCTTTAAGTTTCATAATTTTGGATCTTACTATGTTTACAGCATTTATTTAAGCACATAGCACTTTATACTGTTTATACAATATTTGTGTTTATCTTGAATAGAGCGCCGCACCATTCCTTTATTTTACTTGCACCCACTATGCCTCACAACCCACCATATACAGAAGGATGTCAGCTGTCTTTGCCCTGGAGGTTCTTATTAGATTGAAGGAGGCCTGGGACCTTGCTACATAACCAATTTTATTTCCATCTTTAGGGTCTTTCACAAGACAGAGACCGGAGTCTTCTTCTTCCAGTGGTGAAGGCAGGGCCGTCTTTAGCGCAGGGCAAACGGGGCACTTGCCCTGGGCCCAATCTTTGCTGGGGGGACCGCGCTAGCCGTGAATTGGGGCCCCGATCACAGCTTTGCAGAGCGCACAGAGGACACGGGAGGATGTATTCCTCGCTAGCCAGCTGAGAGGGGGCGGGGCCGGGAGCTCCACTGACGCTCTGACCCCGCCTACGTGCAGCCTGTATAATCAGAAAAGAGCGTCTGTAGTGAGAGCCAGTGATCAGAGTGCGAGTGTCAGTGGAGCTTCCGGCCCCGCCCCCTCTATACTGGCTGGTGAATACAGAGGTCCGGGGGCGGGGCCAGGAGCTCCAATGACACTCCCACTCCGATCACTGGCTCTCACTACAGAAGCTCTATTCCCAGTACACAGGCTGCACGTGGGCGGGGTCAGAGCGTCAGTGGAGCTCCCGGCCCCGCCCCTCTCAGCTGGCTAGCGCGGAATACATCCTGCGCTCTGCAAAGCTGTCATCAGGGCGACAATTCACGGGTGATGTGGGCCCCCCAACAAAGCATCAGTGGAGCTCCCAGCTGCTTTAGTGAGAGCAGAGAGTGGAAGCCCCGCCCACAGTCCTGAATGTATGTAGTGAGTTTGGCTGGCCAGGTATGTCCTTACAACCATAAAATGCCTGACTGTTTAAACCCTGAGATGTGTTATTCAACTGTAAAGCTGTGCGTTACTGAAAGTTCTCTGACCATCCCCTGTATAATGTCTGCACTCTCTTATTGTCTCCTGCAGTATGTCTGCAGTCTCTGGTAATCTCCTGCAGTATGTCCGCAGTCTCTGATTGTCTCCTGCAGTATGTCCGCAGTCTCTGATTGTCTCCTGCAGTATGTCCGCAGTCTCTGATTGTCTCCTGCAGTATGTCCGCAGTCTCTGATTGTCTCCTGCAGTATGTCCGCAGTCTCTGATTGTCTCCTGCAGTATGTCCGCAGTCTCTGATTGTCTCCTGCAGTATGTCCGCAATCTCTGGTAATCTCCTGCAGTATGTCCGCAGTCTCTGATTGTCTCCTGCAGTATGTCCGCAGTCTCTGATTGTCTCCTGCAGTATGTCCGCAGTCTCTGATTGTCTCCTGCAGTATGTCCGCAGTCTCTGATTGTCTCCTGCAGTATGTCCGCAGTCTCTGATTGTCTCCTGCAGTATGTCCGCAATCTCTGGTAATCTCCTGCAGTATGTCCGCAGTCTCTGATTGTCTCCTGCAGTATGTCCGCAGTCTCTGATTGTCTCCTGCAGTATGTCCGCAGTCTCTGATTGTCTCCTGCAGTATGTCCGCAATCTCTGGTAATCTCCTGCAGTATGTCCGCAGTCTCTGATTGTCTCCTGCAGTATTTCCGCAGTCTCTGATTGTCTCCTGCAGTATGTCCGCAGTCTCTGATTGTCTCCTGCAGTATGTCCGCAGTCTCTGAGTGTCTCCTGCAGTATTTCCGCAGTCTCTGATTGTCTCCTGCAGTATGTCCGCAGTCTCTGGTAATCTCCTGCAGTATGTCCGCAGTCTCTGGTTGTCTCTTGCAGTATGTCTGCAGTCTCTGATTGTCTCCTGCAGTATTTCCGCAGTCTCTGATTGTCTCCTGCAGTATGTCCGCAGTCTCTGATTGTCTCCTGCAGTATGTCCGCAGTCTCTGATTGTCTTCTGCAGTATGTCCGCAGTCTCTGATTGTCTCCTGCAGTATGTCCACAGTCTCTGATTGTCTCCTGCAGTATGTCCGCAGTCTCTGATTGTCTCCTGCAGTATGTCCGCAGTCTCTGATTGTCTCCTGCAGTATGTCCGCAGTCTCTGATTGTCTCCTGCAGTATGTCCGCAGTCTCTGATTGTCTCCTGCAGTATGTCCGCAATCTCTGGTAATCTCCTGCAGTATGTCCGCAGTCTCTGATTGTCTCCTGCAGTATGTCCGCAGTCTCTGATTGTCTCCTGCAGTATGTCCGCAGTCTCTGATTGTCTCCTGCAGTATGTCCGCAGTCTCTGATTGTCTCCTGCAGTATGTCCGCAATCTCTGGTAATCTCCTGCAGTATGTCCGCAGTCTCTGATTGTCTCCTGCAGTATTTCCGCAGTCTCTGATTGTCTCCTGCAGTATGTCCGCAGTCTCTGATTGTCTCCTGCAGTATGTCCGCAGTCTCTGAGTGTCTCCTGCAGTATTTCCGCAGTCTCTGATTGTCTCCTGCAGTATGTCCGCAGTCTCTGGTAATCTCCTGCAGTATGTCCGCAGTCTCTGGTTGTCTCTTGCAGTATGTCTGCAGTCTCTGATTGTCTCCTGCAGTATTTCCGCAGTCTCTGATTGTCTCCTGCAGTATTTCCGCAGTCTCTGATTGTCTCCAGCAGTATGTCCGCAGTCTCTGATTGTCTCCTGCAGTATGTCCGCAGTCTCTGATTGTCTTCTGCAGTATGTCCGCAGTCTCTGATTGTCTCCTGCAGTATGTCCACAGTCTCTGATTGTCTCCTGCAGTATGTCCGCAGTCTCTGAATCTCTCCTGTAGTATGTGTATTAATGTGCCCCTTTACTTGCTCAATTATTTGGGATTGCTCCACTGCTCAGTGAGAGGTAATGATGTGCATGAACCTCTAGCAACCAATCAGCAAACAGTAGTGATCTGCTTTAATCTCTAGCAACCAATCAGTAAGTGCTAATGATGTGCTGTAACCCCTAGCAACCAATTAGTGAGCGCTAATAATGTACATTAACCTCTAGCAACCAATCGGCAAGCAGAAATGATGTGTTGTAAGCTCTAGAAACCAGCCATTGAGCAGTAATGATAGGCTGTAACCTCTGGCAAACAATTGCAATCGCTGGCGTGATCTGCTGCAGTAAACTGATTTTGAGTCTACCTGCTATTTTTTGTTATGTCTCAGAATGGAGGGGGCCCCAAGAAAATGTTTGCCCAGGGCCCAATCAAAATAAAGACGGCCCTGGGTGAAGGTAAAGTTTGCACAGTCCCCATCCCTGGCCCCCCTCTCTCTCCCTCCTCTCTCTCTCTCTCTCTCTCCTCCCCTCTCCCTCCCCCCTCTCTCTCTCTCTCTTTCATTTTAGCATTAATTGTAAAAACCCCAGTGGTGATTAAATACTAAAAGAAAGCTCTATTTGCGTGAAAAAAATGTCATCTGGGTACAGTATTGCATGACCGAGCAACTGTCATTCAAATTGCGACAGTGATGAAAGCTGAAAATTGGCCTGGGCAGGAGGGGGTTGAAAGTGCCCAGTAGGCAAGTGGTTAAAGTGAACAAACACACACAGTCATTTGTACATTTTATTAAAAAGTCTTTAATAAAAAGTAAGTATTATGTCGTTGGCCTTGGTGTGTAGGGAAATGTACCCTCATCCTGTAGAAGTATCTTGTTGTGGGTTACCCTCCGGGAGAGTTTCCTGATTACAATGTTCTGTGAGACATTTTTTGGTTGTACAGACTTTGACAAAGCGCATGCGCGCGAAACCTGTCGTCACGGCAACAGAGGAGCCTGCGTTCCACGCTGGTTCACGGGCATCCATCCTTTCTCCTCACATCCGGTTGGTATCGCACCTCATTCAGGCTCGGCTCCCCTGGTCTCCGGTTCTGCTTCCTGGTTGTCTCAACCCCTCCACCACGATTGGCATAGACACCTCCAGGCAGTGACATTGAATCTCCCAGCTGGGTTCCTGGACTGCAACACACCATACCGCATCCAACGGTAGTGCAACCCCCCTGCACACTCCTTTACTCATGGCCTAATTTACTTTTTCACCATTTCCATATTCAGTCCATTGCGCTGTCCACCAGTATATTTCTAATAATGAGGAGAATCCTGGTCAACCTTTCATTTTTTGGTCTAAAGGACTCTAGCACATCTCCAGTGTCCTTAGGTATTGGTAGAAGGACTCATCACTTCAGTCTTTATGTGATGGGTAAGAATCAAGCAAGCGATCAATAACACACAGCCAGATATCGCCAGTCGTATTGTGTTCTCTGTTGTGTAATCCACTGGAGTTTGCATCTCAGCAAATCCTGAAATTAAAAAAAAATAACATCAAGGTCCAATTCCATTATTTTTTATACATCCCAGCTCCTAGTATAATAATACTCACCTCATCTCTGGTGCTCTCCCTTACATACTCACAGTTCTGTCACCAGCGTCAGTCATCTTCTGAGCTAAATGAGGCTCTTTGTCATTCAACCCACTTCCTGTAGGCCCAGAGAATAAAGCTGGCCAAATACCTACAGGGTTTCATTTGAACATTTGCACATAGATAGTTCGGCAGACATTCAATGATATCATCATGGACTCAAAACATTTTGTATGCCTTTCATTCCCTGGCTATGCCATTGCTTCAAATGTTAAAATTTGATATCTAATAAGCGATGGAATGCCCTTGGGCCCTACAGTCAATTTTTAAGACCAAAACGACATTCTCTGTTATTCATACACCAACTGTGCTGCGCTAATCCAACAAGCATACAAATATAAAATAAACAAAGAATATACAAAATATTAAGTAACCACAAATTAACCACAAGGTTTTACCCCCTTCATGACCAGGTCATTTTTTTGCTATACATCACTGCGCTACTTTGTCCTGCAACTCTGCACCCAAATTTAATTTTATATAATTATTTTACACATATAGAGCTTTCTTTTGGTGGTATTAGATCACCACTGGGTTTTTTTTTATTTTTTATTATATAAATGAAAAATGTCATAAAATTTGGTGGGGAAACAATATTTTCTACTTTCTGTACATATCCAATAAAATCAAAATTTTGGTCAAAATGTCTTGTGTAAAAAAAATAACTCCCACAAGTGTATAGTAATTGGTTTGTTTGAAAGTTAGAGTGTCTACAAACTATGGTACTGGAATTTACGCAGCTCTGGGCGTTATACTGGCAATGGTGGTGATCAGCGACTTATACTGGGACTGTGAAAGTGTGGCAGGAAATCTGGCGCTAACAGACACTGGCTGGGAGAATAACTAACTGACTAACCGACACTGACATCAATAGTGATACTAATACAGTAATCGGATATAATACTGTATGCTGTGCACTGACACTGTACTAATAACACTGGTTGGGAAGGGGTTAGGATCTAGGGGCGATCAAAAGGGTTAACTGTGTGCCCAACAATGTGTAATGTGTGTAATATGTGCTGCTTTTACTAACAGATCTGGTAGTTTTTTCTCCCTGCTTTGCAGAGAGAATAAACAGTCAGATCGCTGATCTGTGTACAGATCCAAGTGTGTTTGTAAACATAGGACACAGACGATCAGCAGGTCTAAGCCTTAAATCATTGGCTGGGACCTGCTGACACAATCCTGCTGTAGTCAATGACAGAGTGGGTTAGCAGGGGCACATGCTCACCCCTAACCCATAACAGACTGAATGATGTACATATATGTGATCCAGCCTGCCCGTGCGGCCCACGGTAAATGTTATGTGGATGTGGATTTAGTCCGAATGGTGAATCAAATGTCCATACTTCTCGGCATACTGAATATGCCGAGAAATATACATTGGTGTAAAAACTTTGAAATTTTGAATACCACGCCAAATAGATCTTCATCACCATAAAGACACAGCAGAGGGCTTACCAAAAATATATGACTCTCAAATTATAGCGAATTCATATAATGCGTGATGTAATTGTGACCATCAATAGGCAAGGCTTAGGTTTCCATCTACGGGGTCAGCCAGAAGGGAACAACAATGCCAGTGGTCATCTCTGGTCAACATCCGGTATGTGCAAGCATGATAGAGAAAGAAAGAAGACCGAGCACTCCACTTAGAGTACAACACGTGCACTATTTTATTAAAAGCTGCTGGAGCACTCTTCCAGGAACATGATGAAGTCACTGTACTAACTCCTTGCTTACATTTTGGTAGGTGTCCTGTTGACAGATTTGTGTCTATTTTCCATGTGTTTGCCACCATCCATGTCACATCGCTATGATGTTTTTCATTCTCTTCATTTATTCTTTATTAGATAAACATATGATTACATATTCTCCCATCCAAATACCCCTGACGAAGGGCTTGAAACCAGAAACGCGTCGGGTTCAGGAATCTTTTCGGAACTTGGAGAGTACTACTATTTATAATACATTTGCATACTTGCTATGAATTCACACTACGTTGTGTTTTGTTTGTTTTTTGCTATGTTATGGTTTTAACTGATCATCACATGTGTGAGTGATCTAATTTTATATGCATCAATAAATGCATTTTTATTCTACATCAGTGGCGTTTCTGCCTTTAAAATCCCACATAGGGGGGGGTTCTTCCTTTGTCCCGCGACTTGAGACTGCGAAGTTGCATGACAAGTCATACCCCCATGATTTCCAATGAGTATCTGTGTGACTTCAAGTCGCAGCGACTTCAAAGTAGTCCCTGCACTACTTTGATCCAACTTTGATGCGATTTGAGGTCTATAGACCTCAAGATTGCACAGGCATTGCTTCAAGTCGTGCAACTTTCAGGTTGCACAAGTGTGAAAGGGGCCTTAGGGTAAAGTTCTGCTGTAATTTCTGAAATGAATGAGTGGCATACTGCTTAACCACTTGCTGACCGCCGCACAAACATTTACGTCGACAGAATGGCACGGAAAGGCAAATGGGCGTACAGGTACGTCCCTTTAAATTTGGCGCCATGGAGTCGCGCGCGTGACCCTGCTATGAGCTCCGTGAGTGTGATCGCGGCATTCTTCCTAGCGATAGGACACTGATCACAGCTCCCTGTGATCAGGAGAGGTGATCAGTGTCATGACACATGTAGCCCATCCCCCTCACAGTTAGAACACATCCCTAGGACACACTTAACCCCTGCAGCGCCCCCTCCTGGTTAACTCCTTCACCGCCAGTCACATTTACACAGTAATCAATGCATTTTTAATCGCATTGATCGCTGTATAAATGTGAATGGTCCCAAAATAACGCCAAAAGTGTCCGATGTGTCCGCCATAATGTCGCAGTCATGATAAAAATCGCTGATCGCTAGTAAAAAAAAAAATTATAAAAATGCCATAAAACTATCCCCTATTTTGTAGACGCTATAACTTTTGCGCAAACCAATCAATAAACGCTTATTGCGATTTTTTTTACCAAAAATATGTAGAAAAATACGTATCGGCCTAAACTGAGGAAAAAAATGTTTTTTTATATATCTTTTGGGGATATTTATTATAGTGAAAAATAATGCGTTTTTTTTTTCAAAATTGTCGCTCTTTTTTTGCTTATAGCGCAAAAAATAAAAACCACAGAGGTGATAAAATACCACCAAAAGAACGCTCTATTTGTGGGGAAAAAAGGACATCAATTTTGTTTGGGAGGCACGTCCACGCAATTGTCAGTTAAAGCGACGCAGTGCCGAATCGCAAAAAGTTCTCTGGTCTTTGGCCATCCGAATGGTCCGGGGCTTAAGTGTTTAATGACCACTAGATGGTGCTTCAAGTGTCATAATAGGATTAGTGCAGCACAGCCGGTGTATGAATTATTGTGGCTTTGACAAATATCTTATAGCGTGCTAGCAGCTTCTCACTCCTTTTTATTTCACTGTATAATATGTCCACAAGCACGGTTTCTTTTCAGTATATAACACATTCTCTTTTAGAATTTTGGTAATTAAGATGAGAAACTAGAAAAATCTTCCTTCCTGAGAGTTTGAATGTCACTAATTTTGAAAATGATTTGTACAAATGAATTGTTAGCAACTGGAAATTTTTGGAACAGAATTCTACACATGTATGGCCAGCTTTATAGACACTTATCCTTGGGGCAGGTCATCAAGTCACTCTAGGGCAGGGTTTCTCAATCAGGGTTTCATGGAATCCTAGGGTTCCTCCAGAGGTTGCTCGGGGGTTCCTTGAGCAATAAGCAATGTCTGCCTATGTCTGATAAGTTCTCACTGACGCCATTGATCTTTTAAGCTATCTGTAAGGGGGGTAATCAGGGGCGTTGCTAGGTAGCAAAAAGACCAGGGGCTTCAGCCCGAAGTCAGGGAGGGGGGGGTTGATGATGGTGCGGCAGACGGTGGGGTTGTATGGAGGGGGGTGTTACCTTCCTGACATACACTGACCTACCTGGCTGACATACACTGACCTACATGACATACCTGACACATACTAACCTACCTGGCTGACATACACTGACCTACATGACATACCTGAAACGTACTAACCTACCTGACATACACTGACCTACCTATCTGACATACAGTACACTGACTTACCTGACCTACATGACATGCACTGACCTACATGACACGCACTAACCTACCTGGCTGACATACACTGACCTACATGACATACCTGACACGTACTGACCTACCTGACATGCACTGACCTACCTGACATACACTGACTTACCTATCTGACATACACTGACCTACCTATCTGACATACACTGACCTACCTATCTGACATACACTGACCTACCTATCTGACATACACTGACCTACCTTGCTGACATACACTGACCTACATGACATACCTGACACATACTAACCTACCTGGCTGACATACACTGTCCTACCTATCCGACATACAGTACACTGACCTACCTGACCTACATGACATGCACTGACCTACATGACATGCACTGACCTACCTGACTGACATACACTGACCTACATGACATACCCAACACATACTGGCCTACCTGACATGCACAGACCTACCTGATATACACTGACTCACCTATCTGACACACACTGACCTACCTTGCTGACATACACTGACCTACATGACATACCTGACACATACTAACTACCTGGCTGACATACACTGACCTACCTATCTGACATACAGTACACTGACCTACCTGACCTACATGACATGCACTGACCTACATGACATGCACTAACCTACCTGACTGACATACACTGACCTACATGACATACCTGACACATACTGACCTACCTGACATGCACTGACCTACCTGATGTACACTGACTCACCTATCTGACACACACTGACCTACCTTGCTGACATACACTGACCTACATGACATACCTGACACATACTAACCTACCTGGCTGACATACACTGACCTACCTATCTGACATACAGTACACTGACCTACCTGACCTACATGACATGCACTGACCTACATGACACGCACTAACCTACCTGGCTGACATACACTGACCTACATGACATACCTGACACATACTGACCTACCTGACATGCACTGACCTACCTGACATACACTGACCTACCTATCTGACATACACTGACCTACATGACATACCTGACACGCAATAATCTACCTGATACGCACTGACCTACCTGACATACACTGACCTACCTATCTGACACACACTGACCTACTTGATACACTGACCTACCTGACATACACTGACCTACCTATCTGACACACACTGACCTACCTATCTGACATACACTGACCTACCTATCTGACATACACTGACCCACACTGACATGCACTGACCTACCTGCCCTTGCCCTCTTAAAGCCTAAGTTTATTTATTTAAAATTAGCCAAGGGGCAGTCAAATCATCAATTGCAGCCACTGTGCCCCGTCAAATGCAGCCACTGTGCCCCGTCAAATGCAGCCACTGTGCCCCGTCAAATGCAGCCACTGTGCCCCATCAATTGCAACCACTGTGCCCCGTGAAATGAAGCCACTTTGCCTGTCAAAAGAGAGAAGGGAGAGAATAGAGACAGAGAAGAAGAGAGAGAGAAGACGAGAGAGAGAAGAAGAGAAGGGGGGAAAGAGAGAAAGCGAGAGAGAGAAGGAGAGCGAGAAACACAGAGAGAGAGTGACACCTTTTTTTTTTTAAATCTTCGTTCTGTCCCACTCCCAGTCACAGCCACCATGGCCGTTATTCAGCGTGACTCTGGAGGCTGAGGGAGAAGGGGGCGTCGCCGCGCCGGCGTTCTCTTGGTCTCCTTCTGCTTTCCTTAGGTCGGGCAGCATATCACTCCGCCTGTCAGTCAGTGCAGTGGGCGGCGCTGCAACGGCCTAATCACACAGGTAAACTGCGGCTGCCGCCACTGCTGTCTGACCTATTTTCTCTCCCTTTCTCTTCACTGCAGGATAGGGTTGCCACCTTTTCTTTAAGCCAAACCTGTACACTTTAGAGGTGCATGGCAAAAAAATTTTGGAAAAAAAGCTGCATGGCAAATATTAGCACAAAACATTTTGGAATGGATTTACACCTCTATACATACATTATTATATGTGTATGGTGACTGCACAGTATATGTTTAAATAAGATTGGAGTGTATTAATACTTTATCCTTTGCGGTTTCCACCATCATTCACAATTCTTTTTTCACATTTAAATTAATATACACTATAGGATTGTAAAGACCTGGGACACCTTTGGGTGCACTAAGGAGAGCAATAATGTCAGACGCTTTATTGGTCAGTGTTACCCCCCCATAATACAGGGGTCAGTGTTACCCCTCTATAATTTAGGGGCCCCTCATAGAGGACCTCCATTAGATCAGTGTCCCCTTATGTCAGTGCTCCTCTTAGAGACCCAAAAAAATTAAAATGGAAAAAATGCAGCACAACCTCCCCCTATAATTATATGCATATATGAAAAAATTGTTGTAAATGATGGTGGAAACCCCCAAGGATAATCCAAGTACTAATACACTCCAATCTTATTTAAACATATAAAAGAGAGAAAATGCAGCGCTATGAAAGTGAAGTGAATATATAACAATGTATCCAGTCCATGAGTATTAACCCTGGTTGTAAATCATGTGATAAATAAATCATGAATTGTAATATACACCAAAGTGAAAATTATTCCCTTCAGTTCTCCCACATACAGGAGTTTATCTCCCATGGTTGAGACACAGGTTCTTTCATTCTATTACTAGGGTAGGACCCACTAATTCGGGGTACTATGTCGCAATTGCATATTTTTGGCCATTGGTGTTACACGGCCTTGGAATTTTTGCCTTGATGATCCATCCTGATGATTATTGGAGTTTCGTTTGTTGAAGTGCATCCTGCGAGTTCCAGCATTCCGGACACCTCTCTATAGCCCGGGTGGGGCTTTCTGCTTTACTGACTCCATGTCATTGACAGGGGAGTCCACCTCATCCGGTAAGAGTATCCATCCTTTTCTACCTATTGATGTTAAATACCACTGATGTTGCTTTACATCTATTGACTCACACCATCCCTGCCAGTCCTCCTAGGACCTCTACCATTCACTTTGGAAGTGTTTTTCTTTGGGTGTTGACACAAGTGGACTTTTTATTTTCACTTTGGTGTATATTACAATTCATGATTTATTTATCACATGATTTACAACCAGGGTTAATACTCATGGACTGGATACACTGTTATATATTCACTTCACTTTCATAGCGCTTCATTTTTCTCTCTTTTTTATTTTCATTGTTTGTCACAACGTATGCGGCTGCTATTATATATATATTTTGTACACTATAGAGCGCAGTGTTTTGTACATCTCCATTATTTAAACATATACTGTGCAATCTCCACACACATATAATAATGTATGAATAGAGGTGTAAACCTCCAATTCATTCCAAAATGTGCTAATATCCAATTAACTTTTTCGGTTATTAGCACAACACATTTTGGAATGGATTTACACCTCTATTCATACACTATTATATGTGAATGGCGACTGCACAGTATATGTTTAAATAAGATTGGAATGTATTAATACTTGGATTACCCTTGGGGGTTTCCATCATCATTCACAATTATTTGTTCACATTTAAATTAATATACTTATAGGGGGAGGTTGCACTGCATTTTAATTTATTTTTGCATAGTTTTTTTCGAGGCGTTTTAGTTTTATTTTAGGTGTTGTTTTTTTTTTTTTTTTTTTTAGATCAGAGTCCCCTATATCTGATCCTCTTTAGAGACAAACCGTCAGCCTCTAAGGGGGGTGTTGATATAAGGGGACTGTAATATAATGGGTTTCTCTGAGGAGAGGGAGGGGGAGGTAATATAAGGACAAACTGATCTAATGTGGGTGCTGATATAAGGAGAGTTTCCCTTATTCAGTAGAGGTCTCTATTTTGGGGGGGGTGGGGGTACTGATCTAATGGCGGGTGCTGACTGCTGATCTAATGGGTCACCAGCAGTCAGCACCCCCTCTACATTAGCTCAGAGTCCCCTTATATCAGCACCCCCCTTAGATATCTCTAATAGATCAGTGACCCCTCCCCCCCATCAGTATCCCCTGCCCCTAATGACCCCCATTAGACTGCCTTACCAAGAGTCAGAGAAGTGTGGGTGCCGGAGTTTGGGGGCAGAGCGAAGCTGCTCTTCTGTAGTGCCATTTTCCTTCCTTCCATTGTGTGAGGGGGCTTGGGGAGAAGGCAAAGTAGAGGCAGATGCTGCATCGCTGTGCCCACTGTGTCGGCAGGACACATTTGAAATGGTACACTCACTCACAGGGCTGCTGTTAGGAATCATGGGGCCTCCACCCCCTGAGGGGGGAAAAGAGGTGGGGGAGGGAGGTGAGAAAGGTGAGGTGAGAGAGGAGAAGGAGGCAGGAGAGAGAGGGGGTGCTGACACAGAGGGGGGGTGCTGACAGAGAGGGGTGCTGACAGGGGGGGGGCACTGACAGAGGGGGAGGGCTGACAGAGAGGGGGTGGGCTGACGGGGGGTGCTGACAGAGAGGGGGGTGCTGACAGAGAGGGGGAGGGCTGACAGAGAGGGGTGCACTGACAGAGAGGGAGGGCTGACAGAGAGGGGGAGGGCTGACAGAGAGGGGGAGGGCTGACAGAGAGGGGGGTGCTGACAGAGAGGGGGAGGGCTGACAGAGAGGGGGAGGACTGACAGAGAGGGGGAGGGCTGACAGAGAGGGGTGCACTGACAGAGAGGGAGGGCTGACAGAGAGGGGGAGGGCTGACAGAGAGGGGGGTGCTGACAGAGAGGGGGAGGGCTGACAGAGAGGGGGAGGGCTGACAGAGAGGGGGAGGACTGACAGAGAGGGGGAGGGCTGACAGAAAGGGTGTGGGCTGACAGAGAGGGAGGGCTGACAGAGAGGGGGAGGGCTGACAGAGAGGGGGAGGGCTGACAGAGAGGGGTGCACTGACAGAGAGGGAGGGCTGACAGAGAGGGGGAGGGCTGACAGAGAGGGGTGCACTGACAGAGAGGGAGGGCTGACAGAGAGGGGGAGGGCTGACAGAGAGGGGGAGGGCTGACAGGGGGTGGACTGACAGAGGGGGGTGGGCTAACAGAGAGGGGGGTGCTGGCAGAAAAGGGGGTGCTGACAGAAAGGGGTGGCTTACAGAGAGGGGCACGCTGACAGGCTGGTGGAAGAGCAGATAACAGACCTCAGTCAAGAGGAGACACATCGCGCACCAGGCAGGGAGGCGGGACTCCGGGCGGCCGAGATCACCCACAGTCCAGCTCAGCCCCGCCTGTGACATGTGACCAGTCACCACCTCCACCGGGCCAATCACAGACCCTTATGTCCACAGCCTGCACAACCAATCACAGAGCACCCGCTGCCCAGCCCTCGTATGTGACAGTGAGTGTAACACTGATGTCGGTGGGCACGGGAATTGGGATGCGCCGGGGCCACTGGTCACAGGACAGCTGAGGATCATGTCTGTATGCAGCGGCGCTGCATAACTAAGCAGGGAGAAGAGGTGAGCGCTGCGGGGGGGTGAGGGAGGTGGCGGTCCGATGGCTCAGTGCCTGTACATGCCTGCTCGTCTCTCCTCATCCTCCAATGCCACCTGCCGCAGCCGCGACCCGCCCGCTTGTCTCTCCTCAAAACCCGCTGAGACTCCGGGATATGGGCTCCACATTCGGTGCTCCAGCCTCCATAGCCACCCCCTGGCGATGCCTCTGGGGGTAATTATTCTTCCCAATGACCACAAGTGTAAGGAGCATTCTTCTCACTGATCATCACACTAATGTATCAAAGGTTGTAGATATAGTCATTTTTAGCAGGGGTTCCCTGAGACCGGAAAGTTATTTCAAGGGTTCCTCTGTGTTTAAAAGGTTGAGAAAGGCTGACCTAAGATGACAGCGCAAAGCTGCAAGGGACAATGTTGAGGCAAGATTTTAGTACCCCTTTGGCATCTTTGAGACCCACCGGAGTGAAGTAAAGAAAAAGTATACTCTGCATGTCATGTGACCAGCCAGGACATTCCAAAAAAAATCATGTATTGCAAATAATTATCAAAAGATACAAGGGGAAGGGGCAGAACCATACCTCCCAACTTTTTGAGATGGGAATGAGGGACACCTATAAGCAAAAGTATGCAGGAATAGGACACACACCCTGCCACACCCCCTTAAAGGAGAATTGTACAAAAAAAAGATTGGTTAAACCCACAAATACTTTTTTTACCACTACTATTCCTTTATATTGGCTTTTGGAATTTACAAATGCAGAAATTCAGAAATTGGATGAGAGGTTTAGTGCTGGAAAAACTTTTTTTTTTTAGATAAAAAGTGCATTTTATATACATCTATATAGATCAGACCAAAATGAGGAACAAATGAGGTGGAATGAGGGACAGAGGAACATTGCTCCAAATCAGGGACAGTCCCTCCAAATCAGGGACAGTTGGGAGCTATGGCAGAACTGAGAGAGGTGTGGTGTCTGGAATTGGGCTTTAACAATATTACATGTTTTATTATTTTTTTGTGGTTATATTGATATTATAACATACCATTTAGAAAATTGGTTGTTTTGGGTCACCACAGTCTACACATCTCCCTTATTTTTTACCTTCTCTTATTGAATGCTTTCAAGTATTTTGTGTAAAGAGGTTGGCAGGAAATGTTTCTTAAGCAAACTTCCTGCCGCATACCTTCATGACACATGATGTGGCTCTGTGGCATCATGCGGCACGCTTGTTAACATCTTAAAAGGGTATTTTCCAACCTGTGGTAAACCACAAAGTATAATACCAAACAGATATCTGTGCTCTATACAAGTAGATGGTTCCATATAAAATGTAAAGCCCAAAAAAGTGTCACCACACCCACCGTATCTGTTTTTTTTTCTATTATTGAAATATTGAGATAAAAAACATAAAAATGTACCTGAATCCGCTGTCATGAGATATCCAGGGCATTTTTAGAGGTGAACAGTGGTCTGAAGCTGCTCTCCATTCTCTTCACCAGTCTTGCTTGGCCTCATTGGACCATGTGAGGATCCAGTGATGGCCAATGAGCAGTGCCCAGATGAAAGAAAGCTTGGGACTGAGTTTTGGGTATTTGGGGCATTTAAGTACTACAAGAAAAAGCTATAGAATGGGCCCAGGCAACTGAGGTTTTTTTTTTTTTTTTCTAGAGATGAGCTGTAGGCAGGGCGGTGCTACCATAAGGCAGCTTAAGCAGCCGCCTTAAGGTGACGGGGTGGGGGGCTAAAATCTGAATCCCCAGCCACTTGGTGGTGATTCCGATTTTTACAGTGCTGGAGATGTGTATTTTTACACACCCCTGGCCGGGAGTATGTGGACTTTAGCGAAGCCAACTGTCAATTTTCATGTGGAAGTAATACAAGCAGCTGTGAAGCTATCACTTCCACCACTGCCGTGATGTGTAGCCTTTCCCCCACCATGTTCCCTGGGGTCCCACCTGCAGGCCTGGTGCTGTCATGGCGGGTATCGCTGGGAAGAGTGGGGAGCTCAGCGGACCTCCTGTACACAGACCAGGAAGTCACGTGTATGACATCACTTCCTGGACCGGAGCTGTCATTCTCCAGGATCAGTGCTGGGGGAAGCAGCTGATGGAACATGGTCTGTGTTCCATCAGCTGCAGTGGAGTAGAGAGGAGACATCCAGGGTCTAATAGATCCCGGGTGTCTCCATAAAGAGAACCTGTCACCTATATGCTATCACATAGGGGGCTATTGGTCCCCTATGTGATAGCAATAAAAGTTATGTAAAAATAAATAAATACAAATTAAACCAAACATTTTTTTAAACATATAAGGAGACATGTAAAAAAAAGTTTAAAAAATGAAAACACTTTTAGAGCCCACACACACCTATAAAAAAATCTGTGCGTTGGGACTAGGGATGGGCCGAACACCCCCCGGTTCGGTTCGCACCAGAACATACCGAACAGGCAAAAAATTTGGCAGAACACACAAACACTGTTAAAGTCTATGGGACACGAACATGAAAAATCAAAAGTGCTCATTTTAAAGGTTTATATGCAAGTTATTGTCATAAAAAGTGTTTGGGGACCCGGGTCCTGCCCCAGGGGACATGTATCAATGCAAAGAAAGTTTTAAAAACGGCCGTTTTTTTGGGAGCAGTGATTTTTTTAATGCTTAAAGTGAAATAATAAAAATGAAATATTCCTTTAAATATTGTGCCTGGGGGGTGTCTATAGTATGCCTGTAAAGTGGCGCATTTTTCCCGTGTTTCGAACAGTACCACAGCAAAATTACATTTCTAAAGAAAAATTGTCATTTAAAACTGATCGCGGCTGTAATGAATTGTCGGGTCTCGGCAATATAGATAAAACTCATTGAAAAAAAGAGCATGGGGTCCCCCCGCATTCCATTACCAGGCCCTTTGGGTCTGGTATGAATATTAAAGGGGAACACCGAACCAAAATGAAAAAATTGCATGGGGGTCCCCCTAAAATCCATACCAGGCCCTTCGGGTCTTATATAAAAATAAAGGGGAACCCTGCGCCAAATTAAAAAAAAAAGGATCCCCCCCCAAAATCCATACTAGACCTTTATTCAAGCACACAACCTGGCAGGTGCAGGAAAAGAGGGGGGACAAGAGAGCGCCCCCCCTCCTGAACTGTACCAGGCCACATGCCCTCAACATGGGGAGGGTGCTTTGGGGTAGCCCCCCAAAGCACCTTGTCCCCATGTTGATGGGGACAAGGGCCTCATCTCCACAACCCTTGCCCTGTGGTTGTGGGGGTATGTGGGCAGGGGGCTTATCGGAATCTGGAAGCCCCCTTTAACAAGGGGACCCCCAGATCCCGGCAAAATGCACCTTCGCCTAAGTAGACTAAAATCCTTGCATCGGCCCTGGTTGAAGGAGACATTGCTATTAACCAATAAATGTTAACTAAGGCAGGCCATACATGGGTCGAATTTCGAAAGAATTTCAACATGGAGGTGAAATTGAAGGCTTGGTTGGCCAAATTTCGAAATCAATGGTGGCACCATCGGATCACAAAACGCACAAATTTTCTGATTTTCAACAGAAAATTCTTTCGAAATTCGACCATTTATGGCCAGCCTGAGACAGAAGAGGAAAGAACAGCTATAATACTTATTGTTACCACCTCTGTTGAAGCCATTGTTGGCTCACTTGAACAGCTAGAATCACCAGAAGAATCTTCGGCATCCAACATTTCAGGGTGTGTTGGGTTCCTACGTTTCACCTCTTTGTGCAATGTTTTCCACCTACCCACAGCTACGTCATTAAAGTATCACTTCAGGGCTGCAGGCCCACAACTCATAAATGTTTATTCATAGTTCAGTATTATTCAATAGTTCAGTTTTTCTCACCTTGGTCTGTATAAACCGTGAACTCCTTTCCAGAGGCAGCATGCGTGACGTAACTGTCCCGGCTTTGAGTACCTGAAAGTGTTGTGACAATGTAAGAATGTGGCTTATGTTTTTTGCATTCCAACAATTTAAATTTTTTCTTATGACCTCCTCCTGTAAGGTTAAAAATCACTCAAAGGGTAACTCTACTTTTGTGGGAAAAAATTAGCAAATAAAAAAAAATATTGTAATTGAATGTTATTAAAAATGACTTTTCCTTTTCAATCTGCAGGCGCTGTAACTTTCTGTAAAATGCAATATGGCCACCTGGAGGTGTTCTGTACATTGAACATTTAATTTCCTTCTTGTGTGATTGGCTCACTGATTTTCCCTGAAGTCTGCACTAAGTCATATTTTGGGCATCCCCTGCAACAAAAATGTCATTTTTGTTGAAACGCCCAAAGGGAAATCACATCTAAAGGGATGCAGACTCTGCCAATCCCAATTTTCTCATTAGAGCCATGCAGTTGCAGCAGCTGATTGGTAATTATAAAATTACTCCCATACAGATTCATTCACATGGACACAGAGAAACGTCTATTTCTTCAGAATAACACAAGGTAGGAATCTGCAACAGACTTTGTTAAAATACCTGCAATGTTCAGAAATCACCCAAAGGGGAACATTTTTTTTTTTTACTGATTAAGGACTCTAGCTACTTATTTGAAAAAAATAAATCCAAAGTAATGTAAACTCCAAATCTATTTTCCAGTAAGTCTTGCGTCATGTCTCACTGTATATCTTAACCACTGAAGTCTACTGTGTCTTTTTAAAACATCCTGTGGAGTCAGCAGTTCTTGCGGGTCCTGGCTGAGACCAGCTGTCTGACTGTCCGAGACAATTCTCAATGAATACATCAAGAGTGTAGTGTCATAGCAAATGACATCCGGCCTGAATAAGTAAAAAATATAAGAAATAAATAAATGAAAAAATTATATATATATATATATATATATATATATATATATATATATATATATATATATATATATATATATATATATATATATATATATATATATATATATTATATATAATTAATTAATTAATGTTTTCATTTATTTATATATATATATAATTAATTAATTTTTGTCATTTGCTATGACACTACACTCTTGATGTATTCATTGAGAATTGTCTCAGACAACTGGTCTCAGCCAGGACCCGCAAGAACTGCTGACTCTATATATATACTATATATATATATACATACTAAAAAAGCCCTCACTGGATCCCACCAATCTCAACAACTTACGTCCCATCTCCTTACTCTCCTTCTCCTCCAAACTTCTTGAAAGACTGGTCTACAACCGATTAAGCGACCATCTGACCATGAATAAACTTCTTGATCCCCTTCAGTCCGGTTTTCGCCCTCAACACTCCACGGAAACTGCTCTCCTTAAACTCTCAAATGACCTACTAATGGCTAAAGCCAATGGACACTATTCTGTACTACTTCTCCTGGATCTCTCTGCTGCCTTTGACACAGTGGACCACCCCCTCCTCCTCAAAAAACTCCACTCCTTTGGTCTCCGTGACTGTACTCTTCGCTGGTTCTCATCCTACCTATCCCACCGCTCCTTCAGTGTCACTTACAACTCTACTTCCTCCTCTCCTCTTCCTTTTTCCGTCGGGGTCCCCCAAGGTTCTGTTCTCGGACCTCTCCTTTTCTCAATCTATACCACCTCCTTGGGTCAGTTGATTGCCTCCCACGGCTTTAAATATCATCTCTACGCTGATGACACCCAAATCTATCTCTCCACCCCCCAGCTCTCTCCATCTGTCTCCTCACGCATTACCAACTTATTAGCAGACATATCAGCCTGGATGTCACATCACTTTCTCAAACTCAACCTATCCAAAACCGAGCTCATGATATTTCCTCCCTCAGGTGCCACTTCCCCTGATCTCCCTGTCAAGATCAACGGCTCAACTATCAACCCATCTCCCCACGCCAAGGTCCTAGGTGTAATCCTGGACTCTGATCTAACCTTTCGACCCCACATTCTATCACTATCCAAAGCTTGCCGCCTCTGTCTTCGCAACATCTCCAAGATACGCCCCTTCCTAACCAATGACACCACAAAGCTTCTAATCCACTCCCTGGTCATCTCCCGCCTTGACTACTGCAACTCCCTCCTCATTGGTTTACCTCTAAATAGGCTATCCCCACTTCAGTCCATCATGAACGCTGCGGCCAGGCTCATCCACCACACAAACCGCTCAGCGTCTGCTACACCCCTCTGCCAATCCCTCCATTGGCTGCCACTCAGTCACCGAATTAAATTCAAGATACTAACTATAACTTACAAAGCCATCCACAACCTGGCCCCTAGCTACATCTCTAACCTAGTCACAAAATACCAACCTAATCGTTCTCTTCGCTCCTCCCAAGACCTCCTGCTCTCAAACTCCCTTGTCACCTCATCCCATGCTCGCCTTCAGGACTTCTCCAGAGCCTCCCCCATCCTCTGGAATACTCTTCCCCAATCCGTCCGATTTTCTCCTACCTTATCCACTTTCAGACGATCCCTGAAAACTCATCTCTTCAGAGAAGCCTATCTGGCCCCCACCTAACAACTGTACATTTATCTTCTCAATCAGCACATCACCCACAGTTATTACCTCTTGTATCTCTTGACCTTCCCTCTTAGATTGTAAGCTCCAAGGAGCAGGGCCCTCTGATTCCTACTGTATCAAATTGTATTGTATTTGTACTGTCTACCCTCAAGTTGTAAAGCGCTACGTAAACTGTTGGCGCTATATAAATATTGTATAATAATAATAATAATAATATATATATATATATATATATATATATATATATATATATATATATATACACACACACAGTATCTCACAAAAGTGAGTACACCCCTCACATTTTTGTAAATATTTGATTCTAAGTAGTGAGTGTACAGCTTGTATAACAGTGTAAATTTGCTGTCCCCTCAAAATAACTCAACACACAGCCATTAATGTCTAAACTGCTGGCAACACAAGTGAGTACACCCCTAAGTGAAAATGTCCAAATTGGGCTAAAAGTGTCAATATTTAGTGTGGCCACCATTATTTTCCAGCACTGCCTTAACCCTCTTGGGCATGGAGTTCACCAGAGCTTCACAGGTTGCCACTGGAGTCCTCTTCCACTCCTCCATGATGACTTCACAGATCTGGTGGATGTTAGAGACCTTGTGCTCCTCCACCTTCCATTTGAGGATGCCCCACAGATGCTCATGTAGCGCATACCCCCGAAGGAGCGGCTGATTAATTATTATATCCGTAATTCACGTTTACCACTCGACCCATCGCAGCCCACACAATCAGAAACAGTCCATATTGCATTTTTCTCTTGCTTTTATTTAAGTAACTTGAACTGGGATAGGAGAAGGGTTCTTTTGAGATGCTCTTTTGTTGCTTTGTAATCTTTACTTTGCCTCTCATGCAGAGACCTAGAATCATTGCGGGTATTAGGAAATCACACTATGAGATTTCTTCATCGGGGAAGATGGAAGTAGATTTAATAGAGAATAATTGATAAAGAGTCACTCTGAATAACTTCTTCATCTGCAGAACTTTTTTAGGACATTCTGTTTCTCTACATGTGAACTTGCAGCTTTACCGCTACCTTTTTACCACTACTTCCCATCTGCATGGTACTTCCAAGTTGAGCTAAAGAAAAGCCACACTGAATAACTCCTCCCGCTTGACTGATTGGAATCCCGGGGCATTGTTGAACCCAAAGTCACAGGCCATCACCACCTGTCTCACTGACTTGTGTACCAACATCCCTCAGCCTCTGGTAGTACCCTTCCCTTGGGCTTTCACTCACTTGATCAATAGTCCATGTGCCACTCATAAACGATCGATCGCCCAGTTGTCCTCCGCTTAGTTGCTACTTCTTCCGCAATGATTCCTTCATCCTTTTTTCTCCTTTCTGGCACGCTCCCTTCCCCGCAGGGGCGGCCAACCACACCAGCGATTACATGCTGTACGGTCTCATCTACTCCTCCACAGGTGCCGGTTCCCCACCCTCCTCGCAAGGGGGGGCTCTGTTGGCTCCCCGGGGGGGGGAACCTCTCCCCTCCGGGAACCAGGCTGGGCTCCTCTCCAACTCGAACTGGAAAACTCCCTGACTCACCATGTGACCCGGCTTTTTATATGAGAGTCCCACCTCCTGCCAAACAAAGTAATGATTGGCCAGAACTCGCACTCAAACTACCTGTCACTCAAATCCCAAATAAACAAACAGGCCTGCTATACAGTACAAGCCTGCCTAAATTTACCTGAAATTGTTAAGTTAGCAAAAAAAGTCACCTACATGAAAGTAGGTGCCCGCTACACTCAATAGGGTTTAGGTCTGAAGACATGCTTGGCCAGTCCATCACCTTTACCCTCAGCTTCTTTAGCAAGGCAGTGGTCGTCTTGGAGGTGTGTTTGGGGTCGTTATGTTGGAATACTGCTCTGCGGCCCAGTCTCTGAAGGGAGGGCATCATGCTCTGCTTCAGTATGTCACAGTACATGTTGGCATTCATGGTTCCCTCAATGAACTGTAGCTCCCCAGTGCCAGCAGCACTAATGCAGCCCCAGACCATGACACTCCCACCACCATGCTTGACTGTAGGCAAGACACACTTGTCTTTGTACTCCTCACCTGGTTGCCGTCACACATGCATGACACCATCTGAACCAAATAAGTTTATCTTGGTCTCATCAGACCACAGGACATGGTTCCAGTAATTCATGTCCTTAGTCTGCTTGTCTTCAGCAAACTGTTTGTGGGATTTCTTGTGCATCATATTTAGAAGAGGCTTCCTTCTGGGACGACAGCCATGCAGACCAATTTGATGCAATGTGCGGCGTATGGTCTGAGCACTGACAGGCTGACCCCCCACCCCTTCAACCTCTGCAGCAATGCTGGCAGCACTCATACGTCTATTTCCCAAAGACAACCTCTGGATATGACGCTGAGCATGTGTACTCAACTGCTTTGGTGGACCATGGTGAGGCCTGTTCTGAGTGGAACCTGTCCTGTTAACCGCTGTATGGCCTTGGCCACCTGCTCCCCATTCACACCTGAGACCTTGTAACACTAATAAGTCACATGACACCGGGGAGAAAAAATGGCTAATTGGGCCCAATTAGGACAATTTCACTTAGGGGTGTACTTACTTTTGTTGCCAGCGGTTTAGACATTATTGGTTGTGTGTTGAGTTATTTTGAGGGGACAGCAAATTTACACTGTTATACAAGCTGTACACTCACTACTTTACATTGTAGACAAGTGTCATTTCTTCAGTGTTGTCACATGAAAAGATAGAATAAAATATTTACAAAAATGTGAGGGGTGTACTCACTTTTGTGAGATACTGTATATAGAGTGCCTTGAAAAGTATTCATACCCCTTGAAATTTTCCACATTTTGTCATGTTACAGCCAAAAATGTAAATGTATTTTATTGGGATTTTATGTGATAGACCAACACAAACTGGCACATAATTGTGAAGTGGAAGAAAAATAATAAATGGTTTTCCAAATTTTTTACAAATAAATATGTGAAAAGCGTGGGGTACATTTGTATGGCACCCCCCTGAGTCAATACTTTGTAGAACCTCCTTTCACTGCAATTACAGCTGCAAGTCTTTTTGGGGATGTCTACCAGCTTTGCACATCTAGAGAGTGATGTTTTTGCCCATTCTTCTTTGCAAAATATCTCAAGCTCTGTCAGATTGGATGGAGAGCGTCTGTGAACAGCAATTTTCATGTCTTGCCACAGATTCTCAATTGGATTTAGGTCTGGGCTTTGACTGGACCATTCTAATGCCCCGTACACACGGTCGGATTTTCCCATGGAAGATGTCCAATCGGAGCATGTTGTCGGAAATTCCGACCGTGTGTGGGCTCCATCGGACATTTTCCATCGGATTTTCCGATACACAAAGTTGGAGAGCAGGAGATAAAATTTTCCGACAACAAAATCCGTTGTCGGAAATTCCGATCGTGTGAAAGCTATTGGCTACTGCCCCGTTTATAGTCCCGACGTACGTGTTTTACGTCACCGCGTTCAGAACGATCGGATTTTCCGACAACTTTGTGTGACCGTGTGTATGCAAGACAAGTTTGAGCCAACATCCGTCGGAAAAAATCCTAGGATTTTGTTGTCGGAATGTCCGAACAAAGTCCGACCGTGTGTACGCCCTATAACACATGAATATGCTTTGATCTAAACCATTTCATTGTAGCTCTGGCTGTATGTTTAGGGTCGTAGTCCTGCTGGAAGTTGAACCTCCGCCCCAGTCTCAAGTCTTTTGACTCTAATGCCGCGTACACATGACCGTTTTTTCCGTCGGAATGAACCCTGACGGTTTTTTCGATGGAGCTCCGACGGAGTTCCGCTGAAACGGACT
Source organism: Aquarana catesbeiana (assembly GCA_037953035.1). Classification (NCBI taxonomy): domain Eukaryota; kingdom Metazoa; phylum Chordata; class Amphibia; order Anura; family Ranidae; genus Aquarana; species Aquarana catesbeiana. The sequence goes on from JBBHAA010000618.1 coordinate 981,958, forward strand.
TACCTACACACGATCACACCAAAGTCCGATCATTTATAACGCGATGATGTACGTCGGGACTAGAAAAAGGAAGTTCAATAGCCAGTAGCCAATAGCTGCTCTTTTGCATCATTTTTTGGTCCGTCGGAATAGCATACAGACGAGCGGTAGTAATTGCAGGATGTCATTCTAATAAAAAAGAATAGAAGCCAACAAAAGTAAGGATTACTATGATATTGGATTAATGCCCTCCTTCCTCTCATTCATTAATCCAATATCATAGTAATCCTTACTTTTGTTAGCTTCTATTCTTTTTTCTATTAGAATGACATCCTGCGATCACTATCCAGTAGGCTGCCTCAAGTCACACTTCATCCTATGCTTTGCTAGTATACTTTTTAAAGTAACTATAGAAAATAAATCTTTTTTGTCCCTAGCTGTTTTATTTATACAGCCTGGTATTTCTACATAAATCCTTACTCCCTAATCTGCATAATTTCTTTAGTTTGATCCTTCTGTGCACTGTGACTGCACCGAGATCCTTTCCCCTGGGGGACTGTGCTAGTTGCGGGTTCAGGCAGTGGTTGACGCTGGGTGGACGTTGCTGCGGGGTAAGCATCATGTTTGTAGTGTCCAGCGTATACTGTGTTCTCCTTATAATATATTTGCTTACAAACATGTGTTATATTGTTGTTTATTCATTTTTTTCTTTATTTCCATGTATGTATAGTTCTTCTTGATATTCGTGTTTCAGTTCGCACATCCCCTGAAGAAGCATTTCAGCGAAACAGGTCGGGTTAATGTGCAACATTACTTTTTCAAGTTAACCTGCTTGATGTGACCTCCATACCTGTGAAACACTGCGAACATCTGTTTTTGTGCTTTTAACTTTGAATTTATTAAAAATTATAAAACAATTTAGATAATTTTCTCTTTGGACTCATTTGCACCGTTAAAATCCCTTGCACTGCTTTATTCCGATTTACTCTTTTTGGGATGTGGTGCCAATTTTATTGGGTGTTTCACCATTAATCGGACCAAATTTTCGTTGATCGCAATCTACAGGTTGCTGACCCCCGTTATAGACTGTACAGTACCATGCATGCGCAGATTACTTCTGCCATCTTTCTGGCTACAGTATGTTTCTATGTGTATGTGGTGCCCTCCAGCAATATGTTGGCATTCTTCCCCCCTTGCTGTCATCATTGCACCTATGCATGCCTCTCTCCTGGCTCTTTTCAGCAAACCTGGATGACTCCCTGTCCTACAACCCCACCTGCATGTCCCCCACCCTCCCACTTTCTACACCCAGCCTGCACCCCACCTACCCTGACCCAGGGGCAGATCCAGAGTCTAGTCTCGGGAGGGGCACTGCCAGAAAATCCGTTTTCTTTGTGGGCAATTTATCGGGGAAACGGCTGGTGTTTGCGCTTCAATCATCCCGGCACCAGTGTCAGGATGATTGAAGCACATTTTTTCTATAATTACATTGTAATATAAAATGAAATAGTTCAACTCACCATAATGCAGAATCAGTGGGAGACCTGAGTTTGTCACTTGCCACATTACCTGCTACACGTTGCGGATTGTCACTTGCCTGCCACCAGATGCAGATTGCCACTTGCCACGTCACCTGCCACACCTTGCGGATTGCCACATCACCTGCCACACCTTGTGGATTGCCACTTGCCACGTCACCTGCCACACCTTGTGGATTGCCACTTCACCTGCCACGTCACCTGCCACACCTTGCGGATTGCCACTTGCCACGTCACCTGCCACACCTTGCGGATTGCCACTTGCCACGTCACCTGCCACACCTTGCGGATTGCCACTTGCCAGGTCACCTGCCACACCTTGCGGATTGCCACTTGCCACGTCACCTGCCACACCTTGCGGATTGCCACTTGCCACGTCACCTGCCACACCTTGCGGATTGCCACTTGCCACGTCACCTGCCACACCTTGCGGATTGCCACTTGCCACGTCACCTGCCACACCTTGCGGATTGCCACTTGCCACGTCACCTGCCACACCTTGCGGATTGCCACTTGCCACGTCACCTGCCACACCTTGCGGATTGCCACTTGCCAGGTCACCTGCCACACCTTGCGGATTGCCACTTGCCAGGTCACCTGCCACACCTTGCGGATTGCCACTTGCCTGCTAAGGTGGTTTGGTTGTCTCTTGCTGTGTCCCAGAGTCAGGCAGCAGAGAGATAATGTAATCTCCCTGCTGCCTGCCCAGTCACTGGAGCCAACACTAACGCTGCTATCCTTGGTGCTGCTGCTGGGGGTTTTCCGTCCTGCCCTCAACCATTCCTTCTCCTCATGCCACATTCCCCGCTCCTCCGTGGAGAAGATGATGCCGCGCAGAGGGACACTGTTACCCTACGTGGATCCGGTCTGGCCAGTCATCGGCCGTAATCCATAATGGAGGCGCCTGTCACTCGCCTCCCCAGGCCAAGAAACAATTGCTGTGCCGGCGCCGTGCTCCTGCAGGCCGGCCGCGGTGCCAGAAGCTACATGGTTGCGGGAGGCGGCCGCAGGAGGACAGGTGAAGGTTTTTTCGTGCGGGGGTGGCTTTTTGTCGCGCTCCCATGGCGCCCATGGCTGCCATACCCCAGAAACGCTACTGCCAACGTGACTCTGACGTCACTCGTTGCTAGACGCCGGGCGGCCCCGGCGTTAGCAAAGAGTGCAGGGAAGAGGCTCCACCCACCCCTCCTCCTAGTCAGTCAGTGCGGCCGCAACTACATTAGACGGGTCTCTCTCTCGTTGCCGCTGATCGGCTGATGTGAGAGAGAGACTCGGGCTGCGGGCAGAGGCAGCAATGACATGATGGGAGATTGTCAGTGCGACTATTTCGGGGGGGGGGCAATTGCCCTGTTCCCCCCCCCCTGGATCCGCCCCTGCCCTGACCACAATGCTTGACCCCACACTCTCATTGACCTTTCTCTGTACCCACTCCCCTCATTCTCACCACCATGACCAGCCCCTCCCACCCTCCCCTATGCTCTCACATCCCTCACCCCTAGTCCCACCACTGTGCCTGCATGTCTCCCCTTCACTCTCACTATTGTGTCCAAGTCTCCATCCTGCTCTCACTACCGTTCCTGCAAGCCTGCCCCTCACTCATTTGCCCCCATTGTTCTCCCCCCATCACTTCTGCACCTGCATGTTGACTCCCCCCCCAAGAACGCACCTGCAATCTCCTCCACTATCACCACCACACCTGGCTTCCATCATCCCTCACTCATACCTACCTCTTTGCTCATAACTCCATACCTGCCACTATTCCAACACACCACCCATCACCATTGTGGCCTTTTCTAAAATGGTCATGCTTTAGCTGGTACAGTAATACATTTTCTTTCCACTTTTTTTTAAGCTAAGTGCCTAAAAGGGGTTAAGTGCTTAAGCAAGGGTTAAAATACTTTGTGCTCACAGCATGCAGGATAGTCGGGATGCTTCTCTCACACACAAATCTTGCAGTCTAACAGATCTCTGCTGAGTACTGCTCTAAGAAACTTCACTCTTGACCCATGAGAATTGTTGTTTGGAGCTTTGGACAAGGAGCATATCGGATCACTGGAGAGCCAGACCACTGAGTTGTGTGTGAAAGCAGCGGTCTGACTCTCCTACATGTTGCCGACACAGGGTATTTTTACCCTTGCTGCAGCACCTAGCAGCAAAACTAAAATGAAAAGCTGCTTATATATTATTGTATATCCAGCCTGACTGCATTACAGAAATAAATACAGAGGGTTCAAATGTTTTTTAAGGACATAACATCTACTGAATTGCAGTAACTTACCCAGTACTGTAAAGTTGTACAGCTGTGCACATTGCAGTGATGTTGGTGCCAATGTATAGCTTCCATATGTTCCTTGATCTTTTCTGGTTAGTTCAGATATAATTAATGAACCATTAGTGGTGACATTCAGACGTCCTTTGTACCGATCATCTTGAATTACTATAGGTTTACCTGGCTCTGTCACTGCAAAATGTACCAAATCATTGAAAGTTACCCAGGTGATGGATGTAAACCCAGTAAGGTCCAAGGGAAGAGTGGCCTCTCCGCCCTCCACACCAGATACGTTGATCCACTCTGCACAGGACTCAGCGCTTGACACACCTGGTAAAGGATCTAAATGTCAGTAGGGACACAACTAAATTGCATTTCATTAGACACGGCAACTATATTCAAAAGCAAAAGTTTAAAACATAACAAAAGCCCAGAAGACACAACAAGAAGTAAGGATGAAATCTCTCCAAAGTGGCAAGAAAACCCTTTCTGAGACTGGAACTGGAACAGGTGTTTCCAGTGGAACATCCCCCCCCCCCCCCAATTCTAGAGACAACTGAAAATTTTAGAATTTCCCATCACTTCCTTTCTCAGTGACAATGGTCACCAATAGTTACTAGGATAAGGATGAACACCCCCCAATAAGAACCTGATTAAGGCACTAGTTCTTCCCTACTTTAGATGCACTTTAGCTATACATCCCTGTAACATCTTGTTGGACCTTATAGAAATGTATTGACCTAGTAAGGCTCCTTTCACACGGGTAGCCATGTGTTTACCAATTCCTGATCACCCACCTACAAGAGAACATAGTGCCTAGTGCCTCGCTAGTGTGAGTACACTTTACCTTTGCCCCCCCCCCAATAAAATAGGCACCAGGGGAACAACAGTATTGCCTCCTGAACTCCAGCAAACCGACTCTCACCATCCTCTGCTAGTGTGAAAGGAGCTTAATGCCCTGTACACACGGTCGGATTTTCCGTTGGAAAATGTTCAATGGTAGCTTGTTGTTGGAAATTCTGACCATGTGTAGGCTCCATCAGACATTTTCCATCGGAATTTCCGTCACACAAAATTTGACATCTGGATTTTCCGACAACAAAATCGGTTGTTGTAAATTCTGATCCTGTGTACACAATTCCGACACACACATTTCCATGCATGCTCAGAATCAAGCAGAAGCCGCCCTGGCTATTGAACTTCATTTTTCTCAGCTCGTCGTACGTGTTGTACGTCACCGCGTTCTTGACGTTCGTAATTTCCGACAAGTTTTGTGTGACCGTGTGTATGCAAGTTTGAGCCAAATTCCGTCGGAAAAAATCCATGGATTTTGTTGTCGGAATGTCCGATCGTGTGTACAGGAATGACAGTTTGAATTCCCACCTGCAGCTTAATGGACCAAGAATGACAGTTGGAATCCCCACCTACAGCACATTGAACCAAGAATGACAGCTGGCTTCCGGGTTCAGATTCAAACCCAGTTCCAAACAAACACAAGCTCATCCCTACTCAAGACCAACAATGCAAGAAATAAATCAAGAAAACCTTTATTCATCAGCAATGACAATTACTCACCAAACACTCTGAGATTAAACTTCTGAAGACATTGTCCTAATTTGAATCTCTGCACATTAGCAGTGTATTGTCCTTGGTCTTCTTTGGTCAGACTAATTATAACTAGAGATCCATCAGCTGTGGCTTTCGCTCTTCCTATGAATGCTGGATGTCGTGTGGCAGCAGGTTTACCCGGTTCTGTTTTAGCCAAAAACTTTACATCAGGGTTAGAAGCCACCCAAGAAATGTACTCGATATCAGCCAAATCCACGTGTAGAGTTACACGTCCTCCGATTGTACCTGACATGTTTTTCTCCCCACAAGTCTTACCTGATTAAAAAATAATGTATGATATAATATTTATTGTAATCAAGTGGTTATAAAATGAGATATATTACAGGTAATCATAAATATGAGGCTTTAGTCTGATACTAGGCCCATTGCAGTGTGTTGGCAGTTCAATCAAATGAATGGGCTACCTTAAAGTAGAACAGAACTCAAAGTTTTGAAAGACAAAATTTGGTTAATTGTGCCTATCCAGTACCTTACAAAAATTGACCCTTTGTCTGGAATTTCCCCTGAAATATAACAGAGCACTTTGTGGTATGTGAGGGTGCCTGGCTACTCATGTTCTATAGCCTCATAGCTATATACTGTATCTGCAGTGTGGGATTTAAGGCACTGCTTCCTCTGACTGCTAGATATGGTGATGTCACTATTGCAATGCTCACTGTTCTCTTTGCTGGAGGCTCTGACATGAGGAAGCAAAGCCCTGCCTCTACCAAGATGTCCACCTCCAAAAAGAGATGTCGTGCAGAACAAGACATCGTACAGTAAGTCAGTAATGGTGAAGGCCAGCTACAGGAAATCAACAGGTAATATTGGTGGCCATGCCTTTACCCTCTGCCTGCTTTTTTTGGGCACAGCTTTTGGAGTTCAATTCCTCTCTAACATTTTTGGCAGTTGCAGTCTCTGTTCTCCACTGTAGGTGGCTCTCAGCCAGAGAGGTACTGCAGCTGGAAAGGAAGTCAGGAGAAACCTGGTTTCTCTATGGTTTCCTTGGTCCCCTGGCATTGTTCCTGTTGGCTACGCTGCATCCAGGTGAGCCTGGTGACCATTTTGGGTCAGCAGAGCCTTTTTAAATGCTTGCCCCCAGGCTCTGGCGCTCATTCTTGCGAGTGGATAGCGTAGGGACAGTTTACCCCTCTGTCAGGGAGAGTGAATAGCAGTAGGGAAAAGGTTTTCGGACGGGTAGGGACAGGATAGGGACCCGCCATCCTTCATCGGAATCCTCTCTATTGGGGTTAGACTGGCCAGGTTGCATTCTGCCCTCTGAGACAGACACTTTTGGTGCATCAGAACCTGCTCCAATATATGTCCTCCAGCTGGGCTGTTCCTATCTTCAGGCTGTTCCTTCAAAGCAACTTTTGTTCATTGCAACAGAACTCAGTGTGTTTACTGCCGTCGTACCACACTACACCTACCCACAACATGATGATCATTAGCCACTTGCTGACCACCGTATGCATATATACATCCTGTCCACAAGTGGTTATACCAGGCTCAAGGCTGCAGACATGATCTTGGTGTCATTTTTTTACAGCCAGTAATCAGTTGGGTTTAAGTGACCTGGGTGGCTCTACAGCCACCTGATCACTTTTACTGTACTGAGAACTGTAAAACTGTACTGCCCCCACCCACAGTGGTTCTCGGGATCTCCCATTCCTCCCATTGCAGTAAATGGCCAGAATCGTTTCACACAGGGGAAATGAAGGAACATCCATTCCCTGATCTCCTCTCTGACTAATGAAGCTGGAAGCAACTTCCAGTTTCAGAGCTGTCATTACATGAGTGTTACAATCAGAGAATCAGCTAATTAAGCAAAATCTGTGCTAGGGGGGTTATTTAGTACAATAAGTGCAAAATCCGATGCAGTTCTGCATAGAAACCAAACCAATCAGCTTCCAGGTTTTATTGTCAAAGCTTTAATTGAACAAGCTGAAGTTAGAAGTTTATTGGTTACTATGCACAGCTGCACCACCTTTTGAGTGCACCATTTTTTTAGTAAATCTCCCCTAGAAGTCTAATAGACCCCGATGTCTATTAGACATGTGCAGAACGAAAAAATGTGTGTCGTTTCGTTTTGATTCGTCATTTGAATAAATTTGTTTAGTTGAATTTGTTTAATTAGCTTTTGGAATTCGTTTTGTTTATTTGTGTTCGAATTGATTCAAATTTTTTTAATTCGAATTGATTTTCGAATTGAAAATAAAATAGAATAGAAAATAAAGGAATAGAATAGAAATTTGTTTTTCTATTCTATTTTATTCTCTTTGTAAATTGGAAAACTATTCGATTTCAAAATTTTTTTTAAAACGATTCGCATTTCATTCAAATTTTTTTTTCATTATTTCGGATTCATTTAAATTCGGTACTATTCTAATTCAGAAATTCGGATACATCGTCAAATTTTAATTCGGAACGAAACAAACCACATATGTCTACTCCATAAATAGTACCTTTCACCTGACCAAGCTATCACATAGAAGTCTTGTTATCCCCTTGTGATAGCAATAAAGTAATAGAAATAGTGTAAAAAAAATACCCTTTTAGAACATGAATAACTGTAAAATAATAACCTGCAAAGACCTTTAAAGGGGTTGTAAAGGTAAAAATTTTTTCACCTTAATGCATTCTATGCATTAAGGTGAAAAAACTTTTGACAGTACCGCCGCCCCCAGGCCCCCCGTTTTACTTACCTGACGCCTCGAATCTTCGCTCCTCGTCCTCGTCAGCTTCATTGCAGCTCAGCCTGGTCGCTGATTGGCTGCAGTGGATGGATTGAAAGCAGCGCAGCCATTGGCTCGCGCTGCTGTCAATCACATCCGATGACGCGGCGCGCCGGGGGGCGGGGCCGAGTGATACAGCGAGCGGCTATAGCCGCCGGCTGTATCACGGGAGCGCGCCCGCAAGCACTCACCACCGTGCGAGGTAGCTCGCATGAAGGTGGTAAATGCTTGCGGGGAGGAGCTGAAACAGCCGCCGAGGGACCCCAGAAGACCAGGTTCGGGGCCACTCTGTGCAGAACAAGCTGCACAGTGAAGGTAAGTATAACATGTTTGTTATTTTAAAAAAAAAAAATAAATAACTTTACAACCCCTTTAAATGTGTCGCCTATGAAGAATTTCAGGTACCTTAGTTTGTCATCATTTCTTGGGTGCACGCAATTTCAAGTCTTGACATGTTTAGTATCTTTTTACATTACGTAACATAATCTTTTATATTTTACCAAAAAATTAGGTATTATTTTGTAAATGTATTGTGTTTTTTTCCTGAAATTATAGATTTAAAGTGGTTGTAAACCCCCCTGAGACATTTTTACATATAGGTAAGCCTATAATAAGGCTTACCTATATGCAGTGGCGGCTGGTGAAGTTTAAGGATGGGGCCGCCAGACCCTGCCCTTCCTTTTTGGCCCCTCCCACTTGGTTAAAATGGGCGTGGTGTCAGCAAAATAGTGGGCGTGGCTCTAAAGTGGTGTGGTTAGCGTCTGAGATGAACGAGGGATGGAGGGAGAGGGAGAGAGGGATGGAGGGACAGCAGGCCCAGATCCTTCACAACAATAGAAATATTTGTTTTCTAGAAAGTTTAACAATCAGCAGATAAAGATATTCCAAACACCTAGTGTTAGCACTTCAATCATCCCGGCACCATGGTTTTTATGATGTCAGGATGATTGAAGCACATTATTTCTATTATTACATTGTAAAATAAAAGGAAATCATTCAACTCACCATAATGCAGAATCAGTGGGAGCCCTGAGCATGTCACTAGCCATGTTGCCTGCTATCAGATGCCATTAGGTGTCCCCAGCAGAGTCCGTCCTTACATCAGATGCCCCCAGCAGAGTCCCTTCTTACATGCAGCCTGTGTCACATAAAATGCAGCCTGTGTCCCACTAAATACAGCCTGTGTCCCACCAAATACAGCCTGCGTCCCACTAAATACAGCCTCTGTCCCACTAAATACAGCATATGTCCCACCAAATACAGCCTGCCTGTGTCCCACCAAATGCAGCAGCTTGTGTCACCACCAAATGCAGCAGCCTGTGTCACCACCAAATGCAGCAGCCTGTCTGTGTGACATCAAACCCCCCTCGCCCGTTACTTACCTTGTTGTGTGTTGTCCTCTCCAGCGGTGTCTCCTGTGGAGAGGTCCGTTCCTCTCATACTTCCTGTTTCCTCTCTCCAGGGCGCAATGGGAGAGAGAAAACAGGAAGTGACATCAAACTCAGATGTCAATTAAACCGCCCAGGCCGTAGTAATAGATACTACAGGCGCCAGGCGGAAGCTACTCGGTGCTTCAGAAAGCGCCGCAAGGCGGGCTAAACGTCCGCAAGTGAAGCGCCATGTCTGCATAGACGTGGCGCGTCACATAAGTGCACTGTGTCCAGCGTCCAAACACAGTGTACTTAAGGACCTTTTTTTATATTATTTTTTTCAAAGGGCCAGTTTTAAAAAAAACATTTTGTGACTGCCTGGAGGATGGGGGGGGGGTTGGGCGGCACCCAGGCGCCCCCTATGGATGGACCACCACTGCCTATATGTACTGAAAATATCTCCTAAACGTGCACCGTTTAGGAGATATTTACCTTGTAGTGCGCCGATGATGTCATCGGCGTATGCGCAGCGAAGAAACGGTCCTCCGTGCCGTTTCTTCCCCAGCATGTGCCGTGACTGGCGGCTCCTGCACGCATGCGCGGGAGTGATGTCACGCAGCTCCGGCCAGTAACAGGGTCCATGACCCCACGGAAGGAAGAGGGGCAAAGATGGATGCTTCCACCAGCGGGGACATCGTGGACATCGCAGCCTTCGTTTGCAGGCAAGTACCACATAATGGGCTAGTATGCCATGTGTACCAGCCCATTATCCTTTTACTTTGCAGGGGAATAAAGAAGAAGTAAAACCCATCAGGGTTACTTCCTCTTTAACTTCTTCAGATCCGTGCTATAGCCGAATGACGGCTACAGCGTGGACCTACTTTGCCGGGAGTACGTCAATAGACATCCTTCCGTGCCCAAGCGGCGCGCTCTGTAATCAGCGAGTCTATGAGACTCGGTTGCTCACAGATCGGAGTAAAGGGTCGATCCCAACCCCTTACCACGTAATCATCTGTCAGCCAATGACAGCTGATCATATGATGTAAATAAAGCCGGTAATCAACTATTTTTTCTCCTTGCACTGGTAGCGTGAGGAGAAAAAGAAAAACGATCACCGCGGCTCTCAGAGGGACATTGGTCCCAATCAAGGAGAGCTCCCGCCAGCTCATCTGTGCCCACCTGTGCCACCTGCCAGTGTCACCTACCAGTGAACAACAGTGCCACCTACCAGTGCCCACCAGCTCCACCCATCAGTGCCCATCAGTGCCATCTATCAGTGATACCTATCAGTAACACCTATCAGTGCCCATCAGTGCCACCCATCAGTGCCACCCATCAGTGCAACCCATCAGTGCAATCTTATCAGTGGCCATCAGTACCGCCTTATCTGTCCCCATCAGTGCTGCTTTATCTGTGCCTATCAGTGCCCATCAGTGCAGCCTATCAGTGCCCACCAGTGCCGCCTCATCAGCGCTTATCAATGAAGGAGAAAAATTACCTGTTTGCAAAATTTTATAACAAACTATGAAACGTGATTTTTTTTTTTCAAAATTTTCCATCTTTTTTTGTTTGTTTAGCAAAAAATAAAAACTCCAGCCATGATTAAATGCCACCAAAAAAAGCTCCATTTGTGTGAAAAAAATGATAAAAATTTAATTTGGGTACATTGTTGTAAGACCGCGCAATTGTCATTCAAAATGCGTCAGTGCTGAAAGCTGAGAATTGGCCTGGGCAGGAAGGGGGTTTAAGTGCCTGGTAGGCAAGTGGTTAATAAACATTTGTGCAAATACAATTGCAATAAAAAAATTGCAACTGCCGCCATTTTACTCTACAGGGCCTCTGCTTTCAGAGAATATATTATTGTTTGGGGGGGTTTAAGTATTTATTTAAGAAAAAAAAAAGCAGACTTTTAACGTGCGCATAAAAAATGAAAAAGAAGTGTCCTTGCTGCAAACTAGTTAAAGCAAAGCCATCAACACAAGAAGCGTGCATAGGTGCGAACAGAGATAAGTGAACATTCTCTGCTCATTTAGCTATTCTAGCTTCTACATTAGGTAACAGGAAACAGCAGCCAATCTTGAGACAGGAAATCAGCTCATAAACCCTTGCAATATTTTTTTTTGTGTTGACCAATTAGTCATTTATGTGTAGGGATAATTCCAGACATTCAATACTTCTTGTTTTTTTTAAAAGAGATCTGAAACTCTAATAGGGAACAACCATCGCTTATTTATACAGAAGCCCCATTATCAGAAAAAGTAACAAGCTTCTGTCTGTAAGAAAAAAGAAGTCATTGCATTTACACAATCTACAACATCACTGCAAATAGAGGTAAGAGAGATCGTAATAAATCATTCTGTCTGCAGTCTGCCAGATCCGACGCCACAACTGTGTTCTCTGGGTTTGCAACCTCTATTTTCTTTTCTTTTATTTTTTAGGACCATATCAATGCCCTTGATGTGAATTTTACAGAATGAAAATCCCCTTTAAAAAGGTATGTATGGTGGTTTGTGTGTATTTTCATTCTCTACTACTTATAGTGAGGACTAAAGAAAAAAAATCTAATTTTCATTTTTTTTCTTTACTCGGGTAAAAATTAGTATACATTTTCAGCCAGTAGGTGGTGCTGTATGTTCCATTTTACATGCTGTCAGTCCCTCCTTACCGCCTGCAAAAAATAATTTTGTTGAGAGAGCTCAATAGGTAAAGCTACATGCATACAAAGGGAGGAGTATGAGTAGTGATTCTTCCCCCTCCTCTCTTCCTCCTTCGGTACAGCTCAACCAGAGGTTACAATCAAACAGAGGAAGCCGCATAGCAAGCAGCTTCTGCTAAGTGGAATTCCACCCTAAACCTAACTAACTCTAACCGATTGCGATATTGAAATTGTGCTACTTCTTTCTTGAAGTAGCACAGGGGTCTCCAAACTTTCTGAATGAAGGGCCAGTTTACAGACCTTCAGGCTTTAGGGGGAATGGACTGTGGCCAGTGGAAGTAAAAAATGTCCCATCATTAGTTTCAGGGGGAGTAATAGTGCCCCATTGTTGGTGTATGTGGGAGGAATAGTGCCTTGTCATTGGTGTAAGTGGGGGGAATAGTGCTCCATTGTTGGTGTCAGGGGAAGGAAAAGAGCCCCATTGTTGGTATCAGTGGGAGGAATAGTGCCCCATTGTTGGTGTAAGTGGGAGGAATAGTGCCCCATTGTTGGTATCAATGGGAATACTAGTGCCCCATTGTTGGTGTCAGTGGGAGGAATAACGCCCCATCATTGGTGTCTGTTGGAGGAATACTGCCCCACCACTGGTGTCAGGGGGTGGAATGGTGCCCCATCATTGTTGTCAGTTGTGGATGGAACAGTGCCCCAAGGGCCGGATAAATGCAAGCAAAGGTGTTGGTATTTATCTAAGTTCAGTTGGAGGAATAGTGCCCCATTGTTGGTATCAGTGCTATATGGCATATAGCATGGCAAAATCCTTCCTTGCCTCTCATCATTCATGTCATTTACCATTTACCATCCAGTACGTATGCTGCAACGCCCATCTTGGTACACCCTGCATTCGGCTGTGCAAATCACCGTAGCAACTTTAAGGGGTATAGGGGACACGCGTGCTGTGTCACTGAGGAGCCGTTGCGCGTGCCCGGCGGCCGCGATGTCCGCCGGGCACCCGTGATCGCTCCTGACAGAGCCTGAACAAGGATGTGTGTGTGTAACACGTCCTGTCAAGGGAGAGGAGACAGAACGTGTGTTCCTAGTATATAGGAACAATGATCGGTCTCCTCCCCCAGGCAGTCCCATCCCCCATACAGTTAGAACACACTGAGGGAACACATTTAACTCCTTGATCGCCCCCTAGTGTTAACCCCTTCCCTGCCAGTGATATTTATACAGTAATCAGTGGCTATTTTTAGCTCTGATCACTGTATAAATGTCACTGGTCCCAAAAAAGTGTCCAAAGTGTCCGATCTGTCCGCAGTCACGATAAAAATCGCAGATTGCCGCCAAAACTAGTAAAAAAAATAAAAAATAATAAAAATGCCATAAATCTATCCCCTATTTTGAAGACGCTATAACTTTTGCGCAAACCAATCAATAGGAAAATAATGATGAATCCGCGCAATGGGGGTAGGTAAAAAAGTGGTTCAGAACTGCTGCCTCCACAAATGCAATCACTACCGAAGTGGAAAAAGCTGAACTGAGAAGAAATTAGGTGTGGGTGCGGCGCTGTTCTGGTTTTATGGCAAAGTGTTATGACACTGTGATAACATGTTAGGGTCACCTCTGATAGGTGAGTGAAAGTGTATCAGCCACTGTCTGAAGCAAATTACATATATATCCTTTTCTATTTTTATGTAAAATCACTTTTGGTTGTTACTTCTTTTTTGGGATAAAGTTTTTCAAGAATTTTTATCAACCAGCATTTTTACACTTTCACTCACCTATCAGAGGTGACCTTAACATGTTATCACAGTGTCATAACACTTTGCCATAAAACCAGAACAGCGCCGCACCCACACCTAATTTCTTCTCGCAAATCAATCAATATACGCTTATTGCGATTTTTTTACCAAAAATATGTAGAAGAATATATATCGGCTTAAACTGAGGAAGAAATTTTTTTTTTTAAATTGGGGATATTTATTATAGCAAAAAGTAAAAAATATTGTGTTTTTCAAAATTGGCGGTCTTTTTTGTTTATAGCACAAAAAATAAAAAGCGCAGAGGCGATCAAATACCACCAAAAGAAAGCTCTATTTGTGGGGAAAAAAGGACACACATTTTGTTTGGGTACAGTGCCGCACGACCGCGCAATTGTCAGGTAAAACGACGCAGTGCTGTATCGCAAATTATGGCCCGGTCAGGAAGGGGGTAATTTCTTCCGGGGCTGAAGTGGTTAAGGAAGAAGTTCTGGAGAACATAATGCGTACGGGGAGGAGCTACATTAAGTAACTTTTGTCTTTCAAAAAATACACTCTTGTTTCTGTTTCAAGATAAGCCCCACCTTGTCTCTTCCTTCCTCTTCTCTCCCTTTTATACTACGGCCTATTCAAGCTGCTTACATACTATCCAGCCCCTGAAAAATGTTTGTGACTATTGTCTCTCAGATAATACACTATATTTTTTTATTGCAAGATAAAACCTTTATTGTCTGTTCTTTTTTTTTTTTCCAAAGTATTTTATTGAAGAATAGAAAGTCTTTACAGCAATCATTAAACATTGATGAAATAATTATGAGATACACAATAACAGAATGTCCCAGCTAGTATTGACAATCACTTCCATACTGGATTAATTGTGGAAGGGGTATTAACCCAACTTATACCTCTAATTGGGCCTTAATTGCCTAATAACAGACGCTCTATGGGAAATTTATTCTACGTGCGGTGGGAGTACCGATAAGCAGGTCTTGTAGCATGAGATTAGAGTAAGACATCTGTCGGAAGTATTTTGTATATCTCACAGGATATATGTGGTCCTGGTCAGTGAGCGTTCAGAGTAACTTCATGTGTGTCTTAAGTTTGTCTTTTGGGTTGGGTATTTAATGAGTATGTGAAGTGGGAAGACTGTATGCCTACGTGGGTGTCTAGATGGGGAGCGTAGGGAATTGAGGAGGAGAGGAGGGGAGGGGAAGTGGGGAGGCTGGGGAGCAGGGAAGGGGAAGGAAGGGAAGAAGGAGCTTTATTGTCTGTTCTATTTTCTGCCTATTCAAATGCTTGCGCACTGTCCTGATGCTAGCCAATTTTTACCGAAAACATACCTAAAGCCTGTATTTGGAATATTTAGGGAATCATTAGGGATACGAGGATGGGAGAGGGTTCAGAGGGTTGTAATGTTGTGGCTTTGAAGTGTTTTTGTGCGCTCTGTTTTGACACTTTCTTAAAAGCGAAGTATGGGATTAAAAAAAATAAAATAACATTGATACTAGACATGTGCACTGATGAAAAATGAGTTTTTTTTTTCGTTTTCGTTTCATTCGTTTTCTGTTTTTTTCATAAATTCGAAAATTCGTAAATTCAAAAATTCGTAAATTCGAAAATTCGGAATTAGAAAATTAGAAAAAATTAAAAAATTTGTAAATTCCAAAATTTGGAATTCAAAAATTCGGAATTAGAAAACATTTGAAAATTCGGAATTAGAAAATTTGGAAATTTGATAATTTGGAAATTAGAAAATTCGAAAATCTGAAAAATTGAAAGACTGAAAATTGGAAATAATAACTAACTAACTAATAATAACTATTTAATTATAGGTATTGGAATTTAATAATTATAATAATAATAAATAATAAATATTAAATACAACTAGAGTTTCAAACATATATATAGCTGCAACAAAAACTATCAAATATCTCTGTAGTGCAAAAAATGTGTACTAATAAGTTGCGTTTAAAACATAAGTGATTCTGTGTAACAAATGAGAAAACACAAAGGGTGCACTATTGCAATAAAACACATTCTGAGTGAACAAAAGGTAAATGAAAATCTGTATGTGAAAGTCTATATGAAAAACTCTTCATCAACAGTAATAAAAATAACAATTGAGTCCATAACAGAAAAAATAGCAGTGTGAAAAAATGTTAATTCCAGAGGCATAGTAAAAGTCCAAAATCCTTCTACCTTCACCCAAGAAGGAAAAAAAAATAGGTATTGGAATTTCCTTTTAAATTTGGCTGTTAGTGAACATAACGAATACGAATTTATCTGAAGTTATGAATTATCCGAAATAACGAATGTCGCATCTAAATAAACGGAAAATAATTAATTATAATAAATAATAGTAGTAAAAAGTTTTTATTATTATTATTGCTATTTATTATTATTAATTTGTTACGTTGACTAACAGACAAATTTTAAGGGAATTCCAATACCTATAACTTAATAGTTAGTAATAGTTAAGTTATTATTAGTTAGTTATTATTTAGGATTTTCGAATTTTTGAATTTTCGTTCTTTTGAATTTCCGGATTTTCATTCTTATTTTTGGAGATTCAAATTTTCTAATTTCCAAATTTCAGAATTTGCGAATTTGCGAAATTCCGAATTTTTGAATTTTCGAATTTCTGAATATTCGAATTTCTGGATATCTGGAAAAATTCGGATATTTCCAAATTAACAAATTTGTTAATTCGTTAAAAAACTAATTCGGAACTAAACAAATTGCACATGTCTGATTCATACTCACCTAGGTTGAATGCAGCATCAATCCGATGCTGCATCTGTCCTGTGCTGGCTCTGCAGTGAGAACCGAGCAATCAAGCACCGCTGATCACTCAGTTCTCCCCTCCGCTCTGAGCAGAGAGCCATAACAGTTACTCATCGGCTCTCTGCTCTGCCGCTCCAGTGCTCACTGGAGCGCTTGACTGTGGAGGGGGCGGGAGGCCTTGCTCAAGCTCTCAGCAGACATCAGTCGGCAGCGGTCTTTAGCCCGCTATCAGCTGAAAACAAGCTTTGACTCTACTTCTTTAAATTAACCAAAGCCATTGGATTGTATACATATCAAATAGGATCACATGCCTTGAAAAATTTCAGTGTGGCATTTTTCCATTTATATTTTCTTAAACTTTAGGACAATGCAAAAAAAAAGAAGCTCACAAGCTATACTATAAAACTGTTGTCCCAATGGCAAATACTCTATATTGCCAAAAGTATTGGGGCGTCTGCCTTTACACACACATGAACTTTAATGGCACCCTAGTCTTGGTCCATAGGGTTCAATATTGAGTTGGCCCACCCTTTGTAGCTATAACAGCTTTAACTCTTCTGGGAAGGCGGTCCACAAGGTTTAGGAGTGTATCTATGGGAATGTTTGACCATTCTTCCAGAAGCGCATTTGTGAGGTCAGGCACTGATGTTGGAAGAGAAGGCCTGGCTCGCTGTCTCCTCTCTAATTCATCCCAAAGGTCTTCTTTTGGGTTGAGGTCAGGACTCTGTGCAGACCTATCAAGTTCCTCCACCCGAACTTCGCTCATTCAGCTATAGAGTGGGCTGGAAGGGGTTAATAAAGCATATTTCCACTGTTGCAGTCAAACCCCAAGTATATGTCTGTTATGTGTCTACATTCACATAGCATACCTAAAAATGTTTTGGGTTTTTTTTTTTTGGGGGGGAGGTTTGTTAACTTTCTAATATTTCTCATGACAAGGTGTCATGGCTGATTGCAAGGTCTTTTTGGACAATGTTATAGAGTGAATCTGTCCCGAGTCTGACCTCGTTATCCTGCAATGCAAGAGGCCCAGCCCCTAAACCTTTAACCCTTTGTTAGGACAGACAGTGTTCAAGTCTAATCACAATTGATAATGACAATCTGGCGATTATGACAAACACAGCTGCCCAGGCCACTCCTAAATAAAGAGACCTAGCGAGAGTTTCCTTTGCAGAAGGGTCAAGAACAGAGCATCCATAAATAATGATAAGCTGCAGTTTTTTATTTTGTTTATGCTATGTGAATGGGAACATGTAACAAATATAAAGAGGGGTTATCCTAATTTGGCTGCAAAAGTGGAAATACCATTTAAGGGGCACATCCAACCCTTTTCTATAAAATGGTATATTGGTATATAAAGTCTGTTAGACCCAGTTTCTGTGAAGGGGTATTCAAGCAATTGTCAAAGTGTATTTATATAATAATTATAATTTTATATATATATATATATATATATATATATATATATATATATATATATATATATATATATATATATATATATATATATATAATTTATTTATTTATTTTTTTCATACAGTGACAAAACCTACCTTTCTGAAGGAAGGAAAAAAATGTAAAGATGAGTAGAAATGTCCCCTTCATTCTGTTCTTTCCTTAACATGAGGTTATTTCATGCTGCATAACATTGAACTGAATTCTTGCTAAAATAAAAAAAAAACAGACTGCCAAGCACCCACTAGCATTTAGGTTCCAAAAATATATAACACCCTTGGGGGTCTTCAGTGATGAGCTCTCTTGGGGTCTTCAGTGATGAACTCTCTTCAGGGTCTTCAGTGATGAGCTCTCTTGGGGTCTTCAGTGATGAGGTCTCTTGGGGTCTTCAGTGATGGGCTCTCTTGGGGGTTTTCAGCGATGAGCTCTCTTGGGGTCTTCAGTGATGAGCTCTCTTGGAGGTCTTCAGTGATGAGCTCCCTTGGAGGTCTTTAGTGATGAGCTCTCTTGGGGGGTCTTTAGTGATGAGCTCTCTTGGGGGTCTTCAGTGGTGAGCTCTCTTGGGGGTCTTTAGTGAAGAGCTCTTTTCCGCTGAGTTCCCAGATCTGCCCACCTCGCTACTGCAATTAAAAGATGGTCAACGCTCCCTTGTTGGATTTACTTAAACTACACAGATACCCTCTGAAGAAAAGATATTGAAATACACGATATACTTCCGTTCCTAGTACCTGTTTCAGTTGTGTTGGTCACACCTTTTTTTTTTTTTTTTTAAATGTGGTTGAAAATAACTCTACAGAAATGGTAAGCAAAACAATATAACTCTATTGTGCTATACTTAAATCTAAAATAGTTATATAAAAAAAAAAAAAAAAAAAAAAAGCCGGATGTAATTTAGAAAAATATGTCCACTTGAAAGAGGAAGTTAAGTCTTCTTGTTTAATTGTACCTTAATTGTAGTCTTCTTGTTTAATTGGTAATAGGGATGAGCCCCATGTTCGAGTCGAACGTAAGTTCGATTTGAACATTGGTGTTTGCCTGTTCGCCAAATAGAGAACAATTTGGGGTGTTCGCGGTGAATTCGAAACTCGCGGAACACCCTTTATAAGTCTGTGGGAGAAATCAAAAGTGCTCATTTTAAAGGCTTTTATGCATGGTATTGTCATAAAAAGTTTTCGGGGACCCGGGTCCTGCCCCAGGGGACATGTATCAATGCAAAAAAAAGTTTTAAAAACTGCTGTTTTTTCGGGAGCAGTGATTTTAATAATGCTTAAAGTGAAACAATAAAAGTGAAATATTCCTTTAAATTTCGTACCTGGGGGGTGTCTATAGTATGCCTGTAAAGTGGCGCATTTTTCCTGTGTTTAGAACAGTCTCTGCACAAAATGACATTTCTAAAGGGAAAAAAAAGTAATTTAAAACTACTCGCGGCTATAATGAATTGTTGGGTCCCGGCAATACAGATAAAAGTCATTGAAAAAAACGGCATGGGATCCCCCCAGTCCATTACCAGGCCCTTTGGGTCTAGTATAAATATTAAGGGGAACTCCAAACCAAAATTTTTTAAAAAATTGCATGGGAGGGTCCCCCCAAATTCCATACCAGGCCCTTCAGGTCTGGTATGGATATTAATGGGAACTCTGCAACAATTTTTTTTTTAAATGGTGTAGGGGTGCCCCTCAAAATCTATACTAGACCCTTTACCCTCTCTCGTCCCCCCCTCTTTTCCTGCGGCCTGCCAGGTTGTGTGCTCGGATAAGGGTCTGGTATGGATTTTTGGGGGGACCCCCATGCCATTTTTTTTAACTTGACCTGAGGTCTGGGATGGTTTTTGAGGGGGACTCCTACGCCATTTAAAAAAAAAAATTGGCGCAGGGTTCCTCTTAATATCCATACCAGACTTGAAGGGCCTGGTATGGAATTTGGGAGGACCCCCACGCAATTATTTGCCAAAGGGCCTGGTAATGGACTGGGGGGATCCCATGCCATTTTTTTCAATGACTTTTATTTGTATTACCAAGACTCGACAATTCATTATAGCCGCGAGTAGTTTTAAATGACTTTTTTTCCTTTAGAAATGTCATTTTGTGCAGGGACAGTGTGCCACTTTACAAGCATACAATAGTCACCCCCCAGGTACGATATTTAAAGGAATTTTTAATTTTTATTGTTTCACTTTAGGCATTAGTAAAATCATTGCTCCCGAAAAAACAGTGGTTTTTAAAACTTTTTTTGCATTGATACATGTCGCCTGGGGCAGGACCAGGGCCGATCCTAGGGTCACCGGCGCCTGGGTGCAAAATATTTCTGGCGCCCCCACATGGGCGTGGTCATCTTACCCACTTCTCCCCTTTACAAATGTTTCTATGGCAATGACTCAAACACAGAGATGCTCTCCTAAGAACTCTTTGTTACCCTAGGATCCTCCCATGATCTTTTAACAATAAAAAAAAAAATACAGGAAGAGCGTACACTAATGAGACCTGGAGGGGAGTCTCTCTGATGCACACAAAGAGGGCTTCTGTTAGAGAGTCTGTTAGAAAGAACCCCCAGACATAGTACAGGAGATGGTCAGAGACTGCAGACATAATACAAAAGATGGTCAGAGACTGCAGACATGATACAGGAGATGATCAGAGACTGCAGACATGATACAAGAGATGGTCAGAGACTGCAGACATGATACAGGAGATGATCAGAGACTGCAGACATGATACAAGAGATGGTCAGAGACTGCAGACATGATACAGGAGATGATCAGAGACTGCAGACATAGTACAGGAGATGGTCAGAGACTGCAGACATGATACAGGAGATGGTCAGAGACTGCAGACATGGTACAGGAGATGATCAGAGACTGCAGATATTGTACAGGAGATGATCAGAGATTGCAGACAGAATACAGGAGATGATCAGAGACTGCAGACAGAATACAGGAGATGATCAGAGACTGCAGACATAGTACAGGAGATGGTCAGAGACTGCAGACATGATACAGGAGATGATCAGAGACTGCAGACATGATACAAGAGATGGTCAGAGACTGCAGACATGATACAGGAGATGATCAGAGACTGCAGACATGATACAAGAGATGGTCAGAGACTGCAGACATGATACAGGAGATGATCAGAGACTGCAGACATGATACAGGAGATGATCAGAGACTGCAGACATGATACAAGAGATGGTCAGAGACTGCAGACATGATACAGGAGATGATCAGAGACTGCAGACATGATACAGGAGATGATCAGAGACTGCGGACATGATACAAGAGATGATCAGAGACTGCAGACATGATACAGGAGATGATCAGAGACTGCAGACATAGTACAGGAGATGGTCAGAGACTGCAGACATGATACAGGAGATGGTCAGAGACTGCAGACATGATACAGGAGATGGTCAGAGACTGCAGACATGATACAGGAGATGATCAGAGACTGCAGATATTGTACAGGAGATGATCAGAGACTGCAGACATAGTACAGGAGATGATCAGAGATTGCAGACAGAATACAGGAGATGATCAGAGACTGCAGACATAGTACAGGAGATGATCAGGGACTGCAGACATAGTACAGGAGATGATCAGAGATTGCAGACATAATACAGGAGATGGTCAGAGACTGCAGACATACTACAGGAGATGGTCAGAGACTGCAGACATGATACAGGAGATGATCAGAGACTGCAGACATGATACAAGAGATGGTCAGAGACTGCAGACATGATACAGGAGATGATCAGAGACTGCAGACATGATACAAGAGATGGTCAGAGACTGCAGACATTATACAGGAGATGATCAGAGACTGCAGACATAGTACAGGAGATGATCAGAGACTGCAGACATGATACAGGAGATGATCAGAGACTGCAGACATAGTACAGGAGATGATCAGAGACTGCAGACATAGTACAGGAGATGATCAGAGATTGCAGACATAATACAGGAGATGGTCAGAGACTGCAGACATACTACAGGAGATGGTCAGAGACTGCAGACATGATACAGGAGATGATCAGAGACTGCAGACATGATACAAGAGATGGTCAGTGACTGCAGACATGATACAGGAGATGATCAGGGACTGCAGACATGATACAGGAGATGATCAGAGACTGCAGACATGATACAAGAGATGGTCAGAGACTGCAGACATGATACAGGAGATGATCAGAGACTGCAGACATAGTACAGGAGATGGTCAGAGACTGCAGACATGATACAGGAGATGGTCAGAGACTGCAGACATGATACAGGAGATGATCAGAGACTGCAGATATTGTACAGGAGATGATCAGAGACTGCAGACATAGTACAGGAGATGATCAGAGATTCCAGACAGAATACAGGAGATGATCAGAGACGGCAGACATAGTACAGGAGATGACCAGAGACTGCAGACATAGTACAGGAGATGATCAGAGATTGCAGACATAATACAGGAGATGGTCAGAGACTGCAGACATACTACAGGAGATGGTCAGAGACTGCAGACATGATACAGGAGATGATCAGAGACTGCAGACATAGTACAGGAGATGATCAGAGACTGCAGACATAGTACAGTAGATGGTCAGAGACTGCAGACATGATACAGGAGATGATCAGAGACTGCAGACATGATACAAGAGATGGTCAGAGACTGCAGACATGATACAGGAGATGATCAGAGACTGCAGACATGATACAAGAGATGGTCAGAGACTGCAGACATGATACAGGAGATGGTCAGAGACTGCAGACATGATACAGGAGATGGTCAGAGACTGCAGACATGATACAGGAGATGATCAGAGACTGCAGATATTGTACAGGAGATGATCAGAGACTGCAGACATAATACAGGAGATGATCAGAGATTGCAGACATAGTACAGGAGATGATCAGAGACTGCAGACATAGTACAGGAGATGATCAGAGACTGCAGACATAGTACAGGAGATGATCAGAGATTGCAGACATAATACAGGAGATGGTCAGAGACTGCAGACATACTACAGGAGATGGTCAGAGACTGCAGACATAGTACAGGAGATGATCAGAGACTGCAGACATAGTACATATTGGCCGATCGGCCCTCTCACCTGACCCAGCGATACAGCAACGGTTCCTCTGATCAGGAGTCAGCTCACTCTGAATTGCCCATGGTGACTCCGCTGTATTCCTGCAATGACTCCATTCCTTTCAATGCGAGCGATGGCGCTAGGCTGTGTGGCTTTCCTTCTGGTGGTGCAGGGCAGCAGGGTTCTCTCTCTGATGGTGTTCTCTCAGCACTGTCCTCTCCCTCTGGAGTCCTGGGTGTACTTCCCTGAAAACTTTCCTAGGCTCCTGTCTCTCTCTCTGTCTTTCCCATTCAGCTGAGCATGCTGTGTGGGCTGCAGTTTCAGTGTTACAGTGGGGCTGCCAGTTCTCGGGACTATATGTCCCACAATCCTCTTCTCTGCTCCTTTTTTCTTTTCCATTAGAGCCCTTGCACACTGGGGCGGTTTGCAGGCGCTATTGCGCTAATAATAGCGCCTGCAAACCGCCCCGAAAGTGCCGCTGCTTTCATTCCAGTGTGCAAGCCCCGAGGGCTTGCACACTGGAGCGATGCGCTGGCAGGACGGTAAAAAAAGTCCTGCCAGCAGCATCTTCGGAGCGGTGAAGGAGCGGTGTGTATACCGCTCCTTTACCGCTCCTGCCCATTGAAATCAATGGGACGGCGCGGCTATACCGCCGGCAAAGCGCCTCTGCAGAGGCGCTTTGTGGTGGTATTTAACCCTTTCTCGGCTGCTAGCGGGGGGTAAAACCGCCCCGCTAGCGGCCGCATACCGACGGTAAAACGCCGCTAATAATAGCGGCGTTTTACCGCCGATGCCGCCCCCCGCCCCAGTGTGCAAGGGCTCTTAGTACAGACCCCCCAGGACAGACACCCCTCCATTAGTACAGACCCCCCAGGACAGACCCCCCCTCCATTAGTACAGACCCCCCTCCATTAGTAGAGACCCCCATATTAGTACAGACCCCACCATTAGTACAGATCCCCCCTCCATTAGTACAGACCCCATTAGTACAGACCCCCCCTCCATTAGTACAGACCCCACCTCCATTAGTACAGACCCCCTCATTAGTACAGACCCCCCCATTAGTACAGACCCCCCAGGACAGACCCCATCCATTAATAGAGACCCCCATATTAGTAAACCCCCCCTCCATTAGTACAGACCCCATTAGTACAGACCCCCCCTCCATTAGTACAGACCCCATTAGTACATACCCCCCCTCCATTAGTACAGACCCCCCCCTCCATTAGTACAGACCCCCCCTCCATTAGTACAGACCCCATTAGTACAGACCCCCTCTCCATTAGTACAGACCCCCCAGGACAGACCCCCTCTCCATTAGTACAGACCCCCTCTCCATTAGTACAGACCCCCTCTCCATTAGTACAGACCCCATTAGTACAGACCCCCTCTCCATTAGTACAGACCCCATTAGTACAGACCCCCCCCCATTATTAGTACAGCCCCCTCCATTAGTACAGCCCCCCTCCATTAGTACAGCGCCCCCTCCATTAGTACAGCCCCCCCTCCATTAGTACAGCCCCCCCCTCCATTAGTACAGCCCCCCCTCCACTAGTACAACCCCCCCTCCATTAGTACAGCCCCCCCTCCATTAGTACAGCCCCCCCTCCATTAGTACAGCCCCCCCCTCCATTAGTACAGCATCCCCTCCATTAGTACAGCCCCCCCCCCCTCCATTAGGGTACATTATACAGCCGGGCGGCAGCTGAAGAGGAGAGAACAGTGTGCAGCCAGCCGCGCCGCCCGGGTGAAGAGCAGAGGAGTTTAAACTAGGCAGGAGTGGGAGACACAGAGCAGAATGTGTCGGGCACATACCGCTCCTCCGCTCCCCCGCTCCCTCCCCCCCGCGCGACATCACTGTGCGGCTGGTCTCTCTCCATGCAGAGACCAGCCGCTCAGGAGGGAGGGGCTTGAGCAGCACACACAGCGGCGGCGGCGCCTTTCTTCTTTTAACATCGGCGGAGAGCGCCGCCGCCGGACGCAATCAAGAGGAGGAGGAGGAGGGAAGGGAGCACTCCGGCGCTTCAGCGCCCCCACTTCTCTGGCGCCTGGGTGCACTGCACCCCGTGCACCCCGTCTAGGACCGGCCCTGGGCAGGACCCAGGTCCCCAAACATATTTTATGACAATAACTTGCATATTAACCTTTAAAATTAGCACTTTTGATTTTTCACGTTCGAGTCCCATAGACTTTAAAGGTGTTCACGTGTTCGAACTAATTTTTTGCCTGTTCACATGTTCTGCTGCAAACCGAACTGGGGGTTATTCGGCTCATCCCTAATTGGTAAGCTTTATTATAGGCTTACCTGTAGGCAGGGGCGTTGCTAGGTCTAGAAAAGATCCGGGGCTAGAGCCCATAGCAGCAAAGTAAAGAAAGTCATACGCTTGGGTGGGCATACACATGTATAGAATATACTTGTATATATATATATATATATATATATATATACATACAGTATATAATATAGTTACATATCTGAGTGCGGATTCCCCCTTACATCTGTGTCCCCAGAGGGCCCCCCACTTACATCAAGGTCCCCAGAGAGCCCCCTTACATCAGGGTCCCTAGAGAGCCCCCCCCTTACATCAGGGTTCCCAGAGAGCCCCCTCATTACATCAGGGTCCCCAGAGAGCCCCCCCTTACATCGGGGTCCCCAGAGAGCCCCCCTTACATCAGGGTCCCCAGAAAGCCTCCCTACTTACATCAGGGTCCCCAGAGTCCCCTTACATCAGGGTCCCTGGAGAGCCCCTTCCTTACATCAGGGTCCCCAGAGAGCCCCAGGGCTCAGGAGTTGGCTACATAAAGAATGCAGGGCTCATCTGTGCCCATTTATGCAGCCTCACCAGTGCCCAGCAATGCAGCCTCACCAGTGCCCAGGAATGCAGCCTCACCTGTGCCCAGCAATGCAGCCTCACCAGTGCCCAGGAATGTAGCCTCACCTGTGCCCAGGAATTCAACCTCACCTGTGCCCAGGAATGCAGCCTCACCTGTGCCCAGCACTGCACCCCCCACTGTAGTGTCCACTGTCCCCTGCACCCCATCCAGCCCTGTGATAATGTCCATGTGCAGGTGCCCGCATTCAGCGGTGGCGGGCCAGTTGCCGACCCCTGCCCTAGAGACTCGGGGCTATGGGCCCCAGATTCGGGGCTATAGCCTCAATAGCCACCCCCTAGCGACGCCTCTGCCTGTAGGTACCGTTTAGGAGATATTTACTATATACGCCGCTGATGACATCATCGGCACATGCACTCTGAAGGAATGGCCGCCCGTGCCGTTTCTTCAGGGCCCTTAACCGTGACCAGCGGCTCCCGCAATCACAGCGCTGGAGCCCGCGAACCCAGAAGAAACACCAGGGAAGATGTCAGCTGTCTCAGCGGTGTGCGGGAGCCACAGCAGGGCTTCATTCTAAGGTAAGTATTTCATTATGCCTTTGTCTTACAGGCTGTTTTTTTTTTTTTGCTCTCGCTTTGACGAACGAGGCAATACCTCACATGTGTGATTTGAACACCGTTTACATATGCGGGTGCGACTTATGTATGCATTTTTTTTTTTGATGCGCGAGCGGGGGTGCTTCAGACTTTTTTTTTCCTTATTTATTTTTATTTTTTTACATTGTCTCTGTAAAAAAATAAATAAATGTTGATCACTTTTATTGCTGTCAGAAGGAATGTAAACGTCCCTTGTGACAGTAATAGGTGGTGACAGGTGCTCTTTACGGAGGAATCGGAGGTCTAAAACACCGGCGGTCTAAAAAGACCGCCGGTGTCTTGGGTCCTGATTGGATAGACTGATAGCAGCACAGCCATTGGCTCCCGCTGCAGTCAATCAAATCCAATGACGTGGGAGCCGGGGGGCAGAGCCGAGTCCTGATTTCTGTGTCAATGGACACAGCAGCAGCAGGATACGGGAACGTGCCCACATGCGTGCCCCGAGGGAGAGCAGGTTACAGCCAATGATTTTGCCTGTATACTTGCTGATCAACTGTGGTAAACACAAAACGCAGATTCTGGCTGGATTTCCCCTTGATATTAGTTACCAAGGCCTCTGATAAGGCAGTACAGCTAGCCCTCCTGTACTGGGCCCAGGCCTCGTCAGTTCAAAAGGGGGGCCCAGACACCTGCCGAGCAGGGGGGCTAGCTGTACTACCTTAATGCTAACACTTGTGACTCTTGTGCAGTGCTGCCAGCTTCTACTTTTTTTTTCTTCCTCTGGCTGCACTACAGGAGGATCAGTTCTAGTATCTTTTCCCCTGCTGTCTGGGACCCCTGTGTGTCCCTTTCCCCAGCAGTGCTCCTGTCTTCCCTCCTCTCCCTCCGGCAGCTGCTGAGGAAACACAAGGGGGTTATTTCTGGATGGTGAAAGGGGGCGGGCTCACCATCCTGAATGAACACAGTGAGTGATTGGTACAGTGAGGCGATTGTCTCCGATCCGCTATTCAATTTTCGCTTGAATAGGCCTTGTATACACAGGAAAGTTTTTAAACTGGATTTTTGGCGGTGCTTTGATCATGAATAGTACCAGAGAATGATTAAAAATATAACAACGTTTATTTATACACCATTAATAGTTTCAATAGTTTCAAAAAACTATTAGATAAGCACCTGAACGACCACAACATACAGGGATATACAATGTAATACTGACATATAATCACACACATAGGTTGGACTTGATGGACTTTTTTTCAACCTCACCTACTAAGTAACTATGTAATTAAAAATATCACACATAAAAAAGGGGAGGAGGTTAGCAGATTATCATTGTATCACATCATAGATGGCTTGATGAGAATAGGTGATGATGAGATGTAAATTATCCCGACATGTTTCGCCCAGAGTGGGCTTCCTCAGGGTATTAATTTTAGACAATCATCACTAAGCCAAGCTCCACACTGCCAAGTCAGAGAGCCAAACCGGACATCATAGACAGAGCCAGGACAATCCGTGTGGTCGCAGAGGGCCCACAAAGACCAAGCTTGTGGTTCACTAACATAAAATTAAACGAGGGCATCAGCTAAAAAGGTGCTTGAAGCGGCAATCCAGAGAACTGGCTCCATAGCTATGACATACCCCTTGAAATTTTCAACATTTTATCATGTTACCACCAAAAATGTAAATGTATTTAATTGGGATTTTATGTGATAGACCAACACAAAGTGTCACATAATTGTGAAGTGGAAATAAAATGATAGATGGTTTTCAGGTTTTTTTATAAATAAATATGTGAAAAGTGTGGTGTACATTTGTATTCAGCCCCCCTGAGTCAATACTTTGTAGAACCCCCTTTCTCTGCAATTACAGCTGCAAGTCTTTTTGGAGATGTCTCTACCAGCTTTGCACATCTAGACAGGGACATTTTTGCCCATTCTTCTGTGCAAAATATCTCAAACTCTGTCAGATTGGATGGAGAGCGTCTGTGAACAGCAATTTCTCAAGTCTTGCCAGAGATTCTCAATTGGATTTAGGTCTGGATTTTGACTGGGCCATTCTAACACATGAATATGCTTTGATCTAAACCATTTCATTGTAGCTCTGGCTGTATGTTTAGGGTCGTTGTCCTGCTGGAAGGTGAACCTCTGCCCCAGTCTCAAGTCTTTTAACAGGTTTTCTTCTAAGACTGCCCTGTATTTGGCTCCATCCATCTTCCCATCAACTCTGACCAGCTTCCCTGTCCCTGCTGAAGAAAAGCATCCCCAAAACATGATGCTGCCGCCACCACCATGTTTCACGGTGGGGATAAATGATGTGTTCAGGGTGATGTGCAGTATTAGTTTTCCACCACACATAGCGTTTTGTTTTTAGGCAAAAAAGTTCAATTTTGGTCTCATCTGACCAGATCACCTTCTTCCACATGTTTGCTGTGTCCCCCACATGGCTTCTCGCTAACTGCAAACAGGACTTCCTATGGCTTTCTTTCAACAATGGTTTTCTTCTTGTCACTCTTCCATAAATGCCAGGTGTGCACAACTGATAGTTGAGCTTGAGATGTTTTTTTATAACTTAACCACGCTTTAAACTTCACCACAACTTTACAACTTTATCCCTGACCTGTCTGGTGTGTTCCTTGGCCTTCATGATGCTGTTTGTTCTCTAAGGTTCTCTAACAAACCACTAAGGGTTTCACATAACAACTGTATTTAAACTGAGATTAAATGACACACAGGTGGACTCTATTAACTAATTAGGTGATTTCTGAAGGCAATTGGTTCCACTAGATTTTAGTTAGGGGTATCAGGGTAAAGGGGGCTGAATACAAATGCACGCCACACTTTTCACATATTTATTTGTAAAAAAAAATTGAAAAACATTTATCATTTTCCTTCCACTTCACAATTATGTGCCACTTAAATACATTTACGTTTTTGGTTGTAACATGACAAATTGTGGAAAATCTCAAGGGGTATGAATACTTTTCCAAGGCACTGTATTTTTGTGTCAGAAAAGAAGCTATGGTGTTTTCAAGGCACTCTAGCTGTGGTGGGTTTGGCCAAAAGGAACCATTACTGTTAAGCAAATCACATGTGTAAGTGAATACCCATACATACATTGCCATTGTTGTGTGCATCACCACGAGCATAATTTGCACATACTGTAACAATGTGCTTGGGTTATTCCTTACAGTTTGCTCATCAATAGGTAAACAAAGGCTCCTATCTTTAGTAAATCAGAACCTGTATCTCAGCAATGGTTGATCGGGAATTCAGAAGCACAAACTCTGAAGGAGGGCATGGTCTACACCAGCTTTCTCAACCTTTTGAACAAGGGGGAACAATTGAAATAAGTCTCCAGGCTCAGGGAGCCCCTAATAATATTTACTATATCAAAGTCCACAGTTCATTAGTGTGATTGTCACCTAGAAGAATGTGCCTTACATTTGTGGTCACTGGGAACATTCTGCCTTATAGATAAGCTGTTGGTAGCTGTGACGGACAACCTGGCACCCAGCTTATCAAGATAGAGGTTCCTCCAGTCTGGAAGCAGGAGCCAGGTATTGTAGCTGAAGATTGCACCCAAGAACTAGACGACACTAGCTTAGGTGCAAACTGGAACTCACTTTTTTGTAAATTCACACAGATTGTATACCACAAAAAACAGGTAAGAGCCTCATCACATTACTCTAACAATGCAAACTGTAAATGATAGTCTCATTAGCACATCTAAGGAACAGCTAACAGTGATCTAATCACCTAGATAAGCCTAGGTGACTCAGGTCACTGCCCACCAAGACAATGCTTTGATTAATCAGGGATCCCATCCCACCTCAGATTGGCCAGCACCAGTCTACTACAGTCTGTTCCAGTAGTCTGAAATAGTGGAATTAATTTATCTTCATAACTTTCTTGAGGGATATTGTTGATAAATATTTCTGCCCCAAGTGGAGAAGCTTCTCCAACTCAGTCTGCAGGAGGGCCACCATATTTGCTCAGACCATGAGCCTGTACAAGATTAATATTACACCTTTCCAGCCACTCCAGAAGGGAAGCTTTATTGTCCTTATTCAGAGAAATAACCCAAGCCTCGCTCTCAGCATACATCACATTGTTGTCCATCATTAGAGAATGATCTGCACTCTCCTTGTGATCAACGGTTGAACTGAGCTCTTTTCCATGATCTGACCAGAAGAAGCAGACAAAATCCTGTCTCCTCCATGGGCCATAATCAGTGGGTAGGAGGCTTGCCCCTAGTCCCCTCCAAAAGCCCCTGTCCCAGTGTGAAGGAATGTGATGTAAATAATAATAATAGTAATCTGAAAATGTCTATTTTCTTATGTGTATACATATTTTTCTCCTTACTCATTATATAAGTATACAGATTTGCTCTGTTCCTATATTTTCTCAAGATGGCGATTACCCCCTACCTCCCACACATCAAAAGAATGCGGAACTGGAGATAAGACCAGAGAGAGCCAAACCTCGTTATGAAAATTATCCATCTTCTTTTCTATCTTAACCAATGAGATGTACCTATTAGACTGACATAGCAATGACGTATTTGTGTGTATAAAACATTAACACCGCCTTGAATAAATTAGAAGTGTAACAGTAACGAAACTGAGCGTGTCTCAGTGTGTTTACTTTTATATGCATGCATATCAACACTTTTCAAATTAGAGACAGCAGCAGATAACCTTGAGCTCGATTGGAGCTCTTAATCATTACCATAACAGATGGTGCCGAAACCCGGGACCTCAGGCTACGGTCGAAGTTATACCGCGACAAGCATTCGGGCGTTAATTGAAAGATAACAGAGGGGGTCTTGCGCAGCCCTAACAGTACCGGTGAGTTGATTGATATTCTTACCACTGTACGACTCTCTTATCTTTCGGTTGACGGCTGGATTCTGTCGGTATGCTGAGACTGTCTTAGAGGCAGGTATTTCCTCGCCTGAGGTTGTTTAACGAACCTGCTGATGGGTTTCTGCTGACTGTATTTGTTCACTGTCTGCCATTCTTTGGGCTACGAAACTCAGCAGTCTAAAAGTGCTACATGCGTGAATGTATGTTCTCATCTCCAGACGAGCTGTCGGCCTCTGGAGTGAGATAGTTTCCCTTGTGGCAGTCGTTTATAGACGGGTGTACTCTAGGTTCAAGGAACCTTTGAGGGTTATCTCAGCTGCGGGCTTTGCAGTCTGAAAGCGTTACAGAGGACTCACCCCAAGAAGAGTTGTCGGCCTCTTGGTGTAGAGCTGTAGAAAAACGTCTATAAACGGGTTTATTTTTTTTTGCAGGGTGGTCTGCCCTTGCGATTATCTTAGCCTGCTGAAATTTTGCAGTTCGAAGAGTGGCAGGTGTAATGTCCTGTCGTGATTGTATTTGTGGTTTATTGTTTGATATACACGAGAGGGGGAGAGGGGCTGCCCGGGGGATCTGTTGGGTTGCGGGCCGTTGCTCCTCACTACCCCTGACGTGTTTGTTCTTGTTCTGAGATTAACCGTACATTACAGGGTTATAACAAACAGTAGCAACTTGGAGCGCAGTATGAGCCCCCACCGAAGGAATTTGCTGATAAGAACGCTGAGAAAAATATTAACTCCTTGGTTGTATGTATTCCCCTCTCAAGCCGTTAGCCGAGAAACAGAAAGTGATATTGTAATGAAAGTGATATTGTAAAGAAGGAGAGAAGAAGATGTTGAAATAGTTAACAAAGTTGAAAGAAGTGACGAAAGTTATGTTGCAGAAGAAACAGGGAGAAAAATCCTGTGTGATAAAGAAAATTGGATAAAGGAAGTTAAGAAAGATGGCGATTGTATTATGTATGTATAGCTGATGATATGTTGGAACTTTAAACAAAGGAGGGGAGGGACAGCACTGCCCTCCGTCTAACAACCACTCCTTTCTCACCACCCAAGCACAACCCACTGTGACAACTCAGCCCGGCGGCCATCTTAGTGCACCCATGCCTTCACTTTCTACCCAGTCCAGTGCACTTCCTGCCGGCGGCCATCTTGGTACACCCAGTAAGCTTAAACAGCCTGTACCCAGCCCTCCCTGTTTTAGACCAAGATGGTTCATACCACACACCTGTCTTCCCCAATACGGGAGCATCACATTCCCAGGCTGGATATGTTAATGATGAAGAAGCATCTGAGTGGGAAGCCCGACAGCAGGCAGCAAGGCCACCCACTGATTTAACCCCCAATCCGGCTCCAGACTCTCAGTTCCGAGAGGATCTCAAACACATGCTGGCAACCGTAAAGAACAGTGCCTCTTGTCAGCCCTCGCCCCAACAACAGTCTCGGTTACCAGAAGGGGCACCAGTGATGTATGTCGCTTTTACTCTATCACAAGCAGCGGCCTTAGTGACAAGTCTGCCTGACCCAGAGAAGCAGCCAATTCCCTTCTACCACAGGATAGTGCAAATACAAGAAACTTACTCAGCTGCCTGGAGAGACTTGATCAGCCTATGCCAAATCAAAGCAGGATATGTCTTTTGGCCAGTCATGCAGATGGCCTTCAATGATGCCTGCCTGACAAGTGCCACTTCCTACACCTCAGGCGTGGAGTTCTGTGCACAACTCCACGACTGGGCAAAGGAGAAGTTGACGGATCAGAAGACCACAATTCAAGATATTACCCAAGATAAAGGGTAGTGTGTGAAGAAGTATCATGCTAGACTCATAAAGGCACACACACACACATGTTATCAACTGCTTTTGTTTCAGGGCTCAGAGAGGATATCAGAAAAGGCCTGATGGTGGCCCGCCCTGAATACCATTCAATGAAAATGTCTGATTTATTGTTGGTGGCCAGAGGTATAGAAAATCAAAAAGGTAAAAAACCAACGCCCCTCATGGTAACCCATGACGAAGATCCCACCTACACTCGTCCACCACCACTGCCCAATACCAGGGAAAGGATCACCTGTTACAACTGTGGGAAACGGGGCCACATAAAGAAAGAATGCAGAGCCCCAAGATGTCCCAGACGAGGCAGGGAACCCTATGCAGGGCAACGGGGACATGAACCACCACCACCACGCCCCAACTCTCACTAGGAAATGGGCAAACCCGTGTCACCCCTTATGGCAGTGTCCTCAAGTGGAACCGGGGGACCCTTAGCAAAAGTCACGTTACCCATACAAGGAAAACCTACCACCTTTCTACGGGTACAGCCAGAAGCATGTTGAGGGCTGTGGACCTGCCTGATAATTCTTTCCTTTCCACTATTGATGTTTCCTGCGTAGGAATGGATGGGGTGCCCCGCTCCAGTCCACTTCCTGATTTGCTTGCCAAATTTGTGGTGTCCTCTACATGTCCCTTGAATCTACTAGGAGCTGATGTGTTGTCCAGACTACAGGCCTCAATCAGGACACGCCTGAAGGGGGGGTGAAGTTACATACTCCCCTATTTTTAGAAGACTCATCTGCTTTGTGTTCTCAGCCTCTCCTGATGACACTTAATGAAGCAAAAACTTCAGGTTCAATACTGCAGGAAGTACTTGACAGAATCCCTGCGTGCCTATGGTCCACAGGACCGGAAGACAACGGTCACTTAAAAGGTGTCACCAGTTTCAGTCAAGCTAAAAGAGGGCGCTTCATTGCCCCGGAAACCACAATAACCCCAAGAAGAGAATCCTAAAAAGAGAACCAGGTACCTACTGTGGATGCCTTTGACTGCAAAGTACCTCACAGAGGTGGACCTTACAAACGTTTTCTTCAGTGTCCACCCTCACCCCTCCTGCTGGTACCTTTTCGCATTCATCCACGGAAAGAAACGGCAACATACCTAAACCGTTGTGCCACAAGGGGCACAGAACTTTCCAAGCCAGTTTGCAAAAGCTATGGCTATCATCCTTGACACACGACAAAATGAACTCAAAAGAAGCTTAAGGCAATCATCGAGCCAATACAGCTGCCAAACAGACAGCTGGTGGTCCGCGGGAAGTGGACAGCAGGGTGGTAGAAGAAGACCACCCCGTGCTTACCTTACAGACTTTCCCAGTGGACAGAGTTTATCTAAAAGAACTACAGGAAACAACAAGTCCGGATAAGAAGGAAAGCTGGAAATGGAGAAAAGGAGCAACTCTCAGAAATGGACTATTCGAGTGCAACAAGAAGCCTTGTCTACTCAGGAGTATGTACCCAGCCGTGGTGCAATGGGCACATGGACTTTATGAACTCTCTTATCAACAAGTGTTGCACTAAGAGTTACTCCACTGACCGACAGCTTCTGCAGATCATGCATTATCTGCACCAAATGTAACCCAGGATGCACAGAAGAAGCACCTGGCAAAAGCCCTATACCCCATTCCAGAGGATGCAAATTGATCATTCTCAAGTGCCAAGAAGTGGCAGATTCGAATACGCCCTAGTGGAAGTGGTCATGACTGTCAGGACCACAGCTAAGAAACTACTGAGTGAGATAGTATGTAGATTTGGGGTCCCAGAGGTGATATTGAGAGATCAGGGACCAGCCTTAACAACAACCCTTACTAAAGAGATTTGGGCAGCACTGGGGGTTCAGTTGGCACTACACATCCCATACCACCCTCAAAGTAGCGGGAAGGTAGAAAGGATGAATGGGACACTAAAAACAGGATGTTAAAGATGGCCCAATAGACTAACATGAGTTGGCCCATTGCCCTGTTCAGTGTCAGACACACCCCCAGGGGAAACATGCCCTATCCCCTTATGAAATTTTGTTTGGTTCAGCTCCCAGACTTGGTTGTTACTTTCCACAACAGTTACAGTCTGATGTGTTGACTAATTATGTAACCACATTATCACGAGAATTAACCTGAATGCATGTCCAGGTGTTTTCTTCCATTCCAGATCCTGAATTAGATACAGGAACACACCAACTACTGTCTGGAGATCCTTGAGCCAAGTTATGATGGTCCATTTCAAGTTTTGCTGACCACAGCTACCTCAGTCAAGTTGGCCAGGAAGAACACCTGAATGCACGCTTATCACTGCAGGAGAGCGTGTTTTCGGGTGCTGCATATCCTTTTTCTGTTTGATCTAGGGGGGAGGGGCCCAGGAGGTGGCCATCACAAAAATGATAACATAATTACGTTTTGGTGTAACTCTTCAGGTACACATGTGACCACCTTTACCTTAGATTACTGTGACATAGTACCTTGTCCGTTTGACCCTTCATGGTGATGCCATTGGTACAGTGATATCCCTGACGGTAAGGACATATATGTATGCCACACAGACAGTTACTGGGGACAGAGTTGTGGTTTCTGTGGGGGCCAGTGGGTTGGAACACAGGGCCAGACTGGGCGACCACAGAGTGCATTAGACAAAAAAGATGAAAATAGAAAGCCCCCATATCCTAACCAAAGATACCCCTGATACATGCACTGACCCAGCACACAGTCAGAGGAGGAAGCGAGCAGCTCTCTCCGGAAGCTTTGATTCTCATGTATACATACATGTCATAGGGGTTACAAGGGGGGTCCCTGATGAGTTTAAAGCCAGGGATCAGGTAAAAGCTGGTTTTGAGTCTTTGATCCCCATAACAACTGTCAGCAAGAATGTAGATTGAATTAACTACATGTCATGGTTATGCAATAGAGTTTGTCGATCAGCATACCTGTCTCCATGTGTTCATCTCTAGAGACCAGCTGACCCTCACCTGACTGCTTTTGTAACCTCCCCTCTAAGCATGACCCCACCCCAGGCCCTATCAGGGAACCCTATATTAACCTGTGCACTGCAAGCCAGCAGTGCTGATCAACCACTGTGTGTTAGCCTATGTGTGTACTTGCTATGTTTCCTACATCTGATTTCTGTTACCGACTTTGGCCTGTTCCCGGCCATCCCTGTCTGCCTGCGACCCTGATGTTCCAGCCAGCTCCCTCCTTCCTCTGCTCCTGTAGTCTACCGTGAGCGTGAGCTGTGAGACCCTGGGGGCCGCGACCTGGAGCCAGACTGCAGCGCAGTCCATCCTCACCACTAGAGGCTCTGGTGAACACCTGCTGGCTCTTAGACTCCGCGCCCTGGGGAATCTATGCTCTAGCTCCCAGTGGGATCTGTGTCAGTGATCCAGTAGACCTGCTTCCTGAACCTCCCAAGGTACAATCCGCAGCAGTCAGTGCTAGGGTCCACTACCTTGCGGTGCACTCCTGATCCCAACGGTGTGCATCTGTCACCCAGCCTCTAGGTGACCTGACACTACACATATTATAACCAACAGAGATTTGTAAATTACACTAAAAAATGCCCTCCAGGGAATTGCTGACCAGTTAGCCCCCACTTCCTACATGACATTCCAGGACCGGATGGCCTTAGACATGGTGCTAGCTGGGAAAGGAGGTGTTTTGTAAAATCATAGGAAAAAACGGGAACCTGTTGTACATACATTCCTGATAATACTGGCCCAAATGGTAAGGTTACTTTAGCTATAAAGAAATTAGAAGATCTGTCACTAGAGTTGAAGAAGAACTCAGGTATCACAGACCCATGGGACCAATATTTTAGCTGGATGAGTGGGTGGCAGAAGGTGCTCGCCCAGATACGGGTAACGGTATTAATAATCCTGGTCCTTTTAGCCCTGATTATATGCTGTATTCTACCTTTTGTAAAAAAGTTAATGAGCAAGGCTGTAGACAATAGCACACCTACATTTCTCCACCAAGAAGAAGAGGACCTCCTTATGATGGAAGATGACAAACCCTTCACTCCCCTACAGTCACTCCCTGTCCATAATCTCACAATCCTATAGGGTTATAGGGATAGATAGCGCCTGACTGCACCTCTCCAGCTGTATCGAGGAGGGAAGTGAACAGTTGCTGCCCAATTCTATATACAGCCTAAAAGAGTTGCTGAGGAGAAGGGCCAGGCCAAAAAGTAGGACCTTTAGTATTAGGGACAGAAAAGAGAAAATAGTCATTTTAGGGGGGATTGTGAAGGAATGTGATGTAAATAATAATAATAGTAATCTGAAAATGTCTATTTTCTTATGTGTATACATATTTTTCTCCTTACTCATTATATAAGTATACAGATTTGCTCTGTTCCTATATTTTCTCAAGATGGCGATTACCCCCTACCTCCCACACATCAAAAGAATGCGGAACTGGAGATAAGACCAGAGAGAGCCAAACCTCGTTATGAAAATTATCCATCTTCTTTTCTATCTTAACCAATGAGATGTACCTATTAGACTGACATAGCAATGACGTATTTGTGTGTATAAAACATTAACACCGCCTTGAATAAATTAGAAGTGTAACAGTAACGAAACTGAGCGTGTCTCAGTGTGTTTACTTTTATATGCATGCATATCAACACTTTTCAAATTAGAGACAGCAGCAGATAACCTTGAGCTCGATTGGAGCTCTTAATCATTACCATAACACCAGTAGGGTCTGTCACATACTCACAGTAGCTGTGTTGATAGTGGTTACTCATCTGAGAGGCATATGTTGCTCATTGCTCAAGAAATCCCTAGTAACCTTTGGAGGAACCCTGGTTGAGAACAGCTGCTCTATACTGTTATTTAGGAATTTCATTTTGTGGGGTGGGGCAAAATCACTTGATAACTTTGTAAATCATTTTATTGTAGTTGCTAAATTAATAGTGGTGCTGGAAACACCATGTAAAATATGTATTCACTTTTACTTTTTATGTCTCAGTTACAGACTGAATTTAAAGATGACGACAAACACTATCATCGTTATACTGTTGGTGAACCTTCTGATCGGTAAGTTAAAGGGGTTGCAAAGGCAGAAGGTTTTTTTTAATCTTAATGCATTCTATGCATTAAGATAAAAAACCTTTTGTGTGTAGCAGCCTCCCCAGCACCCCCTCAAATTACTTACCTGAACCCCATCTCTCTCCAGTGATATGCACGAATGCCTAAGCCCTCCGGGACACTCCTCCTAATTGGCTGAGACACAGCAGCAGCATAGGCTCCCGCAGCTGTCAATAAAAGTCAGTCAGCCAATCAGTGGAGAGAGGAGGCGGGGCTGGATCGGGTCTCCGTGTCTGAATGGACACATGGAGCTGTGACTCTGCTCCAGTGCCCCCAAAGGAACCTGCTGACTGTGGGGTACTCGATAGGAGGGAGGGGCCAGGAGCAACAAAGAGGTACCCGAGAAGAGAAGGATCTGGGTTTCTCTGTGCAAAACCAACTGCACAGAGGAGGTAAGTATAACATGTTTATTTATTTTTTATTTTTTTTAAAAAGGAGATTTTACAATCACTTTTTTTTTTTTTAATTTGAAAAACCAACCTTATTGAAAAGAAAAAATGCATGGTACATAACATATTGTAAGCCAACATGGCCAAAGTGGTAATACATACATGAGTACACTAAGTTATCCGTGTGGTATAGG
The DNA here is from genome assembly GCA_037953035.1 of Aquarana catesbeiana. NCBI lineage: Eukaryota > Metazoa > Chordata > Amphibia > Anura > Ranidae > Aquarana > Aquarana catesbeiana. The sequence continues at coordinate 1,020,968 of JBBHAA010000618.1, forward strand.
GTGGAATATCCACCGGACATAGAGCCAGTATACAATAAAGAAAAGGGAAGAAAGGTGGAGGGGGGGAGGGAAGTGGGAGATGAACACACCAACATTTCAAATACATGTTTCACCATCCTCCAACCATCTGTTCCAGACCTGCTCATACTTAAGCGGACATCCTCTATGTGCATAAATCAGCTTCTTATATGGGAGAGTGTCATTAATTTCTTTTTTCCAGCACTGAATTGTGGGGGGTAGGGCCTGCATCCAAGTACGGGCTATCGCTTTTCTGGCCAAGAATAGCGTTTCGTGTAGAAAGGTACAAAGGGGTTTGTCAGTGTCTAAGTCTGGCAGCAGACAGAGCAGACACATCTTTGGGTCTAGGGTAGCGGGAGAGCCCATCTGATCGTGCAGGAAGCGTATCACTTGTATCCAGTATGCTTGGATAACTAGGCAGGACCATATAAGGTGATAGAAGGAGCCTGGGGTGTGGTCACATAGACGGCATCCTGGATTATATTTGAAACGCGCTATCCGCTGGGGAGTCAGATATACAGCTTGGGGGAGACCTTTTTCACATCTTCCAAGATTGCATCCCAATCCTCATCCTCAATTATTCCAACGTCCGCCCCCATCTATTCTTAGCAGTATAGGCCAAGGCTATGGTATTGGGAAGCCAGATGGCTGAGTAGGGGGTGGAGATTAGTTTAGCTGGCTCAGCACCTGTGATTGTGTCAACTATAGAGGGAACTGTCAGGGATGGGTTGGAGCCAGCAAACTGAGTTTGTATAGCGTGGCGGAGTTGTAAATACCTGAAAAGGAGGTGATTGGGAAGTGAGAATTCATCTTTTAGCCTTTGGAATGTTTTAAGTCCCGTAGTGGTCATGATCTGATGTATGTACAGGATCCCATTACGTATCCAAACCGCAGGGTCTGGGATGGACAATAGTTCAGGCAGGCGTGTATTGAACCATAGGGGGTTGTGAGAATAAACCTGTGGAATCCCAAGTTTTTGTAATGCCATCCTCCATACCCTACGGTGATGTGTCAGCATGTCTACTTTGTGTTGGGGGGGTACGTCCTGTCATTGGGGCCCTTCAGGACTGATTGAAGTGGGGTATGGGCTGGGTTATCAGGGTGTTCACAGAGTAGAAGCTGGTATCTTGGTAGCTCGTCTTTGTCAAAATGATAGAAGTGGGACAATTGGGAGGCAAGATAATAGTCCTGAAAATCTGGAAGAGCAGTTCCTCCCAATGTCGCTGGGTTCTTCAGTATTCTCCAAGATAATTTGTGTCTGCTGTGTCCCCATATAAATTAATTAAGAATAGATTCAATTGTTTTGAAAATTTTTTGTGGTATATATAGGGGGGCATGCCACACTAAATAGAGTATCTTTGGGAGGAGTATCATTTTGACTAGACTAATGCATCCCATAATCCCCAGGGGTAGTCTGGCCCAATTTTGTGTCTTAGTCTTTATCAGGGTATACAGGGGTTCAATATTTAAGAGTGTGTAGTCTGTGAGCGATCTAGTAACTTGCACTCCAAGGTATTTGATCAAGGAGACCCTGGGGAGGGCCAGAGGAGTGGATGTGTGGGAGGGGGGGAAATGGTCAATCGGAAGGATCTGGGATTTGGCCTAATTTATGCTCAGGCCCGAGTGGCTACCAATATGTTCTATGGCGTGTAGGGCTGCAACGAGGGAGGGACCCGAGTCGGCCAGATATAGGATCGTGTCGTCTGCATACATCCCAATCTTTTCTTCCAGGTTCCCTATCTTAAGGCCTCAGATAGTGGTGTCTGCGCGGACCATAATGGCTAATGGCTCCACAGCCAGTGCATACAGCATGGGGGAAAGGGGGTAGCCTTGTCGGGTCCCTCTCTCCAGCGGGAATTGGTCGGAGAGCCAGCCATTTACCAATACCTTGGCCTTCGGGGATTGATACAGGAGCTGAACCCAGCGAATAAAATTGGGGCCAATTCCAAATCTCGAGAGGCACTCCCAAAGGTAGCTCCACTCCATGGAGTCGAAGGCCTTGGAGGCATCTAGAGCCACCATGACCCTCGAGCCGATTTGATCATGGGATCCCTGAATGTTCATAAATAGGCGGCGAATATTCATAGCAGTGTTTTTCCCTGGCATAAAGCCTGTCTGATCAGGGTGGATCAGGGAAAGAATGCCCTGCTTAAGGCGGGAGGCTAGGATCTTGGCCAGTATTTTAATATCGACCTGTAGTAAGGAAATGGGTCTGTACGATTTCAGGTATTTGGGGTCCTTTCCAGGCTTAGGGATTACTACAATTTGGGCTTCTCTCATAGAGGGGGGTAGGATTCGCAAGTCAAATATGGATTTGTATAGGTCATGAAGTTTAGGAATTAAAATTTCAGAGTAGGTGGCATAAAATTCAAGTGGTAGGCCATCTGATCCTGGGGCCTTAGATGTGGCCAGACAGGAGATAGCCTCGGAAATATCTTCCCTAGTAATGGGGGCCTCTAATAGTTCACGTTGGGCATCAGTTAATCTAGGGAATTTAATTCTCGCCAAGTAATCTCTAGTGTCTTGGGGTGTGTGAGTGACCCTGGAGGTGTAGAGTGCGCAATAGAATCTTGCAAATTCCTCTGCTACTTGTTGCGGATCAGTGACATAGTTTCCCCGGGAGTCGGTCAAGGACACCACCACCGGGGGACGTGAATCTAAGTGAGCAAGATATGCAAGTAGTTTGCCCGATCTTTCTCCATACTCAAATATCCTTTGCCTACAGAAAAAGATGCGTTGCTTGGCCCTCTCAATATGTAACAGGGAGACCTGTCGCGTCTGAGTCCTGAGATTGTTGGCGGTGCTGGGCGAGGGGTCCCGGTGGAACGCCTCCTCCAGCACCTGTAGGTGTTCTGCAGCCTGATGGAAAATGAGTCTCAACGATCGTTTAAGTCTGTTAATACGTGTGGAGAGCAGGGAGCGGGCGTGGAGCTTAAACGTCTCCCACACTATGTCGTACGTGGCTGAGTCCCTGTTGGCTGTAAAAAAGTATTAAATACATAAAAAACAGCGCTCGCAAATAAATTTAAAATAAAAACTAACTAACCTGTTGCAGCTGCTAGATGAAAGTGCTGGCACTTTATTAATATGTAAACGAAAATCTGCGCTGGCAACTCACCAAATAAATAACTATGAATTATGAAAAGATCAAATAATAAATACACCATGCAGATAGTAGTGGATATGAAAAAATCAGAAATAAAAAATATACATTAAAATATAAAAATTGCACGATTTCCTGTGTGCTAACGCCCTGGGGGAGGGGCGAAACGCGTCGACATAACATCCTGCCTACGCCTGTAAACCAGTGACATCACTTCCTGGAGTTGGTGGAACGCACGCCGTTCAGCGGCTAACACCGACCAAGTATCTGAATGCCTGCTCTGCACATCGGTTCCGTGAGTAGCGCTTATATGCGCAGGTGATATCACGGTGCCATAAGGTTCTATACTATATGTCTTCTCTTTTCTTTTGGTGGAACGCGAGTTTTGTGGTCCCAAAAGTTTCTTCCTAACCATCACTAACATCAGCCTACCTTCTTGCCCAGATTTATCATATGGATGAAAAAGTTTGAAGTCTGCTGATTGTCCTTTTTTGAAGGAACACTCTGATTTAATAGTTACTCTGTCATTTGTAAATCTCTGATTTAATTAATTTTCCTGTTTCACATATAATTTGATGTTTATTCTTCATAGAGGTTCACTTCACTGTTATTTGTGATCACGAACATATGGGAACACATATATATATTTTTTTGCATTAGTATAGCGATATTTTATCGCCTTATAGCCGCATAGTGTTTGGGTGTGTGTTTTTTGGATTGTCTATCTAGACCACATTATTTGTGTTTATATATACATTTTTGATTTGTTTTCTATCACATTGGAGTCACCCAGCCTGATAGTATATTTGTGCACAATTTTTACCTAGCACACAAGAAATCGTGCAATTTTTATATTTTAATGTATATTTTTTATTTCTGATTTTTTCATATCCACTACTATCTGCATGGTGTATTTATTATTTGATCTTTTCATAATTCATAGTTATTTATTTGGTGAGTTGCCAGCGCAGATTTTCGTTTACATGTAAAAAAGTATTGCAGTTCCGTGGGGATGTCCTCCTGGTCCTGCAGAGCAGTCAGCCAGAACGGGTTCAGCCGCCAAGGAGGAGCAGGGGAGACCTTCAGGAGCTGAATAGTGATCCAGTAGGAGGAGTGATCCGAGAGTACTCTCGAAGCAAAGCCCGCATCTCCCAGTTTAGGTATCAGGGTTTTTGAAATCATAATAAAATCAATTCGTGACATTGTGTTATGGCTGGCTGAGAAGCAGGAGAAGACTTTGGTGTGAGGATGTTTGTGACACCAAGTGTCCATAAGAGCAAAGTCGGTCAGTATTCGGTGTAGTCTGGTATGGGCCGGCGGGTCAAGGGGGAGATCTGGTGTGCCCATTTGATCTAGAGTGGGGATGAGGGTCATATTAAAGTCCCCCATCCACACTGCCGGTACAGAGGTGTATTATGCCATAAAGGCAAGGCCCTCCTTAATTACAAGTGAGTTGTATAGGGGGGGACATAGCAGGCTAGTATCAGGATAGGGGAACCATTAATAGTGGCGTGTATAAACACATATCTGCCCTGCCGGTCTGTCTGGAGCAGCACTAGGTCAAATGGAACCCTTTTAGCAATCAGAACTGATACTCCTCTAGAATAAGAGGTGTGGATGGCATGGTATGCCCAACCTATCCAAGGAATTTTGAGAGAGGATTGTAGGTGGCTCGTAACGTGGGTCTCAACTAGCGTGATGATGTCAGCATGCTGGGCCTTAAAGAATGTCAGGGCGGCTGTGCGTTTAATCTTATTGTGCAAGACCCAAACATTCCACATGAGGAACTTTAGAGAACTCATGGCGGGTGTAGGGCGTGCATGAGAAACCGCAGCTGGACCAGGACCGGCAGAGCAGACATACCCACATCGGATAGCATAAAATACAATTGTAACCAATAACGGTAGTACATGTATGACAGAGACATAGTACCATTAGCACAAATAAACAGTTGCAAACATAGTGGTGTGAGGAAAACAGTGACCACAACATTTCCCTTCCCTCTCAGTCCAATGCCACCCCAATTTGGCACAGACATAGTACCCCATAACCAGGTATCAACAGGGAACATCCAACGTGTAGGACCCGTTGGAGGCAGGGAACTTAGTTGCAGAGGAGCTACCCATGATAAAAAGAAAAAAAACAAAGGGGAAAAGAAAACCGTCAAGCAAACGGGGGGTGGAAAGATTCGCAAAGTTACTAGGGGGGTGACTTCTTCTCTGAGAAGTGCATGGGGTGTAGGAGCCACAAAGGTGCAACACCATTACGGCTGTGCAGGGAGGGGGCTCCGCTTGCCATCAGGGTGGTAGATAAAGTGAGGTAACAGAGTTTTTAATGACATTCGATCCACTGTCCTCTACAGGCATCTCTCAGAAGTAGGGGAAATGGAGATCATGAATCGATGAGGACACCCAGAGACAGTAGATATGCTGTGAGGTCCAGTATAGAGCAGAAAAGAATATCCAAGTCAGTCCCCCAGTTCCGGCAGAGAACATGTACATACAATGTGCCCACTAAGGGGCTCATCAGCAGAGCAGTGGGTGGTATTGCGAGCACAGGGGGAAGCCGGGGGGGAAAGCAAAGTACTCACAGCGTAGAGGCAGGGTGGTATGCTCAGTCTCAGCGATCCCTCTGGTCAATCCAATTGGATGCTAGCTTGGGGTCTTCAAAAAAGTGGGTTCGGCCCTCACACTCCACACAAAGTTTTTCAGGGTACAGCATAGCGTATTTGAGGTGTAATACACGGAGGCGTCGCTTAACATCCTGAAACCTGGATCTTTGTCGCTGCACCTCATTGGAAAAGTCCGGGAACGCGGCCACATGCATGTGGGTTTAGGGGATATTTCCCTTCTCTCTGGTTAGGTGGAGGATCTTGTCACGGTCCCTGAAGTTAATGAATTTTGCTATCAGGGTACGAGGTGGAGCCCCTGGAGGAGGAGGGCGAGCAGGGATTCGATGAGCTCTTTCCACCGCGAACATTACCGAGAATGCGTCTCTGCCGAAGGTGGATGTCAGGAGATTTTCAAGGAAGCTTGCCGTGTCGTTGCCCTCAGCAGTCTCAGGGAGGCTGATGAATCGGAGATTACATCTTAGGAGGCGATTCTCCATGTCATCCTGTTTCGCACTAATCTGCTGTAGCTGGCGGCGCACCTCCTCAGTAGTATGTTGCAGGGGGTGCAAGATGTCTTCCGCTTTGCTAATACGGGTCTCCGTCTCCGCCACAAGGTCCCGCAGGGTAGAAAGATCTTGCCGCATAAGGGACACATCAGTTTTGACCCCCTCAATTTTGGTGGTGAGCGTGCTCTGGCAAAGGGCAATAGCTTTGAGTACTTTGTTTGTGGCCGCAGCGGATTGCTCCGCATCTGAAGCGGAACCAGCGCCATCTGTGGCCTGTTGATCCCCCTCAAGGCGGCGGTACCTGGCAAGCTTGTCGGCAGTCTCGGGAGCCTTTTTCGATGGAGACATAGTCCAGAGATGTTCAGGGGAGTCCCGGGGTATACTAAAATGGCCACAGCTTACCAGGCAGGATCTTCGATAACCCCCTCTCGTCGCAGTTTCAGAGTTGCACAGTAGGGGCTACAAGTTGTGGCCGAATAGCTGAGAGGGGGGGGTGGTTGTAGCAGGGAGAAACCAGGCTCAGGGGGGTCAGGGAGTCTTATAGTACCTTCACAGGCCCACTGTGGGTGAAGCAAGATGGCCGCCAATCCGGGGACCAGGCCGAGGCCTCAGACCGTCCCGCCGGCTGCCACAGGATGAGGATGCACTGGACCAGCTAATGCAGAGGATCCGGTGACCGTGGCAGGCAAAAAGCAGTCTCAGGCAGGTCAGGGAGAGCTGTAAGATTGCCGACGGGTGTAGCAAGATGGCCGCCGCTCCTGGGACCAGGCTGGAGCCCCAACTGTCCCCCCGTCTTCTGCAGGGTGTCAAGGCACTGTACTTGTGGCCACAGGCGATCCGGAGGTAGTGGTAGGCAGGGATGGGTCCCGGGGGAGTCAGGTTGGCCTGGGAGATCTGAGGAAGCTGCCGCCGAGTGGAGCAAGATGGCTGCCGCTCCATAATCTAGGCCGAAAAAGCAGCCCCAGGGCGGGGAAGGCTGGTGATTGCGGCCACGGACGGCATTCTTTTCAGCTGGACAGCTCCAAGGATCTTGCAGGGGACCAGGCTGGCTTGTTGGGGTGCAGATGCTGGGTAGGATTGGCAGGATTAAGGCAGGATGGTTGTGGCAGGAGTATGGGCAAGCGGAGCACTCACTGCAAACGTCCTACTCCATCGCTCTCCAGGCCACGCCCCCACTTTACAATCACTTTAATATTGTGATAATTTCTGCATGTCTTCTTATTGGTGCCAGAATTTGTTCACTTAAAGTGGAACTGACTTAAAAACTTTTATTCTAATATACTGTATTTCTCACTAACCACAGTAGGTATAAATCCACTTTGTGTGCATCAAACACCTTTGCAAACCCAAAGATTATCATATGAATGTAGCAGTGACATCAATGTGCTGGACATAACTTGCAGGGAGCAGAGCAATGGGAGGCCAATACAGGCTGCCTGCAGAAAACTGCAGGAGGGGGTGGAGACCAGACCAGTCATCCTGCACAAGGAGAGAGAGCAGAGCTGTAAAAGGAGCCCAGCAGCTCCGCCCACTTCAGGCTGGCTGCAGGAAACCACAGGAGGGGGCAGAGACCAGTCACCCTGCACAAGGAGAGAGAGCAGCAGTGAACGGTCTTTATTACAGGAAGAAAGTCTCACACTGGATTACTGCACAGATCTGGAGGAAATACACAAAGCTCCCCAAGTTTCCAGGAAGAACACGCATTATGAATAGATTTAGGCAATATTTGCATCAGTGTACAGGCCACAGCCACAGCTGGATAGTGAGGTACAGGAGCAAAGGCATTTTCAGGATACAGGCCGAGATAAGTCAACTGCTGGGCAGCAAGGTATCAAATCAGAAATGCAGACCAAAGTCACAATGTGCATACAAGGATCCAGAGACCCAGCAATCTGTACGTCGCACTCCAGCTTATACAGGCTGTTTGACGCCTAGTCAACTAGTGCTGAACGTGCATGTGCGCCCACTCGCACTCTGCTAATCATGCATGCTAATGCACATCTGGTAGTGCACCCGCACTAGTCTTCTCACGCTGAAACACACTGGGGTAGATTTACTAAAGGGCAACTAGACTGTGCAGTTGCACCTCTGCAAGAGCAGTTGCTCCAGAGCTTAGTAAAAAAAGGGACAGCTCTGCAGACTTCCATCATCCAATCATGTGCAAGCAAAAACTCAGCTTTTTTATTTTCCCTGCATGTGATGGGTAAAGATTTACCTCATTTACTAAGATTTGGAGCAACTGCACTTGCAAAGTGCACAGTCTATTTGCCTTTAGTAAATCAACCCCTTTGGATCTTCCTTACACAGTGACAATGGTATCATTAGACAAGAAGTGAGGGAAGTCCATAAAGTCCAAAGATATAAGTTTTTTTTATTCTTTAACTGACATAAGACAAGAATTTCAGGTGTTTCAGGTGTTGAAAAGTTCTTCATCGGGGCTTTTGAAGCTTACGTGGGACTGCATGGCATTCTCAGGAAAATGTGAAGAATAATGCCCCGTATACACGATCGGACTTTCTGTCAACAAAACCGTGGAATTTTGTTAGAAGGTTGTTGGATCCAACTTGTCTTGCATACGCACGGTCACACAAATGTTGGCCAACAATTACAAAAGTGGGAACGTGGTGACATACAAGACGTACGATGAGCCGAGAAAAAGGAAGTTTAATAGCCAGTGCGGCTCCTTCTGCTTGATTCCGAGCATGCGTGAACTTTTTTGCGTTGGACTTGTGTACACACGATCGGAAATTCCGTCAACAAAGTTTTGTTGGCGTGAAATTTGAGAACCTGCTAGCCAACATTTGTTGGCGGAAAGTCTGACAACAAATGTTCGATGGAGCATACACACGATCGGACTTTCAGCCAACAAGCTCACATCCAACATTTGTTGTCGGAAAATCCGATTGTGTGTACAGGGCATAAGAGTTAAAATGTCCTTTTATAACTGGAAATGTTTCAGCAATCTACAGAATCCAGATCTAGCATTTTGCACTGACTCTTGTGTCATTTTAATTAAGGATTAACTAACATATATTTTGGACTCCGTTACCTATGTGTTATTACAGCTATACGTTATTATCTACACATGATTTCGGAAAATGTCTGTTATTAACATGTATATGAGTTTTCTTTCTTTATACAATTGTTTCAGAAATGCAAACTTTTCAGAAATAAAAAAAGTTTGTGCCATGAACTCCTTCCTCCTTCCCCTTAGAAAAAACATGGACAGGTTTTTATAGTTTATTATCAGAAATACCTTTTGTTTCCACTGTGGCCTACCATTCTCTAATGTCTTTGACCAACCATTCTCTGCCACCTGTGGCCAATCATTATCTAAAGTCTTTGGCCAACAATTTCCTGATGTCCAAGGCCAAACATTTTCTAATGTCTGTGACCAACCTTTATCTAAAGGTCTGTGGCCAACCATCCCCTGATGGCTAAGCTCTTACATTCTATAGTATCTGTGGCCAACCATTCCCTAACATTTCTGGCTAACAGTTCCTCGTGACCTGTGGCTTAGCCATTAGGCCACACATTCTCTAATGTCTGTGGTCAACCATTCCCTAATATCTGTGGTCAACAGTTCCCTAACACCTGTGACCAACCATTATCTTAAGCCTGTAGCCAACAATCCCCTAATGTCTAATGCCGCGTACACACGGTCGGACTTTCCGGCATACTTGGTCCGGCGGACCAGAGTGTGCCGGATAATCCGCCCGTGTGTAGGCACCGGCGGACTTTTCCGGCGGACTTTTTCCCAAAAGCCCGCCGGACCTAGATTTGAAGAAAGTTCTAAATCTTTCCGCCGGACTCAGTTTCGGGCGGAAAGTCCGCTCGTGTGTGTGCTGGTCCGATGGAAAGCCCGCTCGTGTGTATGCTGGTCCGACGGACCAGATACAACACGAGGGCAGGGTATTGCATCTCACGCTCGCTGCAATAGGAAAAACACATTTTCCTATTGCGGCGAGCGCGGGGCATACCAGGCCCTTAGGTCTGGTATGGATTATAAAGGGGAACCCCGCTACGCCGAAAAAAACGGCGTGGGGTCCCCCCTAAAATCCATACCAGACCCCGATCCGAGCACGCAGCCTGGCCGGTCAGGAAAGGGGGTGGGGACGAGCGAGCGCCCCCCCCCCTCCTGAACCGTACAAGGCCGCATGCCCTCAACATGGGGGTGGGTGCTTTGGGGGAGGGGGGCGCCCTGCGCCCCCCCCCCCCAAAGCACCTTGTCCCCATGTTGATGAGGACAAGGGCCTCTTCCCGACAACCCTGGCCGTTGGTTGTCGGGGTCTGCGGGCGGGGGCTTATCGGAATCTGGGAGCCCCCTTTAATAAGGGGGCCCCCAGATCCCGGCCCCCCACCCTATGTAAATGAGTATGGGGTACATGGTACCCCTACCCATTTACCTAGGAAAAAAGTGTAAGTAATAAAACACACTACACAGGTTTTTAAAATATTTTATTAAACAGCTCCGGGGGGGGATCTTCCTCCGGCTTCGGGGGTCTTCTTCCGGCTTCGGGGGTCCCTCCGCTTCATCTTCTCCCGGCGTCCGGTTGGTTCTTCTCCCGGTGTTCCAGTTCTTCGGCCGGCTCCTCTGCTGTCTTCAGGTAGCTCTCTTGCCAGCAGAGGTCCGGACTTCTGGGCTTCTGGGCTTCTGGGCTTCTTCTCTTCTCTTCTCCAGATGTTGACACGACGCTCTCTCCGGCTGGACTGCTCTCCGAGGGCTGCGTTGTGACTTATATAGGCGGAGACCCCGCCCCCTTTTGATGTCACAGTCCCTGGGCATGCTGGGACTGTGACGTTTTAGGGGGCGTGGTCACTGGGTGATGTTGACCACGCCCCCTAAAACGTCACAGTCCCAGCATGCCCAGGGACTGTGACATCAAAAGGGGGCGGGGTCTCCGCCTATATAAGTCACAACGCAGCCCTCGGAGAGCAGTCCAGCCGGAGAGAGCGTCGTGTCAACATCTGGAGAAGAGAAGAGAAGAAGCCCAGAAGCCCAGAAGCCCAGAAGCCCAGAAGTCCGGACCTCTGCTGGCAAGAGAGCTACCTGAAGACAGCAGAGGAGCCGGCCGAAGAACTGGAACACCGGGAGAAGAACCAACCGGAAGCCGGGAGAAGATGAAGCGGAGGGACCCCCGAAGCCGGAAGAAGACCCCCGAAGCCGGAGGAAGATCCCCCCCGGAGCTGTTTAATAAAATATTTTAAAAACCTGTGTAGTGTGTTTTATTACTTACACTTTTTTCCTAGGTAAATGGGTAGGGGTACCATGTACCCCATACTCATTTACATAGGGTGGGGGGCCGGGATCTGGGGACCCCCTTATTAAAGGGGGCTCCCAGATTCCGATAAGCCCCCGCCCGCAGACCCCGACAACCAACGGCCAGGGTTGTCGGGAAGAGGCCCTTGTCCTCATCAACATGGGGACAAGGTGCTTTGGGGGGGGGGGCGCAGGGCGCCCCCCTCCCCCAAAGCACCCACCCCCATGTTGAGGGCATGCGGCCTGGTACGGTTCAGGAGGGGGGGGCGCTCGCTCGTCCCCACCCCCTTTCCTGACCGGCCAGGCTGCGTGCTCGGATCGGGGTCTGGTATGGATTTTAGGGGGACCCCACGCCGTTTTTTCGGCGTAGCGGGGTTCCCCTTTATAATCCATACCAGACCTAAGGGCCTGGTATGCCCCGCGACGGGGCTAGTAAGGTGTCAATCTCGCCGATAAAAGCGGCAAGATTGACATCCTTTTCTAGTCACGTCGCACCTGAGTCACGTTCAAAATGAACGGACTTGTCCGTGTGTGGGCAAGTCCGTTCATTCTGAAAGTCCGCCGGAACTCCGGCGAAAGTCCGTCGGAAAGACGGGCGGACTTAGCCCGCCGGAAAGTCCCGGCGTGTGTGGGCAAGTCCGTCCGTTTTAAAGTCCGGCGCACCTGGCGGACAAAGTCCGTCGGAAAGTGTGCCGGACCAAGTAGGATAGAAAGTCCGCTCGTGTGTACGCGGCATAAGGCTATACATTCTTTAATGTATGTGGCTAACTTTTCCTCAACATCTGTGACCAACAAAACACAGTGATGGCCAACCTTGGAACTCCAGATGTTTTGGAACTACATTTCCCATGATACTACACTGCTAAGTGCATGAGCATCATGGGAAATGTAGTTCAAAAACATCTTGGGTGCCAAGATTCACCATCACTGCCCTAACATCTGTGGCCAACAATTCTTTATCACCTGTGGCCAACCGTTAACTAAAATCTGTAGCCAACAATTCATTGATGTCTAAGGCCACACATTCTCTAATGTCTGAAGCCATACATTCTCTATGTTTTGCGGCCAACCATTGCCTAACATCTGTGGTCAACAGTTCTATAATTCCTGTGGCCAACCATTCCATAATGTTTAAGGACATACATTCTCTAGTATCTGGAACTATCTGCTCTCTAATGTCTGCGGCCAATCATTCTCTCACATTTGTGGCCAACAATCCTCTAGCACTCATGGCCAACTATTCGTTAAAGTCTGTAACGTGCCATTCCTCAATATTTAAGGAAACACAATCTCTAAAGTCTGTGTCCAACCATTCTCTACCATCTGTGGTCAGCCATTCTCTACCATCTGTGGCCAGCCATGCTCTAGCATCTGTGGTCAACCATTCTCTACCATGTGCTCAGCCATTCTCTAGCATCCATGATAAAACATTTTCTAGTTCTACTGTTTGTGGCCAACCAATCTCTAACATCTGTGGTTAGCTTTAGAAGCAGTAATTGTCAGTTAACACAAGCAGCAGACACACAAAAAGATCTTGTGCATGTTCATACGTGTGCTAGTAATTACATTGTTGTAAGAAAATTATATGCTTTAATGTCAAGGTGCTCTTTTCATTAACCCCTGATTATATTCCATACAAGGTGGACTCTGTGAAACATCTTGCAATAAGAAGGGAGAAGAAGGGCTAATTCGAAAGGAGAACGGAGGAAAGGTGACTCTGCAAGTCATAGTAAAAGATGAGATACAAGAAATCCACTGGATTAGGCAGCAAACACACAATGTGTTCTTCAGGATCTTGGAATGTTGCAGATTTGAGAAATATTGCTGTCAGTTTGAAGACCCTAAAGATTGCTGCAGAGTTGAGAACAAAGCCTATGAAACCAAACTCTGTTCTTGTAATGTCTCTTCGCTAAGCTCCTCAATCACCATCTGCAATGCAACCAGTGAAGATGAAGGAGTGTTCCTTGCAGAAATCCAGGACAAAAAAAATAACTACAGCACATGTACATTTTATCTTCATATTCCTGGTAAGCAATACATTTCAGAGTCTAAATAAAACAAAATAATTCTATCTGCAGCTAGAGATCATTTACATGCTTTGGTTTTCATTCGCATTTACTAAGAGCTAAAGTCTGAAGTTAGCATATTTAGAATTGGCATAGCTTAGGTAGTTGTCCACATGGGAATTAATGATATTTTTCTGCCCTGCCCAAACTGACCAGTCAGGATAATTTGCAGCAGTGTGGCTCCTGCTGCTCCAGCTGGATATCCAGACCAGGCTACCTATGACATAAAGAAGGAACTTTTAGGGCATTGGTGACCGGAGCCATATTTGGATTTCCAGTTAAACCTGCAATACACTGAACCTTTGGCTACTGCTCTATTTGGGATTTTGGGACTGTTTACATTACAACACATGGGGTTGATTTACTAAAACTGTGCAAAATCTGGTGCAGCTCTGCATAGAAACTAATCAGCTGCCAGGTTTTTTATTTTTTTCAAAGCTTAATCGAAAAAGATGAAGTTAGAAGCTGATTGGGTACCATGCACAGCTGCACCAGACTTTGCACTCTCCAGTTTTAGTAAATAAACTCCCATGCGTTGAACTGTGGGTGTGCTGTTGAGGTGTGTTTTTAGTGGCTTTTAAGGAAATACAATTGGCTGCAAATGGCTCCTGGGTGTTACTGAAACTCCTTTCAATTATCCTGAACTTGTTCTTGTGCCACAAAAAGCTGAAGGCTAAGGTTAACGCTAATGCTAACCATTTGCACAACCCAGTACATACATGCCAACAGTATGGAATTTGCTGGGACAGTCCCTCATCTCTGCCCTTTACCTTGCCAACGTTCGGTTCTAGGCCATGTCCCAAGGATCACAACATCAATTGTATTTGAGGTACTAGACATGCACAGTAACTTAAAAATGAGTTAATTGCCAGGATTGGGGCTCCAAGGGGAGAGTGCCAACATATTTAAAGGTGGGTTCGGATGGGACCAACCAGGAAAGTTGCCTTGATATGGGCACACCTACACAGGAAGAGGGCAGGTGAGATGCTAACTTTGGGTGAGATTACCGGTATCTCAAAATCTATGGCCATAGAGTTGGTAAGTATGTAAAACTACCTGACAAAAACATTGGGGTTTATTTACTAAAGGCAAATACTGCAAGTGTAGCTGCTCCACAGCTTAGTAAATGATCAGAAGCTCTGGTGGCTTCCATCATCCAATCAACTGCAAGCAAAAATACTATTTTCTTTATTTTCCTTGCATGTGATTGGGTATTATTTGTAAAGTGAAGCGTCACCTCATTTACTAAGCTCTAGAGCAGGTGTCTACAAACTATGGCCCTCCAGTTGTTCAGGAACTACAATTCCCATTATGCCTAGTCATGTCTGTAAGTGTCAGAGTTTTACAATGCCTTATGGGATGTACAGCTGGAGGGCTGTAGTTTGGAGATCCCTGCTCTAGAACAACTTTGGAAAGTGCACAGTATAGTTGCCTTTAGTAAATCAGCCCCTATATCTTCATTGTGATGGAAAAATCCTGTAGTGATTGTAATGGCAGAAGGTTTTTTTTTTAATGCATTCTATGCATTAAGATAAAAAATTCTTCTGTGTGTAGCAGCTCCCCTCAGCCCCTCTGATACTTAACTGAGCCTCATCTCTATCCAGCCTTGTCTATGAGTGCCTAAACCGTCCGGGACTCTCCCTCCTGGCTGAGACGCAGCAATTGGCTCCCGTTGCTGTCAATCAAACTCAGATAGCCAAACAGGAGAGAGAGGGGGTGGGGCTTAGGCGCAGCTGTCTGAAAGGACCAGCTCAGGTGCCCCCATAGCATTTCTGTGGGGGGGGCACTCAACAAGAGGGAGGGGCCAGGAGCTCCGAAGAGGGATCCGAGAAGAGGAGGATCCGGCCTGCTCTGTGCAAAACCACTATACAGAGCAGGTAAGTATAACAGGTTTGTTATTTTAATAGAATAAAAATGAGACTTTAAATCACTTTAAAAGATTGTAAACAAATACATTCAGCATGGACTTTACATTCACTGGGCCATTATTTATGTGGGTGAATTAGTTTTATATTTGCAAATACATCATCCTGGAACTGATATTTGGGGCAATGTGATTTCCTTACATAGTTACATAGTAGGTGAGGTTGAAAAAAGTCCATCAAGTCCAAATTATGTGTGTGATTATGTGTCAGTATTACATTACATATCCCTGTATATTGCGGTCATTCAGGTGATTATCTAATAGTTTCTTGAAGCTAACAATGCTCCCCGCTGAGACCACCGCCTGTGGAAGGGAATTCCACATCCTTGCCGCTCTTACAGTAAAGAACCCTCTACGTAGTTTAAGGTTAAACCTCTTTTCTTCTAATTGTAATGAGTGGCCACGAGTCTTATTAAACTCTCTTCTGCGAAAAAGTTTTATCCCTATTGTGGGGTCACCAGTACAGTATTTGTAAATTGAAATCATATCCCCTCTCAAGCGTCTCTTCTCCAGAGAGAATGAGTTCAGTGCTCGCAACCTTTCCTCATAACTAAGATCCTCCAGACCCTTTATTAGCTTTGTTGCCCTTCTTTGTACTCGCTCCATTTCCAGTACGTCCCTCCTGAGGACTGGTGCCCAGAACTGGACAGCATACTCCAGGTGCGGGCGGACCAGAGTCTTGTAGAGCGGGAGAATTATCGTTTTATCTCTGCAGTTGATCCCCCTTTTAATGCATGCCAACATTCTGTTTGCTTTATTAGCAGCAGCTTGGCATTGCATGCCATTGCTGAGCCTATCATCCACTAGGACCCCCAGGTCCTTTTCCATCCTAGATTCCCCCAGAGGTTCTCCCCCCAGTGTATAGATTGCATTCATATTTTTGCCACCCAAATGCATTATTTTACATTTTTCTACATTGAACCTCATTTGCCATGTAGTCGCCCACCCCATTAATTTGTTCAGGTCTTTTTGCAAGATTTCCACATCCTGCGGAGAAGTTATTGCCCTGCTTAGCTTAGTATCGTCTGCAAATACAGGGATTGAACTGTTTATCCCATCCTCCAGGTCGTTTATGAACAAATTAAATAGGATTGGTCCCAGCACAGAACCTTGGGGAACCCCACTACCCACCCCTGACCATTCTGAGTACTCCCCATTTATCATCACCCTCTGAACACGCCCTTGTAGCCAGTTTTCAATCCATGTACTCACCCTATGGTCCATGCCAACGCACCTTATTTTGTACAGTAAACGTTTATGGGGAACTGTGTCAAATGCTTTTGCAAAATCCAGATACACCACGTCTACGGGCCTTCCTTTATCTAGATGGCAACTCACCTCCTCATAGAAGGTTAATAGATTGATTTGGCAAGAACAATTCTTCATGAATCCATGCTGATTACTGCTAATGATATCATTCTTATTACTAAAATCTTGTATATAGTCCCTTATCATCCCCTCCAAGAGTTTACATACTATTGATGTTAGGCTAACTGGTCTGTAATTCCTAGGGATGTTTTTTGGGCCCTTTTTAAATATTGGTGCTACATTGGCTTTTCTCCAATCAGCTGGTACCATTCCAGTCAATAGACTGTCTGTAAAAATTAGGAACAACGGTCTGGCAATCACCTGACTGAGTTCCCTAAGTACCCTCGGATGCAAGCCATCTGGTTCCGGTGATTTATTAATGTTAAGTTTCTCCAGTCTAATTTTAATTCCGTCCTCTGTTAACCATGTAGGTGCTTCCTGTGTTGTGTCATGAGGATAAACACTGCAGTTTTGGTTACTGAAGCCCCCCGATTCACTCGTGAAGACTGAGGAGAAGAATAAATTCAATACCTTTGCCATCTCCCCATCCTTTGTAACCAGATGTCCTTCCTCATTCTTTATGGGGCCAATATGGTCTGTCCTCCCTTTTTTACTGTTTACATACTTAAAGAATTTCTTGGGATTTTTTTTGCTCTCCTCCGCTATGTGTCTTTCATGTTCTATCTTAGCCATCCTAATTGCACCCTTACATTTCTTATTGCATTCTTTATAAATTCTGAATGCTGTGGATGATCCCTCAACCTTGTATTTTTTGAAGGCCTTCTCCTTTGCTTTTATATGCATTTTTACATTGGAGTTAAGCCATCCAGGATGTTTGTTCGCTCTTTTAAATTTATTACCCAATGGGTTACATTGGCTAATGCCCTTATTTAATATGCTCTTAAAGCAAACCCATCTCTCCTCCGTATTCTTTTTTCCTAATATTTTATCCCAATTTATGCCTTTGACTTATGACTTATCGTATTTCCTATGACTTATCGTATTTATAATTTTACTTCCTTTTTTTTAGAATCCTTATGCTAGGAATTTCACAACTGTGCTGCATCATGTTTGTTTATGTGGTTGGTTTTATATTTGTGTTTTTTAAGACCTTGTTGCCTTTGTTGTGATTGCGGTGTGCTGAAGAGTGGATTTTTTATATTAGTATTTTCTGAGGCAATATTAAGGCCTTATGCCCATGGGTGTTTTTACAACCGCTTTTAGGAGCATTTTTTACAGCTTAAAAACACCTCTCCATGTTAGCCTATGGCCTCGCACCCACCAAGGTGTTTAGGAGCTGTAAGAGGGCTAGGTGTTTTCAAGCTCCAAAAAAAACCCCAGGACCAGCTTGTTCTGAGACTCCAGCGCTAGAGCTGTAAAAACGCTGGTAAAAGCTGTTAAACTCGGTTTAACCAGACTTAACTCAGCGTTAACCCTCGTCAGGTGTTTCTCTGCCTCTATTCCAAATCAATGGTTCCCTATGGGAGCCCATTGATTTGAATAGAAGTCGTACCAGAAGTCGGATCAAGACTTGCGGTGTGACTTGTGTGCTGAGGACCTTAAAGGGGAACCCTGCCAAAATGTAAAAAAAAAAAAATCTGCGTGCCCCCCCCCCATCGCAGGATGATACCAGACCCTTCGGTCTGGTATGGATTTTAAGGGGAACCCCCCACACCAAATGGACAGAGGGAGAAGACCCAGCAATAGAGCGAGAAGATCTAGCAAAAAAGCGATAAGATGCCAGTGAGGGGGGGGGGGGCCAAAGTACCACTCCCCATATTGAGGGCATGTGGCCTGGTATGGTCCAGGAGAGTGGGGGAGCGATCACTCCCCTCTTTCCTGACCTGTCGGGCTGCAAGCTCGGATAAGGGTCTGGTATGGATCTTGGTGGTGACCAAAAAAAATGGCGTGGGGGGGGTTCCTCTTAAAATGCATACCAGACCTAAGGGTCTGGTATCGTCCTGGGGGGGAAACCCCCACTCCAATTTTTTTTCCGTTTTGGCTGGGGTTCCCCTTCAAGATCCTCAGCCCACAAGTCGCACCGCAAGTTGGATCATCATGATCCGACTTCTGGTGCAATTTCTTTTCAAATCAATGGGATCCCATAGGCAACCATTGATTTTGAATAGAGGCAGAGAAACGCGGCTAAAAGTTAGCAAAGCTAAACGTGTATTGACGTCAATGTAAAGTCTGATAAAATTGCGTTTTTTAACGCCGCTTTTTTCCTGGCGTCGGTACTACCTTTACAGCCCGTTTTTTATAATGCCCGTGGGCACGAGGCCTTATAGTACAATTCTTTTTGAGTGATCAACACATTTCTGTTATTTGTACACATGCTCTCCTGCATCAATGCCATTGAGTCCTATTTCTAGTAAGTGCTTTCTTGAGGCCCCGATTCTTTATTGAGGACAATGTTTTTGTCAAGTAGTGGTACGTTTTGGGTGCATTGGACTTCACACTAAAGCCGCGTACACACGGGTGGACTTTTCGACCGGACTGGTCCGACGGACTTTCCGATGGACTTTCAACTGACTTTTGATGGACTTCCCACTGACTTTTTGACGGACGGACTTGCCTACACACGATCACACCAAAGCCCGACGGATTCGTACGTGATGACGTACACCGGACTAAAATAAGGTAGTTGATAGCCAGTAGCCAATAGCTGCCCTAGCGTTGGTTTTTGTCCGTCGGACTAGCATACAGACGAGCGGATTTCTGGGTCCGGCGGAGTTACGATGTAAAGATTTGAAGCATGTTCCAAATCTAAAGTCCGTCAGATTTTCAACTGGAAAAGTCCGCTGAAGGTTCAATGAAGCCCACACACGATCGGATTTTCCGCCGGACTCGGTCCGTCAGACCAGTCTGGTTGAAAAGTCCGACCATGTGTACGCTGCATAAGGGGTTGATTTACTAAAGGTAAATAGATGGTGCACTCTGCAAGAGCAGTTGCTCCAGAGCTTAGCAAATGAGCAGAAGCTTTGCTGACTTTCATCATCCAATCATGTGCCTTTAGTAAATCAACCCCTGGCACTGGCAGGCATTTAATCGCTTCTTTTCATTTTCTATAAATAAGTAAAACTAATGATGACTCTAACCCTTTCTTTGTAAACATGACAGTGTTGCAACGGCAATCATCAATTTACTAATAAATGAAAACATGGCAGTGATGTGGCTTTGTTTAGCAATAAAGCCATGTCACACACAGGGCTGGATTAATGTAGGGGCTATTGGACCTGCAGCTCCAGCCCCCTACCTTAATATAGGCCCAGCCACCCAAAAAGAACATACTGCTCATGAAAAGCAATGGGCCAACAGGGAGAGATCTCCCCTGACCGGCTCTGCATTCCGCATGCGCCAACTGGGCAGGGTGGTGGGATTGATAATGGGCACCGCATGAGCAGTCCTAATAGAAGCCTGGGGCACGCCAATGCAGGGCTCTTACAGAAATCCGGGGCTTCCGTAGTGTTAGGCCTGCGCGGCTTCTCTCTTTCAGCTCAGAGTGCACGCCAATGCACGTCCCTTACGGCAACCTGGCAAATCAAATGCCAGGCTTCCCTAGTGTTACGCCTGTGCGGCTGCACCCTTTAGATTTTGGGCGCATGCCAACACAGGCTCTTGGAAACACAGAAGGTTGCCCAGTAAAAGGATCACCAAAATCTTCAGCGCCAAGCACATGAGTTCTTAATCTGGCCCTGGTCACACAGCTAGGAACACTACACACCCACAGCTTCAACCACTTGACCTCCGGAAGGTTTACCCCCCTTCATGACCAGGCCATTTTCTTTCAATACAGCACTGCGCTACTTTAACTACTTGCCGACCAGCCACCGCAGTTACACTGGTTTTGGCTCGGCTGCGCAAATCGCCGTGGCTGTACGTCGGGCTCGTACAAGGCGATCTGTGGGCGCACGCATGCCGATTGGCCAGCGGGGGGAGCCAATCAGCAGGTATGGCAGACTCAATGTCTGCCGGCCGCCCACGATCGTTCCTCCGCAGTGACAGAGCGGTGATCTGCCATAGTAAACAAGGCAGATCTCTGTACTGTCAGGGGATGACACACAGATCCTGTCATTCTGCTATGCTGGAAGATGGATCAGTGGGGTAGATTTACTAAAACTGAAGAGTGCAAAATTTGGTGCAACTCTGCATAGGAGCCAATCAGCTTCTGGGCTTCATTGCCAAAGCTTAATTGAACAAGCTAAAGTTAGAAGCAGATTGGCTACCATGCACAGCTGCACCAGATTCTGAGTACACCAGTCTAAGTAAATCTACCCCTGTGTGTTTTCCCAGGCAGCCCATCCCCCATACAGTTAGTAAACACACCCAGGGAACACATTTAACCCCTTGAATATTTGCTGTTGAAACACTGATCCTCAATCCAGCCAATCAAAAGTGGGTGCAAGACCTGTTTTCCGATTGGCTGAAAAGAGAAGACTCCCGAAATGAGGAGGAGGGAGGAGACGGAAGCCGCCACCGTCGTAGACCCATAGAGAGCAGGGGAACGGGAGGCCACCGAGCAGGGGAAGCCACCGGTGAAGCAATGGGGTAAGTGCTACCGACCGGGGGGAGGGGGGCGGTGGTATAATGGTTGCCGCCACCCCCCAAAAAAAATGGCCACCAGCCGCCACTAGCCAGTCCCATTAGTACAATGTCAGTGCATATTTTTAGCACTGATCACTGTAATAACGTCACTGGTTCCCAAAAAAGTGTCAAAAATGGCAGTTAGGTGTTTGATCTGTCCGCCGCAATGTCGCAGCTCCGCTAAAAATCACAGATCATCACCATTACTAGTTAAAAAAAAATGCCATAAATCTATTCCCTATTTTGTAGACGCTATAACTTTTGCGCAAACCAATCAATATAAGCTTATTGTTTGTTTTTTTTTACCAAAAATATGTAGAAGAATACATATCGGCCTAAACTGATGAAGAAATTAGATTTTTTACATTTTTTTTATTGGATGTTTTATGGCAGAAAATAAAAAAATATTGTTTTTTTTTCACAATTTTAGATCTTTTTTGTTTATAGCGCAAAAAATAAAAACCGCAGAGGTGCTCAAATACCACCAAAAGAAAGCTCTATTTGTGGGAAAAAAAAGAATATCAATTTTGTTTGGGCACCACAAACTCACGACAGCGCAATTGTCAGTTAAAGCAACGCAGTGCCGTATCGCAAAAAATGGCCTGGTCATTAAGCTGGTAAATCCTTCCGGGGCTAAAGTGGTTAACTGCCAATTAGACATGTGCATGACGAAAAAATTAGTTTTGTTTCCTTTCAATACATTAATCTAGTTATTTTTTTTCATTAAATTTGGTTGATTCATTCAATTCGTATTCGGGATTCGTATTCGGAATTCATATTCAAAATTCGTATTTGGAGTTCGTATTTGGAATTGTTCGAATTTTATTTTTGAATTTACCGATTTTTTTTTTATTCAAATCTGTCAAATCGATAAATTTCTAATCGGTCGAAACCAAAATGTTATATTTTTTCTATTCGAATGTAGCAAAGTGAACAGACAAAAGAAAAACCTTCATCAAATGATTACAATGACTCTTTAAGTGCTTGCCGCCCGCCCCGCTGTCAAATGACGGCGGAGCGGTGCGGCTCTAGTTCTGGGACGCCGCCATATGACGGCGTCCCAGAACGGACACTCTCGCGCACGCGGGGGGACGCACAGCGCGGCGATCTCGGCCTCGCCGTGTTGCTAGGACATGACACAAGCCCGATCTCTGTAAAGGGCCACGTCCACAGCTCTTTAACCATGTGATCGGCTGTGTCCAATCACAGCCGATCACATGTAAACAAGGAAGTGCCGGTAATCAGCGCTCCACGCCTCACACTGACAGAGTGTAAGGAGAGGAGAGCCGGTCGGCGGCATCTCCTCACAGGGGGACAGCCAGGAATGTAATCAGGGCACTGATCATCAGTGTCCTGATTACAATAGTGCAATATAGTGCCCACCATTGCCCACCAATGGCAGCTATCAGTCCCCACCAGTGGCAGCAATCAGTGCCCACCAGTGCCACCAATCATTGCCCATTAGCGATGCCAGTCAGTGCTGGCAATCAGTGCTGCCTATCAGTGCTGCCCATCAATGCCCACCACTGCTGTCAATCAATGCCCATCAGTAATGCCCATCAGTGTCCCCCATCAGTGCCACCCATCAGTGTTCATCAGTACCGCCTATCCGTGCCGCCAATCAGTGCCCACCAGTGCCGCCTATCAGTGCCCACCAGTGCTGCCTATTAGTGCCCATCAGTGCCACCTAACAGTGCCACCTATCAGTGCCACCTATCAGTGCCCATAAGTGCCACCTCATTAGTGCCCATAAGTGCCACCTCATAAATGCCCACCAGTTCAGCCTATCAGTGCCCATCAGTGCTGCCTCATCAGAGCAAATCAGTGAAAAAAAAAGTAAAAAACTTTTTTTTTCAAAATTTTTGGCCTTTTTTTTTTGTAAAAAATAAAAAACCCAGCAGTGATTAAATACCACCAAAAGAAAGCTCTATTTGTGTGAAGAAAATGATAAAAAATTTGTTTGGGTACTGTGTAGCACGACCGCGCAATTGTCATTCAAAGTGCGACAGCGCTGAAAACTGAAAAATGGCCTGGGCAGTAAGGGGGTGTTAGTGCCTGGTAGGCAAGTCGTTAAATCACCTTTGGCTTAACTAAAACAGCATTATCTCTAAATGGAAGACTAATAACACACACAGTCTTTGATTTCAGAAATATGTTTACAGTTCGAATTCGAATGAAATTCTGTGTAAAATTAAATTCGAATTTTTGAAATTCGGACAAATTTCGTTTCGTTATTCAGAGCATTCAGTAAACTTTGTTTATACTGTAATTCGGTGATTTGGATATATCCGAATAACAAAAAATTCTTCCCAATAATTATTTGGAACGAAACGAACAGCACATGTCTACTGCCAATTACGCGGTCTTGCAACACTGTACCCAAATTAAATCTATATCATTTTTTTCACACAAATAGAGCTTTCTTTTGGTGGTATTTGATCATCACTGGGTTTCTTTTATTATATAAAAGAAAAAAGACTAAAAAAGAAATAAAATAAATGTTATACTTTCTGCTATAAAATATATCCAATAAAAAATAAATTGAATTTCTTCATAAATTTAGGTCAAAATGTATTCTGCTATATGTCTTTGGTAAAACAAATCCCAATAAGTATATTAATTGTTTTTTGTGAAAATTACAGCATCTACACACTATGGTATATATACTGGTTTTTTTCATTTATGTATTTTTTTTATACTAGTACCGGTAATGGTGGTAATCAGCGACTTATAGTGGGACTGTGACACTAACACAAACTGACATCACCAATGACACTAATACAGTGATCAGTGATAATACTATGCACTGGCTGAGAAGTGGTTAACATCTCGGGGTAATTAAGGGGTTAAGTGTGTACCTGACAAGTGTTGATGTGTGTAATGTGTGCTGATTTTTGCTAAAAATCTATTTGTTCCTTCTCCCTGCTTTGCAGGGATGAGAAACAGAGAGATCACCCCCCTCTGTACAGAGCTCTGTGTTGTTTGTCAACACAAGGCTCTGGGCCGAGATTGGACACAGCCAATCAGCAGGTTAGCAACATTAGCCAGGACCTGCTGACAAAATTCCGCTGTGTCTCATCACAGCAGGATTCGGCAGAGGGTGGTCAAAGATACAGGTCAAATAACAGGTCAAAGATAGCTCCCAGTCTCTAGCAGTGATCAGGAGCTGGCGTGTCCCCTGCGACAGCCAATCACAATGGTCAAGTGATCAGACAGATCTTCCCCCCACTGCCATAACAGCTTAGTTAATGGGAACAATGGGGTTGGGTGGGAAATATTTCTTTATAAAGCCTATCTCTGGGGAAAACAAAAATCCCCCTTGTTGATGTGCTGTCTCTGCTCCGCAAGGGTTAAAATGCAGTGATGGTCAACCTTGGCACCCCAGATGTTTTGGAACTACATTTCCCATGATGCTTAAGCAGTGTAGTTGTGCATCATGGGAAATGTAGTTCCAAAACATCTGGAGGGCCAAGGTTCACCATCACTGGTCCAGGGGGACTTCAACAAGCAATTTTACTTTCCTCCACTCCTTGCGCAACTGGTGCTCTCCTCTTCACCGGCAGTGGACTTTCCCTAGGCACAGTCACATACAATGCAAGGCTATGTGCGTTGGACGTGATGACGTCAGAGGACCTGCGACTGCCTGAGCTTAGGGAAAAAGAGGCTGTGGGCACCAGGCTTCTTACAGCCAGGAGAGGAGACTGGAGCAGAGGATCGGATAAGTAAAACTATTTTTCGCAGCCTCCCCTAGACCTAAAAGGAGCATTTAACAGGGGTTACTCCCTGGAGTTCAGCTTTAAAGCCAATTTTGCTGCATAGAAGAATTAAATACTGTGACGGAACCGTTCAGCACCCAACTTGGGTGCTTCCCGACAAGATACATAGCTTCCTCCAGTCTGGACCCAAGAACCAGGTATTATAGCTGAATATTGCATAGCACCCAAGAAAAAAATCTAGCTGACACTAGCTTAGGTGCTCTGGAACCCATGGTGTGTATGTAAGCCCATGAGTAAGCTCCAGTGGGCTGAGCGAAACATGTTGGAAGCGTGGCCTGGATGGGGTTCAGGCTGAGACTGCCACTTGTCTACACACAGCAGGTCTTGTTCTGATGTGAGGTTTCCAGGATCTTCTGCTCTTAGGTGCTCTCGAACCCATGGTGTGTATGTGAGCCCATGAGTAAGCACCAGTGGACGGAGCGAAAGGTGTTGGGAGCGTGGCCTGGCTGGAGTTCAGGGTGAGACTGCCACTTGTCTGCACACAGCAGGTCTTGTTCTGATGTGCGGTTTCCAGGATCTTCTGCTGTTAGGTGCTCTGGAACCCATGGTGTGTATGTGAGTCCATGAGTAAGCACCAGTGGGTGGAGTGAAACGTGTTGAGAGCATGGCCTGGCTGGAATTCAGGCTGAGACTGCCACTTGTCTACACACAGCATGTCTTGTTCTGATGTGCGGTTTCCAGGATCTTCTGCTGTTAGGTGCTCTGGATCTCATGGCATGTATGTGAGCCCATGAGTAAGCACCAGTGGGTGTAGTGAAACATGTTGGGAACATGGCCTGGCTTGGGTTCAGGCTGCACACAGCAGGTCTTGTTCTGATGTGCGGTTTTCAGGATCTTCTGCTGTTAGGTGCTCTGGAACCCATGGTGTGTATGTGAGCCCATGAGTAAGCACCAGTGGGTGGAGTGAAACGTGTTGGGAGAATGGCCTGGCTGGAATTCAGGCTGAGACTACCACTTGTCTACACACAGCAGGTCTTGTTCTGACGTGCGGTTTCCTGGGATCTTCTGCTCTTAGGTGCTCTGGAACTAGAACTCACGCAGAATATATATAGCACACCAGATCAGGTGAGCCTGATCACATTATTGTATCCAAAGGAACATATTTAACATATCTAAGGTACAACCAATATAAACAGTATGCTAATTAAACAACTAGCCTTGATTAGTCAGGGGATGACCAGGCCATCCGGCAACAATGCCTACAACAAAGTACATTACAAAATATTATAAATATAAACACAGAGATGAGCAGACAGACGGAAACAATAGGTGACTCAGTTAACAATGGGAATGCACACCTAGGAGGCACACAATGGGGAAATAATACCATGAGAGAAAGACACTTACACATAACACCTTAAACAGAATATATCAGGAGACCCCAGATTACTTTGAGCTGATGTTATTAACTACTGTGATACTGCTCTGAGTATCACAATCTAAAGCAACCATTGCTGGTTATGGGCATTGAGGCCCTAAATATGGATCCCAGGCTTAGATTCACAGTGTCTGTGTGTTTCGCGGAGACAATCCAAAATCCAAAGCAAGATCACTCGAAGGGTATCCCAAGCCCACACCTTCCAAAGAGTAGTGTTCCTTTAACCACTTCCCGCCTGGCCCATAGCAGATGACGGCCGGGTGGTGGTTCCATTATCCTGACTGGGTGTCATATGATGTCCAGCAGGATAACATACCGCCGCGCGCCCGTGGGGGCGCCATCACGGCGATCGTTGGAGCGGTGTGTCAGCCTGACACACCGCTACACCGATCTTGGTAAAGAGTCTCCGGCGGAGGCTCTTTACCACGTGATCAGCCGTGTCCAATCACGGCTGATCATGATGTCAATAGGAAGAGCCGTTGATCAGCTTTTCCTCACTCGCGTCTGACAGACGCGAGTAGAGGAGAGCCGATCGGCGGCTCTCCCACCAGGGAAGGGGCAACATGTGGATGGCCAGGTATGTACCCTATGGCCATCCACATGTGAAAATGTGCCCAATCTGTGCCAATCAGTGCCCATAAATGGGCACTGATTGGCACCATTATGTTTCAGTTATGCCCAGCAATGCCACCAATCAGTGTCATCAGTGCCACCTGTCAGTGCCCATCTGTGCCCATCAGTGCTCATCAGTGCCCACCTCTCAGTGCCCATCAGTGCCACCTATCAGTGCCACCAATAAGTACCCATCAGTGCCACCCATATGTACCAATCAATGCCACCTACGAGTGCCCATCAGTGCCGCCTATGAGTGCCCATCGGTGCCACCTATGAGTGCCCATCATCAGTGCCTGTCAGTGCCCGTCAGTGCCACCTCATCAGTGCCACCTCATTGGTGCCACCTCATCGGTGCCCATTAGTGCCACCATATCAGTGCCCGTCAGTGCAGCCATATCAGTGCCCGTCAGTGCAGCCATATCAGTGCCCGTCATTGAAGAAGAAAACATACTTATTTACAAAAAATTTTAACAGAAACAAAGAAAAACTTGTTTTTTTTTCAAAATTTTCGGTCTTTTTTTATTTGTTGCGCAAAAAAAAAAACGCAGAGGTTATCAAATGCCACCAAAAGAAAGCTCTATTTGTGGGAACAAAATTATAAAAAATTTGTTTGGGTACAGTGTTGTATGACCGTGCAATTATCATTCAAATTACGACAGCGCTGAAAGCTGAAAATTGGCCTGGGCAGGAAGGTGTCTAAGTGCCTGGTATTGAAGTGGTTAAAAGCCAGACCCATAGTCAGTATGCAAGAGCCCCCCCCCCCCCTGCAGTCTCCTCCAAAAGCCCCTGTCCTGGCTGGGTCTGTCACAAATACCAATTTGGATATTTATTTATTTTTGTTTTATTGAAGATAAAATTAATGTTTTTTGCTTTGAAAATGATTTTGATGCTCACCCCTGCTGTTGATTTTCACGTTTTAAAATATAAAACATTTCAAATATTATTTATTTGACTTTATTTTTTTCCTTTTAGAAAATGACCGATCCGCTGAACCTCACAACAACACAATACTTATAGCACTTATTATAGTAGCCGCCGTTTTCACTGTCATAATTACAGTATTATTCTTCAATCTCAAGGTAAGATTTGAATGTCTTATATGGTAAATGTTCTGCCAGTGCATACCATAAAAATAGTCATATCCCAGAGTTATATACCCGAGTCAAAAACCAGAGTCATATACCAGTGATCCATATTTAAGGATTATCATTATTTTAATTCATATAAATAACAAATGCACAGTTTTTGCAGAGTCTAAGAATACCATAACTCTGGCCTAGAAAAGTTCTATTACTCCAGCGCTCAAACAGTTGTACATCCAATGGTGTCTCTTAATGTTCTGTCTGATGCTGCCCTCCTCAGACAGGGAATCTCCAAAGGAACCTCTATTGATAGTCATCTAAATCTATATACTGTATGTATATATTGTATATATTTATAAACAGTATACTCTATATTGGTATTTTAAATTCACACTACAAATAAAACTCAACAAGTGAGTGAGGGCAGTGGCCATCTTCTTAATACCTTACATCTTCTGATTGAGAGTCACCATGCACCTCTTCGGTTTCAACCACCCAGACCTGTAGGTCTATTTTTTTTTCTGACACACACCAACACAGAACTTGAGTGGGAACTGGCACAACTGGAAACAAGCCCACGTGCCTTGTCCTTGCATGGGAACTACTTTGAGAAATGTAACCCAACACAGGTGGTGTGAACAACCCCTTTGGTGTAGTACCATATCATGAACCCTTTAATGCCAGACACACAAGCCATGGTGCCATGGTCCTTGTTTTCTCCTCTATAAAGGAGGCCATATGCTATGCACATTGTTTTGGGAGACCTCAAAGCCTGCATTAGTGTTCAGAGAGGTAACTGATGGGTACTTCCAAAATGCCAGTGTAGGTAATAAATGGCCAGGTATGGTAGATGTTTTGAAGAGACATAACAGACACCTGGTTACCTCACTCACCTTCTAAAGACCTGATCCCTCTGCGTTTTGGTATACTTTGTTGTATTATTTTTTTTCTCTTTTTAATTATTTTCCTTTTATTTAAAAAAAACAGAGTATTAGAAGATGCATAAGGGGTAAGTAAAATTTCTTTTATGTTGTCTTAGCTTCAAACATGACAGTTCAATGCCAAAACTGCTCATCAACATTTAAAAAAAAATTCAATATATCATAAATCAAGTTGCTTAAAGTGGAAGTCCATGCTAAAACTAAAATCCCTGCATCTATAGCCACCAACATTCTAACACTAACCTATCTAGCCCTGAAAAGAAAAAAATCAATATACATACCTTTTCTGCAGGCGATCTGACCCGATCTCTAGCGGCGGAAGCTCTGCAGAAAAAAACGTCCGACAACGTTTGTGAAATGATTGGGCAGTTACGTCACCCATAGAGTTACTATGAGGCTTCCGTTGACGGACGTGTCCTCTGCACCCGCCTCCACAGTGAAGCCGCGGAGCTGACAGCTTCGCCACTGGAGATCGGGTCTGGTCGCCTGTAGAAAAGGTATGTATACTGATTTTTTTCTTTTCAGGGCTAGAGAGGTTAGTGTTAGAATGCTGGTGGCTAAAGATGTAGGGATTTTAGCTTTAGCATGGACTTCCACTTTAAGCAGGGATAACTGAGGTGCTTATGTTTTCTTTTTCACTTTTTAACAGAACTGTTAATAGAAGTACAAATCTTTCAAAGGGGACCGCTTTCAGTAACAGCTGTGTAAGATAGGATTTTCCATTGTTCTGCTGACTTGGCAACAGCTTAACTCTTTAAGAAGACACAAAGCATTCCAATTTGATTTTAAATAAGAAAATTGCAGTACAGAGGATATTTTCCTCTCTTATGAAGTGTAATAAAACAATGACTTTTATAAGCCCAGTCTACGACGAACTAACACTGACTGAGAGAACATGAAGGGTCTAGCTAGAACTGAACAAATTAGCACTAAGAAGGGGAGGACAGAGGGAAACACCAAATCACATAAGTAGACAAGTTGTGGTGACACTAAACCATGACTAGATGTCAACATATAACAGACCAATTAGTAACATTATACAGGTTAATACAAATAAAAACACCTATAGGTGGGACAGAACACTAGGCTTCCGATTACAAGGTAGCTTGTAACCTCACCCAAGTGGCCAATCATCTGGCCTAAACATTATTACATGAAGTGAGTCATTACCTGGGTAACAGTATGGGACACTCTTCAGGGTGGAGTCTTGAAGATGTTGGGCCAAGGGTTGGGGATTGGTGTGTATACCTTGCTGGGGGTGATCCGGAGGTTTAGGAAGGCACTGTCACTTTGCACTAACTAGACAGATGACAGTGGCTCTTGACATAAGAAAGGAATCTTCTATTTAAGGAGGCTGACATTGGTGGCCTCTTTCTGGAAATGCAGTTTGCCTGGCTGTTATGTTGACCTTCTGGCTTGAGGCTTTCTGAGTCAATGACTTGGTTGGAAAAAGGATGCAGTGCAGGAATTACTGGCGACATACTTTTCCCCTAACTCCAGGGTATATCTAAGGTGTCTCTGTTTCTAAGCTGGGCTCCACATTTACACTACAGGGGGTTCCCTAGTTACAAACATCCAACTTACAAACGACTCCTACTTACAAACGGAGGGAGACAACAGGAAGTGAGAAGAAATCTACCCCTAGGAAGTGAAATTCACTCCTGTAAGAGTTAATATGGGGAAAAGGTACCTCCACTGATGCTTTATCGCCAAGGCTTGTTTCCACAACAACCCAAAATTCTCAAAATCCAATTGTCATTGGGACAGAAAGTGAGGTGAAATCTTCTGAAGAGGAGCGCAGACAGCATAACAAATGTTACAGGGGTGTTAACTCTTCCCTATGTTATCCAAAAAGCTTAAAAATATTTTTTTTGGCTGGAGCTACACTTACAAACAGATTCAACTTAAGAACAAACCTACAGTCCCTAACTTGTTTGTAACCCGGGGACCCCCTGTATATGGACAAACACACAAACCCCCTTCCAATGATGGAGGTTGAGGGTTTCCAGCCAAGAGTCCTGTTAATGTAGAAACATACAAAGACATTTTAAACAGTTGTGCACTTCCAATCTTGGGGAAGGTTCTTTTCTGTCCCAGCATATCCCCCAAAAAGAAATAAAAAAATGATTTTTTTTTCAGTTTAGGCCGATATATATTCTTCTACATATTTTTGATTAAAAAAATCGCAGTAAGCGTATATTGATTGGTTTGCGCAAAAGTTATAGCGTCTACAAAATAGAGGATAGTTTTATGGCATTTTAAGTTAAATTATTTTTTATTAGTAATGGCGATCTGCAATTTTTATCGGGACTGCGACATTATGGCGGACACATCGGACAATTTTGACACTATTTTGGGACCATTGTCATTTATACAGTGATCAGTGCTAAAAAAATGCACTGATTACTGTGTAAATGACACTGACAAGGAAGGGGTTAACACTAGGGGGCAATGAGGGGGTTAAGTGTGTCCTAGGGAGTGATTCTAACTGTGGGGGGGATGGGCTACTACGCACATGACATCGATCACCGCTCCCAATGACAGGGAGCAGTGATCTCTGACATGACACAAGCCAGAAAGGGCAAATGCCTTGTTCACATAGGCACTTCCCCGTTCTGAAGCTCCGTGACACGATTGCCAGGAGACGGGTGGACATCGAGTCCGACGGTACCGCGGGAATGGTCACGCTGCGGGAGTGTGCTTGCCTGGTATCCCCGGCTCTTAAAGGGGACGTACAGGTACGCCCATTTGCCTACGGCTGCCATTGTGCCGACGTATATCAGCGTGCGGCGGTTGGCAACTGGTTAAGCAGCGATGCTTTCTTAACCGGTTCCCGACAGGCTCACGCAGATATACTGCGGCACAATGGCTCTCCTGGGCGAAATCCCGTACATATACGGGTTTCCCTTTAGGAGCCACCAGAGGGCGCGCGGGGGGGGGGGACCCAATGCGCGTGGCCGGCGGTCGTGATCGCCACCGGCAACGCACGATCACATGCAAGAGCGCTAGGACGGGGATTTCTGTGTGTAAACACACAAGTCTCTGTACTGTCAGAGGAGAGGAGTCAGATCATGTGTTCCTACTAAGTAGGGACAACGATATCATACCTCCCAACTGTCCCTGATTTCGAGGGACTGTCCCTGATTTGGATCAATGTCCCTCTGTCCCTCTTTCCTCCTTATTTGTGGCTCATTTTGGTCTGATCTATATAGATGTATATAAAATGCACTTTTTATTTATCAAAAAGTGTTTTCCAGTGCTAAACCTTTCATCTGATTTCTAAATTGCTGCATTTGTAAATTCCAAAAACCAATATAAAGGAAAATAAGTGGTAAAATAAGCACTTGTGGGTTTAACCAATATTATTTTTTTGTACAATTCTCCTTTAAGGGGGCGTGGCAAAAGGTGTGTCCTATGCATGCATACTTTTGCTGATAGGTATCCCTTATTTCCATCTCAGAAAGTTGGGAGGTATGCGATAAGTCTCCTGCCCTGGCCCGAGAGCCACTATGGGGATTTGTGTGTGTATGTGTACACCTACAAATCCCTGTTCTGTCAGGGCAGAGGAGACATATCGTTGTTCCTACTAAGTAGGAACAATGATATGTCTCCTCCTCCTAGTCAGTCCTATCCCCATACAGTTAGAACACACCTAGGGAACACACATTTAACCCCTTGATCGCCCCCTAGTGTTAACCCCTTCCCTGCCAGTGACATTTACACAGTAATCAGTGCATATTTATAGCACTGATCGCTGTATAAATGTCAATGGTCCTAAAAAATGTGTCAAAAGTGTCCGATCTGTCCACCGCAATGTTGCAGTACTGCTAAAATTCGCAGATCACCGCCATTACTAGTAAAAAAAATTAAAATGCCATAAATCTTTCCCATAGTTTGTAGACGCCATAAGTTTTGCGTAAACCAATCAATATACGCTTATTGCTTTTTTTTTATCCAAAAATATGTAGAAGAATACATATCAGCCTAAACTGATGAAGAAATTTGTTCTTTAAAAACATTTTTGGGGATATTTATTATAGCAAAGAGTAAAAAATATATTTTTTGTTTTTTCAAAATTGTCGGTCTTTTTTTTGTTTATAGCGCAAAAAATAAAAACCGCAGAGGTGATCAAATACCACCAAAAGAAAGCTCTATTTGTGTTTTGGTACAGCGTCGCACGACTGCGCAATTGTCAGTTAAAGTGTCGCAGTGCCGAATTGTAAAAAGTGCTCTGGTCAGGAAGGGGGTAAAATCTTCTGGGGCTGAAGTGGTTAAAGACGTTCAACGTGTTCATCTTGATATGTTTATCAGCACATCATAAATTAATGTCATATAACAAAAGACAAAAATTGGTTGGCACAGTGGTGTAGTGGGTAGCACTCTCATCTAGCAGTAAAAAGGGTTGCTGGTTTGAATCCAGATCAGGACAGGACCTGCCTGGAGTTTGCATGTTCTCTCCGTACCTGTGTGGGTTTCCTCTGGGTGCTCCGATTTCCTCCCACACTCCAAAGACATGCTGGTAGGTTAATTATCTCCTGTCTAATCTGGCCCCAGCATGTGTATGTATGAATGTGAGTTAGGCACCTTAGATTGAAAGCTCCTTTTGAGCAGGGACTTATGTGAATGTATAATATATATGTAAATTGACAGTTCTATATAAGTACCTGAAAAAATAATAATAAATTAATGCCAATCCTGTTTCCAGTTTATCGCAGGGGAAGAAGACAAGGGAGAGAAAGTTCATCTGAAATCTCAGGTACAAGATACATTTCATAATTGGCATCAAATGGGAGCAAAAAAAGAATGACAGGAAGCACCTTTCACACGCCCAAAAAAGAGCACTTAAAGGGGTTGTAATCCCTAATGTTTTTTCACCCTAATGCATCCTATGCATTAAGGTGAAAAAACTTCTGACACTGACCATTAAAGCAAAAAGTAAAAAATATTGTTTTTTCCTTCAAAAGTGTCGCTCTTTTTTTTGTTTCGAGGAGTATACTCTCTTCCAGTTCTATTGTCTAAAACCCCTTTACATCCCAACATAAAAAAAAAAATACCCTTTGAGGTTCTGAGCAATATTAGTGGCACATTAGGATAGTTCCAGCACTAAGACTGTCGCACCCATAAGTTACCCCTATCCAGCATGGATCCTGTCCCTACTCTATCCACTTCGAAACTGCGCGCCAACTGCAATGGGGCACTGCTATTTATTAGCATTAAAAAATTGCGCAAAAAATCTAGTAGGCTGCCAACATTCCACTAGACATATAGTGTAAGCAGAAAATGAAATAAAACAATAGCATACCTCCCAATATTTTGAGATAGGAACGAGGGACACCTATTAGCAAATGTATACAGGTATAGGGCACACCCCCTGCCACACTCACTTAAAGGAGAATTATACAAAAATATTGATTAGAATTTTTTTTTTTTAATCACTACTATTCCGGGGGGCGTGGCCTGACGAGGCATGTGAGCAGACCTGCTGCACGGAGCTCCCGCTGAAGATACTGTCTAATATCCTCTCCTCACCACCGATTTCGCCCGTTTTTTGCCCCAAAAAGCTGCTTGTTACCTCCTGGAGACGTCCGGTGCTGTTGGCCGACCGTCCTGAGCTGATGATGACCCGGGGGAACCGAGCGGAGACTGAGGCCTGGGAGTTCCAAGCTGACCAAGATGGCGCCGGCCAGTCTCAGCCTCCTAAAGCACAGCGCGGCCTGGAAAAGAAATCCGAGCGGGGGGGTAAGTCCTGCAAACTCCCTAAAAACAAGGAGCAATCCAGGGACATGCTTTACTATGCTCAAAAGCTGGCTGGGCGTTCTGATTCCCCCCTGCATGGCTCCCTTCAGCCCTTATACACCTCAGAGCTGGATAACAGGGAAGATACAAGCATGCTAGATGACACAGTGCCATTAGACATGCAGCAGTATCTCATGTCCGATCCATCTGACTCTTCCACAGAGGACAATGCCCAGCCCTCTCTGAGTGAAATCCTGCATGCTGTGCACAAATGTACTGCCTCTGTAGATGATCTGAAGGAGAAATTTGGAGGGCTGAAAGAAACAGTGTCCCTAATGAGTCAAGATCTCCAAAAGATTAGGGAAAGAACCACAGCAGTGGAGGGTCGGGTGAGCGACGTGGAGGACCAGTTGCCCCCCCTTCACAGAGATGTCAGAATGGCTACTCAAAATGCCTTTCAAGCCCTTAGTAAAACTGACGAAATTGAGAACCGTCTATGACGCAACAATGTGCGTATAGTGGGACTCCCTGAAAAAGTGGAGGGACGTGACCCACAACCTTTATTGAAGGATGGCTACAGTAAGTTTTTGGTAAAGAATCTTTCTCTCCCATTTACACTGTGGAAAGGGTACACAGGGTGCCCCCACGTCCCCTTCCTCCTGGGAACCCCCCGCGTTCAGTGTTGGCCAGGCTCTTGAACTACAAGGACAGGGAGGTGATACTGAGACTGGCCAGAGAAAAGGGCAATATCAAGCATGTTGGCACCAAAATCTCATTCTATCCAGACTTCTCCACCGAAGTACAACGCAGACGATCGAAATTTGCAGATATCAAGAAAAGGCTACAAAGGCTACAATTATCTTATGCAATGATGTTCCCAGCCAAGCTAAGAGTGACGGCCAATGGACAGAACCAATTTTTTGAAAATGCACAAGATGCTGCGACATGGCTGGATCAAAACGAGCAAGCTCTGCGCCGCCAGGGCCGTGATGAAGGAGCCGGATAAACCAGATGTGGCGGAAGAGATGCAGGGGAAAGCAGGGCGTTCATTCCCTTTTATGCTTATCACTCTGAAGAGGAACTATACTAGTTGCTTACACAGCGAGTGATTACCGCAGAAATATCGTTATTTCTTTAACACCAGTTATTTTAACTTGAAGCACAGACCCTCACGGGTAATGTTACCGTGTTGGGTGTTTGAAAGCCATGTGAAGTCATGGGTTGCATGGCTACTGTTTCAAAGCCCTGTTGGCGTTAATATTCAGAACAGACCACTTACCATACAGCCCCTGGACGGTTCTGGTTGTGTGCGTTACAGCATGGCTGGACCCAGGGCTCTCAACACAGTCTATTTTTATTTTCGTTTTGTTTTCTACTGTTTTGCCGCCCAGTTGCGCGAGAATATCCATCCTTCTCGAACACCGAGCTTCCATTGTGCAAACCCTTTGCCGAAAGAGTGTTCTTCAATGCAACATAATCCAATGCACCTGGGCAACCATGCGGCCTGAACTGGTCTGACCTCTAGAGGAACTCCCTTTAAATGTATTTTTAACTGTTTGCAATGGTATCCACACCCATAGTATCATGGAATGTGCGCGGAGTGAATGACCCTTTAAAAAGGACCATGATCTCCTCTGGTTTGCGCAAATTCCATCCTGCCATTATTGGCCTTCAGGAGACACATCTCCTGGGAGACAATGTGGGGTGTTTGCAATATGCTTGGGTGGGCAAGTCGTATCATTCCACTCACACCGCTTATTCCCGCGGGGTGAGTGTACTGATACACAAAGCATTGACATATCAAGAACTGGACTCGCTGGTGGATGCTGCTGGTAGATTTCTATTCATTTACTGTAAACTGTATACCTTAACATTGCTGATAGCCTTTATATATATCCCACCCCCGTTTTCACGGGAGGTGTTGCAGTTGTTGCTGACGTACCTGGTGGGCAAACCGGATGTCCCACTGCTGATCATGGGAGATTTCAACTGCTACTTAGATCCCAAATTGGATAGGCATCCCCCAGTCCCTTCCTCCAGGGGTGGTAGGGGTACAGCGCTCAGCCGCCTATTTGCGGAGCTGGGCTGGATTGACCTATGGCGCATACGTAATCCTGATGTAAAGCAATTTTCATGCTTCTCCAAAACTCATGGTTCCCTGTCCCGTATCGACCTTAGTATAGACACCCCTAATTTACTGGAGTGCATATCTAAGATAGAGTACTTTCCGCGTGGAGTGTCTGACCACTCGCCAGTGGCTGTGTGGCTGATTACCCAACCCCCTACCTCACTACCTAGGGCGCCATGGAAGCTTAATGCCTTCTGGCTGAAACTGTTTAACTCCCCAGAATGAATTTCAACCCAAATAGAACGATTTTTCCACTCTCATAAACATCTAACAAATAAAATTCAAAACTGGGAAGCCTTTAAGGCCTACCTTAGGGGGGTGTTTATTGCTGAGATAGCTACAGTCAAAAGAAACTCCTCAGCCCTACTGGAACAGGTTGGGGATCAGGTGCGTCAGCTGGAACTAACCTATGTTACTGACCCTACAGATTCTGCGAGGGAGGCGTGGATTTGGGCCCAGGACTCACTGGACCGCTTGAGATCCTATGCCGCGGAACGCAAAAGGTTTTTTAATAAGCAGGCATTCTATGAAGAAGGGGAAAAAACGGGACGCCTGTTGGCAAAAATAGCCAGGTCGCAACAACTGTCCCCGGCAGTTGGAGCGATTCGCGCGGCTAGTGGTAAAGTGGTTAATGACCCGGATCACGTTCTGTCAGAGCTAGCATCCTTCTACAAGGATCTCTACGGTGCAAGGGATGACTACACAGATAATGAGTTAGAGACATATCTTTCGGGGATTGATCTGCCTTCTCTGCCTGAAGAGGCTAGACAATCATTGGAAGATCCCCTGACATTGGAAGAGTTACAACATGCGGCATGCTCCTTTCCCACGTGCAAGGCTCCAGGAGAGGATGGCATCCCCATGGAAGTTTTCGCCCAGTATGGCGAATGGATAATGCCACACTTGCTAGAAGTGTTCAATGATTCTCTTAAAGAAGGTAGTCTGCCAGCCTCTATGACCAGAGCTAACATAATTTTGTAATTGAAACCTGGGAAGGATCCGGTTGACCCGGGCTCATATAGGCCCATATCTCTACTTCAAAGTGATGTTAAAATCCTGGCTAAGATCCTGGCGCTTAGGGTCAACCGGATCATCGATTCCATAATACACCCGGATCAGGCCGGTTTTATTCCGCAAAAATCCACGGCCACCAACCTCAGACGCCTATTTCTAAATATGCAGTTACAATTGGACAACAAGGGAAACAGGGCTTTTCTATCCCTAGACGCCAACAAGGCGTTTGACAGTGTGGGCTGGAGATATCTCTGGGCGGTACTGTCCAGGTTTGGGTTTGGGGATCGCTTCATAGCTTGGGTTAAACTGCTGTATGCCTCCCCGAAGGCGACCATCAGGATTTCAGGTAGGATGTCTCATGCGTTTGCTCTGAGCAGGGGCACAAGGCAGGGATGTCCCCTGTCCCCCCTGCTCTTTGCCATTGCCATTGAGCCAAAAATGCACTTTTTATCTGTCAAAAAGTGTTTCCCAGTGCTAAACCTTTCATCTGATTTCTAAATTGCTGCATTTGTAAATTCCAAAAGGCAATATAAAGGAAAATAAGTGGTAAAATAAGCACTTGTGGGTTTAACCTTCTTTCTTTGTACAATTCTCCTTTAAGGGGGTGTGGCAAAAGGTGTGTCCTGTGCCTGCATACTTTTGCTGATAGGTATCCCTCATTCCCATCTCAGAAAGTTGGGAGGTATGCGATAAGTCTCCTCTCCTAGCACGAGAGCCACTTTGGGGATTTGTGTGTGTGTGTGTGTGTGTAAACACACAAATCCCTGTTCTGTCAGGGCAGAGGAGACATATCGTTGTTCCTATCCCCATACAGTTAGAACACACCTGACCCAGGGAACACACATTTAACCCCTTGATCGCTCCCTAGTGTTAAATCCTTACCTGCCAGTGACATTTACACAGTAATCGGTGCATATTTATAGCACTGATCGCTGTATAAATGTCAATGGTCCCAAAAATGTGTCAAAAGTGTCCGATCTTTCCGTCGCAATGTCGCAGTACCGCTAAAAATTGCAGATCACCGCCATTACTAGTAAAAAAAAATAAAAATGCCATAAATCTTTCCCATAGTTTGTAGACGTTATAAGTTTTGCGCAAACCAATCAATATACGCTTATTGCGATTTTTTTTTTTTACCAAAAATATGTAGAAGAATACATATCTGCCTAAACTGATGAAGAAATTTGTTCTTTAAAAACATTTTTGGGGATATTTATTATAGCAAAAAGTAAAAAATATATATTTTTTTCAAAATTGTCGGTCTTTTTTTTGTTTATAGCGCAAAAAATAAAAACCGCAGAGGTGATTAAATACCATCAAAAGAAAGCTCTATTTGTGTTTGGGTACAGCGTCGCACGACTGCGCAATTGTCAGTTAAAGTGTCGCAGCAGTGCCGAATTGTAAAAAGTGCTCTGGTCAGGAAGGGGGGTAAAATCTACTGGGGCTGAAGTGGTTAAAGACGTTCAACGTGTTCATCTTGATATGTTTATCAGCACATCATAAATTAATGTCATAAAACAAAAGTTGAAAATTGGTTGGCACAGTGGTGTAGTGGGTAGCACTCTCACCTAGCAGTAAAAAGGGTTGCTGGTTTGAATCCAGACCAGGACAGGACCTGCCTGGAGTTTGCATGTTCTCTCTGTACCTGTGTGGGTTTCCTCCGGGTGCTCCGATTTCCTCCCACACTCCAAAGACATGCTGGTAGGTTAATTATCTCCTGTCTAATCTGGCCCCAGCATGTGTATGTATGAATGTGAGTTAGGCACCTTAGATTGAAAGCTCCTTGAGGGCAGGGACTGATGTGAATGTATAATATATATGTAAATTGACAGTTCTATATAAGTACCTGAAAAAATAATAATAATTTAATGCCAATCCTGTTTCCAGTTTATGGCAGGAGAAGAAGACAAGGGAGAGAAAGTTCATCTGAAATCTCAGGTACAAGATACATTTCATAATTGGCATCAAATGGGAGCAAAAAAAGAATGACAGGAAGCACCTTTCACACGCCCAAAAAAGAGCACTTAAAGGGGTTGTAAATCCTAATGTTTTTTCACCCTAATGCATTAAGGTGAAAAAACTTCTGACACTGACCATTAAAGCAAAAAGTAAAAAATATTGTTTTTTCCTTCAAAAGTGTCGCTCTTTTTTTTGTTTCGAGGAGTATACTCTCTTCCAGTTCTATTGTCTAAAACCCCTTTACATCCCAACATAAAAAAAAAAATACCCTTTGAGGTTCTGAGCAATATTAGTGGCACATTAGGATAGTTCCAGCACTAAGACTGTCGCACCCATAAGTTACCCCTATCCAGCATGGATCCTGTCCCTCAGGGGCGTTGCTAGGTGTCAAAAAGACCAGGGGCTTCAGCCCGAAGGCCGATGGTGGCACCATGGGGGGATCCGGGGTGGTCGTGTTGCGGGTGTTTTTGGCTGGGTGGTGGGGTTGTGTGGTGGGGGGTAAGCTAACTTGCTGGTTGCTGCCTGGCTTACCAGTGCTGCCCATGAATGATGGGCACTAAACTCACCTAACTGACACACTGACCATTACACTGACCTCACCTACCTGACATACATACACTGACGGACAGTAGAGACATACATACACTGACCTCACCTTACCTACCTGACATACATACACTACACTGACCTGGCTAACTGACATACACTGACCTCACCTACGACGAGTATTATATAAACCTATGTTTAAGTCAGTAGTAATCTTATGCAGGGAGCAAAATAGAATATATGCTTGGGCATTGTGCACACACATCCCCTTTGTGCAATGCACACACCAAAACACATTGGCAGAAGAGTAAATTCAGACTATCAACTTGTCTCAAGTAAAAAAAAAAAAAAAGCATACAAAATGTCTTAATAAGTTGTATTTTTATTATACTTAAAACAAAGTTATCAACATCCAATACAAACAGATGCAGGTTACACACATCAATTCACTACTTAAAAGTGCAAGGTACTCACTGATGTGAAATACACATCTGTTTAAATATAAAATTCAAAAACTACCCATAAAATGCAGCTTACACACATCTATTCGCTACTAGAAGGGATACTACAAGTAATCGACAACAAAACTAGCTCAATCAGTTTGTGTATAGACCATACACCTTTAGTTTCTCTGCCATTTAGGCGTTTAATCACTTTTGTTTCTGTCCATGGAATGGATGCAGGTGAGGCAGCCCTAGGTAAACCTCGTCCCCAGGATGTGACTGACAACTCACACAGCCATGAAAAAAAGGGTTTAATTTTCTCATAAGAATTTGCTCACTGTAGAGGTTTTTAATCTCCTCTGAGTCCTCTGTACATGACATACAGGAGGTGGCTCCTACAGGCAAATGACAGTGCATGAATCAGATGAGAAATTGTAAACACAAAACAGAGTGCAAAATCTGGTGGTGCAGCTGTGCACGGTAGCCAATCAGCTTCCAACTTCAGCTTGTTCAGTTCAGCTTTCACAATACCGCCTGGAAGCTGATTGGTTACTATGCACAGATGCACCACATTTTGCACTCTCTAGTTTTAGAAAGTCAACCTCAATGCACAGTAAAGGAATTCTAAACATTGGATGTCTCTTGACAGCAAAATTTTAGGGAGGCAGTCATGGCCGGATTTGCCACAAGGCCACCGAGGCCAGGCCTCGGGGCGGCAGTGGTGCAGGGGCGGGCACCGCTCCTGCGGTGACTTCGCGGCCGCCCCCCCCCTTCAGGCTGCCCGTTGAGTCGATTAAGGGCACTGGTGCCCTTAGAAATGATGGCCGCGAGCCGCCCACTACTGCGCATGCGCCGTTCCGAAGCCGGCCGGGCTCGGGAAGGCTCGTACATGCTCGGCTGGGCGGCGCATGCGCAGTAGCGTGATTACGCCGCCCGGCGCCATTTTTGAAAAGATCGAGGAGTAATGTCAGCGGTGCAGCAGCGGGGGAGAGAGATGACATCTCTCATTGCCCGCACCGCTGTTCCACCCTCCTCCATCTGGTGGCAGCCAGGCAGCGTGACAAGTGACATCTCCATAGGGTGGCAGTGTGGCAAGTGACATCTCCATAGGGTGGCAGTGTGGCAAGTGACATCTCCATCTGGTGGCAGCGTGGCAAGTGACATCTCCATCTGGTGGCAGCGTGGCAAGTGACATCTCCATCTGGTGGCAGGCAGGCAGTGTGGCAAGTGACATCTCCATCTGGTGGCAGCGTGGCAAGTGACATTCCCATCTGGTGGCAGCGTGGCAAGTGACATCTCCATCTGGTGGCAGTGTGGCAAGTGACATCTCCATAGTGTGGCAAGTGACATCTCCATCTGGTGGCAGCGTGGCAAGTGACATCTCCATCTGGTGGCAGCATGGCAAGTGACATCTCCATCTGGTGGCAGCGTGGCAAGTGACATCTCCATCTGGTGGCAGCGTGGCAAGTGACATCTCCATCTGGTGGCAGCGTGGCAAGTGACATCTCCATCTGGTGGCAGGCAGGCAGTGTGGCAAGTGACATCTCCATCTGGTGGCAGGCAGCGTGGCACGTGACATCTCAATCTGGTGGCAGGCAGCGTGGCTAGTGACATCTCCATCTGGTGGCAGCGTGGCAAGTGACATCCCCATCTGGTGGCAGACATAGTGGCAAGTGACATCCCCATCTGGTGGCAGGCAGCGTGGCAAGTGACATCTCCATCTGGTGGCAGGCAACGTGGCTAGTGACATCTTAATCTGGTGGCAGGCAGCGTGGTTAGTGACATCTCCATCTGGTGGCAGCGTGGCAAGTGACATCTCCATCTGGTGGCAGCGTGGCAAGTGACATCCCCATCTGGTGGCAGCGTGGCAAGTGACATCTCCATCTGGTGGCAGCGTGGCAAGTGACATCCCCATCTGGTGGCAGCGTGGCAAGTGACATCCCCATCTGGTGGCAGGCATAGTGGCAAGTGACACGCTCAGGGCTCCCAATGATTCTGCATTATGGTGAGTTGAACTATTTCATTTTACATTACAATGTAATGATAGAAATAATGTGTTTCATTCATCCTGACACCATAACAACCATGGTGCCAGGGATGATTGAAGCGCTAACACCAGCCATTGCCCGCAAAAAATTGCCCGCAAAAAATCCTTACCCCTCGCGTGCTTACCCTGAAGTATTTTTAGTCTGTACAATTAAAGTCAGTTATTTTCAGTGTTCTCGTGTGTGGAGATATGTTTTTAACTGATCTATTGTAGCAGTCATCGATAAAGGACAAGAATGGTGGTGTGTGTGTGAGTGTGGGGGGGGCGGCATTGAAGGACCCGGCCTTGGGGCGGCAAGGGGAGTAAATCCGGGCCTGGAGGCAGTGTGAGTGACTGACACAAGGCATGACTAGGCTCAGTCAGGCCGAAAGACAAAAAAATTAAAAATCTGTTATTTAACTGCTAAATGGCAGAGAATTGAGCCGTGAGACTGCATGTAGGATTGCAGGGGCATGATTCATACACCAAAACTGCTTCATTAAGCTAAAGTTATTTTGGTGCCTATAGTATATTTTCAGGCCCATCTTTAATATTGATTGGACCCTGGGCAAAAATTTTCTTGGCCCCCCCCCCCATGCAATTTCACTCTCCACCTGCTCTGAGACATACAACGAATAGCAGCTAGACTTAAAATCAGTTTACTGTATCAGATCAGGCAGCAATTGTGATTGGTTGCCAGCAGTTACAGCATATCACTACCGCTTACTGACTGGTTGCTAGAGGTTACAACAAATGATTTCTGCTTGTTAATTGGTTGCTAGAGATTACTGTACAGTAATACTGCTCACTGATTGGTTGCTAGAGGTTACAGCACATCATCTCCTCACTGCAGGGGAGCATGATATACATATGAATGCCGCCTTTATTTACATATCAATGCCGGTTATTTACATGTAAACACAGGGTCAGCAGGTAAGTCATCTGTACACAACAATAGGGTAGAGCTGGGCAGCATTAGTACCAGTACTTCACACTGAGATATCAGGATACAGCACAGGACTAAAACTTCAAGGGACAAGGGAATTTAAACTGGGATAGTTGGCAAGTATGAGGCAGCTGCTTTGGGCCCCACAACAATAGTTACATAGTTACATAGTAGGTGAGGTTGAAAAAAGACACAAGTCCATCAAGTCCAACCTATGTGTGTGATTATGTGTCAGTATTACCTTACATATCCCTGTATGTTGCGGTCGTTCAGGTGCTTATCTAATAGTTTCTTGAAGCTATCAATGCTCCCCGCTGAGACCACCGCCTGTGGAAGGGAATTCCACATCCTTGCCGCTCTTACAGTAAAGAACCCTCTACGTAGTTTAAGGTTAAACCTCTTTTCTTCTAATTGTAATGAGTGGCCCCGAGTCTTATTAAACTCTCTTCTGCGAAAAAGTTTTATCCCTATTATGGGGTCACCAGTACAGTATTTGTAAATTGAAATCATATCCCCTCTCAAGCGTCTCTTCTCCAGAGAGAATAAGTTCAACGCTCGCAACCTTTCCTCATAACTAAGATCCTCCAGACCCTCTATTAGCTTTGTTGCCCTTCTTTGTACTCGCTCCATTTCCAGTACATCCTTCCTGAGGACTGGTGCCCAGAACTGGACAGCATACTCCAGGTGCGGCCGGACC
Source organism: Aquarana catesbeiana (assembly GCA_037953035.1). Classification (NCBI taxonomy): domain Eukaryota; kingdom Metazoa; phylum Chordata; class Amphibia; order Anura; family Ranidae; genus Aquarana; species Aquarana catesbeiana. The sequence goes on from JBBHAA010000618.1 coordinate 1,065,635, forward strand.
AGAGTCTTGTAGAGCGGGAGAATTATCGTTTTATCTCTGGAGTTGATCCCCTTTTTAATACATGCCAATATTCTGTTTGCCTTATTAGCAGCAGCTTGGCATTGCATGCCATTGCTGAGCCTATCATCTACTAGGACCCCCAGGTCCTTTTCCATCCTAGATTCCTCCAGAGGTTCTCCCCCCAGTGTATAGATTGCATTCATATTTTTGCCACCCAAATGCATTATTTTACATTTTTCTACATTGAACCTCATTTGCCATGTAGTCACCCACCCCATTAATTTGTTCAGGTCTTTTTGCAAGGTTTCCACATCCTGCGGAGAAGTTATTGCCCTGCTTAGCTTAGTATCGTCTGCAAATACAGAGATTGAACTGTTTATCCCATCCTCCAGATCGTTTATAAACAAATTAAATAGGACTGGTCCCAGCACAGAACCCTGGGAAAAATGACAATGACAGGGCCCAGGGCAGCTGCCCCTTTTGCCCTGCCTTAAAGACGGCCCTGTATATTTTTAAATATTGTAGAACTATCCCACTTTTAGGCCTGATTTACACCTATGCATTTTTAGTGCTTTTTGCATATTTGCACTACAGAGTGTGCTTCATTGGAAACAATGTTAAATGGACTGTAGTTCAAATCTGCAAAATGCAAAAAAACAATAAAAATGCATAGGTGTGAACCAGGCCCAAGGGTCATAGAGGTAGACTGGAAGGAGAAAATACCCTAAACATGGCATGGACATGGCCATGTTTAGGTTATTCTCTCATTCCAGTCAACCTCAATGAACCCATGCCGCATGGGTGTCTTAGGCAATATTTAAGACACGTGACGTGTTATACAACACTCATTTAACACATAACGGGTTTATTCAATAAATGCCAAACTATAGCAAAGAGCAAAATGCAGGTAAAAATAGCTAATATGGAGAAATTATCAAACTCGCCTTGTAGCCATAGCTTGGCAATTTTAGCTTGATCTTTGCCTTTTTGGTTCTGGTTTACTAGAATTTTGAGTTTAGTGAAAAAAACAACCAAAAAAGTACCAGGTACTGACTGATGTGAAATAAACATCAGTTTAAAATCTTGAAGTCCAAAACTATCCATAAAAGGCAGTTTACACACGTCCATTCACTACTAAAAGGGATACTATAGGTAAGAGGCAACAAAATTAGCTTAATCCATTTGTGTATAGACCACCCCACCCATACACCTTTAGACTGGCCATACACTATACAATTTTCTTATTCAATTTCCTTTAGATTTACCTTAAACTATGTAGTGCAAGGGCCTGTCTGATAAAATACAAGTTGAAAGAGTTTAGGTTTGACCTCATATTATATGGTTTTGGTAAATCTAAAGGAAAGTTGAACAAGTAAATTGTATAGTGTATGGCCAGTCTTAGTTTCTCTGCCATTTAGGCATTGAAACACTTTTGTTTCTGTCCTTGGGTGTCCGTTTATGAAGCAGTGAAATCTATTCACTGCTTCGTTCTCCGGCATTCACAGTGAAGATCTTTCTCCTCTGTGTGCCAGTTTATGAAGCGGAGTAGATCGCTTCACCTTTGGAGGAGTGAAGAGATCTACAAATGCTTCCAACAGTGGAGAACGGCCCCTGATACTGGAATCTCGTGAGACTTTACGAGATTACAGCACCAGAATATCGAGATGTCAGTTTATTAAGCAGTGCTAAATGATCACCGCTCAATACACGGACAGACGGCGTGGATTAATGTTAATGAAATACGGCGTCCCCCTATTTATACATTATATACATATGTGTATATGTATACACGGACAGACGGCGTGGATTAATGTTAATAAAATAAGGAGTCCCCCTATTTATACATTATATACATATGTGTACACACACACACATTATATATACATGTATATACACACACATTATATATATATACACATAAATATGACAGGGGGACATGCTTACAGTGTTGGGGGGTCTGAACGAGGCATAAGGAAGTTAAAAATCTTCCTCCTTCCCCCTCAGATCCCCCGAGATTTCCTCTTCACTCCCCGATTCACCACCTCGGAGCTGGTGAACCTGGGAGTGTGAATTCTGACTCAGATCGCCAGTGAAGCGGTGAGATCACCGCTTCATAAACTGGCCGTTACTGTGTCATTCAATGAGGATTCTCCATGTGTAGAGATAATCAGCGGGAGAACAAGTTCAAACATGTTCTCCCCCGATTATCACTGTTTCATAAACTGTTTATGGACTGTGATCAGCGGCGATCCTCGGCAGGGGCGGACTGACCATTGAGCCACTTGGGCACTGCCCGAGGGCCCTGGGCCACTAGGGGGCCCCATCAGGGTTGCCAGCCTCAGTAAAACCAGGGACAATATGTATAAATCTGTGTTTTTTTACATCTGTCTGTGTATACTGTGTGTACATGTATGTGTATACTGTGTGATTGTATACTGTGTGTGTGTGTATACTGTGTGGCCCCATAATCTCTGATTGCCTGGGGGCCCCATAATCTCCTATTGCCCTGGGGCCCCATGAGTTATCAGTCCGCCCCTGATCCTCGGGATCACCGCTGAACACTGCTTCATAAACGGACACCTTTGAATGGATGCAGGCAGCCCTAGTTACACCTCCCCTGGATGTGACTGACACAGCCATGAAAAAAAAGGGTTTAATTTTCCCATTAGAATTTGCTCACTGTAGAGGTTTTTAATCTCCTCTGTAAATTTAACCTTAAGCACATACGATACGGGAGGTGGCTCCTAAAGGCAAATTGCAGTGCAGGAGATAACTTTTAAACACCAAACAGTAGAGTGCAAACTCTGGTGCAGCTGTGCACGGTAGCCAATCAGCTTCTAACTTCAGCTTAGAAAGTTCAGCTTTCACAATACCACCTGGAAGTTGATTGGTTACTATGCACAGATGCACCACATTTTGCACTCTCTAGTTTTAGATAATCAACCCCAATGTACAGTAAAGGAAGTCTAAACATTAGATATCTCTTGGCAGCAACATTTTAAGGAGGCTTTGTTAGTCACACAAGGCAGGGTTATGACTAAAACAAAAACATAAAAAAATTCAGTGATTTAACAGCTAAATGGCAGAGAATTGAGCAGTGAGACAGATTGCAGGGGCAGGATTAATACACAAAAAATGGTTCATTAAGCTACAGTTATTTTGGTGCCTATAGACTATAGTATAGATAGAACTATCCCACTTTTAGGGTCAGACTCATAGAGGTATACTGGAAGGAGAGAATACCCTAAACATGGCATGGGTTTCTTAGTCGATATTTAAGACACTTGTTATAACACTCATTTAACACATAACAGTGGTTTATTCAATAAACTCCAAACGATAGCAAACATCAAAATGCTAAATGGAGGTAAAAATAACCAATATGGAGAAATTCTCCAAAATCGACTGTAGTACTAGTAGTATCCATAGCTTGATCTTTGCCATTTGTATTTTGGTTCACTACAATTTGGAGTTTCTTGAAAAACAAAAAAAAAAAAAAAAAGTGCAAGTTGCTTCATGAGTTGAAAGTACACCAGTTTAAAACTTTAAATAAAAGTGCAAACAATTTGTTGTAGTAAAACTACAAATATTACAACTCGTTAACCATATAGTAAACAATCTGTACTGTAAAGTGCCATCATTTTTAAACTGTAGTATAGTATTACAATATTCCATTTTCAGTAACTAATTTTTGATGTCTGAGTAAGACAGAGAAGAGATTGTCTACACAAGTGACACGCCAGAGAATCTTTCGAAGATTTTCTATTATTGGATCTGCACTTAGAACATTTCCTGGGATTTTGTGAACTGAAAGATTTGACAGCACTTGTGCCTGGTTGAACATTGCTTGCACAGATACAAAGTTGCTGCCTTCTTTTATCCCTTCCTTGCTTTGTCTGCTACTAGGGATGAGCTTCGTGTTCGAGTCGAACCCATGTTCGACTCGAACATCGGCTGTTCGATCGTTCGGCGAATTGCGAACGATATGGGCCGTTCGCGCCAAATTCGTGTGGCGCGTCACGGCCCATAATTCACTGCGGCATCGCAGTGCATTGCTTGCTGATGATTGGCCAAGCATGCACTATGACCCGCATGCTTGGCCAATCACAGCGCCGCCTTAACAGAGAGCCATAATTGGCCAAAGCCAAGGAGGCTTTGGCCAATTATGGCTCAGGGGATTTAGTACACGCCCCACACTATATAAGGCCGCCTGCACGGCGGCCCTGTGCAGTGTGTTCCGGTGTGCTTAGAGAGAGAGAGAGACAGTGTCATTTCATTTGAGTTAGCTAGATTAGGCAGGACAGTCAGTCAGTTAGCTGCACTTAAAGTGTATTGTGTATATATATGCATCCCAGGTGTTGCATATATATATATATATATATATATATATATACACTGTATTCAGTTTAGCTAGATCCGTTCCTGTTATCTTCTAGACTATTTACATTTAGTGCAGTGCGTCCTGCTCACAGTGTTCAGCTAGATCCGTTCCTGTTATATTCCTACTGACAGGCAGGCTTGTCTTGTTACAGTATTTTGAAGAAAATTACTGGTGTTCTTTTGATCCTATTAGTGCCACAGTCAGGCAGCTAGACTATTTAGATTTAGTGCAGTGCGTCCTGCTCACAGTGTTCAGCTAGATCCGTTCCTGTTATCTTCTTACTGACAGGCAGGCTTGTCTTGTTACAGTATTTTAAAGAAAATTACTGGTGTTCTTTTGATCCTATTAGTACCACAGTCAGGCAGCTAGACTATTTACAGTTAGTGCAGTGCGTCCTGCCCACAGTGTTCTGCTAAACCTACAAGTAAGTGGGGTGCGTCCTGCTCACAGTGTTCAGCTAAACCTACAAGTTAGTGGGGTGCGTCCACCTCACAGTGTTCAGCTAAACCTACAAGCTAGTGTGGTGCGTCCTGCTCACAGTGTTCAGCTAGATCCGTTTCTGTTATCTTCTTACTGACAGGCAGGCTTGTCTTGTTACAGTAAATACAGCTACCTGAAGAAAATTGCTGGTGTTCTTTTGATCCTATTAGTACCACAGTCAGGCAGCTAGACTATTTACAGTTAGTGCAGTGCGTCCTGCTCACAGTGTTCTGCTAAACCTACAAGTTAGTGGGGTGCGTGCTGCTCACAGTGTTCAGCAAAACCTACAAGTTAGTGGGGTGCGTCCACCTCACAGTGTTCAGCTAAACCTACAAGCTAGTGGGGTGCGTCCTGCTCACAGTGTTCAGCTAGATCTGTTCCTGATATCTTCTTACTGACAGGCAGGCTTGTCTTGTTACAGTATTTTAAAGAAAATTGCTGGTGTTCTTTTGATCCTATTAGTACCACAGTCAGGCAGCTAGACTATTTACAGTTAGTGCAGTGCGTCATGCACACAGTGTTATGCTAAACCTACAAGTTAGTGGGGTGCGTCCACCTCACAGTGTTCAGCTAAAGCTACCTGTAGAAGGTTGGTGGTGTTCTCATACTACAGGCAGGCAGTTGATTTTGCTAGCTGCAGTATCAGTACATATATATATATATATATATATATATATATATATATATATATCCCAGCTTAGTGCAGCTACAGGCCATTAGTATGTCTGGAAGGCCAAGAAGGAGAGGCAGACAGTCACAAGCCAATAAGAGAGGGCAAGCAGGCTCTGTGTCTAGTGCTGGTCGTGGAGACGGTGCATCCTCATCAGCACGTGGCCATGGGACACGCTTGGCCTTTTTTTCGGCAGCTGGCCATGTTGAGCCGCAACATGCGGAAGACTTGGTCGAGTGGATGACCAAGCCGTCCTCATCCTCCTCATCCTCTCTCACCCATGCCCAGGGTACATTGTCTGGCAAAGCAGCGGCCTCTTCCCTCGGCTCAATGTCATCAGTGACTCCTTCCCTAGCCCCACCATGTCCTCCTGAGGAGTCCCTCGAACTGTTTGACCACAGTGTTGGGTACATGCTCCAGGAGGATGCCCAGCGTTTGGAAGTCTCTGATGATGATACTGAGCTCGATGAAGGCAGTAACACGAGCACGGACAGAGGGGGTGCCCAAGAAGGACAGCAATCTGGCAGTCATGCTCCCCCTGCTGCAGCATACTGCCAGGTTTGCTCCAGTGATGAGGAGGGAGGGGATGATGAGGTCACTGACTCAACGTGGGTGCCTGATAGGAGAGAGGAGGAGGAGGAGGAGGAGGAGGCGGCATATCACCAACGAGGCAGGATGCCCTCCAGGGGCCAGCCTAAGGGCAGCACATTGACTGCATCACACCCCAAAGCTCCACATGTGCAGGGCGCTGCAGTCTCTGCGCGTTATTCAAAAAGTTCTTTGGTGTGGGCCTTTTTTGAGACGAGTGCATCAGATCGCACCGCTGCTATTTGCAACATATGTCTCAAGCGTATCTCGCGTGGCCAAAACATCTCCCGCTTGGGTACCACATGCTTGACCAGACATATGTTGACCTGCCATGCAGTTCGTTGGCAAGCGTATCTAAAAGACCCACACCAAAGAACAAAGAGGACCTCTGCTTGCTCCTCATCAGCTGAGATTTCCAACCCCACTAGACCTTCAGTCCTCTCTGAGACCTGCACTGAGAGGAATGAAGGTGTAGAATTAGGTGTGTCACAGCCACGTACTTGTGGGCAATCTGATTTTGGTACACCGACGTCAGATTGTACCAGGCAAATTTCCCTGCCCCAGCTGCTGCACCGCCGAAAGAAGTTTGCTCCCAGCCATCCACATGCCCAGCGGTTGAATGCTAGCTTGGCAAAATTGCTAGCACTTCAACTGCTGCCTTTTCAGTTGGTAGACTCTGCCCCCTTCCGTGAGTTTGTGGAATGTGCAGTTCCTCAGTGGCAGGTACCCAAACGCCACTTTTTCTCACGGAAGGCGATTCCGGCTCTCTACCAGCATGTGGAAGGCAATGTCCATGCCTCGCTGGACAGGGCGGTCAGCGGTAAGGTGCATATTACCGCTGACTCATGGTCCAGCAGGCATGGACAGGGACGTTACCTAAGTTTCACGGCGCATTGGGTGACTCTGCTGGCAGCTGGGAAGGATGCAGGACAAGGTGCAGTAGTGTTGGAGGTTGTTCCGCCACCACGCCTCCAAAATGCTAATGATTGTGACACACCTCTCTCCTCCACCCCCTCCTCTTCTTCTTCCTCCATGGCCTCTTCCTCGGAACCAGCGGTGCTCCGTAGTCGTTCAAGGGGCTACGCAAGTACGCAGGCCAAAAGATGCCATGCGGTGCTTGAGCTGGTGTGCTTGGGGGACAGGAGCCACACTGGGGCAGAGGTTCTGTCAGCTCTGCAGGGGCAGGTTCAGAGGTGGTTGACGCCACGCCAACTTAAGGCAGGAATGGTGGTTTGCGACAATGGCACCAACCTCCTCTCTGCCCTCCGACAGGGACAAATGACCCATGTGCCCTGTTTGGCTCACGTCCTTAACTTGGTGGTGCAGCGGTTCTTGGGCAGGTACCCGGGCTTACAGGATGTCCTGAGGCAGGCCAGGAAAGTCTGTGTGCATTTCCGCCGGTCATATAATGCCAGTGCTCGGCTGACGGACCTCCAAAAGGAGTTTAACCTGCCCAAGAACCGCCTAATCTGTGACATGCCCACCAGGTGGAACTCAACGTTGGCCATGCTGCAGCAGCTGCACACGCAGCAGAGGGCCATCAATGAGTACCTGTGCGACTATGGCACCAGGACAGGGTCAGGGGAGCTTGTTTTTTTTTCCCCACGCCAGTGGGCCATGATCAGGGATGCATGCACTGTCCTGTCACCATTTGAGGAGGCCACGAGGATGGTGAGCAGTGACAGTGCATGCATCAGTGACACTGTCCCCCTTGTCCACCTGTTGGAGCACACGCTGCGTGGAATAATGGACAGGGCACTTGAGGCAGAACAGAGGCAGGAAGAGGAGGACTTCCTTAGCTCTCAAGGCCCCCTTTATCCAGACAGTGTTCCTGCGTGCCCGCCGATCACACAGGAAGAGGACGAGGAGGAAGAGGAGGAGGAGGAGGAGGAAGATTGTGTCAGTATGGAGGTGGAGCCTGGCACTCAGCATCAGCAGCAGTCTTTAAGGGATCAGTCCCAAGAAACACATGGACTTGTACGTGGCTGGGAGGAGGTGGCTGTGGACCATGTCGTCCTTAGTGACCCAGAGGACTCCGGACCGAATGCCTCAGCAAACCTACGCTGCATGGCCTCCCTGATCCTGCAAAGCCTGCGTAAGGATCCTCGTATTCGTGGTATCAAGGAGAAGGACCAATACTGGCTGGCAACCCTCCTTGATCCACGTTACAAGGGTAAGGTTGCGGACCTTATCTTGCCATCGCAGAGGGAGCAGAGGATGAAACATCTTCGGGAGGCCTTGCAGAAAGGTCTGTGCAACGCGTTCCCAGAGACTGGGAGGTTACAAACTCCTGTTTCTGGACAACGTGTTGCTGAGGCTTCGGTCAGTCAAAGAAGGAGCGGTGGAGAAGGTGGCCGTCTGACCGATGCGTTCAGACAATTTTTTGGTCCGCAGCCCCAAGGTATGATCGGTTCCAGCAACCATCGCCAGCGTCTGTTTTACATGGTGCAGGAATACCTAGGGACAAGATCAGACTTGGACACCTTTCCCACCGAAAATCCTCTGGGTTACTGGGTCTTGAGGATGGATCACTGGCCAGAGCTTGCACAGTATGCAATTGAGCTACTGGCCTGTCCTGCATCCAGCGTTCTTTCGGAACGCACATTCAGTGCTGCTGGAGGCGTGGTAACCGATCACAGGGTGCGTCTGTCCACTGACTCGGTCGATCGACTGACCTTCATAAAAATGAATGAGTCTTGGATCACCACCAGCTACCAAGCACCTGATGCTGATGTAACTGAATAATTTTTTTTGAAATCTCAGATCCCTTCAAAGACTGCCTATGCTGATGCTGAGTGACTATTCCTGAGTAATTATCCTCTTCCTCCTCAATCATCACGCTGATAGCTTGTAAGAGCATTTTTGGTTCTGGGCGCCACCACCAGTGCCTAAGGCACAATTTTTCAGCCCCTGTTTAACAGGGGCGTGTAATTACGATTTTTGATGTAATACTTTGCAGCAGGGCTCGTTCCTGCATTCCAACTAGAGTGTCTGTGAGGGGTTGCAGTGTTGTGGCACCAGCACCAGTGCCTAAGGCCCAATTTTTCAGCCCTTGTTTAACAGGGGCGTGTAATTACAATTTTTGATGCAATACTTTGCAGCAGGGCTCGTTCCTGCATTCCAACTAGAGTGTCTGTGAGGGGTTGCAGTGTTGTGGCACCAGCACCAGTGCCTAAGGCCTAATTTTTCAGCTCCTGTTCAACAGGGGCATGTAATTACAATTCTTGATCTAATATTTCACAGCAGAGCCCTGTGAGGGCTTACAGTGTTGTGGCCACAGCAACACCTAAGGCCCAAATTTCTGCTGAGTATATAGGGCAGGACCCTACTTTCAAACAACTAACTTACAAACGACTCCTACTTGCAAACGGAAGGAGACAACAGGAAGTGAGAATAAATCTACCCCTAGGAAGGGAAATTCTCTCCTGTAAGAGTTAATATGGGAAAAACATTTCTCCTTTCCACTGATGCTTTCCAATCCATTGGGACAAAAAGTGAGGTGAAATCTTCTGAAGAGGAGGAAAGACAGCAAAACAAATGTCACAGGGGTGATAACCCTTCCCTATGTTTTCCAAAAAGCTTAAAAAAGATTTTTTGGCTGGAGCTAAACACGTTAAAAATGTACCCGTTCAAAATTACAAAGAGATTCTACTTAACAACAAACCTACAGCCTGTATACTGCTGTTCAGAGTATATAGGGCCTGGTGGCCCCACACCTTTCCTTATTTTAATTTGGGTGCGGGGTTCCCCTTAATATCCATACAAGACCCAAAGGGCCTGGTAATGGACTGGGTGGTACCCATGCCGTTTGTCTCACTGATTTTCATCCATATTGCCAGGACCCGACATTACATTAAACCCGCAAGCAGTTTTAAATGAGATTTTTTCCTTTAAAAATGACATTTGGTGCAGGGACTGTTCTAAACACGGGAAACAGGCGTCACTTTACAGGCATACTATAGACACCCCTCAGGTACGATATTTAAAGGAATATTTCACTTTTTTTTTTTTTTACTTTAAGCATCATTAAAATCACTGCTCCCGAAAAAACGGCCGTTTTTAAAAGTTTTTTTTGCATTGATACATGTCCCCTGGGGTAGGACCCGGGTCCCCAAACCCTTTTTAGGACAATACCATGCAAATTAGCCTTTAAAATGAGTACTTTTGATTTCGAATGTTCGAGTCCCATAGACGTCAATGGGGTTCTAACGTTTGTGCGAACTTTCGGTCCGTTCGCAGGTTCTGGTGCGAAACGAACCGGGGGGTGTTCGGCTCATCCCTATCTGCTACTATGGCATACATTCGATTAAATTCACTAACAATTGTACTTGTTCAGACATTGTCTTACTGTAGGAAATAATTTTGCAATAAAGAGGTACATATAGCATCTCACAAGAGTACACCCCTCACATTTTTGTAAATCTTTTATTCTATCTTTTCATCTGACAACACTGAAGAAATGTCAGTTTGCTACAATTTGTGAGTGTACAGCTTGTATAACAGTGTAAATTTGCTGTCCCCTCAAAATAACTCAACACACAGCCATTAAGGTCTAAACTGCTGGCAAGAGTATACCCCCCAAATTGGGGGGTAAATTGGGCCAAATTAGCCATTTTCCCTCCCAGTTTCATGTGATTCGTTAGTCGCTAGTGTTACAACAAGGTCTCAGGTGTGAAACTTGGTGTTATCGCTCTGATACTGGAAGATCTAAATACATGCCACGGTGGCACCTCATGGGAAAGAACTGAGGATCTCTATAAAGATGGCCTTGGCTCCAAGATTGCCAATAACCTGAAACTGAGCCGAAGCATGGTGGCCAAGAACATACAGCGGTTTAGCAGGACAGGTTAAACTCAGATCAGGCCTCGCCAATGGTCGACCAAAGAAGTTGAGTCAGAGTGCTCGTTCTCAGCGTCATATCCAAGGGTTGTCTTTGGGAAATAGACTTATGAGTTTAAAGGTGATGGACTGGCCAAGCATATATCCAGACCTAAACCAGATTGAGCATCGTTGGGGCATCCTCAAACTGCAAGTGGAGGAGCGGAAGGTATCAAACATTCAACAGCTCCGCTCCGTGATGTCGTCATGGAGGAGTGGAAGAGCCAGAGGACTCCAGTAGCAACCTTGAAGCTCCAGTGAACTCCCATGCACAAGAGGGTTAAAGCAGTGCGAGAAATTGGTGACCACACAAAATATTAAGACTTTGGACCCAATGTTCACATTTACACTTAGGGGTAAACTCATTTTTGTTGCCAGCGGTTTAGACATTAATGGCTGTGTGTTGAGTTATTTGGAGGGGACAGCAAATTTACACTGTTATACAAGCCGTACACTCACTACTTTTACTTTCAATTGTAGCAAAGTGTAATTTCTTCAGTGTTGTCACATGAAAAGATATAATAAAATATTTACAAAAATGTGAGGTGTATGGGTACTTATTTTGTGAGATACTGTACATAGCATCCCAAACAGCCAACCACCATTAACTGTTATTCTTGAGCTACCCTACCCCTACTATAGGTATAGTTTAGAATATTAGTTTCAGCCAGGAGAAAATTCTATTTACTGAGGCAGCTGAAGTGCTTGTAATGGTTAATCTCTTGAGAGAACCAAGGTATGCCTTCGTGATCGTTTGTTACCAAAATGATCAATTACACATTCATCAGACACCGATTCCAAAACGCCCTTTTCAATGGAAAGAACTGCAAGATGATGAAGCCTTGCTTGCCCCATTGTACCTCTGAGTCATGTATGAAGACGTCTCAACGCACTAAATGATCTTTCGCAAGAGCAGCTGCTCTCAGGAATTGTTAGGACAATTTGCATGAAAGAAGAAGTTTTTAGCAACAACTACTTCTTCATAGTGCAGATCAATTTTGTAATGTTGTGCAAGTGCCTTTCTGTCTTCTGACAAGAAAGATGAAGAAAGTGGGTTGCATGCCTCAATGCCCTTGACCAAATTTTCTTTAATGCTTGAGAAACGATGGTCAAGTTCAGAGAGCGTTCGGTCCAAGCAAGGGTAAAAGATTTTTGTTCTAAGATCATCTTCACTTGACAAATGATCACGTGGTGTTGGTCTGGCTTCGTACACAAAGTCTTCCATCATTTTTGTTTTTTTAATTTGCCTGGATGTTTGTGGATTCTCAGTGTCAGTGTCAAACAAAGAAACAGCTTTTTGAAGTATATCTCTTGATTTGGCATTGGTTCTTAGAGATCTTAATGAAGTACAAACATCTTTTTTATACTCTAATGCAGTAGACAAATCTAGGTTTTCCTTCTGAAGCAACTTATGGAAACCTTCTGTAGTACCCAGTAACAATTCAAATGCAAAAAGGCAGTAACACATTGATAACCTGCGCAATTTAATCAACAAGCCAGTGGCTATGGCAGATTTCTCCTCTTTAAGACACTGCACAACAGCTGTAAAGTTGCGTATTAGGGCAGTAATGGAACGTATCTGGCAAGACCAACGTGTCTCTGAGAGCTGTACTAGTTCTGTTTCTTTTAGTCCAAGTTGCTCCTGAACATCAATGAACTTTTGGTGCTGTGTAAAAGAAACACTAAAAAAAGTATATAGTTTTTTCTAGTGTTTGAAAAAAATCTGAAGCCTCTGGGATTGCTTTACAGGTATAGCAAAGTACAAGGTTTAGTTCATGGGCATAACAGTGAACATAAATAGCTTCATGATGTTTTTTCTGAAACTTTGCTTGTACACCACCAATTACGCCACTCATAATTGCAGCTCCATCGTACGTTTGAGCAACACAGAGGACATTGGCTAAACCATTAACTGTGAGGCAATCTTCCAAAGATTCTGTTATTGAATTTGCTCTTACTCTTTTCTTTTATCCCTTGCTTCGTCTGCCATTATGGCATACATTCCAGATTTCTTTAACTGCCTAACAATTGTACTTGTTACTTCTTCTGAACAGCACTGTATGAGATCATTTTGTGATGAAGGTGAAGTGTACGTAGCATTGCCTGGAGGCTTGTACTTTTGAAGGAAAGGATCAAATTTACGTAAATAATTTAAGCACTCTTTAAAATTGCCTCTATTTAGGCTTCCTTCTCCTTCTAAATGACCTCGAAATGATATGCCCTGCTTGGCAAGAAGCACTGTGGTTGCAACTATTCGTTCTAGATATTCTCCCCTTTCTCGAATTTGGAGTTAAGTAGCTTTTTCTATTTGTTCTACAACATTTCCACGCAGTTTAGCATCTTTACAAGCTGCCCATGCCAACATGCTAGACTTGTGAAGAGCACTTCTTTCATGCTCCTTAAAGGAATCTAAAGCACGTTTCCAATTTTTAAAACCTTGTGTGGTTAATAATGCGTCCAGATTGTGCCTCTTGCCTTTTGGGGCAAAATTTCGACAAGCAAAACAAAATGCAGTATTTTTGGTACATGAATATTCTAGCCAATTATATTTTTCAAACCAGTGAAATTGGAATGATCGCTTTTGTGAACCAAACATTTCATATGGATATTGCTTTAGTTTAGGCTGCATAGAACCACTATCCACATCTCCTAGATCAGTAACATCACAAACTGCAGTCATAGCAATGGATCCATCACCCACTTCTGTATCTGTTGTGGTACTAGAAGTGCCTTCCTCTGCAAGTAAAATACTGTCATCACATTCTGAAATTTGATCCGTGCTCACGGCTTCTTCCTGAGACTCAGGCTCAGCTTCTCCTGATGCTTTTGACCCTTTTTTGCTGAAAAAATTTCTGATATCCATATCCTATGAAGAAATTATTTCAAATTTATTACTCTGGTCTCAACTATAAGAGTGGTCTCATAGACCGTCTGGTCTTAAGAACCTTGGCACCCCAGATGTTTTGGAACTACATTTCCCATGATGCGCATATTCTGCAGTGTATTCAAGCATCGTGGGAAATGTCGTTCCAAAACATCTGGGGGGCCAAGGGTAAAAATCACTGTCCTACAGTGAGCCAGTTTAAATAAATGAGGTGTCAGTTGAAACTTATGAATTGTTAGAAACTTTTCTAAAAACTTGTTCTATAAACACCTTTTTGATTTAAAAAAAAAAATCACTACTATTCCTTTATACTGGCTTTTGAAATGTACGAATGCAGCCATTTAGAAACTGGATGAAAGGTTTAGCACTGGGAAACACTTTTTTGAAGATAAAAAGTGCATTTTATATACAACTATATAGATCAGAGCAAAATGAGGGACAAATAATGATGAAAGAGGGACTTTGTTCCAAATCAGGGACAGTCCCTCGAAATCAGGGACAGTTGGGAGCTATGCAATAATGTGGCGCTCCAATAGGTGATAAATATAAAAACTGTGAAGTCCAAAGTGAAATAAAACACCAATATCGTATAAATGTAACAACATGTGATAAATTAAACCAGTGCAAAATTAAAGTTCCGGAATAATCAAAAATACAGAAATATATCAAAAGATTCTTGAATGGACGACAAAAATAGTGCAGCATGAAAATAAATCCTGTGCTTGGAAAAAGTCTCTCACACTTCTCCCGGTGATATCAAACTTGATCATAAATGTTCAAACAAAGGGTAAGGTTAGCACGCTTACCAGACTTGATGGACTCATATACTGTACAGCACACCTCCCAACTTTTTGAGATGCTAATGAGGGACACCTATCAGCAAAAGTATGCAGGCATAGGAAGAAGTAGTAGTGCCGCTCCAGGCATAGTGTCTCAAATAAACGCCCGCCCCACTGAAGGCATAGGACACACACCCCTTGCCACGCCCCCTTAAAAGGAGAATTGTACAAAAAAACAAGATTGGTTAAACCCACCAGTGCTTTTTTACCACTACTATTGTACTATGCATGTATAGGACACCCCTATTGCCATGCCCCCTTAAAGGAGAACTTTAAAAAAAAATGAGATTGGTTAAACCCACAAGTGCTTATTTTACCACTTATTTTCCTTTATATTGGCTTCTAGAATTTACCAATGCGGCAATTTAGAATTCAGATGAAAGGTTTAGTGCTGGAAAACACTTTTTTGATAGATAAAAAGTGCATTTTATATACAACGATATAGATCAGACCAAAATGAGGGACAAATGAGGAGGAATGAGGGACAGAGGGACATTGCTCCACATCAGGGACAGTCCCTCGAAATCAGGGACAGTCCCTCGAAATCAGGGACAGTTGGGAGCTAAGTGTACAGCATAGGAGTCAAATAGACATTCATGAGGGCATTCCTCAACAGGATGCAGCATGTACGGTCGATGGTCTGAGAGTAAGGCCCTTCCGGTATCAGAGGAGAGGTTCCAACATCAGAAATCGAACTCCATGGTGTATAATGATCCACATCAGAAGTAAACCTGATGATCCATGCTGATGCGTACTGTATAAAAAGCAAAAATCCACACATAGTGTGACACTGTATAGTGGGTTTATTGTAA
The DNA here is from genome assembly GCA_037953035.1 of Aquarana catesbeiana. NCBI lineage: Eukaryota > Metazoa > Chordata > Amphibia > Anura > Ranidae > Aquarana > Aquarana catesbeiana. The sequence goes on from JBBHAA010000618.1 coordinate 1,081,167, forward strand.
AACATAGAGTGAACACTTACAAAAAGTTCCATAAAAGTTCCATAAAAAATGCTGACATCCTTCGGTTATAAAATAACAATGTGCGGTAATTCAAGGAGCGTCACCCGATGGACATCATCTGGGTGTGAGGCTCGTATGTAATCCCAATGTCATAAAATGTGACAAATGTGAGGCTTGTATGTAATCCCACAATGTCATAAAACGTCTTATTGCCACATCGTGGCTCAGGACGAGGCTTGGGCCGCGCTGTGTCACGTGTTGGTCTTTGTCAAATCACAGTGAGATCTGAAAGCGAGGCGTGGAACGCACGCTGATGTCAGATTGGAACATCCAGGTGTCCCCAGTTGCCATTTCGGACACAGTTCCTTATTGGTAAAGCTGTCTATATATAGTACAGTGATTACATACGAGCCTCACACCCCAGATGATGTCCAATTGGACGAAACGTGTCAGATTTCAAACAAACTTCTTTCACGTTGTCATTATGGGGTATTGTTTGTAGAATTCTGAGGAAAATAATGAATTTTATCCATTTTGGAATAAGCCTGTAGCATAAGAAAATGTGGAAAAAGTGAAGTGCTGTGCATGCATCCCGGATGAACTGTATATGCATGATGCCCTGTGCCATGTGCACTTTAAGCAACATTGCATTTGGGAACTAGTAATGCACACCTTTGTGTGTTCCTTGTTCTTAGATCTCACTGTCAGTCTCACAAATTAGTCACAGTGTTATAGTTAAAACTGAACTCCAGGCAGATATAAAAGACATAAATTAACGCAGCTCTGTAATCATTATTACGTCACTTAAAATCATCTGAATGTGACCCGGTATCAGACTTTTCAGTCCCTTTTAAGCAGGGCTGGAGTGTGAGAGAAATAGGCAGCACAAGGAGCCAACCAGTTCATGTGCTGACAAAAAGTAGTATGTGCTGTGCTGCTTCTCCTTTCACTGTCCAATCACAGGCGGGGAGCTGGTCCGGGTTGACCTGGACTCAGAGGAAGTCATTTGAATGAAAGAGTTCCTGTATGTGAATCAACTGTGTATTTAGGTTGAATGGTTGTTTTAAAAAGATCTTTTACTGATTCACATACAGTAAGTTATTCATTGCTTAAACTTTAAAGTGTACCCTAAAGTGTTTTGTAATACAACAGAAAATACAGCCAACAAAAATGAAACAAAGTTTAACTTTTTTTCAGGTTCTTTCATGGCCGTGTCAACTAGAACCGGAAATATATAGAGGTATAGTAAAATATAAAAAGTTACTTGGGTTTGCTGGGTGAATATATATACTGTGTGTATACTGTATATTTGCCCCCCCCCCCATACGCAAACGCTTTCATAAATATGATTGAAAATGCTTTTATTTATGGTAATGTTCTCTTTAAGAGTAATTGCAAATGCTGGTTTTCTTTTATTGATGGTGTGATTGCATTGTGTGTGTGTGTGTGTGTGTGTGTGTGTGTGTGTGTGTGTGTGTGTGTGGGGTGTTGACGTTAATACCCTGTTATTGTTTCATGCATATCGTAAAGGCAGAAGGTTTTTATTATCTGAATGCATTCTATGCATTCAGATGAAAATCTTTTGTGTGTAGCAGCCCCCCTCGGCCCCCCTAATACTTACCTGAGCCCCATCTCTCTCCAGCGATGTCCACGAATGTCTAAGCTGTCCAGGACTCTCCTCCCGGTTGGCTGAGACACGGCAGCGGCGCCATTGGCTCCTGCGGCTGTTAATCAAAGTCAGTCAGCCAATCGGGAGAGAGGGGTGGGGCCGGGTCGGGCCTCCATGTCTGAATGGACACACGGAGCTGTGACTCGGCTCCAGTGCCCCCATAGCAAGCTGCTGGCTGTGGGGGCACTCGATGGGAGGGAGGGGCCAGGAGCAGCAAAGAGGGACCCGAGAAGAGCTGCCCTGTGCAAATCCACTGCACAGAGGAGGTAAGAATAACATAGTTACATAGTCAGTGTGGTTAAAAAAAGACACAAGCCCAACCTATGTGTGTGATTATATGTCAGTATTACATTGTATATCCCTGTATGTTGTGGTCATTCAGGTGCTTATCTAATAGTTTTTGAAACTATCAATGCCCCCCGCTGAGACCACCGCCTGTGGAAGGGAATTCCACATCCTTGCTGCTCTTACAGTAAAGAACTCTTTACGTAATTTGAGGTTAAACCTCTTTTCTTCTAATTTTAGTGAAAGTCCACCTGTCTTATTAAATTCCCTTTTGTGGAAAAGTTTTATCCCTATTGTGGGGTCACCAGTCCGGTATTTATAAATTGAAATCATATCCCCTCTCAAGCGTCTCTTCTCCAGAGGGAATAAGTTCAGTGCTCGCAACCTTTCCTCATAACTAACATTCTCCAGACCCTTTATTAGCTTTGTTGCCCTTCTTTGTACTCGCTCTATTTCCAGTACATCCTTCCTGAGGACTGGTGCCCAGAACTGGACAGCATACTCCAGGTGCGGCCGGACCAGAGTCTTGTAGAGTGGGAGAATTATCGTTTTATCTCTGGAGTTGATCCCTTTTTAATGCATGCCAATATTCTGTTTGCTTTGTTAGCAGCAGCTTGGCCTTGCATGCCATTGCTGAGCCTATCATCTACTAGGACCTCCAGGTCCAGTGGCGTAACTAGAAACCTCAGGGCCCCGGTGCAAGAAATCATGAAGCCCCCCCCCGAAAAGCATGATTTTTGATACTATATTTTTTTTCCACTGCTATTGGAGGGGGGGGTGGTACTGGAGGGGGGTGGTGGTGGTATTGGAGGGGGGATGGTACTGGAGGGGGGGTGGTGGTGGTATTGGAGGGGGGGTGGTACTGGAGGGGGGGTGGTGGTGGTATTGGAGGGGGGTGGTACTGGAGGGGGGTGGTGGTACTGGAGGGGGGCTGGTGGTGGTACTGAAGGGGGGTGGTACTGGTGGGGGGTGGTGGTGGTACTGGAGGGGGGCTGGTGGTGGTGCTGGAGGGGGGTGGTACTGGAGGGGGGTGGTGGTGGTACTGGAGGGGGGCTGGTGGTGGTACTGGAGGGGTGTGGTACTGGAGGGGTGTGGTGGTGGTACTGGAGGCAGGCCCGGATTTACTCTTTGCCGCCCCAAGGCCGAGTCTTTCAATGCCGCCCCCCCTCCCCCACACACCACCATTCTCGTCCTTTATCGATGACTGTTACAATAGATCAATTAAAAACATATCTCCACACACGAAAACACTGAAAATAACTGCCTTTAATTGTGGAATGTGTGCGATGGGAGTATGGACTGTGGGTGAGATATCAGGGGTCTAAACAGACCTCTGATGTTTCATCTTTGAAACAGAGAAATGAGATTGAGGACACAGCCCACAATCTCCATCTCTGCAGCCTCAGCTCCACAGAATGAATGGACAGAAATAGCTCCATACAGAGCTTCCTGTTCATTCACAAACGGAAGCATAGTAAACACAGTTTACTATGCCTCAGTTATAAATGAACTGGGTCAGTGATCCCTGTGGATCACTGACTCTATTCATTAAGACATGGGAGGAGCCGGTAAATTAAACATTTATCGGCCCCTTCCCCACTCTCCATCCAGAAAGCATTCCCCCCGCAGCAGCCGGGAAGGAGAGGAGAGGGGGGAACCCGACAGCACTGTGGGGGATGAGGGGGGCCAAAGAGTACACAGGAGCTTGGGGCAGCAGGTGTTGGATAGCGAGGGGCGGCATATAGAGGAACAGTTCCCCTTCATTTTCCTCCTGCAGCCTTTAAGCTGCAGGCTGCAGGAGGAAAATGAAGGGGAACTGTTCCTCTATATGCCACCCCTCCTATCCAGGTGTACAGGGGGCTGCACGAGAACCCTGGAGCATTCAATTGTGACCCCAGCAACTCCTGTACATACACCCCTGCTGGTGGGATGGGATAAGTGACAGTGTTGGGGGGATGGGATGAGTGATATTGCTTGGGAGGGGATGAGTGTCAGTGCTGGGGGGAAGGGGATGAGTGGCAGTGGTGGGGGGGGGATGGGGTGAGTGTTAGTGCTGGGGGGGATGGGATGACTGTGCTGGTGGGGGGGGGTGGAATGAGTGTCAGTGGTGGGCGGGATGAGTGTCAGTGCTGGGGGGATGAGTGGCTGTGCTGGGGGGGTGGGATCAGTGTCAGTGCTGGGGGGATGAGTGTCAGGGAGGGGGATGGAATGAGTGTCAGTGCTGGGGGGATGAGTGGCTGTGCTGGTGGGGGGGTGGAATGAGTGTGAGTGCTGGGGGGGTGGGATCAGTGTCAGTGGTGGGGGGATGAGTGGCTGTGCTGGTGGGGGGGTGGGAATAGTGTCAGTGCTGGGGGGATGAGTGTCAGTGCTGGTGGGGGGTATGAGTGTCAGTGCTGGGGGGGTGGGATCAGTGTCAGTGCTGGGGGGATGAGTGTCAGTGCTGGGGGGATGAGTGGCTGTGCTAGTGGGGGGGTGAAATGAGTGGGGGGGTGGGATCAGTGTCAGTGCTGGGGGGATGAGTGTCAGTGCTGGTGGGGGGGTATAAGTGTCAGTGCTGGGGGGGTGGGATCAGTGTCAGTGCTGGGGGGATGAGTGTCAGTGCGGGGGGTGGAATGAGTGTCAGTGCTGGTGGGGGGGTGGAATGAGTGTCAGTGCTGGGGGATGAGTGTCAGTGCTGGTGGGGGGCATGAGTGTCAGTGCTGGGGAGTTGGGATCAGTGTCAGTGCTGGGGGGATGAGTGGCTGTGCTAGTGGGGGGGTGAAATGAGTGGGGGGGTGGGATCAGTGTCAGTGCTGGGGGGATGAGTGTCAGTGCTGGTGGGGGGGGTATAAGTGTCAGTGCTGGGGGGGTGGGATCAGTGTCAGTGCTGGGGGGATGAGTGTCAGTGCGGGGGGGTGGAATGAGTGTCAGTGCTGGTGGGGGGGTGGAATGAGTGTCAGTGCTGGGGGGATGAGTGTCAGTGCTGGTGGGGGGCATGAGTGTCAGTGCTGGGGGGTTGGGATCAGTGTCAGTGCTGGGGGATGAGTGTCAGTGCAGGGAGGGGGTGGAATGAATGTCAGTGCTGGGGGGATGAGTGGCTGTGCTGGTGGGGGAGGTGGAATGAGTGTCAGTGCTGGGGGGTGGGATCAGTGTCAGTGGTGGGGGGGATGAGTGGCTGTGCTGGTGGCTGGGGTGGGATCAGTGTCAGTGCTGGGGGGATGAGTGTCAGTGCTGGGGGGGTGGGATCAGTGTCAGTGCTGGGGGGATGAGTGTCAGTGCTGGGGGGGTGGGATCAGTGTCAGTGCTGGGGGGATGAGTGTCAGTGCTGGGGGGATAAGTGGCTGTTCTGGTGAGGGGGGTGGAATGAGTGTCAGGGGTGGGGGGTGGGATCAGTTTCAGTGCTGGAGGGATGAGTGTCAGTGCTGGGCGGAAGGGATGAGTGGCTGTGGTGGGATGGATTCAGCGGTGGTGGTGGGGACTGGGTTCATTGGCAGCGCTGGGTGCCAGGATCAGAGACACTTATTTGCTGTCAGTGTCCACTCGGTTTCCCCTGCATTGCTCCGTGTCTCTCTCGGCTCCCTGCGCTCCACATGTCACTGTCTCTACTCCTTACACAGCAGCCGCGACCTCCTGCAGCTCCTCCCCCTCCTTCTCTTACTTGATGTCAGCAGTGTCCGCCCCGCCTCCCTACATTCTCTGTCTCTGGATAGGCGGGGGCGGGGCGGTCCACAGCGGAACGAACCGACACATGCTGCCCTTACAACAGTAGCCAGAGTGGACAGGCGGCGGGCTTCTCACACTGGCGGGTGGCGGGCCCCCCCTGAATTGGCAGAACTACAGGGCCCAGTCGCAGGTGCGACTGCAACGACCCTGATAATTCCGCCACTGTCCAGGTCCTTTTCCATCCTAGATTCCCCCAGAGGTTCTCCCCCAGTGTATAGATTGCATTCATATTTTTGCCACCTAAATGCAATATTTTACATTTTTCTACACTAAACCTTATTTGCCATGTAGTTGCCCACCCCATTAATTTGTTCAGATCTTCTTGCAAGGTTTTCACATCCTGCGGAGAAGTTATTGCCCTGCTTAGCTTAGTATCGTCCGCAAATACAGAGATTGAGCTGTTTACCCCATCCTCCAGGTCGTTTATGAACAAATTAAATAGGATTGGTCCCAGCACAGAACCCTGGAGGACCCCACTACCCACCCCTGACCATTCTGAGTACTCCCCATTTATCACCACCCTCTGAACACGCCCTTGTAGCCAGTTTTCAATCCAGGTACTCACCCTATGGTCCATGCCAACGGACCTTATTTTGTACAGTAAACGTTTATGGGGAACTGTGTCAAATGCTTTTGCAAAATCCAGATACACCACGTCTACGGGCCTTCCTTTATCTAGATGGCAACTCACCTCCTCATAGAAGGTTCATAGATTGGTCTGGCAAGAAAGATCCTTCATAAATCCATGCTGATTACTGCTAATGATATCATTTACATTACTAAAATCTTGTATCTTGTCCCTTATCATTCCCTCCAAGAGCTTGCATACTATTGTTAGGCTAGCTGGTCTGTAATTCCCAGGGATGTATCTTGGCCCTTTTTTAAATATTGGTGCTACATTGGCTTTTCTCCAATCTGTTGGTACCATTCCAGTTAGTAGACTGTTCGTAAAAATTAGGAACAGATAAGGACCCTCGGGTGCAAGCTATCTGGTTATTAATGTTAAGTTTTTCAAGTCTATTCTAATTCTGTCCTCTGTTAGCCATGAGGGTGCTTCCTGTGATGTGTCATGAGGATAAACAGTGCAGTTTTGGTTACTGAAGACCCCCATTTCCCTCCTGAATACTGAGAAGAATAAATTCAATACCTTCGCCATCTCTCCATCCTTAGTAACCAGATTCCCTTCATCAATCTTTATGGGGCAAATATGATCTGACCTCCATTTCTTACTATTTATATACTTAAAGCATTTCTTGGGATTTTCATTTTACTCTCCTCCACTATGTGCCTTTCACGTTCTATCTTAGCCCCCCTGATTGCACCCTTACATTTCTTGTTGCATTCTTTGTAAAGTTGGAATGCTGATGATGATCCCTCAGCCTTGTGTTTGTTTTTTTTTTGTTTTTTTTTTAAACAAGCCTTTACAATCTATTTAACCTCCTGTTACTGAGTTTAGAATTCAATATTAATTACAGCCAGGAAGAAATGCACCATTTCTGGATTTGTGCTTGAGAATCAGTGAGGGCTCCATACAGAGTGAACTCTATGTAAAACCGACCGACGGACTGAGCACCTGACAGAGGATCTTGCAAATTGAACTGGGAGTTCCCTGTTGTGTGCGCTATCTCTCTTCAAGCTTACCTGGTGTTCAAATCAATCCCTAAGAGTCAGTTTACTCGGGTTAAAAGAATTGTAAGTGATCCAGTTCAGAGAGAAAAATGGCTTGATGAGATGGAAGATAAATTAGCAGGAAGGGGTTACCCTAGACAGTTTATTAGTAGAGTGAGAAAAGAAACAATAGACAGAAGTGGTGGAAGAGATGTACAGTGAGGGTAAAAAAATATTTGATCCCCTGCTCATTTTGTACGTTCACCCACTGACAACGTAATGATCAGTCTATAATTTTAATGGTCGGTTTATTTTAAGAGACAGAATAATAACAAAAATATCCAGAAGAACGCTTTTCAAAAAGTGATAAAGTGATTTGCATTTTAATTAGTAAAATATGTATTTGATTCCCTATCAATCAGCAAGATTTCTGGCTCCCAGCTATCTTCTACGTAGGCAACAAGCTAATATTAGGAGCACTCTCTTAAAAGGGAGTGCTCCTAATCTCAGCTTGTTACCTGTATAAAAGACACCTGTCCACAGAAGCAATCAATCAGATTCCAATCTCTCCACCATGGTCAAGACCAAAGAGCTGTCCAAGGATGTCAGGGAGAAGATTATAGACCTACACAAGGCTGCAATGGTCTACAAGACCATCGCCAAGCAGCTTGGTGAGGGGATGACATGGGGCCTCATGCAAGATCTCACCTCATGGAGTTTCAATGATCATGAGAACAGTGAGGAATCAGCCCAGAACTACACAGGAGAATCTTGTCCATGACAGCTGGGACCATAGTCACCAAGAAAACAATTGGTAACACACTACACCGTGAAGGACTGAAATCCTGCAACGCCCTCAAGGTCCCCCTGCTCAAGAAAGCACATGTACAGGCCCGTCTGAAGTTCGGCATCAACTTAACTCGTGTTTGGAGGAGGAGGAACGCTGCCTATGACCCCAAGAACATCATCCCATGCAATGCAATGCATGACTCTATCTACGGTGAGAAAGAGGTGACAGGAGAAAGGGGTCGGTGCTCCTGCGCCCTTTATGGACGCACCGCCACTGATTTGAACCCACCTTTTTTTTGTGAGTGGGTGACCACCAATGTTGTGCTTGTTCCAGAATTATCACTTTATGGTAGGTTTTTAGGTCTGGAGTCCCCATGCCTAGGCTGGTTTTAGGAGAATAGAGGGTTGCTTACTGTTTCCACCGGTTCGCCCAAGAAACAGTCAGACTCTTAGATCGACTCTATGGCCTTGGAGGACCGGAGGGACGTCATGACATCACTTCCGGTCCAGGCTGGAAGAAAAAAAAAATTAGATTAAAAAAAAATGTTTTTTGGATCTTTTGCGTTTAAAGGTAAAGAAGAGAGTTGGGGTCTTTTTGACCCCAGATCTCTCCGTAAAGAGGACCTGTCATCCCTTATTTCTACTACAAGGGATGTTTACATTCTTTATAATAAGAATAAAAGTGATAAAAAAAACATTTCGGTGACAGTGTAAAAATAAAAAATAAAAAGTAAAATAAACAATAATAGTAAAATAAATCGAAAGCACCCACATCCCACCGCGCTTGCGCTCAGAAAAGCGAACGCACACGTAAGTCGCAAACGCATATATAAACGTGTGAGATATCACCGCAAACATTAGAGAACAATAATTCTAGCATCCTCTGTAACTCTAAACTGGCAACCTGTAAAGGCGTTTAAAGCCTCGCCCATGGAGATTTATAAGTACCCTTGTTTGACGCCATTTCACAAGGATACACAATTTTAACCACTTCAGCCCCAGAAGGATTTGCCCCTTAATGACCAGGTCCTTTTTTTGTGCAATACAGCATTGCGTCGCTTTCACTGACTGACTGACTCACTGAATTGCGCAGTCGTGCGATGCTGTACCCAAACAAAATGTATGTCCTTTTTTTTTTTTCATGTGTATTCAAATAGAGCTTTCTTTTGGTGGTATTTGATCACCTCTGCGGTTTTTTTTTGCGCTATAAACAAAAAAAAGACAGACAATTTAAAAAAAAAAAAAAAAAAAAATATTTTTTTCAGTGTCACAAAGATTAAATATTTTGTTTTTCAGTTTAACTCATGGATGACATTGCATTGTGTCTCAGGGCTCTTTTGATCACTGAAAACAATTTCGGACACCTGTGATAATTAGATTGCCAGGTGAGCCCAATTAAAGGAAAAACTACTAAGGGTCGGTTCACACTGAGGCAGCACGACTTACAGTGCGACTGCCTCAGGCGACCCAGGACACGACTCAGCGGCGACTTGCAAAACGACTTCTGTATAGAAGTCAATGCAAGTCGCCCCCAAAGTCATACAGGAACCTTTTTCTAAGTCATAGCGACTTTTACGTCGCTCCGATTAGAATGGTTCCATTGCACAGAACGGGACGCTACTTGTCAGGCGACTAGGTCCCCTGACAAGTCGTCCCAGTGTGAACCAAGGCTAAGGCCCCTTTCACACTTATACGACTTCAAAGTCGCGCGATTTTACAGCAATTTAGCGGCCGCGATTTTGCCGCGATTTTACAGCGATTTGGGAGCAGTATTACTTTGTACGACTTTGCTACATTTTTGGCATTAACAAATGAAAACATACAGTAGTTGGTATGAATCATAAGGGGGAACTCCACGCCAAGTTTTAAATAAAAAAACTGGCGTGGGTTCCCCCCCAGGGGCATACTAGGCCCCTAGGTCTAGTATAGATTGTAAGGGGAACCCCCTACGCCGAAAAATCGGCGTGGGGGTCCCCCCAAAATCCATACCAGACCCTTATCCGAGCACACAGCCCGGCCGGTCAGGAATAGGGACGAGCGAGCACCCCCCCCCCCTGGACCGTACCAGGCCGCATGCCCTCAACATGGGGGGTGGGTGCTTTGGGGCATGGGGGGCACCCTGCGGGCCCCCCCACCCCAAAGCACCTTGTCCCCATGTTGATGAGGACAAGGGCCTCTTCCCGACAACCCTGGCCGTTGGTTGTCGGGGTCTGTGGGCGGGGGGGCTTATCGGAATCCGGGAGCCCCCTTTAATAAGGGGGCCCCCAGATCCCGGCCCCCCACCCTATGTGAATGAGTATGGGGTACACCTAGGGAAAAAAGTGTCAATAAAAACACACACTACACAGGTTTTTAAAGTAATTTATTAGGCAGCTCCGGGGTCCTCTTCTGACTTCGGGGGTCTCTCCGGCGTCTTCTCCCGGTGTCCGCATCTTCTGCCGGCTCCACCGCTATCTTCTGCTGCTCTTTTGCCAGCGGTGGCCTCGGACTTCTGGATCGTCTTCTTCCCTCTTCTCTTCCAGAGATGTTGACACAACGCTCTCTCCAGCTGCAATGGTCTCTGAGCTCTCCGCAACGGACTTATATAGGCGGTGACCCCGCCCCCTTATGCCTTCACAGTCCCTGGGCATGCTGGGACTGTGACGTTTTAGGGGGCGTGACCACGCCCCCTTATGACAGCACAGTCCCAGCATGCCCCGAGTGACCTCATAAGGGGATGGGGTCACCGCCTATATAAGTCCATTGCGGAGAGCTTAGAGACCATTGCAGCTGGAGAGAGCATCGTTTCAACATTGGAAGAAAAGAAGAAGGCAGAAGGCAGAAGTCCGGGCCACCGCTAGCAATTGAGCTGCAGAAGATAGCGGAGGAGCCGGCAGAAGATCAGGACACCGGGAGAAGACGCCGGAGAGACCCCCGAATTTGGAAGAGGACCCCCAAAGTCGGAAGAGGACCCCCGAAGTCGGAAGAAGACCCCCGAAGTCGGAAGAAGACCCCCGAAGTCAGAAGAGGACCCCCGAAATCGGAAGAAGACCCTTGAGCTGTCTAATAAATTTCTTTAAAAACCTGTATAGTGTGTTTTTTATTGACGCTTTTTTCCCTAGGTGAATGGGTAGGGGTACGATGTACCCCATACTCATTCACATAGGGTGGGGGGCCGGGATCATGGGGCCCCCTTATTAAAGGGGGCTCCCGGATTCCGATAAGCCCCCTGCCCATAGACCCTGACAACTAACGGCCAGGGTTGTCGGGAAGAGGCCCTTGTCCTCATCAACATGGGGACAAGGTGCTTCGGGGTGGGGGGACCGCAGGGTGCCCCCCATGCCCCAAAGCACCCACCCCCCATGTTGAGGGCATGCGGCCTGGTACAGTCCAGGAGGGGGGGGGGCGCTCGCTCATCCCCACCCCCATTCCTGACCGGCCGGGCTGCGTGCTCGGATAAGGATCTGGTATGGATTTTGGGGGGACCCCACGCCGATTTTTTGGCGTAGGGGATTCCCCATAGATCCATACCAGACCTAAGGGCCTGGTATGTCTGTGGGGGGAACCCACGCCTTTTTTTCATTTAAAACTTGGCGCGGCGTCCCCCCTCAGGATTCATACCAGACAGCTGTCAGCGCTGCCTGTCGCTCATCGCGAAAGGAAAAAAAGTTTATCTTTCCCGATCAGCGAGCCAGGCTTGTGCTTACAAAGTCGTACTGAAATCATGTCTATATTATTCAGGCACGATTTGTATGCTACTTCAGGGTTTTACATTGAGGTCTATGGAGTACAACTCGCATAGAAGTTGGACCAAAGTAGTGCAGGGACTACTTTCATGTCGACTTAAAGTCATGCCAATATGAATGGTAGTCATTGAAAATCATGGAGAATGACTTGTCATATGATTTTGCAGTACAAAATCGTGGGACAAGTCGTAAAAGTGTGAAAGGGGCCTTAAGCAGAGCACCATTTTCAAGCAATATGGGGAAGAAAAAGGATCGAAAACGTATGCGTGATCATCGCACTATTAAGAGATTTGTGGCTGATTCAGAGCACAGACGGGTTTCGTGCAGATAAAGGCACATTGAGGAAGATTTCATAGCAGCAAACAGATATTTGAAGATGCTGGTGCCTCTGGTGTCCCACAGACATTAAGGTGTAGAGTCCTCCAGAGTCTTGCAACTGTGCATAAACCTTTTATTCGACCACCACTAACCAATGCTCACAAGCAGAAATGGCTGCATCAGGCAGAAAAATACATGAAGACTAATTTTCAAACAGTCCTGTTCACTGATGAGTGCCGTGCAACCCTGGATGGTCCAGGTGGATGGAGTAGTGGATGGTTGGTGGACGGCCACCCTGTTCCAACAAGGCTGCGATGTCAGCAAGGCGGTGGTGGAGTCATGTTTTGGGCCGGAATCATGGGAAGAGAGCTGGTCGGCCTCTTTAGGTTTCCAGAAGATGTAAAGATGACCTCTGCAAAGTATGTAGAGTTCCTGACTGACCACTTCCACTCCCTGGTACAGAAGGAAGAACTATGCTTTCCATAATAAAATCATCTTCATGCATGAAAATGCACCATCTCATGCTGCAAAGAATACCTCTGCATCAATGGCTGCTATGGGGATAAAAGGAGAGAAATGTCATGGTGTGGCCTCCATCCTCCCCTGACCTCAATCCTATTGAGAACCTTTGGAGCATCCTCAAGCAAAAGATCTATGAGGGTGGGAGGCAGTTTACATCCAAACAGCAGCTCTGGGAGGCTATTCTGACATCTTGCAAACAAACTCAAGCAGAAACTGTCCAAAAACTCACAAGTTCAATGGATGCAAGACTTGTGAAGCTGCTACCAAATAAGGGGTCCTATGTTAAAATGTAACGTGACCTGTTAAAATGTTTAAAAGGTTAAAATGTTGTTCAAAGTTTGATGGAAATAGTTTTTGATTTCAGTAAATATGCTGCAAACACAACACATGACAATTTTCAGTTCTTTTCAACCTATAAGGTGTTTTGAAACTTACTGTGCGTAATAATTTGGAACAGTGCATTGTAAGTTTTTTATTTAGAAAAAAAAAACTTTTATCATTAGGAGGTTTGTTCAATAACATTTGAAGAATTATGCTGACTGTTGTTTACATCAATTATTTAGGTAAATGAGAAAAATATCATTGGCATAATAATTTGGAACAGGGTGTACATATTTTTGGTAAAAAAGAAAATCGTAATAAGCGTATATTGATTGGTTTGTGCAAAAGTTATAGCGTCTACAAATTAGGAAATACATTTATGCCATTTTTATTATAATTTTTTTTTTTTTTACTAGTAATGTTGACGATCTTCGATTTTTAGCGGGACTGCGACATTGCGGCGGACAGATCGGACACTTTTGACACTAGTTTGGGACCTAAAAATAGTGTCAAGCTAAAAATAGCCACTGATTACTGTATAAGTGTCACTATCAGGGAAGGGGTTAAACACTAGGGGGCGATCAAGGGGTTAACTGTGTTCCCTGGGTGTGTTCTGACTGTAGGGGGATGGGCTACCAGGGACATGACAGAGATTACTGTTCCCGATCACTGAGGACAGAAGATTCTCCTGACATGTCATCTGGCAGAAAGTGGAATCGCCTTGTTTACATAGGCAGCTGCCCGTTCTGCCTCTGTACAATGCGATCGCGGGTTCGCCGGCAGACATCGAGTCCGCGGGCACGCTCTCCCACGGCACGCACGTGGCCGCTAGCCTCCCTGCATAGACCGGCGTAAACCTACGGCGGTTTTACGCAGGAGAGCCGACCTGCCGCAGTATAATGACGGTGGTTGGTCAGCAAGAGGTTAAAGTGTGACATGTTTGGTATCAATTTACTCGGCGTAACATCATCTTTCACATTATACAAAAAAAAAATTGGGGTATATATTATGTTTTGTTTTTTGTTTTTTTTTAGTGTATTTTTTTCCCAAAAAAATTGCGTTTGCAAAACCACGGCGCAAATACTGTGCGACATAAAAAATTTGAAATGATGGCTAATTTAATTCCCTAGGGTCTCTGCTAAAAAAAAATTAAAATAAAATGTATAAGGTTTGGGGGTCATAAGTCATTTTCTAGCAAAAAATACTGATTTAAGTTCCGGGAATTGCCTGATCTTATTGCAGGGACAGTATACTGGTGTATCTTCTATGCGGATCTACTATTGTATTGTCAATTCAACCAATCAAACGCCTGCAGAACCAACCATGTTAACTGCTATATTATTAAATAGATTGCTATGAGCTGCAGCGAGTCTTGTGACTCCTCTCCGCAGCCCCTTGCTGGACTAGCAAGTTAAAAATGAATACACACTCTTAATTGAAATATCAGTTTTATATGAGAATAGCCTTTGAATGTGCTGAGCAGCCTTGATTTTTTCCAGTTGTAATACTCACTTGGTTGTTTTTGTTTTCATTTTTTTTCCCTCTCTTTTAGGGGCCAGGTGAAGACATTTGGCAAAGCAGTTCTCACCGAATGAGCCAAGGTGTAAAGCTGTAGGAGTAAATTCTCCTATTTGTAAAAAAAAAAAAAAAAAAAAATGAGCAAAGATATTTCTCCAGTGTAACTGCACGTACCTTCATTCTGCGCACATTAAGTAGCTGGTGTGACAATACAGCAAAATCAAATGTTCTTATGCTACTTTCTCTTCTATTCAAATGTTCTTCAAATATTGCTGGCAGTAGTAAAGATTAGTTCATTCATAACATAAAGTGAATCTGGAAAATACCATATTATGGCCACTAGGTGGAGCTGAAGACCATAGGAAATAAATACATCTTAGCTGGAAGAGATGCAATGTAGATATTCTAGAGAACACAGGAGGGAATTATCAAATCAATGCTACTACAGGATCCTTATTTATTTGTTAATTCCTTCCTGCTTTTTCTGGTTTGGGCTGGAGACCACGCTGGGCTGACTGAATTTGTTTACTAGTTGTGGGTAGGTGACTGGGTGGGCAGTGAAAAAGGGATCACTTCCAGTAGGTTGTGCCCGGCGGTGAGTTGTGGGTGGGTGACTGGGTGGGCAGTAAAGGAGGAATCACTTCCAGTAGGTTGTGCCCGGTTGTGGAGGGTGGTGGTGGACCCTCCTGGGGGCTTGGACTAGGACCTTTCTGGTATGGCCGTATGGTCGTTTCAGCAAGAAGACTTGGATGGGAAGGAAGAAGCTCCCGATGTCTAGAAAAATGCAAATTTTGATGTAGGGTTCATGAGACGTCTATTGAAAATGCAAACCTGTACTTCAGTCCAACGCGTTTCGGGGAATAGATCCCCCTTTCTTTAGGGCTATTTCTAAGTGCTAGTGGGTGGAAGTGGAGCTCTGCTGCCTCTGCATCCTTATCTAGCACTGTGTCTATTTGCTTTCTGGAATCTAGAGATCCTTTTGGGAACTACTCCCACCCACTAGCAGGCAACAACAGCCCTGAAGACAGGGGGAAGTCCATTCCTGCGAAACGCGTTGGCTTGATGTTTACATTTTCAATAAACGTTTTATGAACCCTACATCGACAGTTGCATTTTTTTTCCCCTTTCCAAGTCTCCAGCTTTCTCTAGAATTGTTACATTGTATCTCTTTGTGCTAACATGTATTTATTTCCTATAATCCTCAGCTCCATCTAGTGGCCATAATGCATTTTTTTCTAGTTTTCTCTGTTTGTTATGAATGACCCCTATTTTTACTATTACCCATATTATTTGAAAAACATTTGATTCCCATCTTTATTATTGCCCATTAGATTTGGAGAAAATTTGACCAGAAAAGAAAATAACTTTGTTGATAAAAAACGTGATCAATGTACATTGTGGGTTTGTATAGAAACTTTGCTGCAGAGTCCTACCTTTTTCTGCTCTGAAAAAGAAAAAAAAAAAAAAAGCTGTTGGTTCTTCTATGTCTTTTGAATACTGGTTCTGCATGGGAGTGACTTTTTCATTATTGATCAGCTGATGCACTTGCAGTGTTCTAATGAGGAAAGCTGCAGGGTTCAGCATCCCTTTAGAAGTGATTAATCCTTTAGGAGTAGCTGACCAAAAACTGAAATTCCTAATGCAGGGGATGTCTAAAAGTTGACTTAAATCTTAGTGCAGACTTCTGGGAAAATCAGAAAGCCAATCACACAAGTAGGAAATTACATTTCTGGGGGCATTCCATATACCAACAGTGTGCAGGACTCCTCCAGATCACCATATTGCATTGAATTTTACGGAAAATTACAGGGCTGCAGAATGAAAAAGAAAAGTCATTTTAATAACCTTCAGTTATGATATGGCTTGTTGCAGTTATACGTGCTACATTTTTTTCCCACGAAAGGGTAGTTGCCCTTTAACCAATTCAGCCCCAGAAGATTTGCCCCCTTAATGACCAGGCCATTTTTTGCGACTCTGCATTGCATCGTTTTAACTGACAATTGCGCGGTCGTGCGACTTTGTACCCAAACAATTTTTTTTTCCACAAATAGAGCTTTCATTTGGTGGTATCTGATCACCGCTGCGTTTTTTATTTTTTGCGCTAGTTCACACCATAGAAACGCAGTCCGGATGCGCTCCAGATGCTTTTTTGCATGCGCGTTTTTGATATGTTCCAGTGCGTTTTTGATGCGTTTTTGATCAGTCCAGTGCATTTTTCCCCCCTTTTTTTTCCTTATCCCTAAATAAGAACATGGGTGTTCCAGTGCGTTTTTGGTGCGTTTATGTGCGTTCCCGTGAGTTTTTGATGCTTTTTACAGCGTTCCAGTACAGTCCAGTGCAGGAAAAATGCAGCATGTTCTACTTTTTTTTTCCTGGAACTGAAACGCACTGGAACTGCAAGCACTGGGGTGAACTATGCCATTGAAAACCATATAACCTACTTTCTATGCGTTTTTGATGCAGAAACTGCACTGGACTACATGTGGTGTGAACTGGCATTAAAAAAAAAAAAAGAGTGACAATTTTGGAAAAAAAAACGATTTTTTACTTTTTGCTATAATAAATATCCGCCAAATTAAAAAAAAAAAAATTCTTCATTAGTTTAGGCGGATATTTAAAATTTTCTACATATTTTTGGTAAAAAAAAAAGAAAAATCTCAATAAGCTTATATTGATTGGTTTGCGCAAAAGTTATAGCGTCCACAACATAGGGGAAAGATTAATGGCATTTTTATTATTCATTTTTTTTTTACTAGTAATGACGGTGATCTGCGTTTTTGCGACATTGCGGCGGACAGATCGGACACTTCTGACACTTTTTTGGGACCATTGCCATTTATAGAGCTATAAATAGCCACTGATTACTGTATACATGTCACTGGCAGGGAAGGGGTTAACACTAGGGGGCGATCAAGAGGTTAAATGTGTTCCCTCGTGTGTGTTCTAACTGTAGGGGGGTGGGACTGACTAGAGGAGGAGACAGATCGTTGTTCCTACTTAGTAGGAACACACGATCTGTCTCCTCTCCCCTGAAAGAACCGGGATTTGTGTGTTTACACACACAGATCCCGGTTCTCGCTCTGTCACGAGCGATCGCGGGGGACACACGCATCGGCTCTGGGCGACACGCCGGCTACAGCGTCTTAAAGAGCTGACGTACAGCTACAAGGGCTCGCCCAGGGGAGCCATCCTACCGCAGTATAACTGCGGCGGCTGGTCGGGAGGGGTTAAGGACATATGATTTTGCCCCATTCAGCTGGTTAGTTTGCACAGAACTAATGTACTTGCAGTTTTGCTGGACGAATATTAATAATAATACAGACCCTTCAGTGTCTTCTCATTTGCAAATCAGTCTTAAAAGCTGTTTATGTTGTTTTTTGTTCAGTATTTGGGATATTCTATAGCCCTCAGTTATATGGGGGGGGGGGGGGGGATTGATGACTGCTGTAAACACAAAGGGAACACTGGAAAAGCCGTTACTCCCACACCAAAGTCAATGTGAAATGTGTGATGTGAGAATGGGAGTACGGCGCGAAATCAGAGATATTAAAGCTGAAATCCAAGCAGATACTGTATAAAATAAACACACTAGACTTTACATTTGTTTACTGTATGCTTTTAAATGCAAGCAGTGTAAGTACCTGAATCAAAAGCTGTATCAGTTTCTGTACAGCTGAGCTCAGACTGAGCGCGAGGAAAGCAGCACCAGGAGCCAGTCAGCTCTGCTGCAGTGCATGAGGCATGCTAAAAGGGAGAGAGAGCAGAGTGACAGTGAGATGAGCTCATCAAGCCTTTTGCTTTCACTGTCCAATCACAGGTTGGGAAAAGAGGCAAAACCTATAAATTTTACTTAAAGCGTTTGTTAACCCCCAAAAAAATTGGTTCCTGCTCCTTTAAAGCATGTTATATGACAAAGTGCTTGTCCTGTGTGATTTGGCCCCCTGTAACACCTAAAAAACCTGGCTGATCCTGCCAGTTTCTCCCCACTCCTCTGTAAACTGACCACGGTGTATCATAGCTGCTGAGACCAGACACCGTGGTCAGTTTATGTGCCTTTGTCATCAGCAGCCTGCTATCTGCTCTCTTCTCTCCTCCTGTGTCCTCCTCCCCCTCCCCTCTCTGTCTGTGTGTGAGCCGCCCCTCCCCCCTCCCCTCTCTGTGTGTGAGCCGCCCCTCCCCGCTCTGTCTGTGTGTGAGCCGCCCCTCCCCCCTCCTGCTGCTCTCATAACACTAACCTGTATACACCATCAGCACTGCCTCCTATTGCAGTGTCCCCCCCTACCCTGTGTGTGATTTATAAATGCTGTAAATACCTCATTTAAGAGCCGAGATTGCGATCACATGACCAGCCAGCTCCCTCCTCCTCTCCTCCTCCCCTCCAGACTGACATCAGCAGGGGAATCTCAGCCCCACCCACTGCATCTGTCAGAGGAGGAAAGGAGAAAGCTGGCCAGTCATGTGATTGCAATCTCGGCAATGAAATTAGGTATTTGTAGCATTTAATTTTTATAAATCATACAGAGAGGGGGACACTGCAATAGGAGGCAGTGCTGATGGTGTATACAGGTTAGAGTGGCTTAAAAACCTCTTTAACTGGAGTGGATAATAATCAGATCTCCAGCCCCACCAGACAGAGATGTATTGGATGGCAGAGCTGTGGAAATCTCAGGTCTGGATGGATATGTACAAGTCCTTTGGCAAGTAAAACGTCTCTCGTATACATTTCCCCTGCATATTTTATCTGTTTGCTTGGCATTCAGCTTTAACCCATAAAAGGGACAGTAGGTTTTATACTACGCAATCTCTTATAAAAGCAGACACAGGCAGGCAAACTCTGGGTAGGGCAAGACAATTAAAGAGAGGCTAGAATGGTTTCGGGTCATGAACAATGGTTATGGCCGAGTCTGGTGCTATATTTCTTTTTTTTTGCTTAACAAATAAGAATTTACTACATAAGAAAGGATCCCCGGAGCACTTTGGGTGATTTAACAGGGCACACCACAGCTGCCTGCTTTGAGGCTACTTTTATCTGATTGAAACCTTAGATGGAAACGGAGTGTCAGGGCTGGGCTCAGCCCTTCCTTCTCAGAGCTGGCTGCTCAGCTGTCGGCTAATTGCCAGCTCCTATCTCTCCACAGTTACTCAGCTGTTGATGATATCCTGCTCGTCAGTCCTGCCTACTTAAGCCGTTCAGCCCAGTGGATCTCTGCCTTTGCCTTAGTCAACATCACAGAAACAATATCCTGCATTCCTGTTAAAAGACTTGCTTAGCTGACATCCCTTCTGGCTCCAGATCCAGCTTGGGGTTTTACTATGCTCATCTCCGGCTCCCTGACCTTTGGCTTGTCTGACTATCCGTTCCGATTCCTGAACTCTGGCTATGTTTTGACTACGTTTTTGTTCTACTTTACTTTTATTATTAAACAAGTGTGATTTAACTGTACTTCTGTCTCGGTCTGATTTCATGGTTTCTGACAGTGAGGAGTCAGTAGGGGACAAGCTGTTTACAGGGCTCTTTTCAGGTCATGAAACCATCTTTCCTTTCTTTTTGCTACAGTTAAAAAGTAGCTCTGCATATAAAACCCAACACCACCTCTAGTGCTGCAATGTAGCAGTAGTGTCTTGCAATTCCTTCTCCCTCGCTAACATTACAGCTTCTGCAAGGTCCCAAGGTCTTTTCTCCAGGCTTCTTCTGGGTGCTGGGACTTTGGCTGCCTTGGTTGACTGTTGTGGGATGACGTCATTCCCTCACATGCACAGGAGTGCATTTATCCCGGCACATAGTTAACATGCTAAGAACGTACCCTGAGCTTCACATGATTGCAGACAGGCAAACAATAAAGCAGGGCTTGACAAATTTGCTTTGAATCTAGAAGCCAGCTAAAAAAAGTTAGGAGCCAGTTTTCTTTTCACTAACAAATTTTACAGGTAGAGGATGTAACATGTCCCTGAAAATGAACTTATCCTTTAACTATTTCACAGCCAGAGCAGGTTTTGCATTTTCTGTACATGTTTAAACAATCATTTTAGGCCTGAAGATCCCCAAACATTATACAGTGGGGAAAATAATTATTCTTACCTCTAGGACTTTTCCAGACGCTCCTCATCCTCTGCAACTCCTTACCCCAACCTATCAGGCTATCTCCTACTCCGCCTGCCTTTAGGCGATCCCTGAAAACTCATCTTTTTAGGCAAGCCAATGTGTGGTTCAAACAAAAAAGGTCAAATTGACAAATAATTGAATAGTAGACATGTGCGGTTCGTTTGGAATAAATATTTGGACAAATTTTCTATTATTTGGAGATTTGGATATATCCGAATACCTGAATTACAGAATAAACAAAGTTTACCAAATGCTTTGAAATTTGAATTGAAATTCGAATCAAATTTTACATTAAATTCCATTCGAATCTGAACTGCAAACATATTTCTGAAATAGTTACATAGTTAATCAAGTTGAAAAAGGACACAAGTCCATCAAGTTCAACCAAGAAATTGTTTTAAAAAAAAATACAATCCCATATATACAAACCTACACCCACAGTTGATCCAGAGGAAGGCAAAACCCCCAGCAAAACATGATCCAATTTGCTACAGCAGGGGAAAAAATTCCTTCCTGATCTCAGAGAGACAATCGGATTTTCCCTGGATCAACTTTACCTATAAATGTCAGTACCCAGTTATATTATGTAGATTCAGGAAAGTATCCAGGCCTTTCTTAAAACAATCTACTGAGCTGGCCAGAACCACTTCTGGAGGGAGTCTATTCCACATTTTCACAGCTCTTACTGTGAAGAAACCTTTTCGTATTTGGAGATGAAATCTCTTTTCCTCCAGGCGTAAAGAGTGCCCCCTTTGTCCTCTGTGATGACCTTAAAGTGAATAACTCAACACCAAGTTCACTATATGAATCCCTTATGTATTTGTACATGTTGATCATATCCACCCTTAATCTCCTCTACTCAAGAGAGAATAAATTCAGTTCCTCTAATCTTTTCTCATAGCTGAGCTCCTCCATGCCTCTTATCAGTTTGGTTGCCCTTCTCTGCACTTTCTCCAGTTCCCCGATATCCTTTTTGAGAACTGGTGCCCAAAACTGAACTGCATATTCCAGATGAGGTCTTACTACAGGGGCAAAATGATATCTCTCTCTCTGGAGTCCATACCTCTCTTAATACAAGAAAGGACTTTGCCCGCTTTGGAAACCGCAGCTTGGCAGGGCATGTTATTATTGAGCTTATGATCTACCAAAACCCCCAGATCCTTCTCCACTACAGATTGCCCCAGTTGTACTCCCCCTAGTATGTATGATGCATGTATATTCTTAGCCCCCAAGTGCAGAACTTTACATTTCTCAACATTAAACCTCATTTGCCACATAGTCGCCTAATTAGACACTGTTATACAAGCTGTACACTCATTACTTTACATTGTAGCAAAGTGTCATTTCTTCAGTGTTGTCACATGAAAGGATAGAATAAAATATTTATAAAAATGTGAGGGGTGTACTCACTTTTGTGAGATACTGTATTTGGACATGGTATAGGGCAATACATAGTGAAAGTATTGCATTGCAATTCATTGCACCTGCTTGTCGAATTCTCGGTTTTTACCATCAGTGTGTTCAAAACCTGTACCTGTCACAAGAGAAATATAGAAGTAGCTCACCTCCTTCTGAAAATGCTATTTGCCTGGTTTTATCACTTCATCACAGGGACAAGCATGCAGCAAATGAAAGTCGTAATCAACATCTCTTTTCTGCATGCTTACTCCGGGTAAATAATTGAATAATTGCTGCCATCAGTATGACAGCCAGGACACAAGGTGCTCAAACAGAGGGCGGTTATGGCATCCTCCATAGTTCTCAGATGACAAGATTGGCTTTAAATGCGCTTATTGCAACTATTTATGTACATTTATAAAAATAAAAATGCAATATACTGTGAAAAGAATGGATTTCTGGTTCATTGTATTAAATAAAAAAAAAATTAAAAAAATTGTGTGTCTTACTAAATGTGTTACAGCTGCCCTTCACTATGAGGAGGTTTGGGAAGGGAAGGGAGGTGGTTCGGGGACAGGTGAATGGGTTGCACATCACTTAGCCCTTTCGCTGCCAGAGCTGTTTTTGTATTTTTTTTTTTTGCACATGTTTAAGATTTTCCCACATAAAAAAAAAATGGAACTACCACTATATTATTTATAGGGTGTTTTCAGAAAATATATATGTTTGGAGGTTTTATGTAATCTTCAGGCCTAAAGTGATTTTTTTTTTTTTTTTTTGCGTGGTAAAAACAAATTGCAAAAATGGCTCTGGCAGCAAAGGGTTAAAGTGACACTAAATTCAGATTGTTTTTTTAAATCTATTTAAGTGCATTTTTTATTCAAAAAAAGTCCCTTCAATTGCTCTCAGCTTCCTCCAAATGTTCTAATTATTTTTTTTTTTTGTGCTGAGATCCAACTTCATGTTAGAAGGTGGCTACCTTTGTTCACCATAGTCTCACTGTATGTAGGAATGTAGCCACCCTGTCTTGGTCCCACAGTATGTAGAAACGTAGCTATCTTGTCTTTGTCTCCATGTATTAAGGACCAGTGGCAGCTGACGCTCAAAATTTTTTGGGGGGGCGCAAACAAACTGAAAAATTCTGAAAAAAAAACCAAATCGCAGCCACTGTGCCCATCAATCGCCAACACTGTGCCATCAAACACAGCCACTGTTCCCATCAATTGCCGCTACTGTGCCATCAAACGCAGCCACTGTGCCATTTCAAATGCTGCCACTGTGCCCCATCAAATACAGCTACTGTGTTCATCTTATGCAGCCAATGTGCCCATCATATGCAACCACTGTGCCCATCAAATGCAGCCTCACTGCGCCCCATCAAATGCAGCCTGACTGTGCCCCATCAAATGCAACCTCACTGTGCCCCATCAAATGCAGCCTGACTGTGCCCCATCAAATGCAGCCTCACTGTGCCCCATCAAATGCAGCCACTGTGCCATATCAAATGCTGCCAGTGTGCCCCCTGCCCGCCGCCTGTACTTACCCTGTCTCGGTGGCAGCGGGACAGCTCCTCAATGTCTTCTCCCGTCCTCTCTTCCCATCCTTTGCTATGATTGGATGCCTGATAGGCGTCCAATCACAGCGCCTGTGGTTTAAGCCAATCAGGTGACGGGTAACAGATCCGAGCACCTGATTGGCGGAGAAGCGGTTTGGTGTTAGGAAAGCGAATATTCATTTGCTTTTCTAACACAGCTGAGTGACCTGCGAGCGCCCAGCGTGGCGCTTGCAGGTCACCTTTTTTGACGCTTATTAGGCCTATGGCTTAAAAAACCCTGCTGCTGTAATTATGGCGCCCAGCGTCCGAAAAGGGGACAGACACCTGAATAGGGGGTGGCAGCGGTGGGTGGCAGCAGGGGTGGCAGTGGCGGCCATAGATAGATTCATGCAATGCATTGCCTGGGGGTCCCCTTAGCCTGTCTGTAAAGTAGTGCATCTTTTTCATGTTCATAACAGTACCACAGCAAAATGACATTTCTAAAAGAAAAAATGTCATTTAAAATTGCTTGCGGCTGTAATGTATTGTCGGATTCCAGCAATATGAATATTAAGGGGAACCCCTTGCCAAATTTTTTTTAAAAATGGCATGGGATCCCCCCAAAATCCATACCAGGCCCTTCAGGTCTGGTATGGATTCATTTATAACAAAAAACAGTGACTGATCTGGTTAGTGATGTTGGACTGCTATTATTTTGAACACAACTGTATATGGATTATATTTGGAGAATGAGGATACCATTCAGTTTCACATTAAGTCCCAAGTCATAAATAGTAAAAGATAAGCATTGTCCCCAATCATCTGTCTGTTTACATTCTTACATTTTTACACTCCCCATATGACCATTAAAGCGGTGTTCCGTGTGGGGGAAAAAAAAGAAAAAATGAAAAGTCAGCAGCTGCAAATACTGTCCAGGGAGCCCGCAATGTTAGCATCCCAGCCGATTTTCAGATCGGCTTTCTGGTGCTGCCGCTGCCATTCGTCACAAGGGAAACCGGCAGTGAAGTCTTTTCGGTTTCACAGCCGTTTCCCTGCTGCATATGTGCGAAGCCCGCTGCGCTTTCTAATTGGTCCAGTGGCAGGGGGAGTTGCCGTACTTCCCGAGGGATGGCACTGCGGTGCCGTCTCCCGAAAGTGAGGAAGGGTACCTGTCAAGAACAGGTCCCTTTTCCTTCCTCACCCCTGAAAGGTGCCAAATGTGGCACCAGAGGGGGGGGAATCAGATCAGCGTAAGTTCGACTTTTGGGTGGAACTCTGCTTTAACCATGATAGGAAAGAATGTGGAGGGAGGGAAGTTCACAAGTTTGTCCATATGAAGATCCCTGCTGTGAAGAATATTTAACCTGTTCACAAATGACAGCTACAGCGCGGACCTACATTGCCGGGTGGCCGACAATAGACGTCCTCCCCTTTGGGCGTTCCCCGCGTGCCCCCTGCGGGGTGCGCGCCGTGTGCTCTGTGATCACCGAGTCAATGAGACTCAGGTGATCACAGATCGGAGTAGAGGGCCGATCACGTGATGTCAACCGAAGATTGGTAATCGTTTTTTGACAGCGTGAGGAGAAAAAAAAAAAGCCGAACAGGGACATCGGTCCCGAAAAGGAAGAGGCACAGCCACCTCATCTGTGCCCACCAGTGCCACCTGCCAGTGCCCACCAGTGCATATCACTGCCACCAATCAGTGCCCGACAGTGCATATCAGTGCCAACAATCAGTGCCACCTATCAATGCCTACCAGTGCCACCTATCAATGCCCACCAGTGGTGCCAATCAGTGCCCATAAGTGCCAGCTATCAGTGCCCTTTAGTGCCACCTATCAATGCCCTTCAGTGTCACCCATCAGTGGCACCTCTCAGTGCCCACCAGTGCCCACCAGTGCCACTTAATCAGTGCCCATCAGTGCCTATCAGTGCCCATCAGTGCAGCCTCATCAGCGTACATCAATGAAGGAGAAAAATTACACTGTTGGCAAACTTTTATAACAAAATATAAAACTTTTTTGTTTGTTCTTTTCAACATTTTTGGTCTTTTTTTCAATTATTTTGGTGGTATTTTGATCAAATACCACGAAAAGAAAGCTCCATTTGTGGGAAAAAAATTATAAAAATTATAAAAATGTAATTTGTGTACAGTGCTGCACGACCGTGCAATTGTCATTCAAAGCTGAAAATTAGTCTTGGCAGGAAGGGGGTTTAAGTGCCCAGTAAACAAGTCCTGGATTATTGGTAAAAGTTTTCCTGCAAAAAAAAAAAAAGACCAGCCAAGCACAGGTGAGTAAAATGTTTCAGTTTTCCCTAAAAATGAGCACAACTGTGAGAAAACAAATGTTTCGTACCAATGTACTTTTAGGGTGCCCAAAAATATTTAATTAATATTACCATTTCTGCAAAACTTCTACAGTACATAACATCTATTTAAAAAAAAAAAATTGAAATTTCTTAAATTTTCAAGGCACAAAAAACAAAGAAAATAATTTATTTAAAAGTGGAGACAAATATACATATGTAGTATGTTTTAAAAACAGATCTGCATCATTGTATCTCCCAGTTAGAGGAATATGCACTATCTGGCAAAATTCTAACACTCGTGTTTGTAAATTTATAAAGAAATTTTAATATTAACTAGTACCCACCTGGGACAATTCTGACATTGTTCTCATACACAGAAAAATTTGCATTCCAGAAAATGACCTAGAATCCCCAAACATTACATATTTTTTTTTTTTTAAGCAGAGGCCCTAAAGAATAAAATGGTTGTTATTGTAATTTTTTTTTTTTTTTTTTTTACAAAGTGTTTTTTTTTTTTAATTTTCAAAGAAGTAAAGTTGTAAGACATCAAAAGACAATGGTGTCAAAAGTAACCGGTGCCAATGAGACAATAAGATGTAAAGAAAAAAGGAAAAGGGCCGACAGGCCTGCAATTACAAAGGCAGACAGGCGGAGTAACAACAACTGCCAGCAGTTTGGGCCTGTCCCCCAAGCAGTCACCAAGGGACTTTTTAAAAAAGGTCCCTTGAAAAAAAAAAAAATAGAAAAAAATGTTCTCTAAGTGCACTGTGTTCGGGCGCCGGATACAGTGCACTATGGGAAGCGCCATGTCTTGCAATCACGTGATTTGCTGGGTTTTGAATTGCCGTACGGCGCAATCCATCAAGCCAGACAACTTCCGCCTGGCTGGGTGCTTTGTTCTCCGAGTTAAGGCATCACTTCCAGTTTCCCTGTGCAGTGATAAACTGGAAGTAACGTCAGCCGCTCAGTGGAATGCAAGGCCCGAGCGGAGAGACACAGAGTGGAGGAGGCATGAAGAGTGGACTCCTCCACTGCCGCTGCTGCCTGCTGCCCACTGAAGGAGACGCAGCAGGAGAAGAGGACACCACAGTCTGGTAAGTGAACTGCATTCTGACCCTTGTGGCTCTCCTTGCAGCGCTGCCAGCTTTCCCCCTCCGGCAGCTCTGCAGGGGGATCAGTTCTACATACTGGCAACTGGCAAAGTGTCTCGATCTGAGGCTGCATTTGATGGGGCACAGTGAGGCTGCATTTGATGGGGCACAGTGAGGCTGCATTTGATGGGCACAGTGGCTGCATTTGATGGGGCACAGTGAGGCTGCATTTGATGGGCACAGTGGCTGCATTTGATGGGGCACAGTGAGGCTGCATTTGATGGGGCACAGTGAGGCTGCATTGATGGGGCACAGTGGCTGCATAAGATGAGCACAGTGGCTGCATTTGATGGGGCACAGTGGCTGCATTTGATGGGGCACAGTGAGGCTGCATTTGATGGGCACAGTGGCTGCATTTGATGGGGCACAGTGAGGCTGCATTTGATGGGCACAGTGGCTGCATTTGATGGGGCACAGTGGCTGCCTTTGATGCTGCACAGTGGCTGCATTTGATGGGGTACAGTGACTGCATAAGATGGGCACAGTGGCTGCATAAGATGGGCCACAGTAGCTGTATTTGATGGGGCACAGTGGCAGCATTTGCTGGCACAGTGGCTGCATTTGATAGCACAGTGGGAGCATTTGATATGGCATAGTTGCTGCGTTTGATGGGCACAGTAGCTGCGTTTGATGGCACAGAGGTTTATCAAATGCAAATATTAAGGAAAAGAATACACTTTAATGAATTTTAGTGCACACTAAAATATAACAAGATGATGTTACACCAAGTAAATAGGTTGCTAACATGTCATGCTTTAAAATTTGCGCACACTACAGTACCTAAAAGTTTCCAAAGGCGACTCTTTTTTTTTTAAGCCTTTACAGGTTTAGAGTTACACAGTAGTTCTAGTGCTAGAATTATTGCTCTTGCTCTGATGTTCACGGCGATACCTCACATGTGTGGTGTGATCACCATTTAGATATGTGTGCGGGAACAACGTACGTGTTTGCGCATT
The DNA here is from genome assembly GCA_037953035.1 of Aquarana catesbeiana. Classification (NCBI taxonomy): domain Eukaryota; kingdom Metazoa; phylum Chordata; class Amphibia; order Anura; family Ranidae; genus Aquarana; species Aquarana catesbeiana. The sequence continues at coordinate 1,109,075 of JBBHAA010000618.1, forward strand.
AGCATAGAGGGACAGGGGAGCTTTACAATTTGTTTTATTCATTTTATTTAAAAAAAAAAATAACACTGTACCTTTAATTTATTTATTTTCATTAACTTTATTGCTATCACAAGGGATGAACAACCAACCTGATCGGTTTGATCAGAGGCGTCACAACAATTTGTTTACATGAGACCGAAATCGGAAGTGACTAAATTCTTGTTGCTTCCGGTTTCTGACGTCCACCACCCCCCTAATCTCTATGCGCCGGCCCCTAATCTCCATGCGGGGCCCTGGACGCATAGAGTTCTGCAGGGTTTTTTTTTCTGAAGCACGTGATTAGAGCCGGAGGTTAGGCTTGGGGCGCAGAGCACTGCACCCTTAGCCCACCCACTTGGCAATAGCGAATCCTCCCAGCCAATCAGGACAGGAAGTGGGCCCTGAGACTGGATTGGCTGGGAGGAGAAGCAACCGGATTGGTCCGGGAAGAGAAGCCGCCTGTGATCTGGATGGGGTAAGTGCGGGGCTGACGGGCTTACGAGCGGGGCTGTCGAGGGGGTGGGTGTGGGGTTTGTTTGCTGCCCCCCCAAAAAAAGGGAGCACCAGCTGACACTGGATGTCACACAGCAGAAGGAACAAGATCAGTTCCTCTCACTGTGTCTCAGGAACCAGATGCCGCAGGCCAGACGCATCCATATCAGGCTCCCCGATGGGACAGGAGAGCCTGGTAAAGCCGGCAGTGGTGAAAAGAGGAGGGGACCCCCTTCCGCTGCCTGTAGAAGTGATTAACTTGCTGTATAGCCTACTAGAATCCCTTTTATGTAAAAGAAAATTGCCGGCTGAAAATGTTGATACCTGGATGATCAGGCTTCCCGGTATAACCGCTTCAACCTGCCATTGTTTATAAACAGCAAAGGAATGGTAAGTGGTTAATGGCTAATTTTTAGGCTTCCTAAAAGTCCATTGGTACAAAATAATTGTTTTCTGATATAATGGGTTGTGGTGCCTCAGCATGTATTCCACACAGGAGAAATGAGACAGATCGCTGCTCCAGGTGAGTATAATAATCCACCAAAAAAAGGAAGGGCTGGGTGCTAGCTCCAGCTCCCAACCATGAACATGTAGACCAAGTGAGAAGAATTAGCTGCACACCAACAGGTGCCACCAAGACTAAAACAATGGACCAAGGGGTGACGACATTTCACACATACAGTACATTGTGCTTCTTCAAACTTTTTTTTTGTTGAGGGGTTTTGAAGAAGCACAATGTATGTGTGAAACGTCGTCACCCCTTGGTCCGTTGTTTTTGTCTTGGTGGCACCTGTTAGACGGATGTTGGTGCGCAGCTAATTTTTCTCACTTGTCTACATGTATTCCACGCAACTCATGTCCTTAAACAGGCGTAACTCCAGAGGCTTCCGTGACCTGAAAGATAAAGCACAAGGCTGGGAAACCTGTTCCAAAACAAGTGCTAAGATGATATCTAAGATGAGGGATGAGGGAGTCCCAGAAGAATTCTAGGTATGGATATTTTTACATAGTTACATCAGTCCATCCACTTGCCAACCAGACCTTTTCTGGCACTTTTTGTTTACAAGTTTAAATCAGATTTTTTTGCTAGAAAATTAATTAGGCAAGCCATACATGGGTCAAATTTCTTTCGAAAATCTTATCTAAGAATTTTCGTTCTTATTTCATACCATTAGTGGGGCTGCAGCAACAGCTGATTTTTGTGCGGCCATCAAATTTGAGTAATCGTACATGTTGGAAATATTTTGAAAAACGAACAATTTTCTAATGAATGATGGGAGAATCGTGCAAGAAATGTAATCGAAAAAGAAATGCACATGTGCAAGAAAAGAAAATTCCCGAAAAGAAAAGAAGATTCCCAGCCACGAAAATTCTTTTCTGTAGCAACGTGAGGTGAAATTGAAGGCTTGGTTGGCCGAATTTCGGCCAATCAATGGCGGCACCATCGGATCACAAAACGCACAAATTTTCTGATTTTCAAAAGAAAATTCTTTCAAAATTCGACCATGTATGGCCAGCCTTAGAACCCCCAAACATTATACATTTTTTTTTAGCAGAGACCCTAGTGAAAAAAATGGCAAACAATGCAATATTTTATGTCACATGGTATTAGCGCTGCGGATTTTTTCAAACAATTTTTTTTAAAAATACACTTTAATGAATTTAATGCAAAAAAAATAGTTTATAACTCAATTTTTGGTAAAGTATAAAAGATGATGTTATACCAAGTAAATAGATACCTAACATGTCATGCTTTAAAATTGCACACGCTAATGGAATGACGACAAAAGATAAAAATCTCCATAGGTGACATTTTAAACATTTTTTACTGGTTACCAGTTTAGAGTTAAATGGGAGGTCTAGTGCTAGAATTATTGCTCTCGCCAAAAACGTTTGCGGCGATACCTCACAAGTGTGGTGCGAACATCGCTTACATATGCGTGTGTGACTAATATATGCGTTCGCTTCTGCGCGCGAGCACAGAAGGATAAGGGTGCTTTAATTTTTTTTCTTTTTCCTTTTTTTTTTTTTTTTATTTTAAGGCTGTCCCTTTATTTATATTTTATCACTTTTATTCCTATTACAAGGAATGTAAACCGCGCCACTGCGAGGTCTGTCAAAAGTTGGCCCCCTCCTCCTTCCCCCGCCGCCGGGCCAGTTAGAGAGCACAACGCGCTTCACGCATGAGCAGTAGGGAATCAGCTTCACTGCTGGTTTCCTTTACAGGCTATGGCAGCAGCAGCACCCGAGAGCTGATGGAAACTTCGGCTGGGGTGCCAAATATCGCTGGACTCCAGGACAGGTAAGTGACCTAATATTAAAAGTCAGCAGCTACAATACGTGTAGCTGCTGACTTTTAATTTTTTGCATGATCCACTTTAAAAGCAAAAGATCAAGAAAAAAGATGTGATCCTTTGCTTTAAAAAAAAAAAGCTCACTTTCACCCTAGACCGGAAGTGACGCCGCTCTGGTCCTCCAAGACCATAGAGGTGATCAGAGACAATCTGGTTTCTGGTAACCTCTATGGCCAGCTGCATGAATTGTTGGATCGGCTCTTGGGCCCCCCAGTATAAACAGTAAGCCCGAGACACTGGAACTGGTGAGTGGCCGGATGTGGTGGGGGGGTTGCGAAACCCTTCCCGCTGCTTCTGGAAGTGATCCAGCAGCTAATGATCCTCTCGGATCACTTTCATTGGAAAACCAGTCGGCAGCTGGAAAAAAAAAATACTGGGGTTATGACTGATAGCTTCACCCACAAACCCCAGTAAGCCTCTTGCAAGTTGGAAATCACTGAAGTAGATACTGCTACTACACCGCTACTCCAGTGATATCCACTAGCTTCTGGGTCCTGTGCTGAATGGCTGGCCTGATGCATTGAGTACACAGGAGGATGGCCGCTCAATACATCATTCACTATTCAGAAAATGCTTTGCATTTTCTCAAAGAATGCAAAGCATTCGCTGATTGGATGTGGTAGAAAGCATGACATCATCACCACCACACATTTCCACCTCATCCAACCAAAAAAAGCTTTGCATCCGTTAAAAAATGCAACTCGATCTCTGAATGGTGCCCGTGCTGAAGTCGATCTCCTATTTTCACAATACACCAGGGCAAGCCGCTCACCGTGGGAGCCAGAAGCTAGTTGAGATCACTAGAGAAACAGTGTCTACTACACTTATTTCCAGTTTCCACAGGGATCCCTTAGATATGGTATATACATTTTTTGAATTAATATTAAAGGAAACTTGGCTCAAATTAGTAACAAAAAATATTAAAAATAGTAACAAAATATTTTTAATCCTAGCTAAAACACACTGACCCTAACCTTTTTATAGGTTTTTTCCCGCGTGTTTTTTTTTTTTGTTTCCAAAGTTGTCTGGTTTTTTTTGTTGTTTAATTCTAGTGCGTTTCAGTGCATTTTTTTCAGTGCATTTTTAATGTGTTTTTGATGCTTTTTTTAATGCGTTCCAGTGCTTTTCTTCCCCTTTTGTGAGTTTTTTATTTTTTGCTGTAATGCTTTCTGGTGTGTTTTTGATACGTTTTGCTGTGTTCCAGTGTTCACACTGCTGAGCCGGCTGACTTGTTTTCCTGAGTTTCTTCCGAGTTCACGGACTCCGGCGATGTGAGTGGCCAGAGCCGCAATGACATAATTCCCACACAGGCACATAGGAGCTGCCGTTCACAGCACAGGGCTCGGAAGGAAGGGTACCTGTGGCCGTTCCTTCACAGCGCATGAGCCAGTGATGTCACTGGCTGCATGTAATTTAAATATCTCCTAAACGGTGCACGTTTAGGAGATATTTGCACTACCTATGAATAAGCCTTATTATAGGCTTACCTATAGGTAAATGTCTGCAGGGGATGTTTACTTCCTCTTAAAGGGGGGCCAGACTGTGGCCAGTGGAAGTAGAAAATGCCCCAAAGTCAGTAGAAGTAAACAATGCCCCATCCTTGGTTTTAGTGGGAGTAATAGTACTATATTGTTCGTATCAGTAAAAGGAATAGTGCCCTATTGTTGGTATCAGTCAGAATAATAGTGCTTCATTGTTGTATCAGTGGGGAAATAGTGCCCCATCATTAGTGTCAGTGGGAGGAAAAGTGCCCCATCATTGGTATCAGTGGGAGGAATAGAGCCTCATCATTGGTATCAGGGGGAGGAATAGTGCCCCATCATTGGTGTTAGTGGGAGGAATAGTGTCCCATCATTGGTATCAGTGGGAGGAATAAAGCCTCATCATTAGTATCAGTGGGAGGAATAGTGCCCCATCATTGGTATCAGTGGGAGGAATAGTGTCCCATCATTGGTATCAATGGGAGGAATAGTATCCCATCATTGGTATCAGTGGAGGAATAGTGCCGCGTCATTGGTATCACTGAGAGGAATAGTGCCCCATCATTGGTATCAGTGTGGAGGAATAGTGCCTGGTCATTGGTATCAGTGGGAGGATAAGTGCCCCATTATGGGTATCATTGGGAGGAATAGAGCCTCATCATTGGTATCAGTGGGAGGAATAGTGCCCCATCATTGGTATCAGTGGGGGGAATAGTGTCCCATCATTGGTATCAGTGGGGGGAATAGTGCCCCATCATTGGTATCAGTGGTAGGAATAGTGCCCCATCATTGGTATCAGTGGGAGGAATAGTACTCCATCATTGGTATCAGTGGGAGGAATAGTGCCCCATCATTGGTATCACTGGGAGGAATAGTGTCCCATCATTGGTATCAGTGGGCGGAATAGTGCCCCATCATTGGTATCAGTGGGAGGAATAGTGTCCCATCATTGGTGTCAGTGGGAGGAATAGTGCCCCTTTATTGGTGTCAGTGGGAGGAATAGTGCCCCACCCATCATTAAAGCACAGGTGTGTCAGGAGGAGGCTGTCTCTGGAGCTGCTGCAGATCCGTGTGAGAGGGGAGTGGTGGTGAAATCTCTCCCAGCTTTCCTGGCTCCTTTCTGGGGAAGCCATGGAGGCCAGCAGGGCCTCTCCTGCTGGAAGCTCTCAGCCATCTCCTGGGCCATCAGGTAACACGCCTGCCCCTGTGCAAACCATGGCTTGTGATCTCTCTACCCCTGGTGAGAATGAAGGCTCAGAGGCAATTCAGGAGCGAGTGGTGGCCGGGATTAAGGTCCTGAATAGGGAGAGAGACAAACTCTATAAACTGAGAGCGGAGGTGAAGCGCTTGAGAAGACAGCGTGAGGGCTTGCATAGCCAGAGACGTGGGTCCATGGATCCGGAGATCCAACTGGCCAAGGTACGTGTGGAACACCAAGAAACCATTGTGGCCATGATGGAAGGCAGAGATGGGCCCTTTAAGGAAAAATTCTGCAATGACCGAAGGTTTGCCAGGATGACAAAAATGGAGGTGGAGGAGGAGACCCCCAGTTCAGACCCCCTGCCCCCTCAGGGAGAGGTAAGCAGCCCCATGCCTTCCCAGGACTCAGGAGGCATGCTCAGGGTAATCCAAGCAATGGAGTCTCCTATGCGGGAGGATCAGTTGGTATTTCATGAGGAGGACATTGCTGATAATGTGCCTGACAAGGTAAAGCCTGTCAAGCCTCATGTGGTGCATAAAACTGTTTTTGTGAACACTGTGACTGATACAGACAATGTGCCCATTGACAATCAGGCTGCTAATCCCATGTGTAGCAATGCTGTGCCTGCTGATGCTGCAGTGCAGCAAAAAAATGCATTTAAAAAATGACATTCCTGTAGAGGAACTACAAGATTCAGCAGAGCCAATTAACCCCCCTTTAGCTGAGTCTAAAGTTGTTTGCCCCACAGCTGCTGAGGACTCTACACACAGCTTCAGGAGACAGCTGGTATTACATCAGAAACTGTGACTATTCCTGATGAGAATGTGAATGTTTGTGTGACTGATAAAAATCTTCCCAGCACAAGTGTGATGGACAGTCCTACCAACTCCATTCCAGCAGATAATAATAATAATTGTAATGTTACATCAGTGTGGGGCCTTGGCCCTGATAAGCCTACATTTGCTCAGGTGGTACGCTCTGCTCCTGGTAGCTCCAAACCCAAGAGGGTTTTCCCCCTGCGACCTACCACCTTGAGCACCCCAGGATCTGGTCTTGGGTCTCTGGCTTCTGCTGGGGGTCCGAGACGAAATGTAGTGATTCTTAAATGGGAAGGTGGTGCAATCCCTCCAGCACGGCGTGCGGTGGTGGACATGATTTTGGAGATGGGTTTTGGGGCAAACGATCTGTATGCCCTAATACATGTTGCTGGGACACGGGATTATACCATTAGTTTCACCAGGCCAGAGGGTCTTGACCTGTTCTGGGAGAGATATGAGGCTCGGTGCAGGTCAAGACCCGAATGGGAAGGTCTGACTCCAGTTGCAGTTTCACAAAGGTCTACAGTGAAAAAGAGCACAATTATCCTCACTAATGAGAGTGTTCCTGCTCGAGATTTAGAGGTCTGGTTAAAGAATTATGGTGAGGTTTTGACTAAGCCCGATAAAATACTTGATGAGCGTAACATCTGGACTGGGGGTTGGTCGGTTACAGTCAGGTTGGCCAGGGATGGGAATGTTGTCCGTCACCTGCCCTCCTCAGCTTTTATAGGGAGGGATAGGATGACTATTTTCTACCCTGGTCAGCCGAAGCTGTGTCACCGCTGTGGAGAAAAGGGGCATTTGAGTTCCTCCTGTTCAGCCTTGATATGTTCAGTGTGTCGGGGTCAGGGTCATATGGCCAAGGACTGCACCGAGATGATCAGGTGCAACCTGTGCCTGCGCCTTGGCCACCCCTACAGCAGATGTCCTGAAGCCTGGCACAATATGGAGAAGGAGGTAATTGATGACATGTCAAGGCTGGACAGGATGGAGGGTGAGGCCCCTGGTGTACCATCCTCCTCTGCGGTGACTGACTCCCCTGGTCCTGCTCAGGATCCCTCCCCAGTTCCTGTGGCCACCCCTCCTGTGTCTGTAAGTATTCCTTCTGTATCTGTATCTGTCTCCCCCCAGCCTACTGTACCCTCTCCTCATGTGTCAGAACCTTCCAAGTCTGTGCCCCCCGAGTCAGTTCCCCCCCCCAGGAGTCTACCCCTCCTAAGTCTGACTCAAAGGGAGCACCCCCTCCACCAGGAGTGGTAGTGGGTACTAAAAAGGTCGCTTCTTCCTCTGTAAAGAAGTCTTGTGGAAAGACTTCACAGGAAAAAGTAAGAGATGAGGGCATCTCTGAAGCTGACCTGCAGTACCTGGAGGAGAGAAGGAAGGTTGGGAAGCGGAAGAAGCAGGTGGTGAGGACGGAACAGGCTCCAGTGCCTGTCTCCAACCGTTATAGGTCCTCTAATTGGGATATCTCTTCATCTGGAGCTTCTTCGGAGCGAAGTTCTGATTCCGAAATGGAGTTTGAGGCGGCCTCAAGAAAGAGAGAGGCATCTGGTGATGAGCAGCAGACGGGAGCTAAGAAGCAATCCACCCAATAACCCAAATGGCGGTTCCCCCTCCGTTAAAAGTGGTGACAATAAATGTCGCCAGCATTAAGTCAGTAAGAGCTCGTTCTATGGCCTTCTTTTTGTTCAGCCAATTAGATGCTGAAATTTTATTTTTGCAAGAGACTAGGCTCACCTCCTTGGCAGATATTCATATGGCCAAGAGAGAGTGGAGGTATGGTCCATCTTACTGGTCTCTTGCGGCCGAGCCTTACGGCGGTGTGGCGGTGTTGTTTAAAACCGGCATGGTAACTGTCCGGCGGGTTATTGAGGTGGAGATTGGGAGATGTATGGTCTTAGACGTCCTTGTGGGAGGGCAGGACCTGCGCCTAATTAATGTTTATGGGCCACACACAAAGTGGGACAGGAAGTGCCTTTTTACAAGGATCAAGCCATTTCTTTTTACATCCCGGCAAGCGGTCTTTGGAGGTGACTTTAATACAGTAACTAGACCCAAGGACAGGAAGGACTTCAAGGACAGGCTGGGATATGATAGCGTTTTTTTAAATAGTATGGTTAGGGATGCTGGTCTTGTGGATGTGCACATTAAGCACCTCCCGGAAGACACTGGGTTCACCTTTCATCGAGGTAATAGTCAGAGTAGAATAGATAGGTTTTTTTTGAAGGAGACCTCTGCTTTCTCACCCCCAGTGGTGCAGGCAGTAGAGTTCTCTGATCACTGTATGCTATCTGTGGTCCTGAATGCTTCAGACGCCCCTCAGAGGGGTAAGGGCATCTGGAGATTGAATTCGACTCTACTCAAGGAGGAACATGTTAGACAATCCTTTGAGGAATTCTTTCAGGCACAGGTGACCATCCTGGACTTTTGTAGCAGCAAGGCTGAGTGGTGGGAGCTGACCAAAAAGAGGATCGCTGGATTCTTCAGGGGCCTAGCCAATAGAAAACAGTTTAATAAATACATGACCTACCAACGTTTACGGAGGAAGCTGGATATTCTTGTCTCGAGAGGAGGAGATCCCGGGGCAATCTCCGAAGTGAAACTCCTTCTCAGGAAGTGTCAATATGACCGGCATGCCTCTTTGGTTCTGGAGAGGGACTATGGGAAGTACCACTCGCCTGACCCTTACCAGAACTGCAAACAAGGTGTAGCAGTTAAAACGGTCGTTGGCCTTAAGGACAGTACAGGTTCCTTGACAAAGTCCAGGTCAGGGATTCTGGAGGTCGTGAGGTCCTTTTATGCTGACCTTCTTGGGAGGAAAGAGCTTGACCGTGACAAGATGGAAAGCTTTTTGGACTCTACTCCAGGTCTAAATGATGAAGATGTCCCATTGATGAATTTGACAGAGGAGATCACAGTTGAAGAGATGATGAGGGCAATTGAACAGCTTGCCATCAAAAAGTCACCTGGACCGGATGGCTTGACGGCTGAGTTTTACAAAGCTTTTAAGTCTATTCTGGCCCCACATTTGGTAGAGGTTTTTAACAGTTGCCTTGCAGAGGGGGTACTTCCCCCTTCCATGAGGCAGTCAGCTGTGATTCTTCTTCCAAAGGGTAAAGATCCTTCGATGATTGAGAATTGGCGCCCCATCAGCCTTCTTAATGTCGATAGAAAGATACTGGCAAAGATCATTTTCTGGCGCCTATCGTCAGTAGCAGAGTCTTTGCTTTCTCGCCATCAGCACTGTTCGGTCCAGGGTAGGTGCACCTTCACAGCAGTTTTAGCTGTCCGGGAGGCCTTGGAGCGATGCAGGGCTGCAGGCTGGGGAAAGTATTTGCTGACATTGGATCAGGCAAAAGCTTTTGATCGTGTTAACCATGAGTACCTGTGGTTGCTCCTTAGTAAGTACGGTCTGCCGGGTGGTTTTGTCGATTGGTTAAAAGTCTTGTATAAGGGGGCAGAAAGCTTTCCTCTTGTTAATGGTTGGGTTGGGCAGTCCTTTGAGGTTGGCTCCGGGGTGCGCCAGGGTTGTCCCCTGAGTCCCCTGCTCTATGTGTTTGCAATCGACCCCTTAATCAGGAGACTAGAGAGCGGCATGTTGTGTGGGGTGCCAGTGGGGCTCCCGGGTGAGCCGCCTTTGAGGGTTGTTGCCTATGCGGACGATGTGTCGGTGATTGTCACTGGGGCGGATGAAGCAGAGGAGGTGGTCTCTCTGACATCACGGTATTCTGAAGCATCAGGCTCCAAGATCAATCAGGAAAAGACTGAAGTTTTCTGGATGGGAAAGGAAGGTGAGGGGGTTTGATCTCCCGGACACCTTTCCAGTGCCCCAGGAAAGAATTAAGATTCTAGGCATTGAGTTTGGACCCGGCGATTATGGCCTCAAAAACTGGGAAGGCAGACTGGAAATTGCCAATACTAAGGTGGTCAGCTGGAAGAGATGGAAGTTATCTATGAGGGAAAGGGTTGATCTGATTAAGACTTACCTGATTCCGATCTTCTTGTATGTCAGCTTTGTCTGCATATTGCCAGTGTCTCTCTATGCTAGGGTCAGTAGTGTGTTCTTCCAGATGTTGTGGGGGAACAGACTGAACCCCATCAAGAGGAATGTCACCTATCTATCCAGGAGGGAGGGTGGCTTAGGTATGGTCAACCCAGTTCTTTTCTTTTCACTGCTTTTTCTCAAGTTTAACATTGGTAATATGCTTGCAGTGGAACCTCCTGGATGGGTAGGCATATTTAGATCTTGGTTTATGCCTTTTCTACGACTTTGGGAAGAAGGTGGCCAAGTGAAGAATCTCAGGGGTCATCGTGGTCAGCTACCAGCCTATGTCGCTCCGTGCCTGAAGTTACTACGGCAGTGGCAATTGTCGGCTGAAGATCTCAGATCGGTTCCGAGGAAAGTCCTTATGAGTCGAGTCTTGAGCGAAGTCTTTCATGACCCACTGGCCTTAAGGGATTGCCCAGGCCCAGTTTTGAGGGCAGGGTTAAGACTTATTAATTTGGACAGAGTACCCCCTAAGTTTAGGGATCTGGCCTGGTTGTGCTTCCATGGGAGACTCTATGTTCGGGGCAATTTGAAATTCCGCAGTGGGATGGATCGTAGCTGTCCTCGGGACGAGTGTGCAGGTGAGGAGGATACTATGGACCATTTTCTGCTTCATTGCCCTTTTAACATAGAGGTGTGCAAACAGGTGGGGTGGGCCCTCGGTGTTCCTTTCCTCTCCAGGCTGGCTTATGCTGAGTGGGTGTACGGAGCATTCAATACTGGTGGGGTTTTTTGTTTGGATACACTTTTTTTAGTTAGCCTAGTAGTCTGTTATTTCACCTGGAACGCACGGTGTCAGGTCTGCTTTCGGCATAAAATCCTTCCTGTTCAGGTGGTGGTGTATGACATTTTGCATGAGGTGGAGAAGATTCGGGTGCTCAAGAGAGACAAGCGGAGTCAGGGGGCTTGGTTAAAGGCGTGGAGGGGTTTCATGCCTCTCTGACTGCCAGGAGTCTCTTTCCCGGGTGTGGCTGTCTGTCTCTTATCACCCTAGATTATTATTTTTTGGATTCATTTTTGATAAATGGCTGCATACATAGGTGATGGGTTGTGTCTCTTAGGCCCTCTCTGCTGCTTTATGTAAATAGTTTTCTAAAAATGTGTTCGTAGTGGACTATGTATATATTGTAAATATTCTGAACATCGATGTGTATTCCTTGGATTTCTGTTGAAGTTTTGTACTATGGTTTTGTTTTTTACTTTTGTATAAAATTGGTTGCTTGATTCTTTTCAAAAAAGGTTAATAGTGCCCCATCATTGGTATCAGTGGGAGGAATAGGAATAAGGTTCTTTCTTTTATAGGCGAAGGTTGCTGCTTTTTTGGGTTGTTTATGCCGCTTCTCACTCCACGATGGAAGCAGTCCGTCTATGGTTTATATAAAAGTTTTCTTAGTAAAGACATGCACTGATGGGAAATGTGCTAGGAACAAATACCGGATTGAGTGGAGAGATCTTGGCCAAATTTTCATTTGTTCATTATTAAGATTTTGGCTTATCCCTGCTGTTGACAACTGCTTTTAGAAATAAGTGTACTAATATGCTTTGGCATTGGCATAGAGGCAAAAGTCACATGTTTGGAGGTTGCCCTGAATATCTAGATTTCTTGACTAATAAGTTGCATTCAAGTTGCATGTATGTGGTCGATTTACTAGCATAACACATTTTTCTGTTTGGTCAGCATTCAGATTTCTAAGGGTCAAACCAGAGCCTGTCTCCAACTATTTGTAATTGTTTGTTCAACAAATTCTTAGAAGCAAAAGTGCTAATGAGCTGACTTGTAGGTAAGTGTTCCTCATTCTGTTTTGCTTTCAGTTGTGCTTATTTCTAAATGATGAAATTTTCCTTTTTTGTTTACAAACGATAAAGGATGAAATATTTTAAAGATTTTTATGATTGATCATTGGAATGTTTATTTTGCATTTCTGTACCCCTTTGGGACATGACATAAGAGCTGAAAGTCGCTAACTGTAGAGACAACACAAAGTTGGAACTGGAGTTGAAGAAGATCTATCATCATAGGTGTCAGGTCACCTTGAGGCTAGGTGACAGATGCACACCATTGGGATCAGGAGTGCACCGCAAGGTAGTGGACCCTACGGCTGACTGCTGCGGATGGGAGTCCGGGTGTAAGGAAGACAGGGCTGCTGGAACACCAACACGGATACCACGGGGGTTAGAGCGTAGGATTCCCTGGGGCGCGGAGTCTAAGAGCCAGCAGGTGTTCACTAGAGCCTCTAGTGGTGAGGATGGACTGGGCTGCAATTGACTCCAGGTCGCGACCCCCAGGGTCCCCCAGCTCACACCCACAGTAGGCAACAGGAGGATAGGGATAGTAAAGGAATAAGCCAAGGTCAGGGCCACAAGCAGACAAGGACAACAGAGTACACGCCAAGGTTCAGGGTCACAGGCAAACAGGGATGGTCGGGGACACGCCAAAGGTCAGGGTCACGAGCAGACAGGAATAGTAGAGAACACGCCAAGGTCGGTAACAGAAACAAACGTAGAGCACACGGCAGGCAGGAACAGGAAGCCAAACACAAAAAGGTTGATCAGCAGGGCTGGCCTGCAGTGCAGAGGTTAATATAGAGTTCTCTGATAGGAGCTGGGGTGGAGCCATGCTAGAGGAGGGTTAATAAAAGCAGTCAGGTGAGAAACAGCTGGTCCTTAGAGATGAACACATAGAGACAGGTAAGCTGACAAACAAACTCTATTGCATAACCATGACAATAGGCGTGCGCACAGGGTGTGCCAGGTGTGCCTGGGCACACCCTAATCACCCTGTGCTGCGCAGATTTCCTCTGCTGCTTGGCTGCAGAGAAAGGGACTGGGGAATCTCTGTCCTCGTTCCCTTTCTCTTTCTCAAAAGTGAGAATTCAGGGGTCTGTTTAGACCCATAATATTTCACCAAAGTCCCCCCAATGGGGCTCCTAAAAAAAATGTAAAGAAACAATAATAATTATTGTAAAAAAATCATAATAATAAATACAATTGTAAAAAAGTAATGATAAAAAAATAATAAAAATAAATAATAATAATAATAAAAATACTGACACCAATCTCTGCCCTACTGACATCGTCCATTGCTCTACCGACACTGTCCATTGCCCTACTGAGATATATATATACACACACACGCATGTGTTTGAGCTTTAGGGTGCACACCCTAATACAGTAGGCTGCGCACACCTATGATCATTAGTATTTGTATTTAACAGGTCTGTCCCCTACGGCAGTGATTCTCAACCGTATCCTCAAGTACCCCCAACAGGCCATGTTTGCAGGTGTTCCTTTATGTTGCACAGGTGCTTTAAATCAGAGTCAATGGCTTGGAATTTTGGACAGCTATTTTATCTAAGAGAAATTCCCAAAATATGTACTTATAGGTACTTAAGGACAGGATTGAGAAAAACTGTCATATGGGACAAATGTACTTTGTCCCATGTTTCTAAGTGCATTCTAACCTTAGTTATGAGGTCCGACCTGCCCCTCTACCCCTTCTGCAGGGGCCAACCCAACAACAGCTTTGAAGGAGACAATGGAATCATATCTATTGCTTGTCTACTGTCCCCATCTTTTCTTACTGCAGCCAATCAAACAACATCTACGAAGCAGACGGTTGATTCATAGCTGCAGCTTGTCTCAGCTTCAGCGGGGAACATTTTACCAAGACAAGCAAGGACAAGGGAAAAGCAGAGGTTGACACATCCCTCCTCACTCTGCATTCCTCTTGCAGTTGCTTGTCTACTGGTTCATCCTTTTTTGCTGCAGCCAATCTGACAACAGCTACGAAGGAGAAGGTTGATTCATAGCTGCAGCATGTCTCGGCTGGGAACACTTTTCCAAGACAAGCAAGGACAAGGGAAAAGGAGAGGCTGACACATTCCTCCTCACTCTGCATTCCTCTTGCAGTTGATTGTCTACTGGTTCATCTTTTCTTGATGCAGCCAATCCAACAACAGCTACGAAGGAGAAGGTTGATTCATAGATGCAGCTTATCTCAGCTGTGAACACCTTACCAAGATAAGCAACAGCGGGTGAAAAGCAGAATCCGACACATCCCTCCTCACACTGTATTTCTCTTGCAGTTGCTTATCTACTGTTCCATCTTTTCTTGCTGCAGTCAATCCAATAACAGCTATGAAGGAGACGGTTGATTTATAGCTGCAGCTTGTCTCGGCTGGGAACACTTTTCCAAGACAAGCAAGGACAAGGGAAAAGCAGAGGCTGACACATCCCTCCTCGCTTTGCATTCTTCTTGCAGTTGCTTGTCTACTGTCTCATGTTTTATGGCTGCAGCCAATCTGACAACAGCTACGAAGGAGAGATGGTTGATTCATAGCTGCAGCTTGTCTTAGCTGGGAACACTTTACAGAGACAAGCAACGGCAAGGGAAATGCAGAGATATCCCCCCTTGCTCTGCATTCATTTTGTAGTTGCTTGCCTACTGTCCCTGTCTTTTCCTGCTGCAGCCAATCCAACAATAGCTGCAAAGGAGACAGTTGATTCTTAGCTGTAGTTTGTCTTGACTGTGAACTTTTTACAGAGGCAAGCAACAGACAGAGAAATATGAGGGCAGGTGCAGTTAGCTAGTCTGTCACTAGGTGGCTCTGTGCCAGAATAGTGTTTGGTTACAGCAGACAGTGCCATCAGGTGCTAGGCCCCTTTTAGTTAGAGTCCTCCTGTAGTGATATCATGGGTGAGTCAGTGCCCAGATATAAGCCAGATTGGGAGGAGCCCTAGTGCAGAGGGGGCATGGGAGTTAAACACCCCACATCAGCACAGATGTAGGCACTACAATGAGGCACTGGACAGGGCTGGAGGCTGGGGAGAAGTAGACCTGCACTCAGGAGCGTCCTTTGAGTACTAATGATCCTGGGTGGAAGGAGAGACTGTTAGGGGGGTAGCTGCTTAAAGTCCTGCATATGCTTTCACATGTGACAGCTGCGGAATGTCCACTAAATGTGATTGACTATGTACTGTCAATATTCTGGAATGTTGATGTAATGTGACTATTATTCCATTTTCCACTACCAACAGGAAAGTGTAGCAACCTTATTTATGTGTAGACAATCCTTCAACAGCCGGGAATGTCATGTGGAGGCCTCTGGCATGGAGTGCGGCACAATATGGCAGAGGGTTTGGCCTCAGAAGGAGGGGCAGTGTTCTAGCAAGGACTTATGCTTTTGGTGCCAACATCAGCAAATCCCATAGTCCCTCTTACAAAGGCAGAGGCTGATACATTTCCTCAGACTTTGCATTCCTCTTGCCATTGCTTGTCTACTGCCTCCCTTTCTGCTGTGGCTGCTCAAACAACAGCTATGAAGGAGGTGATTTATTAATAGCTGCAGCTTTTCTTGGATGTGAACACTTTTCTGAGACAAGCAATAGCAAGAGTAATGCAGTGGGAATAGGGACTTTTTAGTCTCTGCATTCCTCTTGCAGCTGCTTGTCTCCAGAAGGTTTTCACAGCTGAGACAAGCTGCAGCCATAAATCAGTCGTCTTCTTCAAAGTTGTTGTGAGATCAAGCATAGCAAGAGGGGAGAGAGGGCAGGTCAGACTTCAAAACTAAGGTTAGAAAGCACTTAGAGAGCTTAAGGCCGGGTTCACACTGGTAAGACAAACGCTCCGACATTGGGAGCTAATGTCGCATGACTTGTGAAAATCAATGATTCCCTAGGGGAACCTCCTTAACTGGTCCAACACAAGTCAGTACGACTTTCAAAATGCTCCCTGCATTACTTTGGTCCAACTTTGATCCTACTTCAGCCCATTGAATATCACCGAAGTTGGATCAAAGTTGGATTGCCGTCTTGACTGATACAACTTTGGCATGCGACTTGTGCTCTGCGGATCTTGAAGGGGAACTTCACGCCAAATTAATAAAACAAAAATGGCATGGGTTCCCCCCCCAGGAGCATACCAGGCCCTTTGATCTGGTGTGGATTTTAAGAGGAACCCCCACGCTGAAAAAACGGCGTGGGGGTACCCCCCAAAATCCATACCAGAATCTTATCCGAGCACACAACATGGCAGGTCAGGAAAGGGGGTAGGGACGAGCAAGGGCCCCCCCGCTGAACCGTACCAGGCCACATGCGCTCAACATGGGGGGTGGGTGCTTTCGGGCAGGGGGCCTCTGCGCCCCCCCACCCAAAAGCACCTTGTCCCCATGTTGATGAGGACAAGGGCCTCTTCCCGACAACCCTGGCCGTTGATTGTCTGGGTCTGCGGGCGGGGAGGCTTATCGGAATCTGGAAGCCCCCTTTGGCAAGCGGCCCCCAGATCTCTGCCCCCCACCCTATGTGAATGTGTATGGGGTACATTGTACCCCTACCCATTCACCTAAAGAAAAGTGTCAAAAATAAAACACATTACACATGTTTTTAAAGTAATTTATTACGCAGCTCCGTCGTCTCTTTCAAACCCCTCTCTGGCTCTTCTGTGTCCTCCGCTGACGTCTTCTGCCTCTGTTGGTTCTTCTCCCCTCTCCGGCTCTTCTCCGCTCTCTCTCCGGTTCTTCTCCCTCTGTCTGCTGTCTTCTGTCAGGTCTCCTCCGCTATCGGTTCAGGAGGGGGGGTGCTCGCTTGTCCCCACCCCCTTTCCTGACCTGCCAGGCTGTGTGCTCGGATAAGGGTTTGGTATGAATTTTGGGGGGGACCCCCGCGACGTTTTTTCAGCGTGGGGGTTCCCCTTAAAATCCATACCAGACCAAAGGGCTTGGTATGCTCTTGGAGGGGGAACTCATGACATTTTTTTACCATTTTGCGTGGAGTTCCCTAAAGATTCATACCAGACAAGGTTCCTGGTATTGTCGGGGATCAAAGTCAGATCCCTGTTCATTGAAGTTGGACGCATGTCGGACTTTAAGTCGCAGGGCAAAGTCAGATCCAAAGTGGTACGACTGTCTTGTCGTACCAGTGTGAACCCAGCCTCAGGCCACTTTCACACTACTGCGAGTTCAAAGTTGCATGATTTTGCCGTGATTCGCGGCCGTGATTTTGGCGAGATTTCAGGGAATGTCTGTGTAACTAGCATCAAAGTCAGGCCAAAGTAGTGCAGGGACGGGAAGTCGGAATGATTTGAAGTTGTACTAATGTGAATGGTTGTCATTGAAAATCATGGGGAATGACTTGTCATGCTACTTTGCAGTCCCAAATCGTGGGACAAGTGTGAAAGGGGCCTTAAGGCTGGGTATACACTGGTAAGACAAATGCTCTGACATTGGGAGCTCATGTTGCATGACGTGTGAAAATCAATGCTTCCCTATAGGCTCAGACTGGGACAAAAAATAGGCCCGGGCATTTTAGACTGAACAGCCAACTTTTCCAGGGACCGGGGGGGGGGGGGGGTTGTTTCGGTCCTCCACACTGTAATGTGCAGGGACACTGTGATATAAAGGGGACTGCACTGTAAAGGGGCACTGCGATGATTACAGTGCCCCTTTACAGTGAAGTCCCCTTTATATTACATGTTAGTACTGTCTGTCTCCTATTGTGCCCACACTGCCCAGTGACACTGACCTGCTCTCTCTCTGGTGGTGCGGGAGTGGCTCTCTTTCTGGTGGTGCGGTACAGCGTGGCCCCCTCTGGTGGTGGGGGGTACAGCGTGGCTCTCTCTCTGGTGTGGGTACAGCGTGGCTCTCTCTGGTGCTGTGGATACAGCAAAATTCTCTCTCTCTGGTGTGGGTACAGCATGGCTCTCTCTGGTGGTGCAGGTACAGCGTGGTTCTCTGGTGGTGCAGGTACAGCGTGGCTCTCTCTGGTGGTGCAGGTACAGCGTGGCTCTCTCTGGTGGTGCGGGTACAGCGTGGCTCTCTCTCTGGTGGTGCGGGTACAGCGTGGCTCTCTCTCTGGTGGTGCGGGTACAGCGTGGCTCTTTCTCTGGTGATGCGGGTACACCGTGGCTCTCTCTCTCTGGGGGTGTGGGTACAGCGTGGCTCTCTCTGGTGGTGTGGGTACAGCGTGGCTCTCTTTCTGGTGGTGTGGGTACAGCATGGCTCTCTCTCTGGTGGTGCGGGTAAAGCGTGGCTCTCTCTCTGATGTGGATACAGCGTGTCTCTCTCTCTCTCTCTGGTGTGGGTACAGTGTGGCTCTCACTGGTGGTGCGGGTACAGTGTGGCTCTCTCTGGTGGTGCAGGTACAGCGTGGCTCTCTGGTGGTGCAGGTACAGTGTGGCTCTCTCTCTGGTGGTGCAGGTACAGCGTGGCTCTCTCTGGTGATGCGGGTACAGCGTGGCTCTCTCTCTGGGGGTGTGGGTACAGCGTGGCTCTCTCTCTGGTGGTGCGGGTACAGCGTGGCTCTCTCTCTGGTGATGCGGGTACACCGTGGCTCTCTCTCTGGGGGTGTGGGTACAGCGTGGCTCTTTCTCTGGGGGTGTGGGTACAGCGTGGCTCTTTCTCTGGGGGTGTGGGTACAGCGTGGCTCTCTCTCTGGTGGTGTGGGTACAGCGTGGCTCTCTTTCTGGTGGTGTGGGTACAGCATGGCTCTCTCTCTGGTGGTGTGGGTACAGCGTGGCTCTCTCTCTGATGTGGATACAGCGTGGCTCTCTCTCTCTCTGGTGTGGGTACAGTGTGGCTCTCACTGGTGGTGCGGGTACAGTGTGGCTCTCTGGTGGTGCAGGTACAGTGTGGCTCTCTGGTGGTGCAGGTACAGTGTGGCTCTCTCTCTGGTGGTGCAGGTACAGCGTGGCTCTCTCTGGTGATGCGGGTACAGAGTGGCTCTCTCTCTGGTGGTGTGGGTACAGCGTGGCTCTCTCTCTGGTGGTGTGGGTACTGCGTGGCTCTCTCTCTGGTGGTGTGGGTACAGTGTGGCTCTCTCTCTGGTGGTGTGGGTACAGCGTGGCTCTCTCTCTCTCTGGTGGTGTGAGTACAGCGTGGCTCTCTTTCTGGTGGTGTGGGTACAGCATGGCTCTCTCTCTGGTGGTGTGGGTACAGCATGGCTCTCTCTCTGATGTGGATACAGCGTGGCTCTCTCTCTCTCTCTGGTGTGGGTACAGTGTGGCTCTCACTGGTGGTGCGGGTACAGTGTGGCTCTCTCTGGTGGTGCAGGTACAGCGTGGCTCTCTGGTGGTGCAGGTACAGTGTGGCTCTCTCTCTGGTGGTGCAGGTACAGCGTGGCTCTCTCTGGTGATGCAGGTACAGAGTGGCTCTCTCTCTGGGGGTGTGGGTACAGCGTGGCTCTCTCTCTGGTGGTGTGGGTACTGCGTGGCTCTCTCTCTGGTGGTGTGGGTACTGCGTGGCTCTCTCTCTGGTGGTGTGGGTACTGCGTGGCTCTCTCTCTGGTGGTGTGGGTACAGTGTGGCTCTCTCTCTGGTGGTGTGGGTACAGCGTGGCTCTCTCTCTCTGGTGGTGTGAGTACAGCGTGGCTCTCGAGTACAGCAGTGGCCCCGCAGCTCCCCCCCTTTGCCCCACCATGCGGCTGGAGGAGCAGAGAGCGGAACTGTCAGCGTCGGCTCTGAGGCTGAGCTGTGTGAGAGAGACACACAGCTCAGCCCATGCAGCCGCTAGTTCCGCCGGAGAGGATACAGGCATGGCTGCATAGCGGTGGGCGAGCGGCGGCCGCGGCCTGTGTTGTCTCTGTCCAGGCCATGGTCGCCGCTTACCTCCCGCTGTGCGGCCTGATCATCAACATGCTACAAAACGGGTGGCCCCGGCCCACCGGGCAAATGCCCAGTCTGCCCTATGACGGAATCGTGTCGGAATCGTGTACACACGATTGAAATTTCCGACAACGCATTTTGTTGTCGGAAAATTTGAGAACCAGCTCTCAAATTTTTGTTGTCAGAATTTCTGACAAAAAAATGTCCGATGGAGCCTACACACGGTCGAAATTTCGGACAACAAGCTCCCATCGAACATTTGTTGTCGGAAATTCCGATCGTGTGTACGCGGCATTAGATGTAGCAGATCTGGGATCTGGTCTGTAACGAAATCATCTTTGTCTAACATCCTGGCGGTGGAAGCTAATGATAAAGTTTTAACCCGTTGGTACCTTGTGCCTTCTAGAGTGGCCAAATTCGCACCTACTCATTCAGCTCATTGCTTTCGTGGCTGCTCTGATTTAGGTACACATCTACATATTTGGTGGACCTGTCCGATAGCCCAAACTTACTGGAAAGAAATTTTTGAAGTTGCCTTCAGAATGTTTGAACCAATGATACAGCCAGATCCGACCACTGCACTGCTTAATCTAAAACCAGAATGTTTAACACATACCCAATTCAAACTCTTTGTTCAACTCCTTACCACCGCAAAACAAACGATTGCAAAGGCATGGAAATCCCCCGCACTGGTGATGGCTGAGACAAGACCTAGAGTGAATGTGTCCATGTCTCACGCCAAAATGGTGGCGATTGAATGAGATCAACAATCCAAATTAGAAAAAACATGGTACCCCTGGATAAAATACCACCTTCCGCCAAAATTTGATGAATCTGTCCTTTTGCTATGGTAAATGATTTCAATATTTCGATACTTGGATGTTTAGACATCTAGATATTTAATTGTATGGGAGTTTATATGTTTGAATATTTGGATATTCGAATATTCATATAGTCATACCGTAACGTGCACTGCTATCTGGGCCGAGCCTGTGGACTTCTCTCGTCTCTCTACCCCACATTCTCCCTCTTTATTCTTTACCTTATTTTGTTATCCTACTATATACAACTTGCTCCTCCAATATTACCGCAACATTTCCAATGGGTCTGGTTAAACAATACAACATTGAATATATTGCTACACAACTCTACACCAAACCCTCAGGTTGTATTTATTATAAACTAATTGTAAGTTATCACATGCCTTCCTTTTACATATACAAATTTGTATATTACTGAGCTTTATTATTTCATTACTGTATTATCTCTTTTCTTATGTGTGTTATTGACATACCTGTTATTACCTGTATAATTTAAACGCCATATAACAAAATGACTTCGGCAAAGTGTTTGCGATATCCTGACCGGACGTTATATGACGTCTTTCAGGATATCAACCCCCGGGGGCGCCCATCGCGGCGATCGTTGTTGCGACGTTTCGGTCTGACACACCGCAACTACAAACTAGGTAAAGAGTCTCTGACAGAAACTCTTTACCACGTGATCAGCCGTGTCCAATCACGGCTGATCACGATGTAAACTCGGCTCTGTCACTCGCGTCTGACAGACACGAGTAGAGGAGAGCCGATCGTCTGCTCTCCTGACAGGGCAGTCTGTGCTGATTGTTTATCAGCGCAGTCCCCCCTCGGATGCCCAACCAGGACCACCGGGGATGGCCACCACACTGGACCACCAGGTATGCCACCCAAGACCACAGGGAAATGCCAATCAGTGCCCAGGCAGCTGCCAATCAGTGCCAAAGTAAAATGCCTGCCAGTGACACCAGTGATGCCTATCAGTTAAATCTATCAGTGCCAGCAGTGCCGTCTATCAGTGCCACCCATAAGTACCCATCAGTGCAGCCTTTCAGTGCCCATCAGTGTTGCCTATCAGTGCCCACCAATGCCACCTATGAGTGCCCATCAGTGCTGCCTATCAATGCCCATCAGTGCCACCTTTCAGTGCCCATCATTAGTGCCCATCGTCAGTGCCCATCAGTGCCACCTCATCGGTGCCGCCTCATCAGTGCTGCCTTATCAGTGCCCATCAGTGCCCACCAGTGCCACCTATCAGTGCCCATCAGTGCCGCCTATCAGTGCCCATCATCGGTGCCACCTCATCAGTGCCACCTCATTGGTGCTGCCTTATCAATGCCCATCAGTGCAGCTTATCAGTGCCCATCAGTGAAGGGGAAAACTTACTTATTTACAAATTGCAAAAAAAAAACAAAAACGCAGAGGTGATCAAATACCACCAAAAGAAAGCTCCAATTGTGGGAAAAAAATTATAAAAATATAGTTTGGGTACAGTGTAGAATGACCGCGCAATTGTCATTTAAAAAGTGACAGCGCTGAAAGCTGAAAATTGGCCTGGGCAGGAAGGTGCGAAAGTGCCCGGCATTGAAGTGGTTAATAAAAACTTTTGACAAGGCAAAGCGGTGCGACTGCCGTGTCGTACCAGTGTGAACCCGGCCTGAAAATGCTCCCTGCACTGCTTTGGTCTGACTTTGATCCTACTTCAGCCCATTGAATATCATTGAACTCAGATCAGAAGTAGGATCCTTGTCCTAACCATCCGACTTGTGACATCCGATTGGTGATTGCAGCAGGGGGGATTGTTTTGATCGGTCAAAGGACAAGTCAGACTATCACAAAGTCGGATCAAAGTAGTATCCTGTTCATTCAAGTCAGGTGGATGTAGGACCGATGTAGGACTGATGACACAGAGTAGGATGACAGTCGTATGACAGTGGGATTGAGGAACAGAAAACCCTTGCACAAACTGGAAGTTACTCATGTAAGAGGATTATTTCGTAACCCTGTTATTTGTCAACATGGTTTTCCAAACAGATGTCTGCTAATCTCTCTATGTTGACAGACAGTGCGGCCGCGTTAGAGACCTCTACACTAAGTCTAACTCACACTGTGGGTTTTGGGATTGTGACATAGGACTTCAAAATCATAGAGGAACCAATGCATTTGGAAGATCAGCATTTCGGTGGACAGAGGGAGCCGGTAAAGGTCAGCTTGAATTTTTATTTCAAGAATAATTCTACTAGGCTGTAACTTAAACTGACGGATTAAAAGCAGGGATCTGCAAACTATGGCCCACCACCAGCTGTTGCGGAAACTACACGTCCCATTGTAAAGCTCTGACATTCCCAGACATGAATAGGCATGATGGGAACTGTAGTTCTGGAACACCTGCAGGGCCGTAGTTTGGAGACCCCCCTGGACTAAAGGAAGGCTGCTTTCACACGGACCTGTTTTTCTTCCATTTTTTTGTTAAAAAAAAAAAAAGCATTATGATTTGGCTCACACCACCTTTTTGATTATCCATGGGGGATTCGTCCCTGGGGACTGCCTTTCTTTGTTGGTCTCTCCATCGGTGACCTTTGTTGGAGCACCTCAGTTGTCCCCCCCCCCCCCGGCCGACCCTCAGCTCCCAGGGCTGATGGTTCCCCCTCCCACCCCCCCCCCCCGGCCCACCCTCAGCTTTCCACGCCTAGTTGGTCTACACCTATCTTGCATCTTCTCCTGAAAAGTGGCAGTTTAGCCACGAAACGCGTCAAGCTATTGGATGCCCCTCTGTTCTCATCTTAAGATTGTTACCAACATTACGATTCATTGGATTTCACAAATTTCAATTATGTTTTATACTGTGGAGATACGCAATAATGAGTCTGGCGTTTTTATGATGCTATTACTGTGTACCATGATGTTGCTATGCCATTAGGCTACCATATTGTCATCTACTATGTTATGGAATATTTCATATTTTACTGTATTTGGATGCATTATGTTACTATGTTATGGTCACAATTCATGGTGTACCCATCGGAGCCTTATGTTTTTTCAAAGTCTTGCATGCTGCAATTTTGGTGCATGTTCGGTCCAGTAAAAAAAAAAATAAGAAAAATAAAAGCACCAAAAACGCATCCCTCCATTAACCACTTAAGGACCAGCCTCGTTTTGGATTTTAGGTGTTTATATGTTTAAAACAGGTTTTTCTGCTAGAAAATTACTTAGAACCCCCAAACATTATATATGGTTTTTCTTCTAACACCCTAGAGAATAAAATGGCGGTCATTGCAATACTTTTTTTTGCACCGTATTTGCGCAGCGGTCTTAAAAGCGCACTTTTTTTGGAAGAAAAACACTTTTTTGAATAAAAAAATAAGACAACAGTAAAGTTAGCCCAATTTTTTTTTATATTGTGAAATATAATGTTACGCCAAGTAAATTGATACCCAACATGTCACGCTTGAAAATTGCGCCCGCTCGTGGAATGGCGTCAAACTTTTATCCTCAAAAATCTCCATAGGCGACGTTTAAAAAATTCTACAGGTTGCATATTTTGCGGTACAGAGAAGGTCTAGGGCTAGAATTATTGCTCTTGCTCTACCGGTCACGGCGATACCTCACATGTGTGGTTTGACCACCGTTTTCATATTCGGGCGCTACTCGCGTATGCGTTCGCTTCTGCGCGCGAGTTTGTCGGGACAGGGGGGTTTTAAAAAAAAAAAAAATTATTTTTATTATCTATTTTACAATATTTTATTTATTTTTACACTGTTTTAAAAAAAAAAATTGTGTCACTTTTATTCCTATTACAAGGAATTTAAACATCCCTTGTAATAGAAAAAAGCATGACAGGTCCTCTTAAATATGAGATCTGGGGTCAAAAAGACCTCATATCTCATATTTACACTAAAATGCAATAAAAAAAAAAGTCATTTAGAAAAATTACACTTGAAAAAATGTGCCTTTTAAGAGGTGTGGACGGAAGTGACGTTTTGACGTCGCTTCCGCCCAGCAGTGTCATGGAGACGAGTGAGCGCCATCTTAGCCTCACTCGTCTCCAGACACACCACAGAGCAGGACGCGATCGCCTCCGCCGCTACCGACGGCTCCGGTAAGCGGCGGAGGGCACCGGATCGCGGTGGGAGGGGGGCCCTCTCCCGCCACCGATAAAAGTGATCTTGCGGCGAATCCGCCGCAGGGACCACTTTTATCTGAAAGCCGGCCGCCGCACGAAAACGGGGATACCGGGGTTATGGCAGCTAGCTGCTGCCATAACAACGATATCCCCGTTCAAAGTTTGGACGTACATCGTCGTGCAGTGGTCTTGAAGTGGTTAAAATGAATGGAAACCCCATCAAAAAAGCATCACAAACTCAACACACCTGTGGAAAGTGCTCAAGCTCAGGTTCACAAAATCACATAACAAGGGAAACCACATCAATGGTGCCCTTCTAATCAATACGACCCAGCACAGTGCAATTATAGCCCCATAGACTTCTATGTTATTTCATAGAAGTCGCATCAGCATCAATGATAAGCATTCCTCATGTTTTACATCTATTTTCTCATCATACAGTGGGGACGGAAAGTATTCAGACCCCAATAAATTTTTCACTCTTTGTTATATTGCAGCCATTTGCTAAAATAATTTAAGTTCATTTTTTTCCTCATTAATGTACACACAGCACCCCATATTGACAGAAAAACACAGAATTGTTGACATTTTTGCAGATTTATTAAAAAAGAAAAACTGAAATATCACATGGTCCTAAGTATTCAGACCCTTTGCTGTGACACTCATATATTTAACTCAGGTGCTGTCCATTTCTTCTGATCATCCTTGAGATGGTTCTACACCTTCATTTGAGTCCAGTTGTGTTTGATTATACTGAGTGGACTTGGTTAAGAAAGCCACACACCTGTCTATATAAGACCTTACAGCTCACAGTGCATGTCGGAGCAAATGAGAATCATGAGGTCAAAGGAACTGCCTGAAGAGCTCAGAGACAGAATTGTGGCAAGGCACAGATCTGGCCAAGGTTACAAAAATCAATCAATCAACCCTTCCTTCCTTCAATCAACCCTTTCTTCCTTCGATCAATCAACCCTTCCTTCCTTCAATCAAGCAACCCTTCCTTCCTTAAATGAATCAAACCTTCCTTCCTTCGCTCAATCAACTCTTCCTTCGGTCAATCGATCAACCCTTCCTTGATTGATCGATCAAGGATTGATTGCTTAACCACTTCCCGCCCACCCTATGGCGGATTGACGTCCGGGAAGTGGTTCTGTTATCCTGACTGGGCGTCATATGACGTCCAGCAGGATAATATGAAGCAGCGCGCCCCCGGGGGCGCGCATCGCGGCGATCGGTGGATCGTTGTGTCAGTCTGACACACCGCTACACCGATCTCGGTAAAGAGCCTCCGGCACACATGTGCCCAGTGTGCCAAATCTGTGCCAATCAGTGCCCACAAATGGGCACTGATTGGCACCATTATGTTGCAGTGATGCCCAGCAATGCCACCCTTAGGGGCATCACTGCAAACAAGCAGTGTCATCAGTGCCACCCATCAGTGTCCATTCGTGCCACCTGTCAGTGCCCATCCATGCCCATCAGTGCCCATCTATCAGTGCCCATCCATGCCCATCTGTGCCAACTATCAGTGCCACCCATAAGTAACCATTAATGCCACCTACGAGTGCCCATCAATGCCACCTATGAGTGCCCATCAGTGCCGCCTATAAGTGCCCATCCGTGCCACCTATGAGTGCCCATCAGTGCCACATACCAGTGCCACCTATCAGTGCCGATCAGTGCCGCCTATCAGTGCCCATCATCAGTGCCCGTCAGTGCCACCTCATCAGTGCCACCTCATTGGTGCCACCTCATCGGTGCCCATCAGTGCCGCTGTATCAGTGCCCGTCATTGAAGAAGAAAACATACTTATTTACAAAAAGTTTTAACAGAAACAAAGAAAAACTTGTTTTTTTTCTAAAATTTTCGATATTTTTTTATTTGTTGCGCAAAAAATAAAAACTGCAGAGGTGATCAAATACCACCAAAAGAAAGCTCTATTTGTGGGAACAAAATGATAAAAAATTTGTTTGGGTACAGTGTAGCATGACCGCGCAATTGTCATTCAAATTGCGACAGCGCTGAAAGCTGAAAATTGGCCCAGGCGGGAAGGTGTCTAAGTGCCTGGTATTGAAGTGGTTAAAAGAAGGATCGATCGAAGTAAGGAACTTTTGGGAAGGAGTATCGAACGTATCCTAGGGAGCCTTCTTCTACATTGGGATCCCCGTTGCTGCAGACTACTCAATTGGAGAAAAGAGAAGGACTACAGAGATTCAATCCTTTTTCCACTACTAAGCCTGTTTTGACCCCCTGACTAAGGGCGGTCGCAGGCTCTCCGGTAAGCCTTTAATTTTACCATCCGGTGGTGGGCTGCACGAGAGGTGGATCAAGCAAATCTGAATCACGCAATAAGCTTATTCTGGATTTCTTTGCAATCAATATCTTGCATTTGGGACTATATTGAACGTTTATTTCACAATTCTTTATTATATTTTTTCATTTTTTTACAATTTTTTTCACATGATACTTTCTCCTGTATATACCACTTTGGGTATGGACTCACATCAATGAGGAATACCACTTAGATGTTTTTCACTATTTATTCTATGATGGCATAAGCCTTAGATGAGTAATCCACGTGTGTTTATATCATATATCTTTGTATTGCATCATTAGTTTAATGCTACACTGTTTGTTTTGGATTTATTTAACATATTTTTCTTCACTAAAGATATCCCACTCAATGGTTATCTGGTAGCATTGGGGATTTTGCACAATGTTTTCTTAGTTATTTTTCACATCATCATCTATTAATTTTCCTTTGTGTCCAGCACTACACTGATTATTGTTTACTTGGTCTTTGCCTTATATCGAGGTTTTAGTGTTTAGCAGCAGGACTTTTCAAAATTCTGTCATTTATGATATATTTATTTTATGTTTCTACCATTTTGCATGTAGCGCAGTTCTTCATTTATTTTTAGTTTATTTACACAGTAATCACTGCATTTTTATAGCACTGATCGCTGTATAAATGACAATGGTCCCAAAATAGTGTCAAAAGTGTCCAATGTGTCCGCCATAATGTTGCAGTCACGATAGAAATCGCAGATCAACGCCATTGCTAGTAAAAAAAAAAAAAATAGTAATAAAAATGCCATAAATCTATCCCCTATTTTGTAGATGCTATAACTTTTTTGCGCAAACCAATCAATAAACGCTTATTGCGATTTTTTTTACCAAAAATATGTAGAAGAATAGATATCAGCCTAAACTGAGGAAAAAATTTATTTTTTTATATATTTTTGGGGGATATTTATTATAGCAAAAGGTAAAAAAATATTGCTTTTTTTTTCAAAATTGTTGCTCTTTTTTTGTTTATAGCGCAAAAAATAAAAACCACAGAGGTGATCAAATACCACCAAAAGAAAGCTCTATTTGTGGGGAAAAAAGGACATCAATTTTGTATGGGTGCAACGTCGCACGACTTGTCAGTTAAAGAGACGCTGTGCCGAATCACAAAAAGTGCTCTGGTCAGGAAGGGGGTAAAATCTTCCGGGGCTGAAGGGGTTAAAAAAGAAAATTAAAGAGCTGCAGCAATTAGTGACTTTTATATCTTCCTGGAGTTCAGCTTTAACCACAGAAAGCCTTCTTAGGAACTCATGTATTTTCATATACTGTATAGAAGGGTCTCTGATGTATAGGGACAAAACTCTGACATGATGGGGGGGACTCTGATGTAATGGGGTTCCACTAAGATGAAGGGGGAATTTTTGATGTGATGGGAGAACCTCTGATGTGTATCGGGGACCTCTGATGTGAAGGGGGGACTCTAGTGTGACTGGAGACCTCTGATTTGATGGGGGGACTCTGATGTGATGGGGGACTCTCTTAGATTGTAAGCTTTAAGGAGCAGGGCCCTCTGATTCCTACTGTATCAAACTGTATTGTATTTGTACTGTTTACCCTCAAGTTGTAAAGCGCTACGTAAACTGTTGCCGCTATATAAATACTGTATAATAATATAATAATAATATGATGAGGGGACTCTGAGGTGATGGGGGACTCTGGAGTGAAGGGAGACCTTTGATGTGAAGGGGGCTCTGATATGATGGAAGAACCTCTGATGGAGGGGACTCTGATGTGATGGTGGGACTCTGATATGAAGTGTGCTCTGATGTGAAGGGAGACCTCTGATGTACAGGGGGACTCTGATATGATAGGGGGACTCTGATGTGAAGTGGGCTCTGATGTATAGGGGGACTCTGATATCATGGGGGGACTCTGATGTGAAGGGGGACTCTGATATGATGGAGGGACTCTGATATGATGGGAGGACGCTGATGTGATGGGGGGACTCTAGTGTGATTGGAGGACTCTGATGTGGGGGGGGGCTCTGATATGGGACTCTGTGGGGCATCCTCAAACGGAAGGTGGAGGAGCGCAGGGTCTCTAACATCCACCAGCTCCGTGATGTCATCATGGAGGAGTGGAAGAGGACTCCAGTGGCAACCTGTGAAGCTCTGGTGAACTCCATGCCCAAGACGGTTAAGGCAGTGCGGTTTAGACATTAATGGCTGTGTGTTGAGTTATTTTGAGGGGACAGCAAATTTACACTGTTTATACAAGCTGTACACTCACTACTTTACATTGTAGCAAAGTGTCATTTCTTCAGTGTTGTCACATAAAAAGATAGAAGAAAATATTTACAAACATGTGAGGGGTGTACTTACTTTTGTGAGTGGTACAGGAAACGCTGTGATTCCTGTGTGTTTCCTGCACTGCATTGCAGTCACACTGTGTTTTTGATCTGCTGCAGGTGTCAATTCAAAGTTAACAACTCCCCAAAAGAAGGTTGCAAACGTAGTGTTTGTCTGAACCAGATTGCAGGATTGGTTTTAAAAAAAAAGGTGCCTGCACTTCTTTGGTGCAATATGGTGTGATTCAGCCCATTCAAAATGGGCTCAAATCACACCACACAGAATCACATGTGAATTGCACAGGAATCCTGTGCGATTTACATGCAGACTATAGTGTGAAACCAGGCTTACTGTGTCGATTGCAGTGCAATAAGGGCCCATTCATGCACCAATTTTGGAACCGCACTGCAACCGGTTCGCATGGTCCTTTTGTGAATACGATCTGGCAGGCAAACACACTGTGTTTTGCAACCTTTGTTTGGGGTGTCGTTAAGATAGCACTGACACCCACTGCAGATTACAAGGGGGTGCGATTTGAATGAGGTGCATGAAACTTGCGTGGATTGAGGGGTTCCCGCATTCTAGTGTACATCTGCGTATCTCCTAAGCAGTAGTGTGCTTTACCTCTGCCAGGGCAGGAAGGTGTGCAATTACACACCTTCTCGCACCCGCTTAGATGTGAACCTAGCCTAAAGAAAAGTCAGTGTATTCATGGCTGGTAATTTTTCAGTTGATTGTTTTTTTTATTCTGTGATTAATTGGAAATTAAGCTAATGTGAACACAGTGAGTCTGCTGCCTTCCACAAGATGGTGCCCTTTGTACCTATCCAGTAAGATTGGCTATTACAGTGCACAATCCTGTGGTAGGCAGTGCATTCCCCCTTTTTTTTATCTGTAAAAGTTAAAAAAGTCAGTGAGTGCTCTGTCTGACACAACATGGTGCACTTTGCACCATAATAGCCAACCTTACTGAGGAGGTGCAAAGGGCACCATCTCCTTGTAGGTAGGCAGCACACTCACTTTGCACTTATTCAGTTTAGACACTTAAAGCCTCGTACACACGATCAGATTTTCGGCATGGAGTTGTGTGATGGCAGACTGTTTGCCTAAAATCCAACCGTAAGTACGCTCCTTCAGACAATTGTTGTCCAACTTTCCGCCAACAAATGTTGGATGGCAGGCTAGTAACTTTTCGGCGCACAACGGTCTGTTGTCAGATTTTCGTATTGTGTGTACACAAGTCCATCACACAAAAGTCCAAAGAACAAACGTGCATGTTTGGAAGCAAGGACGAGCCAGAAGCGGTCGCTCTTGTAAACTAGCATTCGTAATGGAGATTTAACATTCATGACGTGGCAAATTATAACTGCCAGTTTCTGGAGCCGTCATCACGCCCACAGACGGCTGAGCTGCAGCCTCTTCAGCTGGGCCTGCCACTATAGGGTCTGCATTAGTTGGCACTGAGGCAAGGTAGCTGTTAGCATTCCTCCGTAACAAATTATGGAGTATACAGCAGCACAATACCACATGGTTGATTTTGTATAGTGACAGGTTAATTGGTGTTAAAAATGGCCTGAACCGACTGGAGAGGATGCCAAAGGCTCTTTCAACCACCCTTCTGCACGAGAGAGCCTATAATTAAATATTTTCTGCTCTGGGGTGAGGTTCCTCATAGGAAACGGCTTCATAACATGTTCCCACAGAGCAAAAGCCTCATCTGCAACAAAAACAAAATTGAGGCCCTCAACATTCTCCTCAGCAGGTGGCAAGTTTAAGGTGCCATTCTGGAGCTGCTTGTAGAACTCTAAAAATGTTATGGTGGGGAGAGGTAATGGGTAGATGTTTTGGACAGGTAAGCCTCTCCACTTCCATGAGAGCTGTTTGCATAAATAATGTGTGATACTTTGGCCAGCCCCTCCTTACTTACACTATTGGCAGCCCAGTGGACAGGTAAGAAGTGTCAAAATTAAAAAAATATGGATACACACTGTCCAAATCTATCAGCAGATAGAGTATTTGTATCTGTTGACTTAGCATTTTAGGGGGGTTACAAATGAGTTTGAGCCCCGAAAATGGCCTCTTGCACTCTGCCTGAATTGGAGGACAACAATTACATTTGGACATATTTTAGGTGGTGTTTAGGGTAAGCACAAAAATTTAGTTGTCAAAAAACATTGTTAACCACTTAAGGACCGCCTCACGCCGATGTACGTCGGCAAGGCGGCACGGGCAGGCAAAATCACGTACATGTACGTGATTTGCCTCCCGCGGGTGGGGGGTCCGATCGGACCCCCCCCCCGCCGCCCGAGGCAGTCCCGTTTTGTCCCCCAGCGATCGGAGACGAGGGGGAGGCCATCCGTTCGTGGCCCCCCCCCTCGCGATCGCCGCCGGCCAATAGGAACACTCCTTTGCTGCTGTATGCTAAACAGCAGCAAAGGAAGTGATGTCATCTCCCCTCGGGTCGGTAGTTTCCGTTCCGGCCCGAGGAGAGACGACATGTGAGTGAGTGCACCAACACACACACACACAGTAGAACATGCCAGGCACACATTACACCCCGATCACCCCCCCCCGTCACAAACTGACACCAGCAGTTTTTTTTTTTTTTTTTTTTTTCTGATTACTGCTAGGTGTCAGTTTGTGACAGTTACTGTGTTAGCACAGTTACTGTTACCCCCCTGTAGGTCTAGGGTACCCCCCTAACCCCCCCTAATAAAGTTTTAACCCCTTGATCACCCCCCGTCACCAGTGTCACTAAGCGATCATTTTTCTGATCGCTGTATTAGTGTCGCTGGTGACGCTAGTTAGTGAGGTAAATATTTAGGTTCGCCGTCAGTGTTTTATAGCGTCAGGGACCCCCATATACTACCTAATAAATGTTTTAACCCCTTGATTGCCCCCTAGTTAACCCTTTCACCACTGATCACCGTATAACCGTTACGGTTGACGCTGGTTAGTTTGTTTATTTTTTATAGTGTCAGGGCACCCGCCGTTTATTACCGAATAAAGGTTTAGCCCCCTAATCACCCGGCGGTGATATGCGTCGCCCCAGGCAGCGTCAGATTAGCGCCAGTACCGCTAACACCCACGCACGCAGCATGCGCCTCCCTTAGTGGTATAGTATCTGATCGGATCAATATCTGATCCGATCAGATCTATACTAGCGTCCCCAGCAGTTTAGGGTTCCCAAAAACGCAGTGTTAGCGGGATCAGCCCAGATACCTGCTAGCACCTACGTTTTGCCCCTCCGCCCAGCCCACCCAAGTGCAGTATCGATCGATCACTGTCACTTACAAAACACTAAACGCATAACTGCAGCGTTCGCAGAGTCAGGCCTGATCCCTGCGATCGCTAACAGGTTTTTTGGTAGCGTTTTGGTGAACTGGCAAGCACCAGCCCCAGGCAGCGTCAGGTTAGCGCCAGTACCGCTAACACCCACGCACGCACCGTACACCTCCCTTAGTGGTCTAGTATCTGAACGGATCAATATCTGATCCGATCAGATCTATACTAGCGTCACCAGCAGTTTAGGGTTCCCAAAAACGCAGTGTTAGCGGGATCAGCCCAGATACCTGCTAGCACCTGCGTTTTTCCCCTCCGCCTGGCCCAGCCCACCCAAGTGCAGTATCGATCGATCACTGTCACTTACAGAACACTAAACGCATAACTGCAGCGTTCACAGAGTCAGGCCTGATCCCTGCGATCGCTAACAGTTTTTTTGGTAGCGTTTTGGTGAACTGGCAAGCACCAGCCCCAGGCAGCGTCAGGTTAGCGCCAGTACCGCTAACACCCACGCACGCACCGTACACCTCCCTTAGTGGTATAGTATCTGATCGCATCAATATCTGATCCGATCAGATCTATACTAGCGTCACCAGCAGTTTAGGGTTCCCAAAAACGCAGTGTTAGCGGGATCAGCCCAGATACCTGCTAGCACCTGCGTTTTGCCCCTCCGCCCGGCCCGGCCCAGCCCACCCAAGTGCAGTATCGATCGATCACTGACACTAACAAAACACTAAACGCATAACTGCAGCGTTCGCAGAGTCAGGCCTGATCCCTGCGATCGCTAACAGTTTTTTTGGTAGCGTTTTGGTGAACTGGCAAGCACCAGCGGCCTAGTACACCCCGGTCGTAGCCAAACCAGCACTGCAGTAACACTTGGTGACGTGGCGAGTCCCATAAGTGCAGTTCAAGCTGGTGAGGTGGCAAGCACAAGTAGTGTCCCGCTGCCACCAAGAAGACAAACACAGGCCCGTCGTGCCCATAATGCCCTTCCTGCTGCATTCGCCAATCCTAATTGGGAACCCACCGCTTCTGCAGCGCCCGTACTTCCCCCATTCACATCCCCAACCAAATGCAGTCAGCTGCATGAGAGGCATTTATATGTCCTCCCGAGTACCCCTACCCAACGAACCCCCCCAAAAAAGATGTTGTGTCTGCAGCAAGCGCGGATATAGGCGTGACACCCGCTATTATTGTCCCTCCTGTCCTGACAATCCTGGTCTTTGCATTGGTGAATGTTTTGAACGCTACCATTCACTAGTTGAGTATTAGCGTAGGGTACAGCATTGCACATACTAGGCACACTTTTACAGGGTCTCCCAAGATGCCATCGCATTTTGAGAGACCCGAACCTGGAACCGGTTACAGTTATAAAAGTTAGTTACAAAAAAAGTGTAAAAAAAAAAAAAAATATATAAAATAAAAAAAATAGTTGTCGTTTTATTGTTCTCTCTCTCTCTATTCTCTCTCTCTATTGTTCTGCTCTTTTTTTACTGTATTCTATTCTGCAATGTTTTATTGTTATTGTTATTGTTATTATGTTTTATCATGTTTGTTTTTCAGGTATGTAATTATTTATACTTTACTGTTTACTGTGCTTTATTGTTAACCATTGTTAACCATTTTTTTGTCTTCAGGTACGCCATTCACGACTTTGAGTGGTTATACCAGAATGATGCCTGCAGGTTTAGGTATCATCTTGGTATCATTCTTTTCAGCCAGCGGTCGGCTTTCATGTAAAAGCAATCCTAGCGGCTAATTAGCCTCTAGACTGCTTTTACAAGCCGTGGGAGGGAATGCCCCCCCCCCACCGTCTTTCGTGTTTTTCTCTGGCTCTCCTGTCTCAACAGGGAACCTGAGAATGCAGCCGGTGATTCAGCCAGCTGACCATAGAGCTGATCAGAGACCAGAGTGGCTCCAAACATCTCTATGGCCTAAGAAACCGGAAGCTACGAGCATTTCATGACTTAGATTTCGCCGGATGTAAATAGCGCCATTGGGAAATTGGGGAAGCATTTTATCACACCGATCTTGGTGTGGTCAGATGCTTTGAGGGCAGTGGAGAGATCTAGGGTCTAATAGACCCCAATTTTTTCAAAAAAGAGTACCTGTCACTACCTATTGCTATCATAGGGGATATTTACATTCCCCGAGATAACAATAAAAATGATTAAAAAAAAAAATATGAAAGGAACAGTTTAAAAGTAAGATTAAAAAAGCAAAAAAATAATAAAGAAAAAAAAAAAAAAAAAAAAAGCACCCCTGTCGCCCCTGCTCTCGCGCTAAGGCGAACGCAAGCGGCGGTCTGTCGTCAAACGTAAACAGCAATTGCACCATGCATGTGAGGTATCACCGCGAATGCCAGATCGAGTGCAGTAATTTTTCCAGTAGACCTCCTCTGTAAATCTAAAGTGGTAACCTGTAAAGGCTTTTAAAGGCTTTTAAACATGTATTTATTTTGTTGCCACTGCACGTTTGTGCGCAATTTTAAAGCATGTCATGTTTGGTATCCATGTACTCGGCCTAAGATCATCTTTTTTATTTTATTAAACATTTGGGCAATATAGTGTGTTTTAGTGCATTAAAATTAAAAAAAGTGTGTTTTTTCCCCAAAAAATGCGTTTGAAAAATCGCTGCGCAATTACTGTGTGAAAAAAAAAATGAAACACCCACCATTTTAATCTGTAGGGCATTTGCTTTAAAAAAATATATAATGTTTGGGGGTTCAAAGTAATTTTTTTGCAAAAAAAAAAAACTTTTTCATGTAAACAATAAGTGTCAGAAAGGGCTTTGTCTTCAAGTGGTTAGAAGAGTGGGTGATGTGTGACATAAGCTTCTAAATGTTGTGCATAAAATGCCAGGACAGTTCAAAACCCCCCCAAATGACCCCATTTTGGAAAGTAGACACCCCAAGCTATTTGCTGAGAGGCATGTCGAGTCCATGGAATATTTTATATTGCGACACAAGTTGCGGGAAAGAGACAAATTTTTTTTTTTTTTTGCACAAAGTTGTCACTAAATGATATATTGCTCAAACATGCCATGGAAATATGTGAAATTACACCCCAAAATACATTCTGCTGCTTCTCCTGAGTACGGGGATACCACATGTGTGAGACTTTTTGGGAGCCTAGCCGCGTACGGGACCCCGAAAACCAAGCACCGCCTTCAGGCTTTCTAAGGGCGTGAATTTTTGATTTCACTCTTCACTGCCTATCACAGTTTCGGAGGCCATGGAATGCCCAGGTGGCACAAAACCCCCCCAAATGACCCCATTTTGGAAAGTAGACACCCCAAGCTATTTGCTGAGAGGTATAGTGAGTATTTTGCAGACCTCGCTTTTTGTCACAAAGTTTTGAAAATTGAAAAAAGAAAAAAAAAATGTTTTTTCTTGTCTTTCTTCATTTTCAAAAACAAATGAGAGCTGCAAAATACTCACCATGCCTCTCAGCAAATAGCTTGGGGTGTCTACTTTCCAAAATGGGGTCATTTGGGGGGGGTTGTGCCACCTGGGCATTCCATGGCCTCCGAAACTGTGATAGGCAGTAAAGAGTGAAATCAAAAATTTTCACCCTTAGAAATCCTGAAGGCAGTGATTGGTTTTCGGGGTCCCGTACGCGGCTAGGCTCCCAAAAAGTCCCACACATGTGGTATCCCCATACTCAGGAGAAGCAGCTAAATGTATTTTGGGGTGCAATTCCACATATGCCCATGGCCTGTGTGAGCAATATATCATTTAGTGACAACTTTATGAAAAAAAAAAAAAAAAGTGTCACTTTCCCGCAACTTGTGTCAAAATATAAAATATTCCATGGACTCAATATGCCTCTCAGCAAATAGTTTGGGGTGTCTACTTTCCAAAATGGGGTCATTTTGGGGGGTTTTGTGCCACCTGGGCATTCCATGGCCTCCGAAACTGTGATAGGCAGTGAAGAGTGAAATCAACAATTTACACCCTTAGAAATCCTGAAGGCGGTGATTAGTTTTCGGGGCACCGTACGCGGCTAGGCTCCCAAAAAGTCCCACACATGTGGTATCCCCATACTCAGGAGAAGCAGCTGAATGTATTTTGGGGTGCAATTCCACATAGGCCCATGGCCTGTGTGAGCAATATATCATTTAGTGACAACTTTTTGTAAATATTTTTTTTTTTTTTTTGTCATTTTTCATTCACTTGGGACAAAAAAAATAAATATTCAATGGGTTCAACATGCCTCTCAGCAATTTCCTTGGGGTGTCTACTTTCCAAAATGGGGTCATTTGTGGGGGTTTTGTACTGCCCTGCCATTTTAGCACCTCAAGAAATGACATAGGCAGTCATAAACTAAAAGCTGTGTAAATTACAGAAAATGTACCCTAGTTTGTAGACGCTATAACTTTTGCGCAAACCAATAAATATACGCTTATTGACATTTTTTTTACCAAAGACATGTGGCCGAATACATTTTGGCCTAAATGTATGACTAAAATTTAGTTTATTGGATTTTTTTTTATAACAAAAAGTAGAAAATATCATTTTTTTTCAAAATTTTCGGTCTTTTTCCGTTTATAGCACAAAAAATAAAAACCGCAGAGGTGATCAAATACCATCAAAAGAAAGCTCTATTTGTGGGAAGTAAAGGACGCAAATTTTGTTTGGGTACAGCATGGCATGACCGCGCAATTAGCAGTTAAAGCGACGCAGTGCCAAATTGGAAAAAGACCTCTGGTCCTTAGGCAGCATAATGGTCCGGGGCTCAAGTGGTTAAGTTACTAGGCTAGGTGTGTATGGGCCCAGGATAGCATGCTGGGGAGGTTAGTGAAGGAAAATATGCATGTAGGCCAAAAAAAGGAGCAGGAAAAGCTTACAGCATGCATGAGGACAATTCACAGCTTATTACAATAATGTTAATTATGGAATCAAGAAAGTAATACAATACATTAGCAAGCATTGAATACATAGAATGTTAAAGGAAAAAACTTACCGGAATATAGTCCTTCTGCAGGACTTGAATAATGGCTGAGCAGGTCTCTGAAATAATGAGTCCCAGAGCCTGGGGGGAGATCCCAATGGTAAACTTGAGGTCCTGGTGACTTCTCCCCGTCACCAAGTACCGCAAGGTGGCTATGAGCCTTTGCTCAGGAGTATTGGCAAGCCTCATGCATGTGTCCTGCTTCTTAATATAGGGGGTCAACAATGCCAAGAGTTGGTGAAAGCAGGGTTAGTCATCCGGACATAGTTCCGGAAATCATCCGGATTACTCTCCTGGAGCACCCGCAGCAAGGGCATATGACATAATTGGTCACGATTCAGCAACCAATTTTTGGTCCAAGAAATCCTCCTCCTCCTGTTCCTGGACTGGACTTGGGTCAAAGCAATAACTCTAAGGCCAATAATAGCACGTTCTCTCCTTCGATTCCACAACATGGCTGGTTGATGGATGGCCATTCAGAAACAACCGGAAAAGCACGAACTGAAAAGTGATCCAATTGTTGGCAGGGGATTGTCTGTTGACAGACTGTTGTCCTAAAACCTGACCGTTAGTACGCTCCTTTTGACAATTGTTGTCCAACTTTCTGCCAACAAATATTCGATGACAGGCTAGTAAATTTTCGGCGGACAACGGTTGGTTGTCAGATTTTCTGTTGGTCAGTACACAAGTCCGTTGAAAGTTGAAAGTACAAACAGGCGTACTCGGAATCAATGCTCACCAAACACGAAATTAGCAGAAGGGGCCCAAAGGGTGGCGCTCAAAAGCTGAAATTCCTTGTAGTTTGTCACTACATTTGTGTTTGTGGCACGACAATTGTGTACCGTTAGTATGCAAGACAAGATCCAGGCACATGCCCTTAAGCCTGGTACACACGATTGGATTGTTGGCCAGATTTTTGTCTGAAGGGCGTGTGCCAGGAACTTGTCGTGTTTGGTGAGCATTGATTCTGAGCTTGCGTGTTTGTACTTTGGACTTTTGTGTGACGGACTTGTGTACACAAGATACAAAAATCTGACAACAGACCGTTGTCCGGCTAAAATTTACTAGCCTGCCATCCAACATTTGTTGGCGGAAAGTTGGACAACAATTGTCTGAAGGAGCGTACTAACGGTCGGATTTTAGGCAAACAGTCTGTCATCACACAATCCTCTGACAACAATTGGATCGTGTGTACAAAGCTTAAGACAGGACAATAGCCAACAGCGTTCATAAAAACTGGAAGAAGGTAAAAACTGAAATCAGGTTTGATTTTCTAAAGGACCTGATAAAATACAATTAGGGATGTGAGTGCTCACTAGGGGCAACACATATCGTTTTTCCTTTTTTCCAGTCTTTATAATTCCGGTGCAATTTATTTTATTTAAAAATACTTTTAATTAGCACCTGCTGATGAACCCCCCCCCCCAGAAGAAAAAATTATCTACGACCCTGGTATTCTGCACCCCTAAACCCTCTCTCCTAAGAATGGGTCCAGCAATAAAAGGTAAAAAGACTAAAGTCACTGACACTCAACCTATTTTTCACCCCATCATACACCAAGAACCAGACCCTGGGATGGAAATGTTAGCCTGCCACATTACTTAGGGGCAGTCATTCTACATCAACCCGAGAGGAGCAGTGATACATACTGTATATCATCTCCTATTTTTTTTTTTTTTTTCATGTGTTTTTTTCTGCTACTATGTCAACAAGTCAAGCTGTCCAGCAAAAGTGACAGGTATCAAATATGCAAATACAGTACCAGGGTTGTCTACAATGTTAACCTTGTATTCACATCATGTACATCTTTTTATATTTTAAAATGCATGTATAGATAATTTCTTTTGAGTCTTAAATAGAATGTGGAAGGGTTAGAACCTCTGAGATTTCCCCACTAGAGAGATATTCTCTCTATATGAAATTTGTCACCAGAGTGGAAGATGATTGGAAATCCATCCAGTTTTTAGAGTTGTCATCAGAACAGGAATAGAGGGGGAATCTTCCAACAAGGACACCTGTTCCTGTGTCGACCGTCTAATGTCTTGTACACACGATCGGACTTTCCGACAACAAAACCGTGGAATTTTGTCCGAAGGGTGTTGGCTCCAACTTGTCTTGCATATACACGGTGACACAAAAGATGGCGAACAATTACGAACGTAGTGACGTACAAGAGGTACGTGATATCTCCATTACGAACGCTAGTTTTACAGGACCGAGCGCTTCGGGCTCGTACTTGATTCCGAGCATTTGAAGATTTCATTATTTGCCGCGTCACGAATGTTAATTCCCCATTACAAACACTAGTTTACAAGACCGACAACACACATTTGTTGGCAGAAAATTTGAGAACATGCTAGCCAACATTTGTTGGTGGAAAGTCCAAAAACAAATGTCTGATGGAGCATACACACGGTTTGGCTTACCGCCAACAAGCTCACATCCAACATTTCCTGTCAGAAAATCCGTTTATGTATACATGGCTTAAGAAGAGATTTCCCCTCACTTTGTAGATGTTTCCTTTAAGTTCCTGTTGCTTCTTAGGGAAAGAAAGTGAAAGGAACTCTCCCCAACTGGACGCAGACAGTAAAATATAAACTGATAGAGATTGTAATGATGCCACAAAAAAGGGGTTATCTTCCTTCAGTCTTGAAAAAAACAGTGTTTTTTATCAAAATGCAAGGAAAATCTACTAAAGGATGGTATTTCTGTTTTGGCTTAAGATGAATCCCCCACTGGTATATTATGACTCAGTAAGAATGGAAAGTTCCCACCTATGCAGTGGGGTTTTTAGCTGTTCCACATTCACTTTCCTTTTTACTTTTTTTTCTTTTTTTCTTTTTTTTGTCTTGTCTCCCCCACTCCATCTTAGAGGCATAAAAACATGATGAGCAATGGCAAAAAAAGACCAAGCGCTCCTTCAAGTCTGATTAATTACAAGTGTTGAAATAAATGTAGTGCTACCCCCACAGGAACCGCTGATAGATTTGGGTTCTCTGCTCTGATCTGCTCTGATTCACACCTGTGTTTGGCGTCACCCTCACTGACACCACCAGCATAGCTTATACTGTGACCCCAAGGGCGTAAACAGTGTCTCTCCAAATGAGATGACATTCCACAAACAACCAAACAAGAGTAACAAACATAGACCAACTATAGCACTTGAGGGCCCTCAAACAGAGGGGCTAGGTTTGGGCCTGCAAGATATGAACTTATCGTTAAACATAGTTCTGCCCTTAGGATAGAGTTTGGGTAACTCTTTGTGATGGATCCCCTGCTGGCTACGTTGGGGCCCTTTAAGAACATTGGTTCCAATGAGGGTAAAGGTAATAATGAATTGTGAAAAAATTGGGTGATGCAGCAAAGTACCAAGGAATTTGAACTTGATGAGAGAGTGGACCCTTTTGAAACAGATGAATACAAAGAAGGAGCAGGCCAAGATGCTGGAGCCAGGTGCCAAGATGTGCACAGTTGCAATAATTAGATGTAATGGTGGGCATGGTTGGAGGAGCAGTCAGGTGTAATGGTGGGCACAATGTTAGCACTCTGGAGTACAAAATAGAGCTAGGCTGTGTCAAGTCTAGAACAGCATGAGCAATTCACACAGCAGTAGGTGTGGGGGTCTGTGACTGTAAGTTGTTTGCAGATGGATGCAACATAATGGTGTGTCTGTGACCCTCTCACCAATTCCTTCTCGGCAGTCCTCTGATGGTGGTTGGTTAGATGATAGTAGGGATCGTGACGACCTCAGCAGCTCTGGGCAAAGATGGCCTGGATCACAGCACAGTCTCGCGGTGAGCACCAGAACCTCTAATCCTGCAGCTTCCTGGCTCTTACCTGAATGTGTGGTGTAGTCCCTCGCGCTAAAATGAGTAACGGACTGAGTCAATATTAGATAACTTAAAATAGAAAATGATACAAATGGTGAAAAACGTATGAATGGTGATGATGTCTCTGTGGACTGCAGCAAAATCTAAAGTGTTCACTTACATTCAGCAAAATAAAAATGGTAAAGTGATTTCGCGCTTCAAATCTATCACACCCAAAAATAAATATGTATACATCTAAATAAATAAATAATATTATACAGGCATAAAATAGCAGTGCAAAAATTGTAAAGTGCTCAGTATAATAAGGTGATCATCCAAAGTGCTAATGTGCATAAATAAATCCAAAGTTTATATAGTGCTTCATCCACTGGGACCATATAGTGGAGGGAAGGGGTGATGGTGATGTTATAGATTGAAGGGATCCGGTGGAACCGGGCTCTCTAAACTCTCACCTTAGATAAGGTAAATAAAGGCATCAAACGGGTTCTTTGTTGGGTGTTGTATGGTGCCATTCAGGTGGGGCTTCTCTGGTGGTGCAAAGGTATTCCCGATATAGAGCACCTATCAAATAGAGGAAAAAGGGGGGTTGCCCACCTGGGCTCCACCGGTCCGGTGGAATAAATAGGGATGGGAGAGAAAGAGACCTCCAATGGTGTAGTATATTGAGTAGAAATGCTATTTATTCAAAATTAAAAGTGGACTCTTACATTTCAAAAGATTAAAAACAGCATAAAAGCATAAACAAGCTGAGGAGCGGCGTCTGAGGCGCCTCCTTACTGACTTCTGGTTTCGTCTGCTCTCTGCCACGCCCTACGCGTTACGTCACCGCTCGTGACTTGGGGCCCCAGTTGAAGTCACGAGCGGTGACGTAACGCGTAGGGCGTGGCAGAGAGCAGAACTTTTAATTTTGAATAAATAGCATTTCTACTCAATATACTACACCATTGGAGGTCTCTTTCTCTCCCATCCCTATTTATTCCACCAGACCGGTGGAGCCCAGGTGGGCAACCCCCCTTTTTCCTCTATTTGATAGGTGCTCTATATCGGGAATACCTTTGCACCACCAGAGAAGCCCCACCTGAATGGCACCATACAACACCCAACAAAGAACCTGTTTGATGCCTTTATTTACCTTATCTAAGGTGAGAGTTTAGAGAGCCCGGTTCCACTGGCTCTTACCTGCTGCAGAGTCCAGCGAACTCAGCACAGGAACCGCTAACAAAACACAGCACTTCTTCTCTCTTCCTTCTCTGGTTGGTGTGCTCCCCCCAACTGCCCCGCTCTTTCGCAGGTTTTCTCCTTTATGTGACC
Organism: Aquarana catesbeiana; assembly: GCA_037953035.1. Taxonomy (NCBI): domain Eukaryota; kingdom Metazoa; phylum Chordata; class Amphibia; order Anura; family Ranidae; genus Aquarana; species Aquarana catesbeiana. The sequence goes on from JBBHAA010000618.1 coordinate 1,152,032, forward strand.
CCTCTGGCTTTCAGGTGTAAATGGGTATTGTAGCTGCTTCCCAAGGATGGTTGTGGCTTGATTCCTCCCCTAAACTACGTCTCCCAGAATGCTCTTGCACAGACCAGTCACTAGCTAAACCAAGGGTCTCAAACTGGTGGCCCTCCAGCTGTTGCAAAACTACAAGTCCCATGAGACATTGCAAGGCTGACAGTTACAAGCATGACTCCCACAGGCAGAGGCACGATGGGACTTGCTGTTTTGCAGCAGCTGGAGGGCCACCAGTTTGAGACCCCTGAGCTAAACAAAGCATAGCTGATATTGCCATCTTGTTGAAGAAAAGAGTTCTGCAATCAGTGTTAGTTGCCCTGTATTACATAAATATTGTAAGCCATCCTTCATTACTCAGTACTAACTTTTTGAGTTGGGCACCTATGAGTATTTGTGGCATTAGGCAATCCCTGTTGACCATATTTATTAAGGAATCTCATATATACTTTTTTTTCCCTTTATGAGTTGGAATTAGACGCAGAGCCCTTTCCCTGAGCTTAGAGGAGATACAGTATTGTGTTTGGATAAATTATGCTGGGAGGTCGATCCTCAAGAACAACTGATTCCTTGTGTGTGGTTATGGAGTCCATACCTTACAGCCGAAAAAAAAGAAAACTGGCTACATTTTGAATCACTTTAGAATTCAAACTGTTCATTTGATTGATGTAAAAAATTATCTTTATTGTTTTTCAGAGAAATGTTGACCCCCGGCATTTGGAGAGATTAAAGACGTACAAAGACTGAGCTGCTTAACTGGGATATTTTCAGAAGTATCTAATACAATTATCATGCTGTACATATATTTACTTCCAATGATATTGTTCCATGCCATCAAATGTATTACCAGGATGTGAGTATGACCCAACTTTTTTTTTTAATAATTGTGGTTAGTGGAAGATTAAAGTCTATCTTTGGACACAATGAGAAAAAACATGTGCAATACAGGGAAATGTTCCCATGTTATGTCTCTTTATAAACCCAGCAAGCACAGAAGAATTCCTGGCTCGTTTGCCAGAAATCCAGTGTGCTCCTAAGCTTCATTTTGGGCAATGCGGTGTTTTTTCTGCACCGTTATCCCTACCTGCTGGTCTACAGAACACACCCATTCCCATCCCTCACCACATGCCATACACTGATTTCTTTCCCAGCAAATCAAGAGCCTGCCCATACTCTAGGGTTGAATTACTAATGACAAATAGGCTGCCCAATTTGCATGGGAATTTTTCCTTTGCAAGTTAATTTTCTCTTAGCTTAGTGTATGAGGCGAAGCTCTGATAACTTCTATCATCCAATTATGTGCAGGACTGCTTTTCAGAAGGGTGGTAAAGAATGGACATCTCAGCCAGCCCTTTCTGACTGCTCTAGCTGCAGGCATCATTGAGTAATTCAAACAGAACTCCAGGTAAAGAGCTTTTTGGCATCTTTTTAGTTTTAAAACAGGTAGTGTGGAGGCAACATATTACCTCCCAGCTGCCTGTTATCTGTCCACGTGGATCACTTTTTAGAAATCTGCAAGGGATGGACATCCAACTAGCCCATACTGACTGCTCTAGCTGCAGGCACCATTCAGTAATTCAAATGGAACTCCAGGCAAAGAGCTTTTTTGTTATCTTTTCAGTGTTAAAACAGGTGATAAAGAGGCAACATATCTCCTCCCAGTCGCCTGTTATCCACCCTTTGAAAAGTGACGCACCCTGGGAAGGGTCGCAGGGAAAGGCCCTTACTGGCAGCACTAGCTGCAGGCACCATTGAATAATTCAAATGGAACTTCAGGCAAAGAGCTTTTTTGTTATCTTTTCAGTGTTAAAACAGGTGGTAAAGAGGCGACATATCTCCATAGACTCCTGACACATTAACAAATAAATATAATGAAAAAATGAATATCACAAATAAAGTCCATCCGATGAAAGATGAAAAAATTGATGTGAAGCTGACAAACGATGCACCCAAAGAATGTGATAGGAGAGAGATGACTTCCACCACTACACACACTGCCGCTTACTGACTTCCAATGATCTCCTATCACGGGTGCTTTCAGCTTAATACCCAGTGCAGGCCAGCAATGGTCTCAGCATCTTCCCGGTTAACACAACTCAAAGGTACATATTGCATACGATCCCCATAAAGAAATAAAGGCTTCCATAGTGTAAAATCTTTGTGGTAATAGGTAAAATGTATTGCACTTACAGTTAGGTAGAATATGTAAAGCATAAAAAACAAGCCAGCCGGCTCTCCAATGCTGCCCGTCACTCCGGGACCTGCGTGAACGCGGTGACGTCAGCACGTCGCTCCTCCCTACGCGTTTTGTCAGAACTGACGACCCACCCTGGGAAGGGTGGCAGGGAAAGGACATCGTTAGGGTGAACAAGCCCTAAAGGTGTCCCTTAGGATGAATAAGCTCTAAGGGTGTCCCTCTTTTCCATCTCAAAGAGTTGAGTGGTATATTAATAAGTGTGTTGTTTCTTAACCACTTGCCAACCCGCCGCAGTACATACAATGCAACGTGGTGGCTCCTTACAGGCACCGCAACATACCCGTACGCCGCTGCCTGTTTCCAGGTTTTGGGCACCTCCCCCGCCCGTCTACTTGCCTGTGATTTGAGACAGCGGGAGTCTGTCAGCAGATCTCAGGCCAATGAATCAGGGCTGGGACCTGCTGATCGGCTGTGTCCAATCACAACCGACAAACAACACAGAGCTCTGTACATAGGGAACAATCTCCTTGTTTCTTTTGCCTGCAAAGCAGAGAAAAGAAACAAAATCGATCTGTAGTAAAAATCAGCACACATTACGCACATTACACATTGTTAGGCACACAATTAACCCCTTGATTGCCCCTAGATATTAACCCTTTCCCAGCCAGTGTCATTAGTACAGTGAGAGTGTACAGTATATTATTAGCACTGATTACTGTGTTAGTGTCAGTGTCAGCTAGTCAGTTTCCGCAAAGTGTCAGTTAGTGTCAGATTGTCCGTCGCACTATCACAGTCCTATAATAAATCACTGATCATCACCTTACTAGTATAAAAAAGAAATGAATAAAAATTCCGGCATATATTCCATAGTTTGTAGACGCCATAACTTTCACGCAAACCAAATAATATACAGTTATTGGGATTTTTTTTTTAACAAAGATATGTAGCAGAATACATTTTGGCCTGAATGTATAATGACATTTGATTTTGTTTTTATTTATCTTATTGAATATGTTTTATAGCAGAAAATATATGTTTATTTTTTTATTTTTTTACTTTTTTTTTATTTTTTTTATTTTTTACTAAACTCAGTGGTGATCAAATACCACCAAAAGAAAGCTCTATTAGTGTGAAAAAAATTATATAAATTTCAGTTGCGTACAGCGTTGCATGACTTGCGTTTGCAGTTGAAGTAACGCAGTGCCAAATAGCAAAAAATGGTCTGGTGGTCTGGCAATGAATGGGGGAAAACCTTCCGGTGGGTAAAACGATTCTGCCATCAAAACCAAAAAATAAACTGCTGTGGCTTCCGAAACCTGCCTGGTATGTTGACCATAAAAGAAGAGAATTTTTCCCCTAGGTGGACTTTTCAGGCACCAAATAGTATCAATGTGTCAGGAAATGTTCCATCCGCTGGTAATATCTGTTATTTGGCATGCAGTACTGAGGTCCACCAGCAGGTGTCTCCTGGCAGTTTGGAACTGTCAGGAGAGCTTTTCCCTGTTACAGCCCTTTCACACTGGGGCGGGGGGTGGCGTCGGCGGTAAAACGCCGCTATAATTAGCAGTGTTTTACCGTCGGTATGCGGCCGCTAGCGGGGCGGTTTTACCCCCGCTAGCGGCCGAGAAAGGGTTAAATACCACCGCAAAGCGCCTCTGCAGAGGTGCTTTACCGGCGGTGTAGCCGCGCTGTCCCATTGATTTCAATGGGAAGGAGCGGTAAAGGAGCGGTATACACACCGCTCCTTCACCGCTCCGAAGATGCTGCTGGCAGGACTTTTTTTCCCGTCCTGCCAGTGTATCGCTCCAGTGTGAAAGCCCTCGGGGGTGCACTTTCGGGTCGGTTTGCAGGCGCTATTATTAGCGCAATAGCGCCTGCAAACCGCCCCAGTGTGAAAGGGCTCTAAATGTTATGTCATCTTTGGGCCGCAGTACTGGCGTCCACCAGCGGATGGATCCTGGCAGTATGGAGCAGGTTTTCCCCTCTGCAGACAGGTGTCACCTGATGTTAATTAGCAGAGCTGCAGTATAAATACCCGGCACTTGCAGACTTATGTTGCCCTTGTATTGTCCTTGAGCCCTGATCTGCATCCTGTTACCCTGAACCTGAACCTGAACCTGAACCTGAACCTGAACCTGAACCTGAACCTGAACCTGAACCTGAACCTGAACCTGAACCTGAACCTGAACCTGAACCTGAACCTGAACCTGAACCCTGAAGCCCGATTCCTGGAACCTGTTGATCCTGTTTCCTGTCCGTTACCTGAACCCTGAACCCTGGACTCTGGACTCTGAGCCTTGTACCTGACCCGTCCCTCCTGTCATCCATCCATCCTCTCTTGTCCTGTTTATCTCCCTTCCCAGCTACTGATTCCGTGTTTATGACCCCGGCCTGGCTTGACTACGATTCTGGTACTCCCTCTTGCTACATATGCTGGTTGGTTTTATATCACTGATTGTTTGGTTGTTCACTTGTATTTGTGGTGTGTTCACATGTGCATTTTCCTTAAATAAACTTACTTTCACCTATTTATGTCTGGTTCACTCTGTTGCAGTCCACACAGTTCTGGTCTTATCTGGTATATGACAAAATACCAGGGCCATCCCTGACCAGAAGTGGCTGCACAGGGGAACCATTTTGATTCAGTTGGTTGCAAACATGAATGCCGATGAGGTTATTTATTTTTCTCTGCTGGCATCTGAAAGTGGTGATTATTGCTGCCAGGCTTTGAAAGGATGGTCTAGTGACCAGTTGTTTGCAACTATACGTTTGGCTCACTTCCTGGTCGATCAGGGTTATATATTGTTTGGGGAGGTGCAGCCTTTGATCAAGCTATGTACTGAGCTGGCCCTGCCCTGTATTCCAGAGGGCCGTGATGATTTCACTCCTCCTTTTGATTTGAATCAGGTTGTATCCCTAGTGTGGCTTTTTGAAGATGATCCAGCCGATTTTTGTGAGCACTACTCAGCCTGTTCCCCACAGGTGATTGCGGAGTGCATTGTGTCTGCTCAGTCTTTTGTTAGACAGGGAGAGTTAAAGGCACCGTTTGTACAACCTATACTTTCAGCATGGTCTGACATGATGCAAGCAGCTCCAGCCAAACAAACCACCTCCGCCTCCAAACACCAGCCTACCCAAATGTATGTTTCCCCATCACCCATGTCAACCGCAGTTGCAGCTCAGTATACGCTGCTGCCAACCAAATACTCATATCCAGTATCTACTCCCTGTACCTATCCTGCATTCAACCCACCTGCCTCTTCTCAGCTGCCTACAAACCCACAGGAACTTTCCCCAGCTACTGTTACCTCTTCTCTGCCATATCCCAATCCTCCTCTCCAGTCTGCTGCACCCCTCACCTACAGAGCTTCAGTGGCTAAGCCAAAGAAAAAACGAAAGTTTTTTTCCAACCAAGACGATCCTGTCATTAACCCAACCTGCCTCCGCACCAGCTAATCCAACCCAGTCTGACATCCCAGTGCCTGCCTTCCAGCCTGATGTCTCTGTGCCTGCCTTCCAGCCTGATGTCTCTGTGCCTGCCTTCCAGCCTGATGTCTCTGTGCCTGCCTTCCAGCCTGATGTGCCTGCCTTCCAGCCTGATGTACCTGCCTTCCAGCCTGACGTGCCTACCTTCCAGTCAGATGTGCCTGCCTTCCAGCCTGACGTCTCGGTGCCTGCCTTCCAGCCTGACGTCTTGGTGCCTGCCTTCCAGCCTGATGTCTTGGTGCCTGCCTTCCAGCCTGACGTCTCGGTGCCTGCCTTCCAGCCTGACGTCTCGGTGCCTGCCTTCCAGCCTGAGGTCTCGGTGCCGGCCTTCCAGCCTGAGGTCTCGGTGCCGGCCTTCCAGCCTGAGGTCTCGGTGCCGGCCTTCCAGCCTGAGGTCTCGGTGCCGGCCTTCCAGCCTGAGGTCTCGGTGCCGGCCTTCCAGCCTGAGGTCTCGGTGCCGGCCTTCCAGCCTGAGGTCTCGTGCCGGCCTTCCAGCCTGAGGTCTCGTGCCGGCCTTCCAGCCTGAGGTCTCGGTGCCGGCCTTCCAGCCTGAGGTCTCGGTGCCGGCCTTCCAGCCTGAGGTCTCGGTGCCGGCCTTCCAGCCTGAGGTCTCGGTGCCGGCCTTCCAGCCTGAGGTCTCGGTGCCGGCCTTCCAGCCTGAGGTCTCGGTGCCGGCCTTCCAGCCTGAGGTCTCGGTGCCGGCCTTCCAGCCTGAGGTCTCGGTGCCGGCCTTCCAGCCTGAGGTCTCGGTGCCGGCCTTCCAGCCTGATGTCTCGGTGCCGGCCTCCCAGCCTGATGTCTCGGTGCCGGCCTCCCAGCCTGATGTCTCGGTGCCGGCCTCCCAGCCTGATGTCTCGGTGCCGGCCTCCCAGCCTGATGTCTCGGTGCCGGCCTCCCAGCCTGATGTCTCGGTGCCGGCCTCCCAGCCTGATGTCTCGGTGCCGGCCTCCCAGCCTGATGTCTCGGTGCCGGCCTCCCAGCCTGATGTCTCGGTGCCGGCCTCCCAGCCTGATGTCTCGGTGCCGGCCTCCCAGCCTGATGTCTCGGTGCCGGCCTCCCAGCCTGATGTCTCGGTGCCGGCCTCCCAGCCTGATGTCTCGGTGCCGGTGTTCCAGCTGGAAGTGCCAGTGCCTGCTCTCCAGCTTGATGTGCCCACTCTCCAGCCGGATGAGCCTGCTGCCGAGCTTGAAGTGCCCACGCCTGCTGCCGAGCCTGATGTGCCCACGCCTGCTGCCGAGCCTGATGTGCCCACGCCTGCTGCCGAGCCTGATGTGCCCACGCCTGCTGCCGAGCCTGATGTGCCCACGCCTGCTGCCGAGCCTGATGTGCCCACGCCTGCTGCCGAGCCTGATGTGCCCACGCCTGCTGCCGAGCCTGATGTGCCCACGCCTGCTGCCGAGCCTGATGTGCCCCCGTCTGCTGCCCAGCCTGTTGTACCAATGCCTGTGTCCAGCCTGATGTGCCCCCGTCTGCTGCCCAGCCTGTTGTACCAATGCCTGTGTCCACTGTCCTGTCTGAAGGTCCAGTACCTGCTGCCTGGTCTGATGTCTCGGTACCCGCTGTCCAGTCCGATGAGCCTGCTGCCCAGCTCGAGGACCCGGAGCCCGCTGTCTGCCCTGAGGTACCTGATGCCCAGCCTGAAGTGCCTGTGGCCCAGCCAGACGTACCCCCATTTGTTATTCTGCTTGATGCCATATACTATGGACAATTACAACCAGTTGGAGCGTCCGAAGGCCGCTCCTTTGAGATGGGGTACTGTCAGGAAATGTTCCATCCGCTGGTAATATCTGTTATTTGGCATGCAGTACTGAGGTCCACCAGCAGGTGTCTCCTGGCAGTTTGGAACTGTCAGGAGAGCTTTCCCCTGTTAATTGTCCTTGAGCCCTGATCTGCATCCTGTTACCCTGATCCTGTAGTCTGAACCTGTACCTGAAGCCTGATTCCTGGAACCTGTTGATCCTGTTTCCTGTCCGTCACCTGAACCCTGAACCCTGGACTCTGGACTCTGAGCCTTGTACCTGACCCGTCCCTCCTGTCATCCATCCATCCTCTCTTGTCCTGTTTATCTCCCTTCCCAGCTACTGATTCCGTGTTTATGACCCCGGCCTGGCTTGACTACGATTCTGGTACTCCCTCTTGCTACATATGCTGGTTGGTTTTATATCACTTGTATTTGTGGTGTGTTCACATGTGCATTTTCCTTAAATAAACTTACTTTCACCTATTTATGTCTGGTTCACTCTGTCGCAATCACACAGTTCTGGTCACATCTGGTTTATGACACAATGTATACAAGCATAATAGTAACAAAAAGATTTTCATTTATAATTAGACATGATTAAAAATATGGTTTAACATGAAATATTAATTTTTCTAGACAAAATCATCGGCTAATACCACCATACTGAAAGACCCTCCTTACACCCAACGCGTTTCGGAGTAGTAATTGAGTCCTTCTTCAGAGGTGCACGAAAAGGAGGAATTCATATAGTATTTGATAGCAGGATGATTTTCAATATTTTGTGTGATATTAAAATTATGAATACATAACATGAGACACTATGCCGGTGAGGTTGCTATCTCAAGGCATGTGGGCTTCAAATAAGGCAAGTAAAAAGTCTAGAAAACAGACTTGATATTAAAGCTGTCCTCCCCAAGAAGAGGTAACTCCTCACATTCCAAGGCCGCAGGGTGGCCAGCAGGATATACCGAGGCCAAGCAAAGATTTCCCTGAATGCGATGTATACACACGCAAAGGGCAAAAAAAGGCCACAAGGAGTTGGGAAAAAGGTTTTCGGTAACTCAATTAGGGAGAGAGTTGAAGTAGCCAGCCGCATACCCCGACATCTAGAAGGACAGTGCTTGTCCCTTTTAGCGGTTTTGCACCTTTTCCCCAAGTGACAGGGGCCTCTTTAATCTTAGAGACCGCAACAGATATTGTATACTGATCTTCTCTCTTACAATATAACAAAGCTGTTTCAGTTTCAGCAATTGAAGTGGCAATGAAAGGAAAGGTCAAGGCTCGTACGAATACAATAAATAACATAGTGGTATACCTGTATATATTTCTTGTGATCTGCCTCAACTTCCTGCCTTAACAACACGTTAACCTCTGAACAGAAGCATGTTGATCACTTTTGTATTTTTTTTGTTTCCTTTTGTTCTTCTTAGCCCCACCAAGAAAAACGATGAACTCTTTAAATACTCAGTTTTAGCATGCCTTATCTGCCTGCTAACTATAAAAGGTAAGTTGGTAATGTTAAAGTTCCTCCTTTGTTAACAAACCACAGGCTGCCTGGTTGATCTAGATTCTAATTTTTATAATAACGTCTTTTTGTTTTTACTATATAAGCTGAAGCTTTCTGTGGGGAGAAGACATCTCTTTCTGCTACAGATGGAAGAGTTGTGGTTCTTCATCCAGTGGTGGCCAAAACAGAAGAGCTATCAATCATTCTTTGGATCAGAGAAGACCTTACTGAAATTGCAACAATACAATATCTTAATGAAAGTGCCGAAATACAGAATAACGGTGGTGATAAAGTAAACACCTCTCGTGATGGTTCCTTAACGATAAATAATTTCACCATGGAAGACCAAGGAACCTACATTGTGGTCATAAAGCGATTGAATCAATCAGACTGCAAACATATGTATGATGTCAGCATGTCTGGTAAGTACGATTAGAAAAAGCTGATATATTATTTTAGGATTACACCATGAGCACAATTTACATGTTTAGCCTTTGTGGTGAGGCATGGCTTTCTCATCTAAATAAGCATCAATATCTAGTCACTAGACATGTGCAGAATGGAAACATTTGTTTTGTTTCGTTTCGGTTAGATTTGTTATGTTACTAACACTTAATACGTTTTGTTGATTTGTTTCAGATTTCATTTAGTTTTGTTTATTTTATTGATTTTCTAACGAATTCTAACTTTTCAAAGCGATTCAAATTCTGCGTGAAGAATAGCTGGTTGTTAAGGAGCAGGCCGGGCGGCCTTGCAAACTCATGCCCCAGTCGATGATGTCACAAGGTGGTGGAGTCACCCAGTGACGTAATCGGCGGGCCCCCCCTCTTAGTTATTTAAGAACAGTTAGACGGCAGAGCAGGCAGATGGCGGGAGCCTTCGTCGAGAGTGGAGCATTTGTTTTTTGGAGTTTTTTTGGGTCGACGGTAGCAGCAGGCATCGTGATTGACGATGGATCTACACCAGGGGACAGGACTTGTCAAAAACTGTCTGATGTGTGTTTTCACACTACGCTTTTTTTTTTGAGTAAATGAGTAGGGGTACTATGTACTCCATACTTATTCACACAGGGGAGGCCAGGATCTGGGGGCCCCTTGTTAAAGGGGGCTTCCAGATTGTAAAAAGCCCCCCACATGCAGACCCCCATAACCACCAGCCAGGGTTGAGGGGAAGAGGCTCTTGTCCTCATCAACATGGGGACAAGGTAATTTGGAGAGGGGAGCAGAGCCCCCCTGCCCCAAAGCACCCACCCATGTAAGGGGCATGTGGCCGAGTATGGTTCAGGAAGAGGGGGGCATTCGCTCGTGTCCCCCCCCCTTTTCCTGCATGCTCGGATAAGGGTCCGGTATAGATTCCTAGGGGGACTCCATGTTATTTTTTTATTTTGGCATGGGGTTCCCCTTAAAATCAATACCAACCTGGTATGGATTAGGAAGAAGGGGCGTCATGCTATTTTTTTTCTGCATTTTTTTTGCCGGAATTTTTTTGTTTTCATTTCAGCTATCAGTGGGAAAGCCCGCTGACAGCTGAGTCATTGCTTGTTAAGGACACGGTGGCCAGGTTCCCTGCCCACTGCTTAACAACCAGCTATTCTTCACACATAATTTGAATTGATCAATCAATTTTCGACCAATACAAATTCGAATTGTTCTGAAAATTAGAAATTTGTTAGAAAACTAATATACAAAATGAATTTAAACAAATTTTAATCAAATTAGTTACTATTTCATTCAGAGATTCGGATACATCCGAATCTCCGAATAACCAAAAATTTATATTCAGGCCAAAATTAATTGCAAATGTCTACTAGTCACCACTTCTTGACCTGTTATTTGGAGCACCCTCCTAGTTAGTGCAGGCTGCTAGGAAAATTTAGTACAACTTCTCTGTAATGAGCGGAGCAGCGGTTGATTATTCTGGCCTGCTCAGGGTCTCATAGACAGCTGCTGTGATTGCTTTCGCCTATTCTAGAGCAGGGATCTCCAAACTTTTTAAACAAAGGGGCAGTTTATTATCCTGTGACTTTAGGGGGGCCGGACTGTGGCCAGCTGGAGTGATTTTCCTGGCATCAGTGGGCGTAAACATTGTCACATTTGCTATCAAGAGGAAGAATAATCCCCATTGTTGGTATCATTCAGAGGAATAGTGCCCTGTTGTTGGTGTCAGTGGCAAAAATGGTGCCCCAATGTTGATGTCAGTAGGCAGAATAGTGCCTTGTATCAGTAGGAGGAATAGTGCCTCAAGGGTCTAATAAAGACAAGCAAAGGGTCACATCCGGCCCCTGAGCCACAGTTTGGAGACTACTGTTCTAGAGGATTATAGAATTATAGTAGAAGAAAGTTTGAGAGAAGCAGACTAAATATTTATGAGGATCCAGACAATCCCTGGGGGTGTGTGCCCAGTAGGTGGTTGGAGTGCCCATAAATAGTCTGGCAGGGGTGAGGAGTTCCTGGGCCCAGTCTTGCTGGAGGAGACTCCTGTGCAGGGGCAGGATTGTGAGATATGCTATTAAGAAGTCCCAGCTGGGGGTTAAGCTTGGGGAGCTATTTGCTAAGTCTGGTCCTGGAGTTGGTTTGGGCCCCGAGAAGCTCATTGAAGAGTACCAGGAGGAAGTTGGGGAAAAGAGTATCCAGCTGTCCTGTGGTAGTGTGAGTCTGTGTCTCCCTCACTGAAAAGTGCCCAGTAGATATCGGAAGGAGGCAACCAATGACCCTCTGGTATTGTGAGTAAAAGACCTGAGTGTGTGGCCTTAGTGACTGTGTGTAGCTCTTAGAATCTGGAAAGAAGTCATAGTTACTTGTTAGCAGCAGAGAGTCATGAGGGAGTTTTTGTGCAGCTTAGAGAGACAGAGAAGAGTCCTCAAAGAGTTCAGTTCTGCAGTTGGAGTATCCCAAGCTCCCTTCACCCTATCCAAGTTCAACTTGAAAAAAGCATCAAAAAGACACCCATAGACTTTTCTATTTGAGCCAATGAAAGTGGAGAATATGTGGTATGCCTGGCTGTGTGTGTGCAGTAATCTGGGGGAAAAGCATCAGTTTTACCAGAAGGTCCTTGGGGGGTGCACTACATAATAATACAATTTAGTGTGGTGAGACCTTGTCTAAGAGATGTTGGAAGTCACAGATTACTGATTTCACTTAAGAGTGGAGTCAGTAGTGTTTTTCTGTCACAGTGCACATTTATGAACAGAGTGTGCACCAGCCTAGCGCATTACTTTTGTGATAACTTTATTATTGTAAAAAAACTGATTTATACATACAAACAACATCATCAATAAGATATATCAAAGCCCATAGTGTGCTTGAAAAACCCTGGTCACCTAGACAGGGGAGGGGAGATCCCCTCGTCCTCAGAGCCAATCATCTGAGCCAATGATTGACTCTAAGGAAGAGGATATCTCCCCTTGAAAAGCATTAGCCTTTTGGAAGGTCTTCTCTCACTAGGCACTTGACTAGGTGACCAGGCTGTTTTAAGTACACTATGGACTTGAATATCCCTTATTGCTAATGTTGGTTGCGAGTATACATCTGTTTTCTACAATATTAAAGCTATCATAAAGGTAATGCGCTAGGCTGGTGCACCCTCTGTTACTTGTTTTTGCAGTTTCTGTTCTTGGATTCCCCGGCCCGTCTAGGGGGCAGCAAAGCCGGTGCAAAGATTGGATTAGCTGAAGACTATAGATTGACTTTTTGCTAGTGCACTTCTCTTGAGCGCAGGAGATTGGGTTCTTCTTTAGAAAATCAACTGCCATGACTAGACTGGACCACTAAAAAGGCCTATTCCCATTATGACATAAATGTGTATGCCCAAAACCCATAAGTGTTCATGATGGCGCATATTGCTGAGACCCAGAGAACTACTCTTATCTTGACGATGCAATGGACTACCACCCAAAATTGTTTCAGACTGATCTATAGCTTCATCCCCTAATCGAAAATTCAGTAAAGATTTGGGAACGTCTAATATAGAGATACCTTCATCTCTTCTGGATCCTTCAATTACTTGCAAATATTCAGAGCCTAGCTTCACTATATGGCTAAATGTTGTTTGAACACCTCACCATCCCATTTAAATGAGCTTGTTGGACACACAATTCTAAAACCATGACTATTAAAATAGAGTGGGTCGGACTTTTGTGACTATGATAGCCTCCATCCTTCTGGGAAGGCTTTTTGCAATATTTTTAAGTGTGTCTGGGGGAATTTGTGCCCATTCCACCAGAAGAACATTTTGTTAGATCAGGTACTAAAGCTGAAGGAAAATACCTGGCTGGCAATCAGTGTTCCAATTCATCCCCAAGGTTTTCGGTAGCATTGAGATTAGGGATCTGTGTAGGACACTTGAGTTCCTTAACACCACATGTCTAAGGAGTTGGCCAAGATTTATGAGATCAGGTACTGACGCTGGATGAGAAGACCTGGCTCACAATGGGCATTTCAATTCAACTCAAATGTGTTCAGTAGGGTTGAGGTCAGGATTATGTGCAAGCTACTTCTTGTTCATAAAACCGGTAAACCATATCTTTATGGAATTGGCTGTACAGATTAAAAAATCCTTTGACCAGGTAAACCTCATGAGTTTCCCTTTAAAGTCATTTGCATTATTAGATGAGGGTGTCAAGATTGGAAACAAAAAGAGAGAGAGAAGAAGCCCCTCTAAGTGTAAAATGTTGACAAAAATTTTATTAACCAACAATTGCCACTCACATTTAAAACAATTGACGAGGATCATCACTAATAAACCGGGACACGATCGGTCATCTCACGGGGAAGAAAACCTATAGAATCCACCACATACAGCTATCATGGATGAGGAAGCCGGCCGGAAAGCTTGTCTATGCATACGTTGCGGTCAACGGTGCATTGCAGCCCTCTTCTTAGATGGTGTGTGCTTTCCGGCTGCCTTCCTCGTCCATGACAGCTGTATGTGGTGGATCCTTTGGTGTTTGTTCCCTCTGAGATGGCAGATCATGTCCTGGTTTAGTGATGAGCCCTCTCAATTTTTTTGAATGTTAGTGGCCATTTTTCTGGTTAATAAAATTTGTCTCAACAGTCTACAGTAAGAGCAGGGATTTGCAATTTTTTTAAACAAAGGGCAACTTTATTGCACTTTAGACATGGAGGGGGGGGGGGGGGTGGACTGTGGCCAGTGGGAGTAGAAAATGATATCAGTGAAAAGAATAGTTCCCCATCTTTGGTGTCAGTGAGAAGAATAATGTCCCATCTTTGGTGTCAGTGGGAGGAGTAGTTCCTAAGCATTGGTGTCAGTGGAGAGAATAGTACCTCATATAAGTGGGAGAAATAGTGTCCTGAGGGCAAGATCAAGGCAAGCAAAGGGCTGCAGTTTAGAGACCACTGACTTAGAGGCGCTTATAGTTTCTCTTATTTGTTTCCTTGAATATTACAGCCAGATTCCTGCTCCATGGAATAGCTTGCTCTAGTAGATAGGCTTTATGGGACTGCTTTTGCTGGCCTACATATCACTATAGTTAATTGATTGTGATGTGTGCTTATCTATTTGCACCTACTTCTCTGTGTCCTTTTTCAAGACCCAGGGCTGGAACAAGGGGAGGGCAGGAGGAGAACCTGCCCTGGGCGCAACGGTTTATTGCAATGGTTTGGGTCTCCCTGTTCCAGTTGCTTCTGTTACAAGGCTGACAGGAGTAGTGACAGCGACATCACTGCTAACCCTAAGACAATGGGGGAGGCACAGTTTGGCATCTTTGACCTGGGTGCTGGATGACCTTGTCCCTGCACTGGAAACACCTAGAGAAAAACGAAACTACTGGTACTGGTAAAATTTGTCAGGTTTAATCTATAGGCTGAAGTACCTTTGTGTGATATGTATCATACTTGAAAAAATTCTTCCACTTTTGGTCTTGTGTATGCTCATGGAAGAAAGTTGCAAATGCAGATTTTTTTTTACCTGCAGTGACACCTGCTGGTGAAATTTTGCATAACTGGACAAAATGTAGGTACAGCAGTTGTTATAATGTATCTAAACCAAAGTGCTTGTGTTTCTTAGAAAAATCACCATGTGGAGACATGAAAGACATTGCAGGTAGAGAGGAGGAAGAGATAACATTACCACTTGACGTGAACAGGAAACAATTAAAAATCGTGTACTGGTTCTTGCCCAGAGGGGACCTCCTTGCCAAAACTAAACCCGGTGGATACATCCAACCTCAAAGTGATTATGACAGGAGACTGAAAACTCTGCCAGACGGTTCTTTAACCATAATGAAATTAACAATAAAAGATCAAGGAATCTACGTGGCAAATGTACATATGTACAGTGGAAGAAGTTGTTTGCAGATGTATAATGTCACCATTTCTAGTAAGTCGTCAGATTTTCACAATCCTTGTGCATATAAATCAGAATTTTTTTTTTTTTTTTTTAACTTAATAAGCCCATCCCACTGGATCTGACAGATCTTATACACACTCTGCTAGCATCATTCATTTATTTATTTTAAATAAATGTTCTCTTTGAAATACGCTTTATGCATTGACGTCCCTCCTTAAATCCATCTATCTGAAAAGTGTGGCCACCTGCTGACTTGGCACCATCCACAGGCAACTTAAAGTACTTGTAAAGGCTGAAGATGTTTTATCTTCATGCATTCTATGCAGTAAAGTAAAAAAAAAAAACCTTTAGTGTGCAGCTCTTCCCACAGCCCCCCTAATACTTACCTGAACCCCCTCTTGATCCATTGATGCGCACGAGAACAGCTGCTCCCCTATCTCTCTCCCTCCTCATTGGCTTAGACACAGCAGAGCTTGGCTTGGGTGCAAGTACGCACGAATGCCCCCCATGCGGCTTGCTGTGGAATAGTCATTGACCTCGTCAACTATACCGGGAACCCACCAATTTCATACCTTGAATGTTGGATCTCCAGTATGGTAAGTCAACTAGGAAAGGACTTAAAGGACCCCATCACTAGGGTTAGTTTCTTCGGCAGAGCGGGGCCTCTGCCTTGGACCTCTGCTCACCATGGATCTGTTTGATGCTGGTCAGATCTCGTATCTTACAGAACGATCCACTGCTCTCTATTATGAAAATGAATGTTTCAACCTTCACCCACCTGCCCAAAAATAATAAATCTTTATTTTGTTAACTAGGTATAATTCCTGAAAGAGCCAAAACCAAGACAGTCAATTTATTTTCCTATGAGGAGCAGAAGGTGGATCTACCATTGCCGAAACATCTGGTTGACCAAGTGGAAGACGTTTTTTGGATGAAGGACTATTCTAAACATATCACCACAACATTTAAAAATGGATCTCTGCACGTCCTAGACTCCAGGTATCAAGGAAGATTGTACAGCACTAGTAATGGCTCACTGATTATCCATGATCTTCGTATAGAAGACAGAGGAAAATACTCAGCGGATATACATCTGATCAATAAAGAACTCTATACCCAAATATATCATCTCAGCATTTACAGTAAGTTAGTAATGTTTGTTTTTCTGAAAATTGGGAAAAAATTGTCAAAAAATGTATGTCACATGTTATCTGTAGATAGGGAGATCGCCTATTAGGAGATAGGAAATTTAGGGATTGTTGCTCCAGCAGTTTTACAAGTATGGATTTTTTTCAGCGGGAACGTGGGAGAACGCAGTTCTGGCACCTCCGGTCTATTAATTCTGGCTGCTGGGTAATCTTTTATCGATAGGGGAGATCTATTGTTGCTGGTGTGGATCTATTGTTGCTGGGGGGGTCAATTGTTGCTAAGGTAATCTACTGTGAAGGGAGGGGTATATTGTTATTGGTTGCTGGGAGATCTATTGTTGCAGGGGTGGATCTGCTGTTTTTTTTGGGGGAGTTGTATTTTGTTGCAGGTGGTATCTATTGTTACTAAGAGGTATTGTGTTGCGGGGAGTGTCTATTGTTGCAGGGGTGACACTTTTGTTACTGGGGGGCATTTCGTTGTGGAGGGGGTGTCTATTGCTGCAGGGGTGGATCTATTGTTACTGGGGAGCAGGGCTGGGGCAAGGGTTGGGAGGGAGGTGCGGTTGCCCTGGTTTACTGGTGTAGGACCCTCTAAGCTTCCACATCATAAATGATGTTTGGCATCTTTGCCCTGGGCTTTGGATGACCTTGTCCCGGCAGTACTGAGCAGTATTTTGTTGCAGGGGGTCTAGTGTTGCTGGGAACAGGGGAATTGTTGATAGGAGGGATCTTCTGTTGAAGGAACGGTCTATTGTTGCTGGCTGCTGTGAGATTTATTGTTGCTGGAGGAGTCTATTGTTGCAGGGTGCATCTATTGTTACTGTGGGGAGGGGGTTGGTATGTTGTTGCAGAGGGGTCTATTGTTGCTGGGGGATCTATTGTGACTGGGGTGGAACCAGGGGACAGTGCTCAGAGGTGGGTAGGGGGTGGAAACCTGGGGTTCTTCTCTAAGGAGTGTATAGAAGAAAATGCCAAGCCAAGTCCTAGGAGGGTTTGTTTTGGAGTTGTTTCATAGAAGCCAACATGTTTTGGTCCTCAGTTCCTCCTTCATCAGGGCTTTTAGAAGACTGGTAAGGAAAGCACAGTCCATTCACTGGTTTGACAATCTGGACTTGGTAATGAACGCAGCATGAAAACACATGACGTGATTGCATAAGTGACAAAGGCCGACTGCAGAGGTTGACCCTTGGTTGGTAAAAAGGGGACTTGCTTCCAATGTAATTAATAAGTAGTAGAGCATAAGACCAATGGAAGCAGCCTTTTCCCCAATGGCAGCTATATAGCTTCCTGGGTGAATGATGACCACCAGCATCATCTAGCTATTAGACATGTGCACTGCCGAAAAATGTGTTTGTTTTAATTTTCGTTTCCTTTTTCGGGTCATTTGTTTTGAGCGAAATTCGTTATTTTTAGTAACTTCTGAAAAATTTTAATTTGTTATGTTCCATTCGTTTAGATGTAGTATTCATTAATTCGATAATTTAGAAAAATTTGTAAATTCAGAAAATTAAAAAATGAGAAAATCCGAAGATAAGAACGAAAATCCAAAAATTCGAAAGGACGAAAATCCGAAAATTCTAAAATCCTTAATAATAACTAACTATTAAATTAATAGGTATTGGAATTTCCTTTCAAATTTGGCTGATGAACGTAACGTATACGAAGTTATCCGAAGTTACGAATTATCCGAAATAATGAATGCCGCATCTAAACGAATGGAACGTAACAAATTAATAATAAATAACAAAAACGCTTTTATTATTATTCATTATTAATTAGTTACGTTCCATTCGTTTAGATGCGGCATTCATTATTTTGGATAATTCATAACTTTGGATGAATTCGTATTTGTTTCGTTCACTAACAGCCAAATTTGAAAGGAAATTCCAATACCTATAATTTAATAGTTAGTAATAGTTATTATTAGTTAGTTAACATTTTGGATTTTCTAATTTTCAGTTTTTCGAATGTTCATTCTTATTTTTGGATTTTCACATTTCAAATTTCCGAATTTCAGAATTTTTCGAATTTTCATTTTTGGAAAAATGTGTTAAATGGGTTTTCGTTAATTTGAATATTTCTGAATTAACGAATTTGTTGAATTTTGTCGAAAAACGAATTCGGAACTAAAGAAATTGCACACTAGCTGTTTCCTCCCCAGCCTCAGGGGGAGTTTGCTTTGCATATTAAAAAATAATTACAGTTCCTTGCAAAAGTATTCAAAACTCCCCCCCCCGTGGCTTTTTACATATTTTGTTACATTACAGCCTTTAGTTCAATGTTTTTCTAATCTGAATTATATGTGATGGATCAGAACACAATAGTCTAAGTTGGTGAAGTAAAATTAGAAAAAGATATACATAAAACTATGTATAAAAAAAAACTGATAATTGGCATGTGCGTATGTATTCACCCCCTTTGTTATGAAGCCCATAAAAAGATCTGGTGCAACCAATTACCTTCAAAAGTCACATAATTAGTGAAATGATGTCCACCTGTGTGCAATCTAAGTGTCACATGATCTGTCATTACATATACACACCTTTTTGAAAGGCCCCAGAGGCTGCAACACCTAAGCAAGAGGCACCACTAACCAAACACTGCCATGAAGACCAAGGAACTCTCCAAACAAGTAAGGGACAATGTTGTTGAGAAGTACAGAAGTTAGAAGTCAGGGTTAGGTTATAAAAAAATATCCAAATCTTTGATCCCTAGGAGCACCATCAAATCTATCATAACCAAATGGAAAGAACATGGCACAACAGCAAACCTGCCAGGAAACAGCCGCACACCAAAACTCACAGACCGGGCAAGGAGGGCATTAATCAGAGAGGCAGCACAGAGACCTAAGGTAACCCTGGAGGAGCTGCAGAGTTCCACAGCAGAGACTGGAGTATCTGTTAGACATGTGCGGTTCATTTCGAAAATTCGTACAAATTTCCGAAAATTCATTCATTTGGAAATACAAATTGTATACAAAATACGAAATTTCGTTGAAGAATTTCGGATCCAAATTCCGTTACAACGGAAACGTGACTGGTGTTTTGTTGACCAATCAGAGGTTTTCTTTTACTGCTGAGTGAGGGTTGGGAAAATTACCTTTTTTAATATGGGAGACTGGTACTGGTAGTCGATGGGAGATTCAGAATCCGACAAAATAAGAATGTTCATTAATATCGTTTTACTATTGTCATAATAATTACAATTATTCTTTATGATGAAGTTAAAAACCCAGGAAGTCAGCACAGCACAGGAATGGTGGGATCCCCTCATAATGAGCACAGCGGGGGTACAACCCCAGGAAGAAGTCATCACAGGGATGGTGGGAACCCCTCATAATGAGCACAGCAGGGGTACAAACCCAGGAAGTCATCAAAGGGATGATGGGAGCGCCTCATAATGTGCATAATGAGTCAGACGATTGCCACATTGAGAAAGGTATTTTTTGCTTTTTAACTTCATCATAATGAACTTTCGTAATTGTTAAGAAAAGTTAACAAACCTAACGAAAATTCGTATTTCGGACACGAATTACGAAATACGAATTAACTGCTAATACGAAACGGAATGGAACAAAACAAATTTATTGATGGCGCACATGTCTAGTATCTGTACATAGGATGACAATAAGCTGACGCTCCATAGAGTTGGGCTTTATAGCAGAGTGGCCAGAAGAAAGCCATTACATTCAGCAAAAAACAAAATGGCACGTTTAGAGTTTGTGAAAAGGCATGTGGGAGACTCCCAAAATGTATGCAGGAAGGTGCTCTGGGCTGATGAGACTAAAATTGAACTTTTTGGCCATCAAAGAAAACGCTATGTCTGGCGCAAACCCAACACATCACATCACCCAAAGAACACCATCCCCACTGTGAAACATGGTGGTGACAGCATCATGCTGTGGGGATGTTTTTCAGCAGTTGGGACTGGGAAACTGGTCAGAGTTGAGGGAAAGATGGACGGTGCTAAATACTGGGATATTCTTGAGCAAAATCTGTACCACTCTGTGTGTGATTTGAGGCTAGGACGGAGGTTCACCTTCCAGCAGGACAATGACCCCAAACACACTGCTAAAGCAACACTTGAGTGGTTTAAGGGGAAACATGTAAATGTGTTGGAATGGTCTAGTCAAAGCCCAGACCTCAATCCAATAGAAAATCTGTGGTCAGACTTAAAGATTGCTGTTCACAAGCGCAAACTATCCAACTTGAAGGATCTGGAGCAGTTTTGCAAGGAGGAATGGGCAAAAATCCCAGTGGTAAGATGTGGCAAGACTTATCCAAAGCGACTTGGAGCTGTGATAGCCACAAAAGGTGGCTCTACAAAGTATTGACTTTAGGGGGGTGAATAGTTATGCACATTGACTTTTTCTGTTATTTTGTCCTATTTGTTGTTTGCTTCACAATAAAAAAAAAAAACATCTTCAAAGTTGTGGGCATGTTCTGTAAATGAAATGATGCAAATCCTCAAACAATCCATGTTAATTCCAGGTTGTGAGGCAACAAAACACGAAAAATGCCAAGGGGGTGAATACTTTTGCAAAGCCCTGTAAATAGCGTTTTTAGTTTCTGGTGCTTAGATACCGTTTAGTTCCACTTTAAGAAATTGACTAAAAAGAAAAGATTTACATTTTTTTTAATCTATGCCCTTATCATAAGTAAATAAAATATGTAGAAAAAATAAATAAATACACATTGCCCATACTATGCCATTAAAGTAAAATTTAAATTGAAGTCTGGTAGATGCACTTTAAGAAGTCTTCAAAATGTGTTTAGTTATATGAGAATTTCCACGAAAACTATATTTATTCAAAGTACCGTATCTTTTATATTCTGGAGACCATTGTCGTCGGGATAAATTTCTCTTTAATTTAATTGTTTAGAAATGATTGAATTCTTTCTCTTTTTCTCTGCAGGAAAATCATACTACACTACATATGGTAAGCGTTGACTGTATTTATACAAGTGCCTTTAAGTTTTTTTTTTTTATTTAAAAAATCTGCTACAGGCATTGTATGCACACCTAGAGGCCAATATATAAAACATTTTGGTCTTTTTGTACACTGCAACTTGAAAAAGCTTAGTATAGCAGGGTTTTTTTTTTTCGTTTTTTTTAACCTCCCTGGCGGTATGATTCTTTCTGATTTTAGGTGCTGAAAGCCGTACAATTATTTTGCATGGAAATTTGGCGTTTTATATGGTAGGTCTGTAATTATTAACAATAACACACTTAAATCTGTCCAAACAAGAGTCTAGTAGATATCCCGGATATGATAAAGTTTGAAACACAAAAACATAAATTTTAATATAATAAAAAAAAAATAATAATTAAAAAAAATAAAAATAAATAGTAATAAAATAAATTTCCACACGATTCACTATCGCTCAATTCTGCAAGTGTTCTAATTTACTATCGCTGTTTTCTAGCTGGTCTAAAGCCATTTTTGACGTAAAGGGACACTTTTTGGTTGCTATGGACAATCTCCAGTTTCCAGGCAGAAAGAACAGTATATGCAATATAAAACTGCATGCAGGGCATGGGCCAGAGCACTGGGGACAAATGGGATGTGAAATGATTTCATACAGTACTGTAATCTGTAAGATTACAGTACTGTATGTGTTATGCTTTTTACATTTTTTTGAATTTGCCACCAGGCTCCGCCCCCGTGCGTCGCGACGCTCGCAGGGAACGGAGCCTGGCACAGAGAGGCTTCGGGACAGGACACAGACCGCGGACACTGCGGGGGACATCGCAGGATCCCGGGGACAAGGTAAGTAAGGAGGCACCAGGATCCTGCGATGCAATCCCGAGTGTGGCTCGGGGTTACCGCTAATGGTGCTGAATTTTAAACCCGAGCCACACTCGGGAAAACCGCCAGGGAGGCTACCTAAGCTAAAATGGCGCCTGTACACACAGGAGCGCAAACAAGCGCCGAGTATTCCTCGGTAAAACGAAAAATAGAAAAATATGCATTCCCAATACACGCATATGAGCATAATTTAAATTTTTTTTTGCAAATTTCTTTTTATTAATATTTTGCATAGTACAAAATAAAGCACACAAAAAGAATGTAGACAAAACCACACCTCGCAGGGCGGGAATCATAGAAAAACAAGTAGACTTAAAGAAACTCCCACAACATCCCCCCCAATTATGAGCATAATTATAATTATAAATATGAATTCATTTTCCCTAGGAAGTTATTGTGAGTGCAAACGCGCAAACGCGCATATACAGAACGTGCAAATTTGCTCAAAACAAACTCCTGAAATTACGTAAAAAAAAGCAGAAGTTTAAACAGTACCATTTGTAAGAGGCCATGCTGTGAGAATCTTTAAGCATTTACACAGCTCTCACAAAAAAAATTCCCATGACCACTTGCCGACCGCAAAACGTACACTATATTACCAAAAGTATTGGGACGCCTGCCTTTACATGCACTTGAACTTTATTGACATCCCAGTCTTAGCTCGTAGGGTTCAATATTGACTTGGCCCACCCTTTGCAGCTATAACAGCTTCAACTCTTTTGGGAAGGCTGTACACAACATTTAGGAGTGTGTCTATGGGAATGTTTGACCATTCTTCCAGAAGAGCATTTGTGAGGTCAGGCACTGATGTTGGACGAGAGCCTGGCTCAGTCTCCACTCGAATTCATCCCAAAGGTGTTCTATCAGGTTGAGGTAAGGACTCTTTGCAGGCCAGTCACGTTCCTCCTCCCCAAACCTACTCATCCATGTGTTTATGGACCTTGCTTTGTACGCTGGTGTGCAGTCATGTTGGAACAAGAAGGGGCCATCCCCAAACTGTTCCCACAAAGTTGGGAGCATGAAATTGTCCAAAATGAAGAGTTCCCTTCACAGGAACTAAGGGGCCAAACCCAACCCCTGAAAAACAACCCCACACCATAATCCCCCCTCCACCAAATGATTTGGACCAGTGCACAAAGCAAGGTCCATAAAGACATGGATGAGCGAGTTTGGGGTGGAGGAACCAGACCTGACCTCAACCTGATAGAACACCTTTTTGGGATGAATTAGAGTGGAGACTGCGAGCCAGGCCTCCTCGTCCAACATCAGTCCCTGACCTCACAAATGTGCTTCTGCAAGAATGGTCAAACATTCCCATAGACACACTCCTAAACCTTGTGGACAGCCTTCCCAGAAGAGTTGAAGCTGTTATACAGAGGGTTTATTACTCAGTGTGTGGGTTTTTCAATTCAACATCCCTATATCCCCCAGGTGGGGGCTTGATGGTCAATAGTGGCGAGATATGTACGTTTCCTGATGGTGCTTGTCACCGGGACTTACGTGCCTACCTAATCGCCACTCTCTGTACCTCATACCAAGATTTATTTGGGTGTATATGGTGTGTGCTTGAAGTATGATGTGACGCAGCTGCTTTTATCTAGACAATGTTGTCTCATTTTAAGATTAGTCTAGGTGTTGCTGGTGGGTACCTAGTTCTTGTATTTTTGATATTATTAACCATTCCTGGACCGCCGCACGCTGATATACGTCCTCACTTTGATGGGGGATATAATTCTTTTGGTAGCAGCTAGCTGCCGTAACCCTGGTATCCTCTTGTTCGGCTGGCGGTCTGGTTTCAGATAAAAGTGGTCTCTGCGGCAGATTCGCTGCAAGATCACTTTTATGGGCGGCAGAAGAGGGGCCCCTCCCGCCGCTCTCCGGTGCCCTTTACGGTAAGCGGCGGAGGAGATCGGATGTTCTTCCTTCCTTGGCATGGAGACGAGTGAAGGGAAGATGGCCCCCACCCATCTCCATAACATTGCAGGGCGGAAGCGACGTCAAAACGTCACTTCCGCCCATAGCTCTTAAAGGGCCTTTTTTTTTTTTTTTTTTTTTAAATGACAATTTTTTTGCATTTTAGTGTAGATGAAAGATCTGAAGTCTTTTTGACCCCAGATCTCATATTTAAGAGGTCCTGTCATGCTTTTTTCTAGTACAAGGGATGTTTACATTCCTTGTAATAGGAATAAAAGTGACAGAATTTTTTTTTCAAAAAACTGTGTAAAAATACAAAATAAAAGGTAAAATAAATAAGAGAATTTTTTTTTTTTATAAACGCACCCGGTCCCGCCGAGCTCGCGTGCACAAACGTACGCATAAGTGAGTAGCGCCCACATATGAAAACGGTGTTCAAACCAGACATGTGAGGTTTCACCGCGATCGTTAGAGCGAGAGCAATAATTCTAGCCCTAGACCTCCTCTGTAACTCAAAACATGTAACCTGTAGAACTTTTTAAATGTCGCCTAGTTTTTTAAGGGTAAAAGTTTGTCGCCATCCTGCGAGCGGCCGCAATTTAGAAGCGTGACATGTTGGGTATTAATTTACTCGGCATAACTTATCTTTCACAATATGAAAAAAAAATGGGCTAACTTTACTGTTGTCTTATTTTTTAATTAAAAAAAGTGTATTTTTTTCAAAAAAAGTGCACTTGTAAGAACGCTGCGCAAATACGGTGTGACAGAAAGTATTGCAACAACCGCCATTTTATTCACTAGGGTGTTAAAAAAAAATGTGTAATGTTTGGGGGTTCTAAGTAATTTTCTAGCAAAAAACCCCTGTTTTTTAACTTGTAAACAACAAATTTAAAAAAGAGGCTCGGTCCTTAAGTGGTTAATTGTGCAATAAAAATTCCCTTAATAAGCAGCTTGGTCCGCCCGTGACCTTCTTTTCAGGGGGTCCCTTTCCCCCTGTACTTCTATTTTGGTTGAAGCTGTTATAGCTGCAAAGGGTGGGCCAACTCAATATTGAACCCTACGGACTAAGACTGGGATGTCATTAAAGTTCATCTGCGTGTAAAGGCAGGTGTCCCAATACTTTTGGTAATATAGTGTCTGTGCAAATACGTGTGAATGTGTACAAAACACCTGAAAGTACATTCAAAAAAGCAGAAGCTCAAACATCAGTACTGTGTGCAAGAGGCCTTGCTGTGCATACCGTATTTCTTTCAGCAGGCGGCCGGCTTTCTCAGGATACCATGAGCCACTGGAATGTCTTCATAAATGTCTTTCATCGTCATAAACGATCAAAGAGTTAACACTCTTTAACTCTTTGGCCTTGGAGGACCGGAGCGACATCATGATGTCACTTCCGGTCCAGGGTCCAGGCTGGAAGAAAAAAAAAAAAATACATATATATATATATATATATATATATATATATATATATATATACATACATACACACACATATTTTTTTTTTTTTTTAAAGAGATAGGTCAAAAAAAATTTGGGGATCTTTTTCAGAGGCAAAGAAGAGATTTGGCGTCCTCTTGACCCCCAGATCGCTGCATAAAGAGGACCTGTCATCCCTAATTTCTATTACAAAGTTTACAGTCCTGGTATTAGGAATACAATTGATCAAAAAATACATAAAAAATAAAGGAACAGTGTAAAAAAAAAAAAAAAAAAAAAATGAACTTAAAAAAAAAAATAGCAAATAAAATAAATAATAATTAAAAGAAAAAAATTTAGGCACCCCCCCCATCCCTTCGTGCTCGCGCGCAGAAGCAAACGCATACATAAATCGCGCATGCATATGCAAACGGTATTCAAACCACACATGTGAGGTATCACCGCTAACGTTAGAGCGAGAGAAATAATTCTAGCACTTGACCTCCTCTTTGACTCTAAACAGGTAACCCGTAAAAAATGTGAAAGTGTCGCCTATGGAGATTTTTAAGTGTTGAAGTGTGCCACCATCCCACGAGCATGCACAATTTTTAAAGCGTGACATGTTAGGTATCTATTTACTCCACGTAACATCATCTTTCACATTATACAAAATATTGGGGTAACTATTGCGTTTTTTTTGTTTTTTTTTTTATTCACGAATGTGTATTTTTCCCCCAAAAAATTGCGTTTTTAAAACCACTGCGTGTGACGTAAAAAAAAATTGCCATTTTATTCCCTAGGGCAGTGATGGTGAACCTTGGCACCCCAGATGTTTTGGAACTATATTTCCCATAATGCTCCACTACACTGCAGAGCGCATGAGAATCATGGGAAATGTAGTTCCAAAACCTCTGGGGTGCCAAGGTTAACCATCACTGCTCTAGGGTCTCTGCTAAAAAAAAAAAATGTATAATTTTTGGGATTTCTAGTAATTTTCTAGAAAAAGATACTGATTTAAACCTGTAAACAAAAAGTGCCAGAAAAAGCCTGGTCGGCAAGCTGATAACGTGCCTAATGCCCCGTACACACGGTCGGATTTTCCGATGGAAAATGTCCGATCGGAGCGTGTTGTCGGAAATTCCGACCGTGTGTGGGCTCCATCGGACATTTTCCATTGGATTTTCCGACACACAAAGTTGGAGAGCAGGAGATAAAATTTTCCGACAACAAAATCCGTTGTCGGAAATTCCGATCGTGTGTACACAAATCCGACGCACAAAGTGCCACGCATGCTCAGAATAAATAAAGAGATGAAAGCTATTGGCCACTGCCCCGTTTATAGTCCCGACGTACGTGTTTTACGTCACCGCGTTTAGAACGATCGGATTTTCCGACAACTTTGTGCGACCGTGTGTAGACAAAACAAGTTTGAGCCAACATCCGTCGGAAAAAATCCTAGGATTTTGTTGTCGGAATGTCCGAACAAAGTCCGACCGTGTGTACGCCCTATAATATGTGTATTTCCTAGGACTAGCAGCTCCATCTAGTGACCATAAATCGTCATTTTGCGGTACTTCAGGAAAATATTGCACTATATCGAGATGACAATCTTAGGAAATACTCATATTGGACACATTAATACAGCTAAGTGTATATTAACATAATTGTCTGATTGATTGATTTTTTTTTTCTTTAAAGGGACATGGAACGTTAGTGTTACAGAAGGGGAAGACCTGATTTTGCAAAATGATGCTAAAGAAATCAAATCGATTGACTGGCTCACACCGAGGTTTATTCGATTTGCTGTAACTACACCAGGCAGAGATATTTGCATTTTGGACCGGAGTTATTCTGACCGACTGTCCAGCCTAAAAGATGGTTCCATAACCATAAAAAGAGTAACAAAGCAAGATAAGGGAATCTACAGAGCTCATATGTTTTCACATAATGGGATGTTACTAGAACAGCAATACCATGTCCACATTTATGGTATGTGTACTAATAGTCACAAGACAATTTACGGATATAACATGATTTTATTCTATTATCAAGTCTTCTGGTTATTCCTAGAATAGTAACCTCTTCAGACCCGGAAGAATTTACCCCCTTCCTGACCAGGCCATTTTTTTGCGATACGGCACTGCGCCGCTTTAACTGACAATTGCGCGGTTGCGACGTTGTACCTAAACAAAATTTACGTCCTTTTTTCTCCACAAATAGAGCTTTCTTTTGGTGGTATTTGATCATCTCTGCGGTTTTTATTTTTTGCGCTATAAACCAAAGAATAGAGACAATTTTGAAAAAAAAAACACAATATCTTTTATTTTTTGGTATAATAAATATCCCAAATTAAAAAAAAAAATAATAATAATTTTTTCCTCAGTTTAGGCCGATATGTTTTCTAATCGCAATAAGCATATATTGACTGGTTTGCGCAAAAGTTATAGTGTCTACAAAATAGGGGATAGATTTATGGTATTTTTATTTATTTTTTTTTATTTACTAGAAATGGCGGCGATCAGCATTTTTTATCGGGACTGCGACATTGCGGCAGACAGGTCGGACACTTTTGACATATTTTTGGGACCAGTGACATTTATACAGCGATCAGTGCTATAAAAATGCACTGATTACTGTATAAATGACACTGGCAAGGAAGGGGTTAACACTAGGGGGCGATCAAGGGATTAAATGTGTTCCCCCACAGTGTGTTCTAACCGTGGGGGGGATGGGAGTGACTAGGGGAAGAGACTGATCGTGTTCCTACTTAGTAGGAACACACAATCTGTCTCCTCTCCCCTGAGACAACTGGGATCTGTGTGTTTACACACACAGATCCCGGTTCTCACTGTGTCACAAGCGATCGCAGGTGCCCGGTGGTCATCCCATCAGCTCCGGGGACACGTTGCGGGCACGCCTCCTACAGTGTTTTAAAGGGCCGATGTACAGCTACGGCAGCTCACCCAGGGGAGCCAACCTGACGTAGGATAACTGCGGCAGCTGGTCCGGAAGAGGTTAATATGTACATGTGAACTTTAAGCATTATGATATATGGCTGCCGTGTCAAGGAAAGAACCCTCCTTTCAGGAAATTTCATTGACAGCAGGATCTTGCTGATACTGTGATCCTTGGGGTACTCATTACAATGACATAAACTTCTTTGATTTGTAAGTGATATATACCAGGCTCATAACCATGCACCCCATTGACTTATTGCCTTAAAGCTGAATTCCAGGAATTCTGAAACTTTGTAAAAAGTGCAGCTACACTATAAGTTAAGTCCAATGAGGTGCACGCCACCTCCTGGTCTTCTCCCCATTATTTACAGTGCCATGAAAAAGTATTCATACCCCTTGAAATTTTCCGCATTTTGTCATGCTACAACCATTACGTAAATGTATTTTATTGGGATTTTATGTGATAGACCAACACAAAGTTGCACATAATTGTGAAGTGGAAGGAAAATGATAAATCGTTTTCAAAAGTTTTTACAAATAAATATCTGAAAAGTGTGGGGGTGCATTTGTTTTCAGCCCCCCTTTACTCTGATACCCCTAACTACAATCTAGTGGAACCAATTGCCTTCAGAAGTCACCTAATTAGTAAATAAAGTCTACTTGTGTCTAATTTAATCTCTGTATAAATACAGCTGTTCTGTGAAGCCCTCAGAGGTTTGTTAGAGAACCTTAGTGAACAAACAGCATCATGAAGGCCAAGGAACACACCAGACAGGTCAGGGATAAAGTTGTGGAGAAGTTTAAAGCAGGGTTAGGTTATAAAAAAAATATTCCAAGCTTTGAACATCTCACAGAGCTCTGTTCAATCCATCATCCGAAAATGGAAAGAGTATGGCACAACTGCAAACCTAACAAGACATGGCCGTCCACCTAAACTGACAGGCCGGGCAAGGAGAGCATTAATCAGAGAAGCAGCCAAGAGACCCATGGTAACTCTGGAGGAGCTGCAGGGATCCACAGCTCAGGTGGGAGAATCTGTCCACAGGACAACTATTAGTCGTGCACTCCACAAATCTGGCCTTTATGGAAGAGTGACAAGAAGAAAGACATTGTTCAAAGAAATCCATAAAAAATCCCATTTGAAGTTTACGAGAAGCCATGTGGAGGACACGCCAAACATGTGGAAGAAGGTGCTCTGGTCAGATGAGACCAAAATTGAACTTTTTGGCCTTAAAACAAATCGCTATGTGTGACGAAAAACTAACACTACACATCACCCTGAACACACCATCCCCACCGTGAAACATGGTGATGGCAGGATCATGTTGTGGGGATGCTTTTCTTCAGCAGGGACAGGGAAGCTGGTCAGAGTTGATGGGAAGATGGATGGAGCCAAATACAGGGCAATCTTAGAAGAAAACCTGTTAGAGTCTGCAAAAGACTTGAGACTGGGGCGGAGGTTCACCTTCCAGCAGGACAACGACCCTAAACATACAGCCAGAGCTACAATGGAATGGTTTAGATCAAAGCATATTCATGTGTTATGCCCCGTACACAAGGTCGGACATTGATCGGACATTCTGACAACAAAATCCTAGGATTTTTTCCGACGGATGTTGGCTCAAACTTGTCTTGCATACACACGGTCACACAAAGTTGTCGGAAAATCCGATCATTCTGAACGCGGTGACGTAAAACACGTACGTCTGGACTATAAACGGGGCAGTAGCCAATAGCTTTCATCTCTTTATTTATTCTGAGCATGCGTGGCACTTTGTGCGTCGGATTTGTGTACACACGATCGGAAATTCCGACAATGAATTTTGTTGAAAATGTTATATCCTGCTCTCAATCTTTGTGTGTCGGAAAATCCGATGGAAAATGTGTGATGGAGCCTACACACGGTCGGAATTTCCCATAACAAGGTCCTATCACACATTTTCCGTCGGAAAATCCGACTGTGTGTACGGGGCATTAGAATGGCCCAATCAAGTCCAGACCTAAATCCAATTGAGAATCTTTGGCAAGACTTGAACATTGCTGTTCACAGACGCTCTCCATCCAATCTGACAGAGCTTGAGATATTTTGCAAAGAAGAATGGGCAAAAATATCACTCTCTAAAAAAAGCTGAGTAGAGACATCCCCAAAAAGACTTGCAGCTGTAATTGCAGTGAAAGGTGGTTCTACAAAGTATTGACTCAGGGGGGCGCTATACTAATGTAACTCCACACTTTTCACATATTTATTTGTAAAAAATGTTGAAAACCATTTATCATTTTCCTTCCACTTCACAATTATGTGCCACTTTGTGTTGGTCTATCACATAAAATCCCAATAAAATATATTTACACTTTTGGTTGTAACATGAAAAATGTGGAAAATTTCTAGGGGTATGATTACTTTTTCAAGGCACTGTACATATGACAGGTTTATGGCTCTGCCAGAGCAAACACTCAGGGCTATGGGAGGAGAAAAGCACATACAGCAGCTATGCCTGCCCCTCCCCTTCGCTGCCCATTCACAGAAGCCTTTGTGTTTGTGACTGAGTTATTATTATTATGATTATTCAGGATTTATATAACGCCAACAGTTTACGCAGTGCTTTACAATATAAAAGAGAGACAATACAGTTACAATACAATAAAATACAAGAGGATTAAATAGGGGGCCCTGCTCAGAAGAGCTTACAATCTAATAGGGTGGGGTAGGTGGTACAAAAGGTTGTAACTGTGGGGAATGAGCTAATGGAAGTGGTAGAAGATTTGTTGGAGGCGTGATAGTGTTCTCTGAAGAGATGAGTTTTCAGGGATTGCCTGAAGGCAGCTAGATTAGGAGATAGCAGGCCAGATTGAGGTTGAGAGTTCCAGAGGATGGGAGAGGCTCTGGAGAATTCCTGGAGACAAACATGGGAACTGGAGAGAAGGGAGCTTGAGAGTAGGAGGAGGTCTTGAGAGGAGCGGAGAGGATGGTGTGGGTGATATTTGGAGACAAGATTGGTGATGTAGCTCGGGCAAAGGCCTCCAAAGGCTTCTGTGATAGGGC
This sequence comes from Aquarana catesbeiana, assembly GCA_037953035.1. Taxonomy (NCBI): domain Eukaryota; kingdom Metazoa; phylum Chordata; class Amphibia; order Anura; family Ranidae; genus Aquarana; species Aquarana catesbeiana. Next base: position 1,183,583 of record JBBHAA010000618.1, read on the forward strand.
AGGAGGAGGTGAGATGCATGCACAGCAGCTGCATCAACTCGACTGCTAAGAATTACCTGCTTATCTGCACGGCCATGACCTAGTGAACCTTCCAACCCACCTGACACTCCGGGTTCAGACATCCTGTTAATACTATAAAGCAAAAATCAAGCAACTCTGATATGTTTTACTTGAATGAAATAGGAAAAGTTATTCTATAGAGAAAGGAGTAAATCCACTGAGCTGTAATAACAGCGCCAACTCAGCAAACAGACTCCTCCAAAACACAACAATGGTTGAACAATGACTGATGATATATACACAAAGTTACGCTAAATTCAGATCCAAGGTCACCTCCCAGTGGATGTTTCAGTTAACTACACTTGTGGCCACACTGAGATAAATGCAATCTAAACAGCCTATGCTATATTCATGGGAGAGCTAATCTCCCACTGTTGTTGTTCTATATATATATATATACCTAGGCACCTAGGATTTGTAGCTTAGGGTACAGGAATGTATAGCAGCAGATTCCAGAAGGACTATACACCCCATAACTCACTCCGGTGGCTCACAGGTATGAGGTCACTGACTGCCGAATAATCAAGGGGGCAAACAATGTTCAGAACACTGGAAAGTACAAAACTTTCTGGTAGCAGTCCACATCACTACATATATGCTACTAATAATAGGGTGATGGTTGAGCCAAATCAGGTTTTTAAGCATTAGATATTGATAAAGATGCCGAGACCAGAAGGTCCAGCTTCGGGTTTCCGGAGCTACAGTGATAGCTGTCTTCTGGGAGTTCTATAAACCTGTCAGATGTAAATATGTATATAATAGAGATAAGTCCCAGAGGTGTCATGCAAATCATTGGGCTTAACTCATAGTGCACCTTCCCTTTTTACAAAGGAGCTGAATGCCTGAAGTTCAGCTTTAAAGCAGTGGCTGTCATTACGGATGACCTAAGGTTCAGGCCGTGTTCAGTGTGGCCTGAACCCATGGGAAACTATCACATGATAGCTGTCCCAATCAACTATGGTCACGGAATTCCCCCCACACACACACACACACGGGACCGGATGCTGGGGATATCATTAACCTGCTATGGCCATATGGGCATATTTGGATAATGTTAATGTTGGATAATGTTATTGACCCAACACAGTCATGTGGCCATATTGGGTCAATTATCTCAAGAGCATCTCTTAACAAAGCCACACATAACAAACACCCTTTGTTATGTGTGGCGGAGAGGTAAGGAATTTCACAGCCACAGGTGATTGGGTCAGCAGCCTGCTATCATTTGATAGTTTCCCACAGGTTTAGGCCAAACTCAGTTTGTCCCTTAAGCTTGGCTTATCCATACTTGTCATTTTACAAGGTATTTCAAACCTTAACTGCAGGCCTTGGCTTCACCAAAGGACCAGAGAAAGGTAGGACTTGGCAGCCAACCAAAAAGTAAGATTATGGTAAGGTAAACCCAAGCAACAAAAATAAAGGCCCCCAACGCACAGTTGGCCCTTCTTGAAACTGGAAGTATCTACAAATTGTAATTCCCTTACAATTAAATAAAAAGGTTTTATTCCACATTCTAAAATAGTGGGCTAAGCCATGCACGATATTCCCCGTTGCCTCTGGTCTAACCGTGTAATTAGAATTAGTAAATGTCCTGAAATATCTTTGGAGGGTGATGTTTAGGTAGAGCTGGTCGATCTGCTGGAATGCTAATCATCCCCTTTGGCAGAGACCCCAATGGGCCAATGTCTGGGCAGTGGTCACATGAGCTGCCACTGATGAGTATCTTTATTATGGTTAAAACCAAAAAGCTCTCCAATCAGCATGGAGCATGAGTGTAGTTGATTGGAGAGCAGTAGTTGTGACTTTTATGTGACTGGACCAACCACAAAACAGGAAGGACTCCTGATTTTGCAAAAATGGGGAGGGTATCAAAGTAGAACTTGTGTCTGCACAAATAATGTAGCTAAATATAAGATTGTATTTAGTCAATTTATGTGTGTATTTTCTTTAGAATATTAATCTTCATATCTAATCTTAATATTTCTAATTTCAGAAGATCAAACGTTATTGTATATATCATTGGGAGTTGCTGCGCCCCTGGTACTAATCGTTTTTCTGATGGGGTACTATTGCTTTTACCGGGTAAGTTGACATGTTAGGTGTTTTTTTACACCCCTTGTCTTGCCTTTATAAACAAGCAACCTGATCAATTTTTGATCATTACATTATGAATGGTTTTACTTTGTAGTTTTAAGGAAAACTTCATTTTTAGTAAAGTTGCCCTTAATGTGATTACCCCATCCCCAAGTCACTTCCTCCCCATTCCAGCTGTAATGGTCGTCCATACGGGGCACATGACGGGTTGTGTGTGTGGCAGCCACATTGTTCAAAATACAGTCATCACTGAAACACCCCCCCCCTCCCAAAGCACCTTGTCCCTTTGTTGATGGGGACAAGGGCCTCTTCCCCACGACCTTGGTCGGTGGTTATGGGAGTCTGCAGGTGGGATGCTTATCGGAATATGGAAGCCCCCTTTGACAAGGGGGCTCCCAGATCTGGCCTCCTTCCGATGTACCCCTACTCATTCACCCAAAAAAATGAGTAGCGCAAATAAAGACAGGAAACTGTTTTTGACAAGTCCTTTATTTTAAAAAAAAAAATGGCCCACCCATTTGTCGTTTCGTTTCCTCTGAAGCCAGGCTTAACTGTTCTGTATCCTGACATCCACGCACACTTTGTTTTTAATAATAAAACAACTTTTATAATTTTTACAGTTTTTTTTTATAAAGGAAATCTTGGACCTGTCGCAATTTCCTTTTTGCCCCCTTATAATTCCGGCACAGGTTGCAGCACACCTGGTATGGCACTGCCATGTTCTTCGGGGTTTTTCCAGGTTGTGCAGCGGTCCCCTGATGATGTGCATGCATCGCATCATCAGGAGATGTCTGCAAAAAAATGCTTCAGGCAACCCTAAATAGTTGCAAAGACATGCACGTTTTTACAAATACATGCCTAAGGGCATTTTGCCATTAAGGGATTACTGTTACTTTGCCTATTCAGGGCACATAGGTCAGCCCAACCCCCCCCCCCCCATTCAGGTATACTTACCGAGCAACCCATAACCCATCGCCTACCTTCCAACGCTGAGCCCTTGCTAACTCCCAGGGTCTACTGGGTATAAGGGAGCATATAACTCTAACTAATGTGACAGTGGTAGGGCCTGAGTGTCCAATCAGCAAGTTCTCAATATGCAGACAAGTATATCAAGCTTTGTATTTCCAATTTTAAAGAAAACCAAGCTTTACCGTAACCAAACCTTCTCTGTTTATTTAGTAAATGAGCTCCACTCTCTTCTCTCTGGTTGTTGGAAAACCTCAGCTTGCATCAATAGATTTCTGTTTGTCAAGCATTTTACAACTAACCCTTTATTATTTTTTGCTTTTAGGTAATGAAATTTAAAACGGGAGCTTATAAGGTAAGAATTCTTTTTACCAACTCTCCTTGGTACTAAATTTCTTGGTAAATTATTTTGTGTGTAGGCTGATAAGATATAATACAGTATTCAAATCATCATCTTTCAGAGCAACCAACCAAAATTCAATTTTCTTTGTTGTGACCTCTCCAGTGTGGCGTGATAAAGAAATCTGTTTGGTTAATATCATTTACTACCAGGGCCAGGACAAGAGGTGGGCAAGAGGAGAAGCTGCCCTGAGCACAATGGTTTACTGTAGGGATGAGGGTGCCTTCTTTCTGTTACAAGGTTGAAAGGAGCAGTGACAGTGGCAGTAATTTTGACAAGTTGGTGACTGTCAAACGTAGGATCCCCTAAGAAAAAAATAGTGCTACCCACAACAACCCATCAGGTGGCACCTGAAAGTCAACTGTAATAGGCAGTAATCAGTGGTGAGACAAGGTCATCCAGAACCCATTGCAATGATGCCAAACAGAGCCCTCGCCCCTAAGTTAACATCATGAACGGGGGGAGGGCGCTGTTTGGCATTTTTGCCCTGGGTGCTGGATGACCTTGTCTCAACACTGATTACTACCCATCACAGTTGGATTTCAGGTCCCACCTGATGGGTTGTTGTGGGTAGCACTATTTTTATTCTATTTTTGAATATGATGCTCAGGGTCTGTATCACCTAATGGAGAAATAAAGGATTCCCACCATATCCTGTAAAGGACCGTTTTAATGTGTGGAGATTTAGTGTGCCAAAATATCACTCTAAAATAAAAAAAAATCAATAAAAGCATAATTTTATTTCCTTATTAAAAATGTAAAGTATTTAAAACTCTTGTCAGTAGCAACTCTTGCAGTATCAACATAAAAGTGTACAATACAACAAGCAAGAGATAGAACAGATGGATCGCTGCATTTTTCCCCAAATCTTCAGGATTAGAGATGGGCCGAACATCCCACTTGTCTCCTGTTTTTATTTTTATTTTTTACACTTTTTTTTTACACTTTTTTGGTGAATGGGTCGGGGTGCTATGTACCCCATACTCATTCACATAGGGGGGTCCGGGATCTGGGAGCTTCAAGGGAGCTTCCAGATTTCAATAAACCTCCCCATCAATAGACCCCCACAACCACATCCCAGGGTTGTCGGGAAGAGACCCTTGTCCTCATCAACATGGGGAGAAGGTGCTTTGGGTTGGAGGGGTAGAGCCCCAAAGCACCCCCCATGTTGAGGGCATGTGGCCTGGTATGGGTCAGGTGGGGGGGGGGCGTTTGCTCGTGCCCCCCCCCCCCTTTTCTGACCTCCTGGGCTGCATGCCTGGATAAGGGTCTGGTATAGATTTTGGGGAAACCCCACACCATTTTTTTTATTTTGCCGTGGGGTTCCCCTAAAATCCATACCAGAACCGAATAGGGGGGTACCCCACGCCATTTGTTTTTTTTTTAACCGGAATTTTTTTTTTATTCAGCTGTCAGTCGGAAAACTAATTGACAGCTGATAACTTATCAGTTATTAAGGATGCCGCAGCCAGCTTCCCGGCCCCACTCCTTAACAATCAGCTTACACTGCATCCTGATTGGACAAAGCTTTGCCCAATCAGGGCGCAGAATGCACTGTGCAGTGTGCAGTGTATTGCAGGGTGTTTGGCGGGGTGAACACCAGGCAAAAACCCTGCAAATCCAGGTGTTCTGTGCACGGAAGAACAGGCAAATGTACGACCCGAACTCATGCTTGGGCTGAACCGTTCGCCCAACACTATTCAGGATCCACTTGATTATTCACTCATTATGACAGTACAGCTGACAAGTAATAAAGTACATATATTAATGCAAATTTACGTTACATCAGTTATTTTTATCTACAACATTTGATGAAAAAATTAATGGAAATTACATTACATATCCAAAACAGCTGTAGGAGGTTATGTAATGTAATTTCCATTAATTTTTTCTCCAGTTGTTGCATAGAAAAATGACTGATGTAACGTATATATGCATTAATATATACTGTATACTCTGTTACTTAGTGTATGTGTGTCACCGGCGCAAAAACCACTTCTATATTAACCATATGTGTCAGGGTTGCTGCTTTCAAAAAAAACCCTTCATTAAGATGGGCTAAAAATACTGATTCAGTGTGTGTGAATGCGCTACCCCTATAGTGTACCACCACTTGTTCTCTTCCTATTAATCCGAGAGAATCACTTACATAAAATAGAATACAAAATCATATGCATAATCTTGTAACAAACAAAAAAATATAACCATATATTGTCCAGTACATAAAAAATCCTTCAAGCGTGCTGCCAAAAAAAAGTCCTTTAGTATTAATTTGTGACTGGCGTGCTCCTATGTTCCTTCAGTGATCATATGTGACTGAGTGAAAAAACCTCCACCATTCAGATTGGCCACTCACCAGATGTTTAATATAGTTGAGCCTTTGGTTCATTCAAGGGATAACCACTCCACCTATGTAACTCTCCTCACCGGCTAAACTCGGACTCCAATGTTCCTCATTGGAGAGCATAAGGGATAAAAAACGATCATAGCGCAATATGCTTGAACTATTTATTTAAAATTACAGGAAAAGTATCAACTCACATTTAAAAGTGCCCTCGAGCTGGCACAAAGCTTATCCAGCAGTTATGGACGGGTACTGGGCTGTTTGCATGGTCCGCCTGGTGTTGTATTGCGGCCTCCACGCTCGGCTTGCGCTCCAAGCCTCGTTCCCGTTCACGTCCGGTCACCTGATGTGAAAAAACTCCCAGCAGCCTCTACGCGTTTCGCATCATAGAATGCGTCATCAGGAAGCTGCCGTATGATTGGTTCACGTTCTATTTATATTGCGTGCGGCCGGAAGTGGATGTTCCGCCATTTTAACTAAGGTAACATTCCCATCTGTGACTTTCTTCCTTATATCGCCATTTTAACTAAGGGTTTAGCCCATTCTATATATCCTAAATATACATAACAATTATCCCTTTACTATCTTTACTTAAATTAAGTATTTGGATATCTTTGTGATCTAAATTATGACCCATCTATACCTGCTGGAGAGGCTTTTCACAAATCCTTAAACACATCACACCTATATAAAACATTTTGTATATTTTACCCATTCCGCTCTAAATATTGATCCATCAGCAATATGGGACAGCAAAAAACTTTTTTTGTTGTTATTTAAAAATTAACTTAAAATATACATACAACCCCTATTTTCCTTTATTTCATCACGTTTATACTGGTTCTAACCATACAGAAATCAAAAAATCAAAAAATACTATAAAAGTAAAATTAAAGATAATAATAAAATAAAATAACAAAGTAATACAAATAAAATCATAATGAAATAGAAATAAAACTAAAAAATAAATTATAAAAAAATATATAAAATAAAATAAAGATAAAAATAAAAATAAAAAATAATAAATAAAACTAAAAAATAAAATAAAAATAAAAATAAAAAATAAAAATAAAAATAATAAAAATAAAAATAAAAATAAAAATAAAAATAAAAATAAAATTAAAAATAAAAATAAAAATAAAAATAATAATAAAAATAAAATTAAAAATAAAATAAAAAATGAATAAAAATAATAATAAAAAATGAAAAATTAAAAATAAAAAATGTATATCCTAATAATTTTCCAAATAGCAGTTGATGTCAAGTTCCACGTTCAACCCCTTTGGCCTCATTGTGTCCATTTTGTATATCCAATGAGTTTCATTTCTAGACACCTCCCTTCTCCTGTTGTTATTTCTCCAGTTTTTTTCTATTCTATCTATTCCATAGAACTTTAAATGTTGGGGGTTCCTACCGTGCACATCCCTGAAATGTTTGGATACACTGTGGTGTTTGAATCCTTTTTTGATGTTTCTGACATGTTCTCCTATTCTCACTGATAGGGCTCTGGTCGTTCTGCCCACGTACTGCAGTCCACAACTGCACTCCAGTACGTAGGTTACATGAGTGCTACAACATGTTATAAGTTTATCAATTTCGTAGATTAGCCCATTACTCCTTGACCTGAAATTCGTTATCTTTCTATCTCTTTTGTTAGTGGATTTGCACGCCTTGCATTTCCCACATCTAAAAAAACCTTCCTGATCGAAAAAAGTTGCCATAGTTTTAGGGGGGTCTGGTACATTTTTGACTATTTTGTCACGGATACTCCTTGCTCTCCTATATACGAATGTTGGTTTCTTTGGTAGGACCTTACTTAATTGTGGATCATTACTAACTATGGGCCAATATTTCTTTATGATGTTTTCTAATGTTCTGTATTGTTTACTGAATCCTGTTATAAATGGTATTTTGTCATTCTGGTTTTGGTTTCTGGTTTTGTTAATTAATGTTGACTCCCTATCCATATTGGCTATTTTCAGGCGAGTTTCCTCCAGTGTCTCTCTTTTGTACCCCTTGTCCATAAATCTCTCTATTAAGATATAAGATAGCTGCAAGGTTAGGAGGGCGCCCTCTGGATGCAACCTCCAGTATGTAAGACCTGCATATTTATGTTGTATTGTTCACTGTTATTGTAAGAGCCTTTATTGGTTGAAGATGATTTGTTTTGTATTTGATTTATATAAACTAAATGCCAAAAGCAAAAAAAAAAAAAAAAAAAAACTGATTCAGTGTGTGTGAATGCGCTACCCCTATAGTGTACCACCACTTGTTCTCTTCCTATTAATCCGAGAGAATCACTTACATAAAATAGAATACAAAATCATATGCATAATCTTGTAACAAACAAAAAAATATAACCATATATTGTCCAGTACATAAAAAATCCTTCAAGCGTGCTGCCAAAAAAAAGTCCTTTAGTATTAATTTGTGACTGGCGTGCTCCTATGTTCCTTCAGTGATCATATGTGACTGAGTGAAAAAACCTCCACCATTCAGATTGGCCACTCACCAGATGTTTAATATAGTTGAGCCTTTGGTTCATTCAAGGGATAACCACTCCACCTATGTAACTCTCCTCACCGGCTAAACTCGGACTCCAATGTTCCTCATTGGAGAGCATAAGGGATAAAAAACGATCATAGCGCAATATGCTTGAACTATTTATTTAAAATTACAGGAAAAGTATCAACTCACATTTAAAAGTGCCCTCGAGCTGGCACAAAGCTTATCCAGCAGTTATGGACGGGTACTGGGCTGTTTGCATGGTCCGCCTGGTGTTGTATTGCGGCCTCCACGCTCGGCTTGCGCTCCAAGCCTCGTTCCCGTTCACGTCCGGTCACCTGATGTGAAAAAACTCCCAGCAGCCTCTACGCGTTTCGCATCATAGAATGCGTCATCAGGAAGCCTGTTACTTGTCAGCTGTACTGTCATAATGAGTGAATAATCAAGTAGATCCTGAAGAAGCTTCTTTTGGGTGAAACACGTTGATCCACCTGTTCTCATGCTTGTTGCATTGTACATTCATGTTCATACTGCAGTTGATGACAAAAGTTTTTAGTATATTTAGTATATATTTTTTTTTAGCTGAGACCCTAGGGAATAAAATGGCGGTCATTACTTTTTTATGTCACACGGTATTTGCGCAGCAATTTTTCAAACGCCATTTTTTTTTTTTTAAAACACTTTCATGAATAAATAAAAACAAAACAGTAAAGTTAGCCCAGTTTTTTTGTATAATGTAAGAGATGATGTTACGTTAAAATTCATACCTCACATGTCACGTTTAAAAACTGCACGCACTCATGGAATGGCGCCAAACTTCAGTACTTCAAAATCTCCATAGGCGATATTTAAAATTTTTTTTCTATAGGTTACCAGTTTAGAGTTACAGAGGAGGTCTTGGACCAGAATTATTGCTCTTGCGCTAACGTTTGCGGTGATACCTCACATGTGTGGTTTGAATGTTGTTTAGATATGTGGACGTGACTTACATATGCGTTCAAAAATTAAAGATGTTGATTTATTGGGGGGGGATTTTTTTGGAATAATGCGTTTATAAACCTACACGGTTTAGGAGATATTTACTATGTCCCCGAATTATGCCTTCTGTGCATGCGCCAATGTATTCGGCGCATGCGCACTCTTGAAAGGTCATGCTGTGCCATTTCAAGCTGGGGTCATGCTGACTGGCGGCTCCCGCGCGTTTGTGCGGGAGTGACATCACGCGACTCCGGTCAGTCACAGAGCTGGAGTTCGTGGCCCCGGAAGGAAGAGGGGTGAAGAATGGATGCTTCTTGCCAGTGAGGAAATCGGGGACATCGCAGGCTTCGGTTTCAGGTATGCGATGCATAGTAGCCCATTATGCTTTACCTCTGCAGGGAAACAAAGAGGAAGTAAAACCCATCAGGCCGCGTACACAAGATCAGGATTTTGGTCGGAAAAAGATATGATGGCTTTTCTGATGGGATTCCACTCAAGCTTGCCTTGCATACACACGGTCACACAAAAGTTTGCTGAACTTTTGACTGTCAAGAACGCGGTGACGTACAACACTATGACAAGCCGAGAAAATGAAGTTCAATGCTTACAAGCATTTTCGGATAGGAACTTTTTCCAACCGAAAAATTGAGAACATGCTCTCAATCTTTTGCCTGCTAGAATTCGGCCTGCAAAAGTCCGATGGAGCATACACACAGTCGCATTTTACAACCAAAAGCTCTCATCGGTCTTTTGCTGGCCGAATTTCCGATCGTGTACGCGGCATAAGTGTCCTGCACAGAGCCCTGACCTCAACCCTACACAACGCCTTTGGGGTAAATTGAAATATCAGTCATGAGCAAGGTCTTCTCATCCAACTTTAGTACCTGACCTTAAAAACAGTGGCCAGCTCCATAAAAACATGATTTGACTAGTTTGATGTGGTGGAACTCAAGTGTCGTGCACTAAGCTCCAACCTCAACCTTACTGGACACCTTTAGGGTGAACTAGATGAGCCATGTCTTCTCATTCAGCTTCAGTACCTGACCTTCTAAATGGTGGCCAGCTCAATAAAGACATGGTTTGACCAGTTTGGTGTGGTGGAAATCAAGTGTCCTACACTGAGCTCTGACTTCAACCCTATTAAACACCTTTGGGGTGTATTGAAAATTAATTTGTTAGCCAGGTCTTCTCATCCACCTTCATAACCTGACCTTACAAACAGTGGCCAGCTCCATAAAGACATGGTTTGACTAGTTTGGTGCGGAGGAACTCAAGTGTACTTCACTGAGCTCCAACCTCAACCCTACTGGACACCTTTGGGATGAACTGGATGAGCCAGGTCTTCCCACCCAACATTACCACCACCACAACAGTACCTGACCTCACAAATGTTCTTTTGGGTAAATAGACACAAATTCCTCCAGATACCCTCCAAAATCATGAAGGAATCATTCCCAGAAGAGTGGAAGCTATAACATCAATGGCCATGAATTTGGAATAAGATGTCCAGGAAACTCATGTTGGTATCATTGTCAAATCTCCACAAATTTCTGGCCATATCGTTTATTGGTTAAAAATAATCACCATAGCTAAATCATTTTTATATATATATATATAATTATGTATTATACTATTATCTTCTAAATTTACTTGCAGCATTTGTATATTGATCTGTTGATCTCTTCTAGATGACTCCGAAAGACCGTGTTAAGACTTATAAGTCCTGCAAGACTGAGACTGTGTATGAGGATTTTAAGATGACCAGACTACAACTGTGTTACACATGAATTTTAATAAAGTGAAGTAGCAAATTTGCAATATTATATACAGTAAGGTATAAAAATGCTCTAAGATGGCAGAGCAGTCATGGAGCAGGAACTTTGTTTGATGAACAGAAAAATCGGTTGTCTTTCTGAGAAGTTCGTTCTGATTGTCCATACTGGGTTCAGCACTTTTTGGACTACACATTTACACCACAATTTCTGTCTTTGTGTTTTTTTTTCATATTTGCATTTTTTTATTCACATTTTTTTATATTTGCACCATTTTGAGCTCATTGGTTTATAGGAGCGCATGCTGGCATTAGTTTGTGCTTCCTTGTTTGATGTTTTGGATTGCGCATCTCTATTGGATACATATGGAGCAGGAACCACCTACCTCAAGAATGCTACCAACGAGAAACATTAAACCACATTATAGACTTGTATGTGGGTCATGATGTGATGTCCTACAAGAAGTAACCCAATATACACTTCTTTAATTTTTCTATAAAGGATGTTCAATATTTCTAAATCGATGCCAGGACCTGCTAAGACACCTGCCATGAATTTGAATGCTGTCTAAAGTTTTTTTTTTTTTCTGAGTTGTGTATTATGTTAAAGGCCACTTTAAAAAAAAATAATTGTACATATTTTAGATGTTGTGTGCTGCTGGCCAGGTAGGCTCCCCACCAGTAGAACACAATAGCACTGTGGGAGGGTTTTCACCATTGACACTGTGTTGATGGGGGATTTGAGCAATTTTTTTCTTCCACCCATGGTGGAAGGAAAGAAAATTGCATAATCTATGGGGTGCTTAAAATGGTTGTAAATATCAGACATGAAATATGAACAAAGCATATCCCTCTATAGCAGGGACATGCAGTCAGGGGAGGCAGGTGAGACAGAGCCTCACCTGCCATGAGCTTAAAAAAAATTATCGAGTTTCGAGAGTCGTAGCTCGGCGACCTGGGGTAATTAAAGGGGTATGTAGCTGAAGTCCTACCCCACCACTGATCAAAATTTGGGGCTCCTAGCATCTATGGTTCCAGAGATACGGGGCTCCTTGCACGGCCTTTTTAGAAGCTACATACAGAGCAGCCAGTTTAAATACAAGCTGGCACACTCTGTTTGCAGCAGACTGAGAGGATGAGCTCACAGTGCCTCTCACTTCTTGTCAGAGGCCCTGAGCTCAATAGACAGCTTGGAGCCTTGGACCAATGGTAAAGTACCAGTGGCCCAAGCTATCCAATAAAAAGGCTGCATTTTTTTGCCCTGTGTGGCACACATATATTGATAAAAAAGAAATTCCTATTTTGCACAATTTGCACATTTTTTGTTTTAGGAGTGGTTATTATACATAGAAGTTAGCGCAATTCACTTTTTACTACATTTGCATCCCATCATTTCTTGGGTGGGTTTATATGATTGCAGCAAACTAGATTGATGGGTTATTTAATCTGAGTTTTGCGCCGGTATCTTGTTGGACAATATAACAGCTTTAACTCTTCTGGGAAGGCTGTCCACAAGGTTTAGGAGTGTGTCTATGGGAATGTTTGACCATTCTTCCAGAAGCGCATTTGTGAGGCCAGGCACTGATGTTGGACAAGAAGGCCTGGCTCGCAGTCTCCACTCCAATTCATCCCAAATGTGTTCTATCGGGCTGAGGACAGGACTCTGTGCAGGCCAGAGTGCGGGATAGCATAAATGGTCTGGTCATGAAGGGGGTAAAAGATGTAAGCTTCCGGGATAACTCAGGTCTGTTATTCAGCCCTTATACATTTTTGTATAGAGATCTGAGTTATCCTGTACGCTTGCATCTTTAGCCCCAAGGCTCTCTTCTTGCACCCCTTCTTTTCTCTATCTACACCTCCTCCCTTGGTCACTTGATAAGCGCCCACGGCTTCCAATACCACCTATATGCCGATGACACCCAAATCTATCTGTCTACTCCTCACCTCACTCCTTCAGTCTCCTCTCGCACGTCTCGTAATCACGAAACGTACGTCGAGGCGGTACCTGGTCACGCTGTACCCTATGTCACATCCGGGTCTCTGGTTGTCTGCAGCGGCGGGTGGAACGCACGCCCGCCACAGAGGTGGATGCAGCACGGATTCAGCTTCTTCCACACGTGTCTAGCTTGCAGCCCCAGTGTCGGGTCTGGTACTTTTTAAGTAAGGAGCCATTTGGCTATTTTTTTAATATGCTATTTTAATAAACATTATTACGCTATGGATATTCTTTGATTGTTTTTGCATTTCCTGCCCTATACTCCAAGGAGGAGGTTCCCTGTGCATCTCTCAGCTTCTCCATATGTGAGCAGGCATCATTCTGCCAAAGCGGAATTTGACTCTCTTTTTCATTAAAGAAGTCAAATTTATCTGGTAAGCAGCCCATTCATCTGCTCACGTTGGGTGTATCTTGTGTGGTGAAGGACTGGTCACTATTTCACTTAAAGAAAGTTTTTCAACTAATGATCACCATTTAAACTTATTCTGGATTTGAACTTTTGCTATATACAATTTGGGTTTGGAATAACTCTTTTTCAAAGCACGTATTTTGCCAACATTTTTCTCACTTCTAAGGACTTACTATTGAGTAAAGTTTTTTTTGATGTGATATAATATGTTATAACTATTCACAATGTTTTTTTATTTTTATGTTGAATATTCAACTAGCGCTTCCTATTTATATATCCACAAATTGTAGAGTGTTGTTTTCACTTTTCTAGGAAAGTAGCTTTTTTGCATTTTATTTTTATATTTATATACATAATCAGTGGCGCAGAGTTTTTTGTTTTTCTTATTATAACCAAAAGGTGACTATGTCTCCAGGGTTAAATACAGCACTAACTTTTAAACCATTTCTATAATATTTACAAAAATTTTTATTATTAAGGGAGCACTCTCATACTGTGAGCACTATGATCTGTCATTGCTATGGATAGCATATACTATTGTATAATCGTTTGTTATCTTTTTCTTTTTTGTTTTTTATTTTGAAATGTGGTTTGATTGTCATTGCTGTGGCTTGTGGCATTGCTGGGTTGGTCTGGCCATTTGTATGGTGTGGTTCTATGGTGAGGTGTTTGGGTTCCCCTGGTGGATGAGGAGGCATCCTCTTCTCAGTATCTGTCCGCTTTATTTCCTCCTTGACGAACGGAAGGCGCCACGTGCGCCGCCCTCACTTTTCTCGGACTGGATTGGGCAGTTAGAGCGCATGCGCTCCTACAGGGGGAGCCTACGCCGGATATGACGTCAGGGAGCCGCGTCAGGCTCGGTCATTTCCGGCAGGATCGTGTCTTGAGGTGGCGGCCGCATTACAAGCGGGACGCATACTCCGTTGGGAGGAAAGCACGATGTAGATACCAGGATGAGTGGTTATCTTAGACTGGTGCATGTCCATACATGAGATTTCTCTCACTAAGGTAACAAGTTAGAGATTGGGCTTATCATGCTTGGAGCAAGCGCTGTTATTGAATACTGTTTATGAGTTATTGGATTATGTTTGAGTTTTGGTAGAGAGTCTATGGGAGGGTTGTGCTTTTGGATTGTTGGCTTAGTGGTATGAATGGGTACATTGGATTGGCTGGAGGTCCTAGCTACCAATGCAGTGGTGTGGCTGTGGACAGGTTGGCGTTAGTTTAATACAGGATTTGGCGTTTGTAGTTGTTGACTGGTGTTGGAGTGCTGTGGTTGGTGAGGGTTGATTGTGGCTGGGTCTATGGGGTAGTGATCCTTATAGGAACAATTTGGGTGCAGATTGGGGGTGCCTCTGTGCATGGGTTGCTTGAGCTAGCCAGCTGCATAGGTGGCCAATGAGGGGGGAGACATTTGTTTTCCTTGTGTATGTTTGGCCCTTTATTTGATTTGTTGTTTGGCTGGTTGTTATGTGGTTGAATGTTTTGTTTGTGGATATGTAGGTTCCCATGATCGCCTTGTTAACCTTGGCTACCTGCTGACGATAATTGTAGGTGTTGTGCACCACTAGAATATATGTCGAGGTGCTTTTTCCTGCATTTTAGTATCATCTTGTATCATTTTGATATTGTAGGTGATTGCCAAATGGTGGTTGTGTCATTTCCTTGGTCGCGATCTGATGTCCACCAGACCAGACCAATGGTTCTGACACTATTGATCGCTTGCCGGAGGATGGCCTGACTTTTCCTATGATGCTGTGGGCCACAGATAATTAAGATTATGTAAATTGGTGAGCAGATTAATAGATTAATGACATCATAGATTAATGACATTATATGTGTGTATTATGAGAAAGTTGGAATAAATTAATTGAAAATTATGTAAATGTCATTATAATGTTATAATGTTATATGTTATAATACATTATAATCAGATTGATAAATCTAGATGCATGTAGAGTTGCCCAGAAGAGGCCGTGCATGGCTCTATGAAATGCGTTGGTAAACTCCATGCACCACAATCCTTTAAACCATTCTAAAATTTAAGTATCATGATTGGCTTATGCCACACATAGTTTGATGTATTTGTCAATTTTTATGCTATTTATGTATTTGGAATAAAATTAATTTTTATTATTACATTGTTGTGTGCTTACCTCAGTGAGAGTCGCATATCCTTCCCATCACCATATGAAAGAGTGGTGATCTCTCAATCTTTCCTCTATATATATTGTACAGGGATGTGGATGTGCTATGACTGCCCCTAGAACTAAACAACTATAAACAACTTTATATGCAACCTTTAATAGGTGTGTTTTATTTTTATAAAACTGTTTTATCGTGTTTTTTTTACTTCTATTTGTATATACAGTATCTCACAAAAATAAAAATTTTTGTAAATATTTTGTTAGATCTTTTCATGTGACAACACTGAAGAAATGACACTTTGCTACAATGTAAAGTAGTGAGTGTACAGCTTGTATAACAGTGTAAATTTGCTGTCTCCTCAAAATAACTCAACACATAGCCATTAATGTCTAAACCTCTGGCAACAAAAGTGAGTACACCCTTAAGTGAAAATGTCCAAATTGAGCCCAATTAGCCATTTTTCCTCCCCGGGGTCATGTGACTCAGGTGTGAATGGGGAGCAGGTATGTTAAATTTGGTGTTATCGCTCTCACTGTCTCATACTGATCACTGGAAGTTCAACATGGCACCTCATGGCAAAGAACTCTCTGAGGATCTGAAAAAAAGAATTGTTGCTCTACATAAAGATGGCCTAGGCCAGTGGTCATCAACCCTGTCCTCAGGGCCCACTAACAGGCCAGGTTTGCAAGATAACTGGAATACATCACAGGTGAAATAATTTGCTGCTCAGTGATCGCAGTATTCTAGTCTGCATCTCCCCAAGGTAATACATAAAACCTGGCCTGTTAGTGGGCCCTGAGGACAGGGTTGATGACCACTGGCCTAGGCTATAAGAAGATTGCCAAGACCCTGAAACTGAGCTGCAGCACGGTGGCCAAGACCATACAGCGGTTTAACAGGACAGGTTCCACTCAGAACAGGCCTCACCATGGCCGACCAAAGAAGTTGAGTGAACATGCTCAGCCTCATATCCAGAGGTTGTCTTTGGGAAATAGACGTATAAGTGCTGCCAGCATTGCTGCAGAGGTTGAAGGGGTGGGGGGGGTCAGCCTGTCAGTGCTCAGACCATACGCCGCACACTGCATCAAATTGGTCTGCATAGCTGTCGTCCCAGAAGGAAGACTCTTCTAAAGATGATGCACAAGAGAGCCCGCAAACAGTTTGCTGAAGACAAGCAGACTAAGGAAATGGATTACTGGAACCATGTCCTGTGGTCTGATGAGACCAATATAAACTTATTTGGTTCAGATGGTTTCAAGCGTGTGTGGTGACAACCAGGTGAGGAGTACAAAGACAAGTGTGTCTTTGTACTCCTCATGGTCTATCATGGTCTGGGGTTGCATGAGTGCTGCCGGCACTGGGGAGCTACAGTTTATTGAGGGAACCATGAATGCCAACATGTACTGTGACATACTGAAGCAGAGCATGATCCCCTCCCTTCAGAGACTGGGAAGCAGGGCAATATTCCAACATGATAACGACCCCAAACACACCTCCAACATGACCACTGCCTTGCTAAAGAAATAAAGAAGCTGAGGGTAAAGGTGATGGACTGGCCAATCATGTCTCCAAACCTAAACCCTATTGAGCATCTGTGGGACATCCTCAAAGAAAAGGTGGAGGAGCGCAAGGTCTCTAACATCCACCAGCTCCATGATGTCGTCATGGAGGAGTGGAAGAGGACTCCAGTGGCAACCTCTTAAGCTCTGGTGAACTCCATGCCAAAGAGGGTTAAGGCAGTGCTGGAAAATAATGGTGGCCACACAAAATATTAACACTTTGGGCCCAATTTGGACATTTTCACTTAGGGGTGTACTCACTTTTCAAACATATATAAAAAATAATATATTTGATGAAACAGTCACTATAGAGTCTTTGATGAAAAAGAGAACCAAGACTGTCCATATGCTGAGAATGATGCATCAATATATTCCTCCAAGGTGGCACACAAGCATAACACTGCAAGAAAAGTGCGCAAAGATAATAGCATAGTGCCTCCACCTATGTATACATCACAATTTTACGCCTTTAGAAATCTTGAAGGCGGTGCTTGGTTTTCGGGGCCCCGTATGCGGCTAGGTTGCCAAAAAGTCCCACACATGTGGTATCCCCATACACAGGAGAAGCAGCAGAATGTATTTTGGGGTGTAATTCCACATATAACCATGCCATGTTTAAACAATATATCATTTAGTGACAACTTTGTGTAAAAAAAAAAGAGAACATTTTTTTTAATTTTCCCGCAACTTGTGGCAAAATATAAAATATTCTTGGCATTTTATGGCCTTCAAAACTGTGATGGGTACTGAGGAGTGAAATCAAAAACTTACATCCTTAGAAATCCCTAAGGCGGTGATTGGTTTTCGGGGTCCCGTATGCGGCTAGGCTCCCAAAAAGTCTCACACATGAGGTATCCCCGTACTCAGGAGAAGCAGCAGAATGTATTTTGGGGTGTAATTCCACATATAACCATGTCATGTTTGAACAATATATCATTTCGGGACAACTTTGTGCAAATAAAAAGTGTAATTTTCCCAAAACTTGTGACAAAATATAAAATATTCCATGGACTCAACATGCCTATCAGCAAATAGCTTGGGTTGTCTACTTTCCAAAAATGGGTCATTTTGGGGGGGGGGGGGGGGTTGAACTGTCCTGGCATTTTATGCACAACATTTAGAAGCTTATGTCACACATCACCCACTCTTCTAACCATAGACAAAAGACAAAGCCCTTTCTGACACTTTTTGTTCACATGAAAAACGTTTTTTTTGCAAGAAAATTACTTTGAACCTCAAACATTATATATTTTTTTAAAGCAAAGGCCCTACAGATTAAAATGGTGGGTGTTTTTTTTCACACAGTATTTGCGCAGCGATTTTTTTTAATTTTAATGCACTAATGCACTAAAACACTAACACACACACTAACACACACTATATTTCCCAAATGTTTGATGAAATAAAAAAGATGATCTTATGCCGAGTACATGGATACCAAACACGACATGCTTTAAAATTGCGCACAAACATGCAGCGGCGACAAAATACATACATTTTAAAAGCCTTTACAGGTTACCATTTTAGATTTACAGAGGATGTCTACTGCTAAAATTACTGCCCTCGATCTGACCTTCGTGGTGATACCTCACATGTATGGTGCAATTGCTTTTTACATATGACACCAGACCGACGCTTGCGTTCGTCTTTGCGCGTGAGCACGGGAGGACAGGGGTGCTTTTTTTTTTTTTTATTATTTATCATGCTTTTTTATTATATTTTTAAACTGTTCCTTTCATTTTTTTTCCTTTTTAATGTTATCTCAGGGAATGTAAATATCCCCTATGATAGCAATAGGTAGTGACAGGTACACTTTTTTGAAAAAATTGGGGTCTATTAGACCCTAGATCTCTCTGCCCTCAAAGCATCTGACCACACCAAGATCGGTATGATAAAATGCTTTGCCAATTTCTCAGTGGCGCTGTTTATATCCGGCAAAACCGAAGTCATGGTTTCTTAGGCCATAGAGATGATTGGAGCTATTCTGGTCTCTGATCAGCTCTATGGTCAGCTGGCGGAACCATCGGCTGCATTCTCGGGTTCCCTGCTGGGATAGGAGAGCCCGAGAAAACCATGGAAGACAGAGGGAGGGGGGGACGTTCCCTCCCACTGCTTATAAAAGCAGTCTAGAGGCTAATTGGGATTGCTTTTACATAAAAGCCGACCGCTGGCTGAAAAGAATAATACCAAGATGATACCTAAACCTGCAGGCATCATTCTGATATAACCACTCAAAGTCCAGCAACATACCAGTACGTTGCTGGTCCTTGTTGGGCATACATTGTAATGTTCTTTTTTTCATGCAGCCTGTGGGCTGAACAAAAAAAGAGACTGATCGGTGGGTATGCCCACCATTGGAATGCCCTTCATCCACCCAGTTCTAATGATGGGCATACATGCACTATTTTCTTTTAACTGTGGTGGTGAAATCATCTCCTACAGCGCTGGAGTCACGGCTTTACGTATCGTGGGAGCAAACGCTGTTGCTGTCAAGATAAATAAATCAGTGCTGCAGCTGAATGGCGCAACTGCTAAGCAAATGATGGTTAACAATAAAACAAAGTAACATTACAGTATAACAGTAATGCCGCGTACACACGATCACACATTCCGACAACAAAATGTTGTCGTTGACCGTTTTGAAGCCATGTTGTGGTTACGTACTCATCGTAGAGTTCGTGCTGTGCAGGGGCTTGGTGTTGGGGTTCTTACTTTGACCCAAGCCCAGTCCATGAACAGGGCGGGGAGGAGTTCATGGACGAAGAATTGGTTGCTCCAGCGTGACCAATTCTCTCATATGCCTTTGTTGTGGGAGATCCGTACGAATAATCCTGATGATTTCAGGAATTTTCTCCGGATGATGGACCCCGTTTTTCACTGTTTGTTGGCTTTGCTGTCCTCTTATTTTACGAAGCAGGACACCTGCATGCGGCAAGCCATCACTCCCGAGCAGAGGCTAGTCACCACGTTGTGGTACTTGGCGACAGGGAGAAGTCTGCAAGACATCAAGTTCTCAACAGGCATCTCCCCCCAGGCTCTGGGGATCATTATTCCAGAGACCTCTTCTGCCATCATTCAGGTCCTGCAGAAGGACTATATTAAGGTAATATTTCTCCTTTAACATCACATTCTATGTATTCAGTGTTTGCTAATGTATTATATTTCTTTCATCATTCCCTAATTACCATGATTGTAATATGCTGTGAATGTCCCCTTTGTCCTCATGCATTCTGGAAGTTTTTACTGCTCCTTTTTTGTCGTTCATGCATATTTGCCTTCACTAACCTCCCCAGCATGCTATACTGGGCCCATACCCACCTAGCCTAGTCACTTAACAATGTATTTTGTCAGCTCCATAGTAGTGCTTTACCCTAAACACCCCTTAAAATGTGTTCAAATGTTATTTGTGTGCTTAAACTCATGCAGAGTGCCAGAGGCTTTTTTTGGGGTCCCAAAATCATTTGGAACCCTCCCCCCCCCCCCAACCGCTAAGTCAACCGATACCAATCCTCTATCTGCTGAATTTGCCAAACCCATACACACTATACCTACCTCTTTTGTGGTCATATTTATGCATGAATTCACCAAAGCATGTAGTGAAAGGGCCTGCCTGAATAGTTTCAAATGGTACTGTTTAAAGTTTTGTTCTCCTATTATCTTGATAGGTAATTGCAGAATGTAAAAAAGTGCTTCAATTTGTACAGTGTGTATTATTTTTATTTTATTATGACACTTCTTACCTGTCCAGTGGGCTGCCAATAGTGTAAGTAAGGAGGGGCTGGCCAAATTAACACACATTATTTTGGCATTCAGCTCTCAATGAAGTGGAGAGGGTTACCTGTCCAAAACATACCCCCCTCAATTTTTTACAATGGGCCATCAGAGGGGATGTGGAATCTGATAAGTGGACCTTAGATTTTTGTCTTTAAATACTCCTTAAAATAAATTTTATACTGATGTTGGCCAAGAATGTTTGTGTCTAATCTGATGGCAATGTTATATGCAAAATTACTAATTTTTTTTTTCTTGTTTGACTCCACAGTTTCCTTCAACGCCACAGGAGTGGCAGACTGTGGCTTCCCAATTTGCCCAGCGGTGGGCACTTTCCCAACTGCAGGGGCAATTGATGGGAAACACGTCCACATCGTCCCACCCCCCAACTCGGGGTCTTACTATTATAACTATAAGGGGTTTAATAGTATTGTGATGTTGGCGGTGGTGTCGGTGACATATGAGTTTCTCTATGTGGACGTGGGGAAGAATGGCCGGATGTCGGATGGTGGAGTCATCGCCCAGACCGAGTTTTATAGACGGCTGCAGAATGGTGGCTTGGGATTGCCACCTGCTGAAGAGAACATGGAAGGACTCCCATTCATCTTTGTCCCTGATGAAGCGTTTGGGCTGGGTGAACACCTGATGCTGCCGTTCCCGATGAGGACCCTCACCCCGGACCAGAGGGTTTTTAACTACCGGCTGGCCAGAGCCAGAAGAGTGGTGGAGAACGCTTTCGGGATAATGGCCAGCCGGTTCCGCCTATTACTCACTGCAATAAACATGGCGGAATATAAAATCAATCACATCGTTATTGCATGCTGCATATTACATAACTTTTTAAGAAAAAATGCATCCAACTATGTGGCCTCAGTTGGGACTGAGGCCGGCTTATTCCCAAATCCAATACATCTGATGGCTCTTGAAGCTGGCCGTCCTAGCTTGCCCCCCCAAAGCGCCCGCAAAGTTCGTAAAGAGTATCTAGAGTAGTTTGTGGGTAGGGGGCCATTGATATGCCAGACAATGTTTAAGAAACATTTTAAAAATACATTTTTTGGTTGAACTGAAATAATATTTCCTTTGATTTAATGTTTGTGTTTCTTCTAGCTGTCAACCTAGGTTCTCCAATGGGCTTTTCTTTTGGCCATTTTCTTCAATAGTGCAAACGTAATTTATTTGATACATGAGGTGACAATCACTTCTTCAGCAAACTATTATGTTGTGGGTCTGCTACACACACCTTGTTTTTGTTGTTAATGTTTGTAAGGCATTAATGATAAAAAGATTCATCATTTTCAGCACCATGAATGAATTTTTGGGAGTCCAGAAAATGGCGTGATTGTGGCAAATTATAAAGCACCGTGGGAGTTATTTACTAAAGGAAAATCCACTTTGCACTCCAAGTGCACTGTAAAAGTGCACTTGAAACTGCACTTGTAGTGCAAAGTGGATTTGCCTTTAGTAAATAACCCCCATTGACACTGTAAACACCAACTTAGTACCAAAACTGCTATTGAGCATTGAAAGAAGAAGCCACACATTGTTGATTTTAAAATGTTTTACTCTGTGCATATTCACATGTGCTTTAGAAAAGGGTTTGAACAAACCAACATATTTTTGCAATAACATTTTTGGTATAGTCTGGACAAATAGCCTTTTTTGTGTTAAATAGCCATGTTTAAAACCATAAAACAATACGCAACTCAGAAACTTACAAAGTTTAACTTTGACAAAGTGAAGGCAATATCAGACATTAGTATATCCAAACTGTGTTGATATTGCCTTCATCAGATGGGGTGATGTCACCCCTGTGAAGGCCAAAATTATGAAGATGCACACAAATTGAGAGTCAAAATGGGGTTTTCCCTCCTGATCCAATGCCTAATGTCAACATGTGCTAGCTCCCATCATGGGGGTTTCTGGGGTTCAATCCCTTCCTCTCAGCAACTTTAGTTGCGAGGAAGGGGTTGCACCCCCAAAACGCATACCTTGATATTGCGTGATGGCAGATAGCACATGTTGACACACTGTGTGCATCTTCAAAATTTGGCTTTCAAGATACTTCAAAAATTAGTGAAAAAAAAGAATTGCAAAAATATGAAGACTTTAGGTGTTTTTTATATTCGGCCTAAAACATCAATGATGTTTTTGAGTCTTTTTTCAATTTTATTGATGTCTTCCTTGATCTTTTGTAATTCACGATTGCACACCATGATCTCCCTGATGAGGACGTGTGCACTTGCACTTGAAATGCGAATCTTCTTCCACAACATCCACATCACCTAAAATAAAAAAAACATACCATGTATTATAAATATGCAGGCATACATCTATTACCTGAAGCTGTGGTCTCAGACACTCACCTGTCGTGGTCACTTTTTCACCCACTTCATAAACCTCTCCTTCCTCCACATCTTCTGGTGGTGTGGGGATTTGCTTTTCTTTCGGAGGTGGGGGGTCCCTGGTGTCCTCTGATGTCCCGAGTCTTTTCTCCCCTATGTGAATAAAAAAAAGGTATACTTAGCACACAGATATTTGAGGGCATAAATAGGAATATGAAACATTGCTTGGAAGTGTCGTACAATTGTCTTTTTGGGCAGAGTTCCAAGCTAAAGACATTATTTTTTTACCTTTCTAAAGCTGGAATACTTACCTTTTTTGTACAATTTTCAATGGAGACACCCCTAGTATCCACTGGAGCACCTGTGTGGGACACCCTAAAAAGTTTGTTCTGGTGTCCCCACACTAGTGCTCCTGCGTCCAGATGTGTAAACAGCTGCTGAGTGTCCTCTCCTTACACTGAATGAAGTTTGCATTTCATTCTAGTACAAGCCCATCTAGACAACAATGTACTAAACTTATTTTAATACAAATAGGCCTGAACAAATGTAGTTAACTTGGATCTGCCAAAAACATTGTATTAGTGGACGAACGAATGATGTTTAATACGAACGATTACTGTGTCCATGAACCTGAAAGTTGCCATTTTAAACTGTACAACAGTAAAGAAAAGCACATGGAGCAGCAGGCAAATAATAATAATAATAATAATTGGAACACACGACAACTATTTACTTTTTTGAAGAACTCTCTTGATCTTTATGTACTGATTGTGCTCCCTCAAATTCAGGTCTGACCAGCGTTTCCTCAGTTGATCCTTGGATCGCCGTACCCCAAAATTCCTGTGCAGTCTTCTCACAACTTTAGTCATGATCTTGGCCTTTCTCACATTTGGGTTTAGGTAAGGTCCATACTTCCCATCATTGTCGGCCCTCTTCAAGATGTCCACCATCTCCACCATCTCTACAAAGGACATATTTGAGGCCTTAAATCTCCTCCGACATCGGGACGTTCGTGGCTCCGGCCTTTTATTGTTGCTGCTCTCCTCTGCATGCACTTGCTCTTTCTCCGCCATGTGCTCTCCCACTGCGCAGATAGACAAGGGGCGGGGAATAGTCTAGAAAGAATGTCAGGGGCAGGCGGAGTTTCACGCACGTGCAGTGTATATAAAGCGTAACATGCGTGCATCGTACGTACGATCTGTGAGAGGAGGAAGGAGTAGCGAAAGCGCCGATCGTGATAACGAAGGTACAATTTTAACTTGGTGCATCAGTAGCCTATACTGCTTAAAGATTGAGGCCTATATTGGGACAAGATTAGAAGAGTTTAGCCTGACACTAGGGTTTGTCTTGTGTTGTGTCTTGCAGAGAAAATGGATTTATTCAATGATAGGGAATTTCTACCAATATTCATTGACATGTTCAGGGAGCTGCCCTGTCTGCGGCAGGTGAACCACCCGTTTTTTAATAAGATAAGAAAGAGGAAGGCAGCGCTGGAGAAACTGCATGAATTTGTGAAGCCGATGATCCCCACGGCAGACATCACCTATTTGAAGGCCCTAATTGGTGGCATGAAGAGTACTTATCTTAGCGAGCGTAAGAAGGTCCAGAATTCCCAGAGATCAGGAGCAGCAGATGACATTTATGTACCCAGGCTGTGGTACTATGACGGACTACATTTTCTGTCAGGCCAGACTGAACCAAGGCCAGCACTCTCCAGTCTTCTTTCCACCTCAGCTGAGGCTTCCAACCTGGGCCTTTCAGGCAGGATGATGTGAAGGAGCCCAGCCTGAGTCGGTTATAGCATTTTTCAACATATTTCTTGTCATAAAATTAATGATGTTAATTAGATATTATTAATCACTAATTGTTGATTTAACAACGTGGTTTACATATCAATAGACAGTAGTGGCCAAAAAGGATTGGGACAAGAATGAAAAATGCTGGGTTTAGAATGATAGTCTTTTAGATTTGTTAACATTCAATTTGCAACAGTCATGAGCTCTAAATTGTGTGTGATTGATGACCAAAAAACTAAAACTATGTCCCTCTTTCATACACAGGAAAGTCTCAGCCAGGAGGTGGCGGGGGTAAGTGACAGCCAGGAGGTCGACCATCGTCCTCCTCCTCCACCTCCTGCCACAACTCCAACACCAGAGCCACAGCCTGGAAGGAAGCGTCTAAGGAAGACAAGAAAGTTATGGCCTGGGTTCTTGTCTGGTCTGGCAAAAGATGCAGGCTGTTGTAAGCCCACAGCCTGGGGACATACTGTATATGTCATCTGCTGTTGTTCATGATATCTTGGACTCCTGGACCGGATTGTGCTCCCTATTATATGGACTCCTCAGGCCACCAATTTTGCCTGTAAAATAGTTTTGATGTGTGCCCTGAGGTACACAGGCTTTGCACATATAACCAGTTTATCCAGCGTTGCCTTCCTCTTTATTTTGTTATGACCCATAATAAATTTATTTATCTATTTATTTTGTTAAAATACTTGCCTATGTGTTTTACTCCAAAAAGGACAGTTTGTTTGTGAGCAGGCGGGTACATTTCAAAAATACAAAGTCAAATTAACAAGGGACACCAACACCAACCTCCTTGAGGCTAAAAAATACAAGATAATAATGGTGTTTTGGTAACTTGACACACAAAACGAAAAAAAAAAAAAATATGGAGATCACTAGAAAAAAAATAAATAAAACAGGAGATCTTGATTAAAAAAAAATTATATATAAAAAAAAAAAAAAAATACAATACATTATTATGGAGATCTGACGAAAAAAATAAATATTATTATTCAGGAGATCACGATAAATAATAAAGAATAAGAGCAGCAAAACAACGTCATTATTTCAGCATTCTAAAGAAGAGAATGCGCTGCGTTAAAAGATTAAAAAAATTCCAGCGTGACGAATGTGCTATCTCCATTATGAACACTAGTTTTACTAGATCGAGCGCTTTCGTCTCGTACTTGATTCTGAGCATGCGTGTAAAACTTTGTGCGACGGAATTGTGTACACACGATCGGAATTTACCAGAATTGATTTTGTTGGTCCAGATCTCAAATTTTGTGTGTCGGAAATTCTGATGGAAAATGGAGTGTACGCGGCATAAGACTCACCATACCTGCAAAGCAAATACAATAAAACATAGTAAAAATAAAACATTTTTAATGCAATCTGTGCCTAAAAAATATATGCCGAAGCATGGGGGCAGGGATGGAGGAGCAATTTGTTCACACAATACATAAAGCTGTGACTCCAGCGCTGTCGGAGGTGATTTCACATCACAGTTAAAAAAAAGAGCATATATGCCGAAGCATGGGGGCAGGGGTGGAGGAGCGATTTGCTTCGGCATATATGCTCTTTTTTTTAACTGTGATGGTGAAATCACCTCTGACAGCGCTGGAGTCACAGCTTTATGTATTGTGTGAGCAAATGCTGTTGCTGTCAAGATAAATAAACCCATACTGCAGCTGAATGGCATACCTGCTAAGCAAATGATGGTTAACAATAAAACAAACATTACGAACAAAGAGGAGACAGTAGCGGGACTTTGCGTGAGACTTGTCAATGGATATAGAAACTAATTACTCAGGATCAAAAGAAATTGACCTGAAATCAGTATTGCATCTATAGTTGGTAAAATAGTATAATATCCATAAATGTACGTATAGCCCGGGATACCATGATCTCCAAAGATTTTCGAGATATGAATAATACAAAATAGTTTTAGATTTCGCTTTCGATTATTGGGATGGAGACATGTCAATGCATTTATTGGTGTGGACAGGTCACAATTTCATTTCAAAACAAACATTACAGTATAACATACCATACCTGCAAAGCAAATACAATAAAACATAGTAAAAATAAAACAGAGAGAGAACGATAGATATGCAACAATAGCGGACAATAGAGAGCGAACATAGAGAGAGAGAGGGGGGGGAGGGGGAGGGAGAGGGAGAGGGAGAGGGAGAGAAGAAAAATACAACCACAACTATTTTTGGATTTTTTACTTTATTTTTTTTGTGTTTTTTTTTTTTTCACTTTTTTCATTTTTATAAAAACTTAAAAAAAAACTGTAAACTGAAAGTTGCAGATTAGGGTCTCTCAAAATGTGATGGCCATCACATCTTTCAAGACCCTGTGTTAGTGTGCCTAGGACTGTGTGGTGCTGTACCCTACGCTAAAACTCCACTAGTGTGTGGTAACGTTTGAAACATTCACCAGTGCAGAGACCAGGTTGGTCAGGACAGGAGGGACACTAAAAGCGGGTATCACGCCTAAATCGCGTTTGCTGAAGACACTACATCTTCTTTGGGGGTTTCTTTGGGTAGGGGTACCAGGAAGGACAAAAGGAAAATGCCTCTCATACATTTGGATTGGGAAGTTGGGCAAGAGCACCATCTGAAAACAGAAGGGCTCTGACGATCCCTTCCTGGAACTTAAGGAAGGATCCAGTCCGTCCTGAAGCTTTATAGCACAAAGGCGTTCATCAGAGCCAATTGAAATAAACAGACACTTTTTTGTACCAGCGTCTGGCCTTACGGGCAATTAGGTACGGTGCCAACAACTGGCCGTTGAGATCCACCCCTCCAATGTTAAGGTTGTATTCATGGACAAAGAGGGGTTTCTCCATAACAGCAGTCGCCGCAGGAATTAGGACTGCCCGTGTCTGCGTGAAGCGAGGACAGAACGAAAACATTCCGTGAATCCCTCCATTTCACTGCTAACAAATTATTACACTTCAAGCAGGCTCTCTCCCCCCAACTAAGTCTGGATTCTTCAAGCCGTTGGGGGAAGCCCCGGCTTCCAGTGCCTCATGAGCCAATTTCATAATCAAATAGGTGACCAAAAAGTGGCACGCTCGTGTAATAATTGTCCACGTACAAGCGGTACCCCTTTCCGAATGAGGGTGACACCAAGTCCCACACTATCATACCAGCGCTCCCTATGTAATCTGGGCAGTTCTCCGGCTCTACGTGACTATCTCTTTCCTCGTAAACCATATGTATAGCCTGTGGCTCTGTAACAGAGCTTATACATCTTGATCCTGTATCTGGCATGCTTGCTGGGAAGATACTGTTTCATAGACAAGCAGCCAGGAAACTTAATCAGGGACTCAAACGCAGACAGCTTAATCGGGAGTAAACCAGGCTGCAAAATGTTGGTTCAAGTGGTTTATGAGGGGCCGAATTCTGTAGAGCCGATCAAATCAAGGGTCACCCCAAGGACGACAGAGTTCATTGCCATTGAAGTGCATGAACCGCAAGATCTACTCGTATCATGTCCTGGCTATGGAGGCAGAGAATATGGTGGCATATGGTGAATTGGGTCAGTGGACCAATATGACCGCAACTCACTCTTTTTAGTTATGCCCAGTTATGTCTTAAATTCGGAAACCGTAATTGGTTTCCAATCTCTGGCAAGGGTCAGCTGGGGATTAGCGGCGATGAATTGACCAGCATACAAATTGCTTTGGTCCACAATAGATCTATAGAGATCTTCGGTGAAAAACAGCGAATAAAAATCAAGTGACATAAAATCAGCTGTCTCCACCTGAATTCCGGGTTGGCCAGTGAATGGGGGAAGTACGGGTGTTGCAGAAGTGGTGGGTTCCCAATTAGGATTGGCAACTGCAGCAGGAAGGGCACTATGGGCTCGACGGGCCTGTGTTTGTCTTCTTCTTGGTGGCAGCGGGACACTACTCGTGCTAGCCACCTCGCCAGCTTCAACTGCACTTATGGGACTCGCCACGTCACCAAGTGTTACTGCAGTGCTGGATGTACGACCAGGATGTACTAGGCCGCTGGTGCTTGCCAGTTCACCAGAAGGAATAGCGGCGCTAGTACTGGCTCTCTGCTCCATACGAGAGACCTGCGGTTCTTGCACCTCAACGACAGCAGAAGAAGATCGGGTCTGGTATGCCTGACCTTGGCAGGAACCACAACTCCGTCGTCAGAGCCATCTGTCATGGAGCTGCTGTCGTCTACAGGTTCATATTCTGAGCCTGAATCTGACAGATGAGTGACTTCCTCTTCACTAGGGATGGGCTGACTGTTCGAGCCAAACATAAGTTAGACTCGAACGCCAGCTGTTTGATCGAATGACGAAGATCGAACATTATGGGCCGCTCACGCCAAACTTGAGCGGCGCGTCACGGCCCATAATGCACTGCATCATCGCAGTGCTTTGCTGGCTGTTGATTGGCCAAGCATGCAATATGACCCGCATGCTTTGGCCAATCACAGCGCCGTAAGCAAACAGAGCCATAATTGGCCAAAGGCAGGGTGCTAAGTACACGCCCCACACTATATAAGGCTGCCTGCACGTTGGCCCTGTGTAATGTGTTGCTGGCGTGAGAAAGAGAGAAAGAGAAAGTCATTTCATTTACTTTGAGCAGGCAGTTTATTCAGTTAGCTAGATCTCACTGCATACCGTTCCTTCTGTACTATTTCTAATCTACTTCAGGCAGGCAGTTGATCCAGTTTAGTTCGATCTCACTGCAGACTGTTCCTGCTGTACTGTTTCTAATATACTTCAGGCAGTCAGTTAATTCAGTTAGCTGCAGTGTATTTCGTGTATATATATATATATATATATATATATACATACACACACATATACACATACATACACAGTCAGACTGATATATATGTGTGCTGTTGTCCCTCGCGCTGTATTGAGTGCAAGGAATGTGATACAAACCCAAAATAAATATTAAAAATGGTGCCAACGTGAATAAGTAGTGATGATGTCTCTAAGGACTGCAGCGAAATCGAAAAGTGTACACATAACACCCAACAGAACTATAACAAATGAAAAAAATTTCGCGCTTCAAATCTATCACATAATGAATGTGTGGGCTAACATATAAGTGAACGTGTATGGCTATAATAGCTGTGAAAATGTGAATATACACTTGTGAATAAATGATATGAACAAACACTCTATGATGCAATAGTCCAAAATGTGAATATTATCTTGTCCCCAGAAGAAGTCACGAGCGGTGACGTAACACGTAGGGCGTGGCAGAGAGCAGACGTACCGGAAGTCAGTAAGGAGGCGCCTCAGACGCCGCTCCTGAGTCTTTCATGCTGTTATATGCTGTTTTAAAGTGATTTTAATGTAAGAGACCACTCGTATTACTAAATAAATTTAGTTCTATTTAATACTACACCATTGGAGGCCTTTCTCTCTCCCTTCCCCTGTTCATTCCACCGGACTGGTGGAGCCCAGGTGGGCAACCCCTCTCTTATTTTGATAGGTCTTTATATATCAAGAGGATAATTTATCCAATAGAGACGCCCACCCGGACAATCAACAAACAACATCATACAGCATCCACTAAAGACACCTTTTGATGCCTGTATCCATTTTCCTTAAGGTGAGAGTTTTGAGAGCCCGGTTGAACCGGATCTCCCCATGGAAGGATCACCATCATTATCCTTCTCCATATCTAATCCCAGCTGATGTGTCACATTTATCAAGAACTTTTTCACTTTATGATGAGAAGATAATATTCACATTTTGGACTATTGCATCATAGACTGTTTGTTCATATCATTTATTCACAAGTGTATATTCACATTTTCACAGCTATTATAGCCATACACGTTCACTTATATGTTAGCCCACACATTCATTATGTGATAGATTTGAAGCGCAAATTTTTTTTCATTTGTTACAGACTGATATATATATTTTAAGGAAAATTGTTATCCATACTTACCGTAATTTTCCTTTCCTGGATCCTCCCCATGTCAGCCTACTATGGGTCAGCTCCACCCCCTCTGACCCCTCCAGGACCACCTCTTTTCTAGCCCATAAAAGGGCGACTGTCTGCCCACGCCAGTGTTCAAAAAAACCCCACCTTGCGACGGATAAACTGGGTGGGAATCCTCCGGCTGACGTGGGGAGGATCCAGGAAAGGAAAATTACAGTAAGTATGGATAACAATTTTCCTTATTCCTGGACCTCCCCATGTCAGCCTACTATGGGATGTACCAAGCAATATTAAGAAGGGAGGGAAGACAAAAAATAAAAAAATAAGCCAAACCCTCAATGCAATGCTACTCAAAATTTTTAATGGGCAACGGCTGCCGTAATAACCGTAGAGCCAAATGTTTCCTCAGGCAGACAAGCCATATTAAGCCTGTAATGCCTAATAAAAGATATTGGGCGCGCTCCAGCTTGCTGCTCTGCAAACTACCTCAGGGGTGACCTTCGCGTATGCCCAGGATGCTGCCATACCCCTCGTCGAATGTGCTTTGATCTCTGAAGGAGGAGGAAGGCCCAGCGTTTTGTATGCAATATGCATGGTCTTGACAAACCAGGAAGACACAACTCTGGATGTTACTGGCATACCCTTTTTAGGCCCCATCGGGAAAACCTACAGCTGATCTTGTTTTCCAAAGCTTTTAGTCCATTTCAGGTAGGTTGCAACTGCTGAGACCAGGTCTAACCTACTCCACTCATTATCAGCTGTATCCGCCGGAAAGGCTGGGAGAATGACCTCCCAGTTCATACGAAATTATGTGGCCACCTTAGGTAGAAAGCTCGGCATCGGCCTAAGGACAATGTTGTCTGGGAGCACCAAACAATATGGTTCTTTAGATGAGAAGGCGCACAACTCAGAGTCTCTTCTGGCCGAGGCCACGGCTAGTAAAAAACAAAAACTGTTAAAAGAAATAATGAACAAGAGAAAGCTTGATCAAACGGAGGAACCAGCAATGTTCCAAGACTAGTGTTAAGTCCTCTTTTGGAAAAAACGATTTCAATGGAGGTCTGATTTCTATGGCTGCCCCTAAAAATCAGATCACCAACGGATGTAGAGCATATCTTGTACACGACTTAGCCGACAAGGCAGGGATTTCACCCTTCAGGGAATTAAGCTAACCCTTGGAGACTACTCTGCAGAAACTCCAAAATGTTAGATACTGAAGGAGATCCAAGGTCCCAACCCCTTCCCGTAGTATTCCAGATCCGGTGATATTATTACAGGATCGTCAGAACGAATGTAACCTGTCATTAACTTTATCCTCCTGCAGTTCAGGTGTCAGGCCCCACTCTGCAGAAGGAGATTTTGACAAGGAGGCAGAGGGATTGGTGAGCCCAACTTTATCCTCCAAACCAGAGGGAACCACAGCTCCCTGAGCCAGTAAGGTAGGACTACTATTGCTGTGACCCTTTCTCGCTGAATCTTCAGCAGGATTTTGAGAGCCAATGGAAACGGCGGGAACACATACACCAAGGGGAAGTTCCAAGACCTGGACAGAGCACCCTGATCCAATGCCTGTGGATGCTAGGTCCGGGAGAAGAAGCAAGGCAGTTGACAATTCTCCAATGCCATAAGATCTATCGAATGCGTCCCCCAGACCCTGAAGATCTTGTGTAGGTACTTGGGGTTGAGGCCCTATTTGTTGTGATCCCCAAAGCCTTGACTCAAGCGATCTGCTAAAACATTGCCAGGCCCTGGGAGTTAAGATGCTGTAAGAGAGCCGAGATTCTTCTCTGTGCATAGGAAGATTGACATGCCACCTGAAGGAGAGGGTCACTTCTTGTGCCCCCTTGATGAGACACATAAGCCACCGTAGTTTTGTTGTCCAAAAGAATCTTGACAGCTCGACCTCGCAACATAGGTTGGAACGCTAAGAGCGCGTCTGACAGCATCCAATCCCAGGAAATTTGAACTCTTCACCCCACAAAAGGTTCCATTGGCCTTGAACCTGCTTCCCCAGGCAGTGTACCCCACAGCCTGCCAGACAGGCATTGGTCGACACCACTATTGGTTCTGAGGCCTTTTGCGAGCTACTGACCACCAACTAGGGACCAGATTAAGGGAATTGGCAGATGATCCCACTGAAGAAGAAAGTTGCATTGAAACCTCCTTCTGCGCCACCTGACCCACGGGACTACTGGAACTGTGGTTGATAAAACCCCCAGATATTGCATGCATTCCTTCAGCATCATAGAAGGCCTGGCCATCACTGCTTTGTCTGAGACTGGATCTCCTGGACCTTCCTCTGAGGAAGAGAAACACGACCCCGATCCGTGTTGAATTGTACTCCTAAATACTCCAACATTTGGGTCAGATGCATCTGGCTCTTCCGAAAGTTGATCAACCAACCAAAACGAGCTAGTGTTTTGCAGGTGAATTCACATGAACTAAAAGGAGCTAATTTGATGGACCCAGAAGTAGCATGTCGTCTAGATAATGGAATATTTGCACTCCCTTGACCCTGAGTGTCACGAAGATCCTGCCAGTAACCGGCGTCCCAGGCGCACGGGAACCCGGCCACGGGTCCCATTGCGCATGCGCGCGCGTTCACGGGTGCGGTCACGCACGGGCTCGCGCGCGCGCACTCCCGCTGGTGTCAGGCGGGCTATTTAAACCTGCCTGTCACACTCCATCCCTGCTGTCTGCTCTACAGCGTTCTGTGAGTGTTACCTGATCTGATCTGTGTTTCCTGTTATCTGACCCGGCTTCCTGTTTGACGATCCTGCTATCTGCCTGCACCAGACTCTCTTGGCTTGCCTGACCATCCCTCTGCATTACCCCTGGTACCTCTGCTGTCCGAACGTTACTGACCACCGGCTTGTTGACCCTCCGCTGTGTTCATCAGCTTCCAGTCTGCCATTACCTGCTGTTGTTCCTGGTTCCAGTCCAGCTTCCAGTCTGCTATTACCTGCTGTTGTTCCTGGTTCCAGTCCAGCGTTCCAGGCTACCTTCTGCTGTGTTCCAGCCCAGCGTTCCAGGCTATCTTCTGCTGTGTTCCAGTCCAGCGTTCCAGTCTACTACCTGCTGTTGTTCCTGGTTCCAGTCCAGCGTTCCAGGCTACCTTCTGCTGTGTTCCAGCCCAGCGTTCCAGGCTATCTTCTGCTGTGTTCCAGCCCAGTGTTCCAGGCTATCTTCTGCTGTGTTCCAGTCCAGCATTCCAGTCTATTACCTGCTGTTGTTCCTGGTTCCAGTCCAGTGTTCCAGGCTATCTTCTGCTGTTGTTCCAGTCCAGCTTCCAGTCTGCTATTACCTGCTGTTGTTCCTGGTTCCAGTCCTGCATTCCAGTCTCTGTCCTCAGTCTACTCCTCAGGCTACTGACTCCAGAGGGTGCCACCACTACTGGACTTTCAGCAACTGTTGATCCTGCCAGGCACCCATACCACTCTTCACTCCTGGCCCTCTGTCTCCATTCCAGGGGAACGGGAGTGGGAGCTGTAAGGGAGGTCTTTTCCTGCACTTCAGGCTCACAACCTACCAGGTACGTGACAGTAGCAGACAGCCATGTCTGAGCCTGAGCAGGGAACGTCTCCCATGGAGGAACTCTGTGCACACCTGGCAGGATTGACTGAAGCAGTCAAAAATCTGCAGCAAGGATAAACCAGACTGGAGGAACGAGTGTTAACCCTGTCTAACCCCATTGGGGCCCAGGGAGCTTCCTCTGCTCCTGCTCCTTCAGTTGGGCCTTCCTCAACGGTGGTGATGCTCCCTCGGGAACCTAAGGTTCCCACACCTGAACGTTTCTTTGGAAATCGCCATAAGTTCAGAGCCTTCCGCAATTCCTGCAAACTATTTTTTGCTCTTCAGCCACGTACCTTTTCCCTGGAGGCTACAAAGGTGGGCTACGTGATTTCTCTGCTCTCTGGTGACCCCCAAACCTGGGCCCATCGCCTCTTAGAGCAAAAGGACATATCTCTGACCAACCTCTCCACTTTCTTTGACGCACTAGGCCAGTTATATGATGACCCCCAGCTATCTGTAACTGCAGTGGCGGCTCTACACACCCTTCAACAAGGTCGCAGAGCAGCAGAGGATTATGTGGCTGAATTCAGGAAGTGGAGTGCGGATACTAACTGGAACGATGCGGCTCTCCGTTATCAATTTCGGTTGGGACTTTCTGATCCTCTGAAGGATGAACTGGCCAGGGTGGGTACACCACAGACTTTAAATGCTTTAATCGATCTAGCTATCCAGATCGATCGACGCTTACGAGAGCGCAGGTCGGAGAGAGCTATGGGGTCTTCTCGTCCAACTTGGGTTACCCCTAAGGTTCCCCATCACCCATCATCAACACCACCTACCTCCACGCTTAACTTACCTGAGCCAATGCAACTGGGTGTCTTGCGACCTTCACTCACCCCAGAGGAACGACAACGTCGTCGTGCAAATAACTTGTGCCTGTATTGTGGGGAACCCAGGCACTACGTCAGGAACTGTCCTCTCAAACTCCGTAAGTGTTTATCCCTATCTTAGCTGCATATTAGCTGCAGCTAGAGATAAACAAGAACTGCGGTTTAATAATGCAAAAATCATGTTGTTTCCTGATTACTCCCCTGAAGTCCAGCAGCGACGCCGGGCCTTTACAGAGGTCAGAAGACGCCTAAGGGATAAAGGTCTTAAATTTAGCTTATTATATCCCAGCAAGCTTCGAGTTGCAGACGGGGACCGAACATTCTTTTTCACCAATCCGGAGGCCGCTATATCCTGGTTAGATGGCCGTGGGTGACGCATGTGTTTTTTTTTTTTTTTTTTTTTTTTTTTTTTTTTTTGTACCATCCTTACTACTATAGTCCATTATAGTGCACCCCTATAGTGTCTAAAATTTTCTTGCTATTCTGTGGTCTCCTAATGAATGCTTAGATAAATGTACTTTATTTGGAGTTGGAATGCTCAGCCCTTTGGACTTGGACTTGGACTATATCTCTTACACTAAGAGCCAAGAGTTAGAAAATTAGAACCCAACCCCACCTCAATTACTCTCTGTTGCTTCCTTTTTTGTCTCCTTTTTTCTCTTCTTTTTTTTTTTTTTTTTCCCTCCCCCTCCTGCCCTTTTCTCCCCATCCCGTCCCTTTTTTTTTTTTTTTTTTTTTTTTTTTTTTTTTTTTTTGGATAGGTATTGGATAGGTTTTTCCTTTTTTCCTTTTTTCCTTTTTTATATATTTGTTCGGCTATAGGGTGCCTGAACAAATAGTAGTAGTAGTACGATATCCCCTTTTAGGGGTATATCTGCAATATAGTTGCAATACAGTTGCAGCTTGCGTGTGTGTTCTTTTTTTTTTTTTTTTTTTTTTTTGGGAGAAAACTAATCCCAACTCTCCTCCTCCTTTTTTTGTTTTTTGAGAGGAGATGGGACTTAGTCGGATAAGCACTTCGTGCTTGGGTATATATATTTTTTTGTTGTTTTATGTTGGTCTTTGTCATGGTTTGTATAAGCTTGTTTCAAAAATTGCCTTAAAAATTAACATTGCTGGTACATGGTATATTGTAAAAATCTTGCTGCTTGTGAGTTACCCCAAATGGTGTTCCCCTAGTCATTTTACTTGGCCATGGCTTCTTAAACCTATATGGCCACTTCCTTAGCTGAAACCTTTTCGGTCCTTTCATGGAATGTGAGAGGTCTTAATTCTAAATTTAAACGGGCACTGTTGATGAGATATCTAAAAACCCACTCTCCACATTTTATTCTCCTACAGGAAACCCACCTCACAGGCAGCAAGGTTTTAACTCTAAAAAAACCCTGGATTCAGAGGGCCATCCATGCGACTTACTCCTCTTATGCTAGAGGGGTCTCAATCCTAATACACAAGAAATTCCCCTGTGTTATTGAGGACGTGTGCACGGACCCCCAGGGCAAGTTTGCAATGGTGGTGTTTTCACACTGGTCTCAGCGATATATAATCATAAATGTTTATATTCCTCCACCTTTTACACATGATTTATTATATAAGGTTTTGGAAAAAGCAGCTCCTTTTTATCCAGCGAAATTGCTGGTGATGGGGGATTTCAACTCTACTATCTCCCCAGATTTGGACAGACCAGTCCCATCAAAAAACTATAGCTCTGAACTATCTATATGGGCACAGGCAATGGGGCTACAGGAGATATGGAGATGGAAACACCCGGCTATTAGGGCATACTCATGCTTTTCGGCCTCACATAGGACTGCCTCACGGATTGACCTAGCCTTCTCTAATTCAATCCTGTTGACGGATGTAATAGGGGCTAAATACCTACCCAGTGGGTTGTCCGATCATAGCCCACTGGTAATCGAGCTTCGCTCGCCTGCACGCCGAGATGCGGCCCTGTGGAGGCTGGGGGCACAGTGGATTTCCCACCCTGAGGTGGCTGACACTATCCCACCCAGACTAGTTGAGTTTTGGGAACTTAATGAAGGCTCCTCGACCCCACAGACGGTCTGGGACACCTTCAAGGCCTATACAAGAGGGCAATATATCTCTATTATCGCTAGTGTCAAGAAACAGCAGGGCTGGGAAACTTACAGGTTACAACAGATGGTAGAGGATCAAACATTAATCTATAGTACAGATCCTACAGCAGCTCATTTTGACGTATTAAATGCCGCCCGCAGTTCACTAAATTTACATTTAACGGAAGTTACAAGATTGGATATGCATAAAGGTAGACAGCGACTATTTGAACAGGGGGACAAGAATGGTCGTTTCCTGGCCATGTTGGCACAGCATGAATATCCATCCACAGTGGTTTCGGGCCTGCGGTCTTCAACTGGGGATAAGGTGACCTCTCAGGTAGAAATCTTACAAATGTTTAAAGCCTTTTACCAAACTCTTTATACCTCTGCTCTTCCCCCCGACTTCCAGCCAGAGATGTTGCAAAACCTTTTAGATCCACTAGCACTTGGCTGGCTGTCGAATGAGGAACGAGAATCGTTGGTACGCCCTATTTCGGCCTTAGAGGTTTTAAAAATTATACGGTCCTTCCCTTTGGGCAAGGCGCCAGGGCCGG
Source organism: Aquarana catesbeiana (assembly GCA_037953035.1). Lineage (NCBI taxonomy): Eukaryota > Metazoa > Chordata > Amphibia > Anura > Ranidae > Aquarana > Aquarana catesbeiana. The sequence goes on from JBBHAA010000618.1 coordinate 1,221,689, forward strand.
ATGGTCTTCCTATAGAATTTTATAGGGCACATGCAGCATTTTTGGCACCCATCCTGGCCCAATTATACACCCTCTGCCTATCCAAGGGTGATCTGCCCCTTTCAATGCACCAGGCCTATCTTACTTTGATCCATAAGGACCTTAAGGACCCAGAGCTATGTGCCTCATATAGGCCAATAGCCCTATTGAATAATGACCTGAAAATCTTAACCAAACTGCTGGCTACCCGTCTATATCCATTATTACCTTCGGTTATTGACTCTGATCAAACAGGATTTATGCCTAAAAGGTCAACCGACGTTAATCTTAGGAGACTCTTTACCAATATTCATGCCCAACACAATAACTCCGGTACCAGAGCTATTGCCCTACTAGATATAGAAAAGGCATTCGACACTGTGGAGTGGCCCTTTTTGTGGGAGACTCTACGTCGAATGGGTTTTCCACTACGGTTTATATCATGGTTGCAGGTGATCTATAGGTGTCCCATCTCATCGATTCGTTTGGGCTCCAGACTCTCAACTCCATTTCAACTGTTTCGGGGAACTAGACAGGGCTGCCCTCTTTCTCCGGCTCTATTTGCTCTAGCTATAGAGCCAGTTGCAGAGGCTCTCCGTACATCGCCTCATATTAAGGGGCTTAGGATAGGCATGCTGGAGGAGAGGGTAGCCCTGTATGCTGACGACATGGTTTTATTTTTGGGGGACGCGGGTCCATCACTTCAGGGTGCTCTGTCACTCCTCAACACTTTCTCCATGGTAACGGGCCTCCGGGTAAACTGGCCAAAATCTACTCTATTTCCAATAGATCAAGCAGCCAAATTGACATCCTCTCCAGATAGCCCATTAAAGTGGGTTGACTCCTTTAAATATCTTGGGGTTTGTGTCTCTGCACAAGCCTCAGATTTTCTTAAATTAAACTTGGATCCGGTAGTGGGGGATATGAAAGCTAAACTCAAGGCATGGAATAATCTCCCCCTATCGGTATGGGGAAGGGTCAACTTGCTTAAAATGAAGGTCATCCCCAAATTCATATATTTATTCCGCCATTCCCCGCAGTGGATTCCTAAATCCTTCTTTACTAAACTAAACCAACGCTTTTCAGAGTTTCTCTGGGGCTCCTTACCACCGAGATATAAGTTAACTACATTAATGAGGCCACTATCGCAGGGTGGTATGGCCTTTCCGGATTGCTATAAGTACTTTTTGGCGACACAGCTGGTGACAGTGGTCTGGTGGCTAAATCCTGATAAAACCAATGTGGCCTCCGCTTTGGAGGCCACCGTGGCAGGCTCCTGGGAATCTCTTCAATACCTAATTTACAGAGGCCCATGTGCCCCACACTTATTAACTCCGTCTATGCTTACTACTTTACGGGCCTGGAAAATGGGCTTGGCTATTGAAAAACACAGCCAGATGGGAATTTCCCCTAATACACCCCTATGGCTAAACCCCAATTTACCACATTTTTACAAATCTATTGACCCCCAGATATGGACTAGATATGGTATAAAATTAATCTCACAAGTGGTGTCTTGCACCTCACTGCTTTCTTTTTGTCAGCTTTCCTCCCAGTATAATCTTCCGCAGCACTATCAGTTCCGTTATTTTCAACTTTCGCATGCTTTCGAAGCCCAATTCCCACGTTCGTCCTGTATATTAATACAGTCTAAACTGGAGACTACTCTTAGATCCGGTTGTACAAAAAAACCTATATCTCACATATATCATCATTTAATCTATGAGTCCTTGCCTCCGTTGGACGGCCTTTTGTCCCGTTGGCAGCGTGACATTCCAGCTTTGAGTGGCGAAGATTGGGATGGTGTTTGGGACTTCCCTTTTAGTTCGCTAGTCTCTATACGTGACAAGTTAGTCCAATTTAAAATAGTCCACCGGGCGTATTTCACTCCCCACAGACTTCATTTGATAAATCCTGCCCACTCCCCTAAGTGTTGGAGATGTAGCTACACCCCCGGAGATTTTTCCCATATCTTTTGGCATTGTCCAAAGATACAACAATTCTGGGGGGAGGTACTAGGCCTAATCAATAAAATTGCATCCACTAATCTACCACTGTCTATGGAGATTTGTATGTTGGGCCTTATAAAAAAATTAGTTCCTGCTGTAGCTAAACGCACGATGATTGGTTTGCTTCTATTTTACGCTAGGAAAACCATAACATTTCAATGGAAGAAGCCCTATCCCCCCACAAATGTCCAGTGGAAACGTTTGGTTAACGATAATCTTCCACTATATAAAGATACCTATCTTAATAGAGGCTGCCAATTGAAATTTAATAAGGTTTGGAGTGGGTGGCTGGAGGAAATGAACATTGCTTACTAATGTTGGACTAGCTTCAGTTACGATACCAAGAATCGACGATTAAATGTAATTCCTAGTTAATAGGTATAGGCCTTTATGGGCAGTGGGGGGGCGGCCCAAAAATTCCAAAAATCCCCTTTTCACTTACATGTTAAAATTGTATTGCATGGATGTATTCCTCTCTTTTTCTTTCCCTTTCATTTTTTTTTTTTTTTTTTTTTTTTTACCTGATGTACTTGCGATATTACCTGTACAAGCTAGACAACCAATTTGTATATGTCTTTATGTCTTTGTGTCTTATAAGGAAAATTTGAATAAAAATAAATTTAAGACAAATCAAAAAAAAAAGAAAAAAAAAAAAAAAAAAAAAAAAGAAAAAGAAAAAAAAAAAAGTGTTTATCCCTATCTACTGACTATGTGACATCTCTGGTTAAAAATACCACTCACCTTGCTCTTCCTCTTCTGATACAGCTTCCAGGGAAGGATCTACAAATCACCGCCATTATTGATTCAGGAGCTTGCAGCTGTTTCATGGATTCTTGTTTTGCCATCCAACACCAAATACCCTTGTCACCTAAAGCCCATGGACTTTCTATCCATCTAGCTGATGGGACTGCTATCAAGTCTGGACCTGTCACCCAAGAGACTATGCCAATACCCGTTTTCGTTTCCAACGTCCATCAGGAACAGCTGCGCCTGGACATTATCGCTTCACCCCTGTTCCCCATAATACTCGGCATGCCATGGTTACAGGCCCATAATCCGGACATAAATTGGATCACGGGTGAGGTGACCTTCCCCTCTCCTTACTGCCAACAGTTTTGCAGAACCCAGAACATCCAGGAGAACTCTACTCTGTTATGCCTAGATACAGATCCTAGTCTACTTCAATCCATTCCTTCCGCCTATCATGATTTCCTGGACGTATTTAGTAAACAGAGGGCAGAGGTGTTACCCCCTCACCGGGCCTATGACTGTCCCATTGAGTTACTTCCTGGTGCTGAAATTCCTTTTGGAAGAATATTTCCCCTGACTGAGGTGGAGCAAGGGGCATTGAAGGAATACATTGATGAAAACCTCAAAAGAGGCTTCATTCGTCCATCCACGTCCCCCGCAGGTGCAGGCATCTTCTTCGTGCAGAAAAAAGATAAAACCCTCAGGCCGTGTGTGGATTACCGTGAACTAAACAAGATTACTGTGAAGAATCGGTACCCTCTCCCCTTAGTACCAGAGTTGTTTCAGAGACTGGGGACGGCTACCATATTCACCAAACTTGATCTCCGTGGGGCCTACAATTTAGTTCGTATCAGGGATGGAGACGAATGGAAGACCGCTTTTCGTACCCGTTATGGGCATTTTGAGTACCTCATGATGCCTTTCGGCCTGTGTAATGCCCCTGCCACATTTCAATACTTTATTAATGATGTGTTACGTGACTTTCTAGACCTGTTTGTCATCGTCTATTTAGACGACATATTGATTTTCTCTTGTTCCCTTGAATCCCATCGCAGGCACGTCAGAAGTGTATTGGGCCGACTTCGACAACACGGTCTTTATGCAAAGGCTGAAAAATGTGAATTCGAACAGGAAAGTATTCCATTTTTAGGGTTGGTCATCTCCAGTAAGGGCATTAAAATGGACCCCCAGAAGGTCACGGCTGTTCTAGATTGGCCAGTCCCGACTGATAAGAAAGGAATCCAGCGATTCGTTGGATTCGCTAATTTTTACCGCAAATTTATTAAGGGGTTCTAAGCCATCATTGCACCCATCACACAGCTTACCAAACAGGGTACACGCTTCCATTGGTCGGCCGAGGCTCAAAAGGCTTTTGAGACTCTCAAGGGCCTTTTTACCTCCGCCTCTGTACTGAAGCATCCAGATTCCTCTCTGCCATTTATTCTAGAAGTGGATGCATCTGAAATTGCTGTAGGAGCAGTATTATCCCAAAGACAGGGAACCAAAGCCCTGCTGCATCCTGTGGCTTTCTTTTCTCGTAAATTATCCACGGCAGAGAGAAATTATGATGTAGGTGACAGAGAGTTGTTGGCAATCAAGTCAGCATTGGAGGAGTGGCGCTATCTGTTGGAGGGTGCCGCTCATCCAGTTTTAATCTTTACAGATCATAAGAACCTGGAGTATTTGAGGTCTGCAAAGAGGTTGAAACCACGTCAGGCCAGGTGGGCTCTCTTTTTCTCCAGGTTCTCTTTCCATGTCACTTACCGTCCTGGCTCCAAGAATACCAAACCTGACGCCCTGTCTAGGATGTTCCACAAACCTCAAGAGATTTCCCCTCCAGACACCATTTTGTCTCCAGGGAACTTTCTTCTACTTCAGGGAAACCTGCTTTCCCAGATTAAACAGGCCTCCGCAGAAATAGAATCTTCCATTAAGACAGAACTCCAGGTTAAGGATGGGTTATTGTGGCATGAGAATAGGATCTTTATACCTGAAACACTACGAGTTCCAGTACTAGAGCTCTGTCACGATCATGCGCTGGCTGGGCATTTCAGTGTGGCTAAGACCACTGATTTGGTTCAGCGCACCTTCTGGTGGCCTCAGCTGCGCAAAGATTGTAAGGAGTTTGTAGAGTCCTGTACCACCTGCCTTAGGAACAAAGGGCACAAAACAAAGGCATGGGGTCTACTAAAACCCTTGCCTGTCCCAGATAGACCCTGGAAAATGCTCTCAATAGATTTTATTGTAGAACTACACCCGGCCGGGGGCTTCACTTCAATCTTTGTCATAGTGGACCGGTTGTCGAAGATGGCGCACTTTGTCCCAATGAAGGGTACCCCTTCAGCTACAGAAACAGCACAAGCATTCATTAAAGAGATCGTCAGGCTCCATGGGGTACCAGTTAACATCGTTTCAGATCGAGGGGTACAATTTACCTCTCGATTCTGGAGGGCTTTGTGTAAGACCTTGGACATTGAACTCTCATTTTCATCGGCTTATCACCCCCAGACTAATGGGCAAACAGAAAGAACAAACCAGACCCTTGAACAATATTTGCGCTATTTTTCTTCCTTTGCCCAAGATAATTGGATTGCTGTTTTACCATTGGCCGAATTCGCTTATAACAATTCTATTCATTCTGCTATCAAGCAAACTCCGTTTTTTGCGAATTATGGTTTCCACCCCTCATTTTTACCAAACTCTCTTCCAGAATGCACAGTACCCGCAGTCCAGGAGAAGTTGGATTTCTTTACCTCTAACAACCAAGTTTTACAGGACACCATGACCAGAACCCAGGAGTACAACAAAGCAACCTTCGATAAAAAGAGGCGAGGTGAGCTCTTACTTGCACCTGGGGATCAGGTATGGTTGTCCACTATAAACCTCAGGTTGGCCTGCCCTTCCAAGAAATTGGGTCCCAAATTTCTTGGACCATTCCCTGTTAAACGGAGAATTAATGAAGTTGCATATGAACTTGAACTCCCGGATTCACTAAAGGTACATCCAGTTTTTCACGTGTCCTTGCTTAAACCATCTATTACTAACCCATTTCCAGGTCGAAATACGGATCCTCCTGATCCAATCCTGGTAGATGGGGAAGAGGAATTCGAGGTGGAGGCTATCATGGACCACAGGAAAAGAGGTAACCAAAATCAATTCTTAATAAAGTGGAAGGGGTTTGGCCCAGAGGAGAATTCTTGGGAACCAGAGGATAATATTCATGCTGAAGACCTGTTACAAGCCTTTAAAACAGCTCATCCAGAGAAATTTTTTCAAAGGGGCATCCAGAGGCTGCCCCTTGGGGGGGGGGGGGCAATGTCACGAAGATCCTGCCAGTAACCGGCGTCCCAGGCGCACGGGAACCCGGCCACGGGTCCCATTGCGCATGCGCGCGCGTTCACGGGTGCGGTCACGCACGGGCTCGCGCGCACTCCCGCTGGTGTCAGGCGGGCTATTTAAACCTGCCTGTCACACTCCATCCCTGCTGTCTGCTCTACAGCGTTCTGTGAGTGTTACCTGATCTGATCTGTGTTTCCTGTTATCTGACCCGGCTTCCTGTTTGACGATCCTGCTATCTGCCTGCACCAGACTCTCTTGGCTTGCCTGACCATCCCTCTGCATTACCCCTGGTACCTCTGCTGTCCGAACGTTACTGACCACCGGCTTGTTGACCCTCCGCTGTGTTCATCAGCTTCCAGTCTGCCATTACCTGCTGTTGTTCCTGGTTCCAGTCCAGCTTCCAGTCTGCTATTACCTGCTGTTGTTCCTGGTTCCAGTCCAGCGTTCCAGGCTACCTTCTGCTGTGTTCCAGCCCAGCGTTCCAGGCTATCTTCTGCTATGTTCCAGTCCAGCGTTCCAGTCTACTACCTGCTGTTGTTCCTGGTTCCAGTCCAGCGTTCCAGGCTACCTTCTGCTGTGTTCCAGCCCAGCGTTCCAGGCTATCTTCTGCTGTGTTCCAGCCCAGTGTTCCAGGCTATCTTCTGCTGTGTTCCAGTCCAGCGTTCCAGTCTATTACCTGCTGTTGTTCCTGGTTCCAGTCCAGTGTTCCAGGCTATCTTCTGCTGTTGTTCCAGTCCAGCTTCCAGTCTGCTATTACCTGCTGTTGTTCCTGGTTCCAGTCCTGCATTCCAGTCTCTGTCCTCAGTCTACTCCTCAGGCTACTGACTCCAGAGGGTGCCACCACTACTGGACTTTCAGCAACTGTTGATCCTGCCAGGCACCCATACCACTCTTCACTCCTGGCCCTCTGTCTCCATTCCAGGGGAACGGGAGTGGGAGCTGTAAGGGAGGTCTTTTTCTGCACTTCAGGCTCACAACCTACCAGGTACGTGACACTGAGAGTCGCAACGACAGCAGACAGTAGCTTTAAAAACATTCTCGGAGTCACGCAGAGACCGAATGGGAGAGATTAAAAATGAAAATGAGAGCCCTCCATGGAAGGCCTGAGAAAGCGATGGTGAGATGCGTCTATGGAGACATGAAGATACGCATCCGCCAGATTGATGGAAACCATTCAACCATTCTCCTGACTCCACAACGATCGTTTCCAATGACTCCATTTTGAATGGTGGAACCTTCATGTAAGAATTCAGGACTTTGAGGTTAAAAACTGGTCCGAAACCCCCTGAAGCTCCTGGGACCAAAAACCAAAAACCTTCTGGGTCATACTCTTTGACCCAATTCGTGCCTTGGAACCGGAAGGATGGCCCTTGCTGCCAACAGCTCCCCTATATATCCTGCAAACATTGCCTCCTTTCCAAATCCGTAGGAAGTCTAGTTTCTATGAACAAGGTCTGAGGGGGCCTTGTTCTGAACGCGAGACAATAATGTGATCGAATGACGGCTACAATCCAGCTATCATGTAATTTGTCCGCCCAGACCCCCCCTGAATTGGGCTAGTCTTGCTCCTACTTGAGAGGGTTAAGCGGAGACAGCTTCAGATGGACTTATTTGAAGCCTTAGGCTCTGTTTCCACTACTGCGAGTTGTTGTGCGACCTGACATATGCGAAGTCGTATGACAAGTCAAAATCCATGTATTTCAATGGTCCCCGTTCTAATTGGTGCAACTTAAGTCGCAGCGACTCCAAAAAAGGTTTTTGCACTACTTTGTTCCGACATCTGTGCGACTTGTTCTCACAGGTCGAATGACATTGCATCACAAATCTCAGTGTAAATCGCGCAACTTTGGGGACGCAGCAGTGGAAACACAGCCCCAGGAGCTTTGTTGGCCCTGGGCTTAGAAGGTTTCTGGAGGTTGAACCAGCTCCCCTCCACTGTCTGAAAAACTGTCTGTAAGCCCTGGCCTCTCTGAATCCTTCTTTGGATCCCTTGTTAAACCGAAAGGGCTGCTGTGTCTTCCTCTCTTCTGCGGGATTAGGCCAGATCTGCCGTCGGAAACCCGCTGAATTGCTGATTCTAATGCCCCGTACACACGGTCGGATTTTCCGATGGAAAATGTCCGATCGGAGCGTGTTGTCGGAAATTCTGACCGTGTGTGGGCTCCATCGGACATTTTCCATCGGATTTTCCGACACACAAAGTTGGAGAGCAGGAGATAAAATTTTCCGACAACAAAATCCGATTGCGTCAATTCCGACCGTGTGTGGCCTGTTCCGACACACAAAGTGCCACGCATGCTCAGAAGAAATTCCAAGACGGAACAGCTCGTTCTGGTAAACTTAGCGTTCGCAATGGATACAGCACTTTCGTCACGCTGCAATGTTAAAAATGGTTTAATACAGCGCACTCTCAGAATATATTAGTTTTGCTGCTCATATTCACACACACTTCTCACCAACTTATTTGTTACTATTTATCTGGATTCTTTCAATATATTTTGATTTCTCACATCTGACAACATAATTTTTGTTTATTTTTTATATTTTTTTTGGCTTTAATGTAGATTCTTTTTTTGTGTTTGTATTTTTTTGAAGGGTTTTTTTTTTTTTTGGATTTTGATTTGTACTCCCGAAAATGTTTGTGTGTGTTTTTTGTGACAAGTTCCCACAACACCATTGATATGTTGTTCTATTTAATCTGTAGGAGATTGTTTGGTGTTGTTGTCCCTTGTTAATTTCACATTTTATGTTAGAAATGTACCTGAATCGTCACCAACAAACTGTCATTTTTGGATGAAAACACACACAGGAGAGTATAATTTCCCAAAAAAATTTTTATTAAGGGGTCACAACTAAACAAAGAGGGAGGCAATGCTGGAGAAACTGCAGAAGTGGGTGAAGCCTTGGACCCCCAGGGCAGACATCAACTATTTTTAAGCAAAATTGGTGGCCTGAGGAGTCCATATCTAAGGGAGGGCAGTCTGGTCCAGAAGTCCCAGAGATCCGGAAAGCAGCAGATGACATCTGTGTCCCCAGGCTGTGGTCATACGAGAGACTGCATCTTCTGTCAGACCAGACTGAACCCAGGGTCATCACTCTCTGGTCTTCTTTCCACGCTTCCTTCCACGCTGTGGCTGTGGTGGTGGAGTTGTGGCAGCAGGAGGAGGAGGAGGAGGAGGAGGATGGTCCAACTCAACCACGTCGGTCTTGGGTGTTAGTTCCCCACTCACCCCCTTACGTAGGACTTTGTACATCAGGTCCTCACAGAGCCTGCGTTGACCCTCCTGCATGCCCTGCAATTTGGTGGCAGCCATGCAGGCAAAGGCCTCTTCAGGAGTGGGTAAGGCTCTGAGGGACGCAGAAGCCTCCTGGATCAGCCTGAATGCTGAATCCTGCACGGGACTGGGAGTCGTCTTCCTGGCTCTTTTATATGGAAGGCGGAGGGGAGGAACCTGAGACTCAGTCAGGCTGCGACTGGTCCCTGGCTTCTCCTGGCTGCCACTTAGCCCCGCCTCCTCCTGGCTGCCACTAATCACCGCCTCCTCCTGACTGCCACATTCCACAGCCTCCTCCTGGCTGAGGTCTTCCTGTGTATGAAAAAGGGACATATTTTTAGTATTTTTTCCATCAATCACACACAATTGTCACCTCCTGACTGCTGCAAATTGAATGTTAACAAATATAACAGACTATCATTCTGAGCTCAACATTTTTCATTCTTGTCCCAATTTTGGGTGCCCACTACTGTCTATTGATATGTAAAACACTTTCAAGCAGCAATTAGTGATCAATACTAACATCTAGTAAACATCATTTATTTATTGACCAGAAATGAGTAGAACAATGCTATACCTGACTCCAGCTGGGCTCCTCCACTTCTTCCTGGCTGGAAGGCCCAGGTTGGACATCAGAAGCCTCAGCTGGTATGGAAGGAAGCGTGGAAGGAAGATTAGAGAGTGATTCCCTGACTTCAGTGTGGTCTGACAGAAATCGCAGTCTCTTGTAGTACCACAGCCTGGGGACATAAACGTCATCTGCTGCAGCTCCGGACCTCTGGGAATCTGTGACCTTCTTGCGCTCCCTCAGATATGTGCTCCTCAGGCCACCAATTTTGGCTTTTAAATAGGGGATGGTTGCTGTGGGGACCACCGGCTTCACCAACTCCAGCAGTTTCTCCAGCGCTGCCTTCCTCTTCTGTTTGTGATTATAGTGGGGGTGTCTGACCTGCCACAGACAGGGCAGCTCCCTGTACTTGTCAATGAACAGGGGGAGGAAATTGTGGTCGTTGAACCCATCCATTTTCTCTGCAAGACACAACACAACACAAACCCTAATGTCAGGCCAAACTCCCCTAATCTTGTTACAATATAGGCTTCCATTTCGAAGCAGTATAGGCCCAAGTTTAGATCCTACCTTCGTTATCACGATCGGCGCCTCCGATGCTCCTTCCTCCGCTCACAGATCGTACGTAAGACGCACGCGTGTTACGCTTTATACACACTGCGCATGCGTGTAACTCCGCCCGCCCCTGACGTCCTTTCTAGTTTATTCCCCGCCCCTTTTCATTCGGCGCAGTGGGGGAAGAGCACATGGAGGATACACAGCAGGTGCGTGCTAATTGTAGCAACGAGGAGGAGGAGGAGGAAAGGCCGGATCCGGACACGTCCCGATCCAGAAGGAGATTTAAGGACTCAAATATGTCCTTTGGGGAGATGTTGGAGATGGTCGACATCCTGAAGAAGGCCGACTATGATGGAAAGTATGGGCCTTACCCCAACCCCAATGTCAGAAAGGCCAAGATCATGGCGAAAGTGGTCAGGAGTCTGCACCGGAATTTCGGGGTACGACGATCGAAAGATCAGCTCAGGAACCGGTGGTTGGACCTCAAATTACGAGAACATGAGCAGTACAGAAAGATCCGGAGAGTGCTGCAAAAAAGTGAGTAGTTGTCCTGTGTTCCTATTCTTTATGTTTATTACGTTTGTGCTGCTCCATGTGCTTTTAGGAACGGTTGTACAGTTTAAATGCAACTTTCATGTTCATGGGCACATTATTCGTTCGGATCAAACATTTTGCTTTCGGACTCTAAAATACCATTGTTTAGGCCATATGCATTTGGCCACCATTTTGACGCCCTATACTTGTCTTAAAAAAATTGGGTTGTGTAGATGGCTTTGTTACTAGAATGAAATGCAAACTAGATTCTGTGTAAGGAGAGGACACTCAGCAGCTGTTTTCACATCTGGACACTGGAGCACTAGTGTGGGACCCCAGAACACCATTTTTATTAGGGGCCACACAGGTGCTCCAGTGTATACTATAGGGGGGGGGGGCTACATCTGTGAAGCTTGTACTAAACAGGTAAAGTATTGCAGCTTGACAAAGGACACTGAAAATGCTACATCTTGGAACTCTGCTAAAATTGACAATTGTACCCCACTTCCAAGCAATGTTTCCTATTTCTAGTTCTGCCATCAAATATCTGTGTGCTAATTATACCATTTTTGTTTTACATAGGGGATAAAAGACTCGGAGGACACCCCTCATCCGAGGAGACCAGAGCCCCCCCCCTCTGGAAGAAGGGGAAACCCCCCCCAACCCAAGAAGAGCAGGAGGAGGAAGACGTGGTGGAACTAGTCACAACAGGTGAGTGTCTGCAACCACAGGCTCAGATAAGAGATGGATGGCGGCATTTTTTTTTTAGACCTAATTTATTTTGGGGTTCCTCTCTTTTTAGGTGATTGTGAGGTTGTGCATCGAGATCCTTTCACATCCGAAAGTGCCCAGATCCTGATCGGGGAGATCATGGGGTGTAATTTACAATTGGAAATCATCAAGAAAAACATCAATGATGTTATTCCAAAAAATAAAAACATCATTGATGTTTTGGGGCGAGTTTAAAGCTCCTCCAAATCACTTTCTTCTTTTGTGTGCTACAATGTGCTAAATGTTTTAGGGATTTTTACCAAAGCAAAAATTGGAGGATGCACACAGTGTGCCATCATGTGCTATCTGCCATCACGGGAGATCAATGGACGCGTTTTGGGGGTGCAACCCTTTCCTCAATAATAAAGTAGCGGTGAGGAAGGGCTTGCTCCCCCAAAACACGTCCCTTGATCCCCTGTGATGGCAGATAGCACATGTTGACATTGTTAAATTGGTGTGCATCTTCCAAATTTGGCTTTTCATGGGGTGACTTCACCCCATCTGAACGCAATATCAAACACAGTTCCTAAATACTCATGTCTGATATTGCCTTCAAATTCTACAAAATATGACGTTTGTAAGTTCAAGATTTGTGTCTTTCTTGTTGGTTTTACACAGGCCTGTCTTATCTAAAATGGACATTTTGAGTTTTGATAATGCCACCCCAAAAATTTTTAGACAACAAACAGGTTGGTTTGTTTGAAAAACCTTTGGTAAATGCACATGTGATTGTGCAGGTATTAAAAAGATTGTTAATCAAGAATGTGTGGATTATTGTGTCAACACTACAACACTTTTGGGGTGATGTCATTGTTGTTTTGTGAGAAAATGGGGGTTATTTTCTAAGGGCAAATCCTCTTTGCACTACAAGTGCAGGTTCAGTGCAGTTGCAACTGCACTTGTAGTGAAATGTGTTTTTGCATTTTAGTAAATAACAGCCAACAGTGCTTTGTATAAGGTTACACAATCACAACATTTTCAGGACTCAACACATTTCTGTCAGGGTCAGCTAAAACAAACACAAGCAGTAAATGTCCACAAAGAATTTCTTTTTTTGTTTTTTTATAAAAAGGCTTCACAGATTTTCTGGCATATTGATAGCCCCCCTACCCACAAAGAACTCCAGGTAGCGTAACCGTACATCACGGGCACTCAGGGAGGGCAAGCCAGGATGGCCGCTTTCAAGCGCCGTCAGTGTGGTTTGATGTATCATTCCGGCCTCAGGCCCAACTGAGCCATCATAGTTGGCCGAATGTTTTCTTAAAAAGTTATGGAGAACACAGCACGCAAGTATAATATGGTTCAATTTATACTCCGCCATATGGATGGGTGTCATAAATAGGCGGAACCGGCTGGCCAGGATTCCAAATGTGTTCTCCACCACTTTTCGGGCTCTGGCCAGCCGGTAATTAAAAACCCTCTGTTCCGGGGTGAGGGTCCTCATTGGGAATGGCCGCATCAGGTGGTCCCCCAGCGCAAACGCTTCATCAGCAACGAACACAAATGGGAGTCCTTCCACATTGTCCTCTGGAGCTGGCAAGTCCAAGCTGCCATTCTGGAGACGCCTGTAAAACTCAGTCTGGGCGATGACTCCACCATCGGACATCCGGCCATTCTTCCCCACGTCCACATACAGGAAGTCGTAATTAGCCGACACCACCACCAACATCACAATACTATTGAACCCCTTGTAATTATAATAGTACGACCCCGAGTTGGGTGGTGGGACGATGTGGACGTGTTTCCCATCAATTGCCCCTCTGCAGTTAGGAAAGTCCCACCGCTGGGCAAAGTGGGAGGCCACAGTCTGCCATTCCTGTGGCGTGGAAGGAAACTGTTGAGGAAAAAACAATAAACATTTTACTATTTTTTTCTCAGAAACATGGCAAGCAGATTAGACACAAACATTATGGGGCAACCTCCAGCTAGCATTTATTAAGGGGAATTTAACAACGCCAAAGTATAAGGTACACCTATCATATTCCCCCTCCCCCCCTCTCATGGGCCATTTCTAACATTATAGGGGGTGTGTGGAAATCTTGGACAGGTAACCCTCTTCACTTCATTGAGAGCTGAATGCCTAAATAATGGGTATTACTTGGAACAGCCCCTCCTTAGTTACACTATTGGCAGCCCACTGGACAGGTAAGAAGTGTCATAATACAAAGATATAAATACACACTGTACACATTTGAGGACATTTGGACATTCTGCTATTACCTATCAAGATAATAATAGGATACCCAAACTTGAAACAGTACCATTTGAAAGTATACAGGCAGGCCCTTGCACTACATGCTTTGGGGAATTCATCCATACATCTGACCACTAAAGAGATGGGTATAGTGTGTATGGGTTTGGCAAAGTCAGCAGATAGATGATTAAGGATAGATAGAGAATTGGGATCAGCTGACTTAGCAGTTGGGGGGAGGGAGGGTTACTAAAAATTATTTGGGGACACTACAAAAAAAAGCCTCTGGCACTCTGCCAGAATTTAAAGCAAAAATAACATTTCCAAACATTTTAGGGGGTGTTTGGGGTAAAGCACTACTATGAAGCTGAAAAAATACATTGTTAAGTGACTACATGAGGTGAATATAGGGCCAGAAGACACCATGCTGAGGAGGTTATTGAAGGGCAAATATGTATGAAGGACCTAAAATAATAATTACATAAAAATCCAGCATGCATGAGGACAAAGGGGACATTCACAGCATATTCCAATCATGGTAATTAGGGAATGAGGAAAGAAATACAAGATATTACCAAACATTCTATACAATAAAATGTGATATTAAAGGATAAAAATCTTACCTTCATATACTCCTTCTGCAGGACCTGGATGGTGGCAGAACAGGTCTCTGGGATAATGATCCCCAGAGCCTGGGGGGAGATGCCTGTAGAGAACTTCAAGTCCTGCAGACTTCTCCCTGTCGCCAAATACTGCAGGGTAGCGACCAACCTCTGCTCCGGAGTGATGGCTTGCCTCATGCAGGTATCCTGCCTGCTAATATAAGGGGTCAGCGAAGCCAACAGACGGTGAAACACGGGGTCCCTCATCCTGAGATTATTCTCACGGATCTCACGGAGCAAAGGCATATGACAGAACTGGTCACGCTGAAGCAACCAATTCTTGGTCCATGAACTCCTCCCCACCCTGTTCATGGACTGGACTTGTGTCAAGGTCAGGACCCCAACACCAAGCCCCCACACAGCACGAACTCTACGAGGAGTATGCATACGCAACATGGCTAGAAAACGTTCGGCTGCTCAGAACGAAGTAACAGAACGCACTGAAGAACAGCAAGGCCTGTGAAGAGCGTCCTGAAAAACAGTAACAAACAAACAAGAATACAATGACTAATTAAAGTCATGCGGAACTTGCTGCATGCACTGAAGAGCAGATACAAACCCACAAGCACAAACTGAACGGCAGAAAACGATCTGAAAGCCACGAGTCTGAAAAAGCGCGAATCGTCTCTCACCAAACTTTTACTAACAGGAGATTAGCAAAAGGAGCCCAAAGGGTGCCACGCTTGGTTCTGAACCGGCCTTTTCTAGTCTCGTCGTACGTGGTCGCGTGGTTGGCGATCGGAAATTCCGACAACTTTGTGCGACCGTGTGTAGACAAAACAAGTTTGAGCCAACATCCGTCGGAAAAAATCCTAGGATTTTGTTGTCGGAATGTCCGAACAAAGTCCGACCGTGTGTACGCCCTATAAGTCTTCCTGAAGAGTAGCTTCCCGTCAAATGGAACCGAACACAGACTGTGCTGAGAAGCCTTATCGGACGACCAATGCTTCAACCATAAGGTTCTGCGGGCTGTGACGGAATGAGCCATTATCTTTGCAGTCATCTTGACCTGGTCGACAGCCACTTCAGCCACAACTCTACAGCAGTCTTAAAAACTGCAAAGGAGAAGAACTGCCACTTCCCAGACTTTTATCCAAACATCCATCAACCAGCTCCGCTACCCACACTCTAAGGCTGGATTCACACCCATGCACTCCCAGCACATTCCCCAGAACCGCACCAGAGAACGTGTTTCATAGGAGACCATAATAAATGGACGGTAGTGCAAATCCGCAAAACGCAAAAAGCACCAAAAAACAAACACAGCTGCTGCCACAGGAGTGAGTGCTACAGCCGGTCTGCAGGCTGCTGCGGCCAAACTATACAACCTTTAGGTCTGCGTTTATTTTGCGATCCATAGGATCCCTAAAGAAGACCGAATCCTCCAGCGGAAGCGTAATGTGGCGGGCGAATACATGTAATGAAGCATCCACCTTAGGCCTAGTGTCCCAAGGGGTACAGCTTCGATACTCCATTATGCATATTGAGCTTCTTCTCAGGCCCCCCCCCCCCACTCATCGTCAATTACTTTTTTAATTTCAGAAATGACAGCCTCCACCAAGGGGGGAACCAGTGCAAAAATCAAACGTATGCGATTCTGAGACCATCTCAGCCTCAGATGGATCCAAATCGCTATCGACTTCAGCGTTAAAATGCACTGAAAACACATGATCTGATTCTGCAGATGGTGAAGATACAGCAGGATGAGCAGGATTCCTTGAAACACTCTTTAACCTTTCCCTGACTGCGGGCTTAATGTAGGATTTACCTTGGCATGCTTTCGCATTGTCCTGAGCTGTCTGATGTCTTGACCTCTCTTGGCTTGGGTCCGAGCAACTAAAGTGAGGTAAGAGCGAGGGAGATCTGGAATGCTGTGACAACAGGCGTCTATCCAGCTGCATGCGACTCTGCGATTTGTCATGTCTAGTCCCTTCTTTACTCTTTTGAGGCTGGAATGCTGATTTGGAACCTCTTTGCGGGAGTTTATCTCGCAGTGGGCCCTTATCTCTGTAAAACACAGAGGATGTGCTCTCTTTTAAAAAATAAATAAACAAAAATGTTTTATTTATTTTTTTCAAAACAAAAATAAATAAATGCAATTAAAATAAACTTCTCCATCCAAATCTTCAGTGCTAAGGCAGCTAGGCAGGCAGGCAAACTTCCCCAGTCCTAGAAGGTACAGGATAATAAAAATACTCTGACGGACAAGTAACACAGCAGAAAGTAATGAGAGACCAGGAAGGAGGATTACCAGAGCAGAGCAAAGTAGCAGATTGACCAGCTGGAGACTGAGATCAGCCTACAGGACAGACATAGTTGCCAACATTGTAAAAAAAAAATGTGGGACACTTTTGTGGCTGTAGGCGGAGCTGTCCAATAATTAGGGGGCGGGGCATTCACCAGCAGGCGTGGCCTATCAAAAACAGACAAGTGCGGCGCGCGAAGCGCGCTGCGCCGAAAAATGGGCGTGGTTTACGCGAAATTGTGGGCGTGGCTTAAATGGGCGTGGCTCTAGAGGGTGTGGTTAGAGTCTGAAATGAATGAGGGATGGAGAGGGGGGGAGAGGGGGAGAGAGAGGGAAATGACGGGACAGCAGCCCCAGATCCTACACAATAAAAATATGTGTATTCTAGAAAGTTTAACAATCAGCAGATAAAGATACTCCAAACACCTGGTGTTAATGCTTCAATCATCCCGGCACCATGGTTGTTATGGTGTCAGGATGATTGAAGCGCATTATTTCTATTATTACATTGTAATATAAAATGAAATCATTCAACTCACCATAATGCAGAATCAGTGGGATCCCTGAGCGTGTCACCTGCCACGTCGCCTGCCACCAGCCGTCCGTCCTTGCTTCAGATGTCCGAGTAGAGTCCGTCCTTGCATCAGGTGCCCCCAGCGGAGCCCCCCTCACACCAGGAGTCCCCGGCGGAGCCCCCCTCACATCAGAAGTCCCCAGCGGAGCCCCCCTCACATCAGGAGTCCCCGGCGGAGCCCCCCTCACATCAGGTGTCCCCGGCGGAGCCCCCCCTCACATCAGAAGTCCCCAGCGGAGCCCCCCTCACATCAGAAGTCCCCAGTGGAGCCCCCCTCACATCAGAAGTCCCCAGTGGAGCCCCCCTCACATCAGAAGTCCCCAGTGGAGCCCCCCTCACATCAGAAGTCCCCAGCGGAGCCCCCCTCACATCAGAAGTCCCCAGCGGAGCCCCCCTCACATCAGGAGTCCCCGGCGGAGCCCCCCCTCACATCAGAAGTCCCCAGCGGAGCCCCCCTCACATCAGAAGTCCCCAGTGGAGCCCCCCTCACATCAGAAGTCCCCAGTGGAGCCCCCCTCACATCAGAAGTCCCCAGCGGAGCCCCCCTCACATCAGGAGTCCCCGGCGGAGCCCCCCTCACATCAGAAGTCCCCAGCGGAGCCCCCCTCACATCAGGAGTCCCCGGCGGAGCCCCCCCTCACATCAGAAGTCCCCAGCGGAGCCCCCCTCACATCAGAAGTCCCCAGTGGAGCCCCCCTCACATCAGAAGTCCCCAGTGGAGCCCCCCTCACATCAGAAGTCCCCAGCGGAGCCCCCCTCACATCAGGAGTCCCCGGCGGAGCCCCCCTCACATCAGGTGTCCCCGGCGGAGCCCCCCTCACATCAGAAGTCCCCAGCGGAGCCCCCTCACATCAGAAGTCCCCAGTGGAGCCCCCCTCACATCAGAAGTCCCCAGTGGAGCCCCCCTCACATCAGAAGTCCCCAGTGGAGCCCCCCTCACACCAGAAGTCCCCAGTGGAGCCCCCCTCACATCAGAAGTCCCCAGCGGAGCCCCCCTCACACCAGGAGTCCCCGGCGGAGCCCCCCCTCACACCAGGAGTCCCCGGCGAAGCCCCCCTCACATCAGGAGTCCCCGGCGGAGCCCCCCCTCACATCAGGAGTCCCCGGCGGAGCCCCCCCTCACATCAGGTGTCCCCAGTGCCCCCCCCCTCACATCAGGTGTCCCCAGTGCCCCCCCACTCACATCAGGTGTCCCCAGTGCCCCCCCCACTCACATCAGGTGTCCCCCCTCACATCAGGTGTCCCCAGTGCCCCCCCCTCACATCAGGTGTCCCCCCCTCACATCAGGTGTCCCCAGTGCCCCCCCCTCACATCACAGGTGTCCCCAGTGCCCCCCCCCACTCACATCAGGTGTCCCCAGTGCCCCCCCCCTCACATCAGGTGTCCCCCCCTCACATCAGGTGTCCCCAGTGCTCCCCCCACTCACATCAGGTGTCCCCCACTCACATCAGGTGTCCCCAGTGCCCCCCCCCCACTCACATCAGGTGTCCCCAGTGCTCCCCCCACTCACATCAGGTGTCCCCCACTCACATCAGGTGTCCCCAGTGCCCCCCCCCACTCACATCAGGTGTCCCCAGTGCCCCCCCACTCACATCAGGTGTCCCCCCCTCACATCAGGTGTCCCCAGTGCCCCCCCCTCACATCACAGGTGTCCCCAGTGCCCCCCCCCACTCACATCAGGTGTCCCCTGTGCCCCCCCCCCCACTCACATCGTGTCCCACAGCGGTGCGCGCGCTCACCCCCCACCTAGAACCCCCGCCCCTTTCCATATCAGACTGGCAGCGGGGCGGGGGGTAGGCGGGGCGAGGCGGAGCGGGGCGGGCCGAGGCGAGGCGGGGCGAGGCGGAGCGGAGCGGGCCGAGGCGGGGCGGGCCGAGGCAGGCCGAGGCGGAGCGGGGCGGGCCGAGGCGGAGCGGGGCAGGGGGTGGGCGGCGACGCAGAAGCTTCGTCTAGCCCCCCCCCAGCCGTCTTCCTGAACTCCAACAAAATGGCGGCCGGCGGAGACAATGTCTCCGCTGGCCGCCGACCTCTAGCGGCGGCGGCGGCGGCAGCGGCGGCGGTTTCAAAAACCGGAACCGAATTTTTCGGGACATTTGCCGGGACGCCACAAATCCGGGAATGAAGTACAAGTCCCGGGAATGTCCCGGGAAATTCGGGACAGTTGGCAGCTATGGACAGAGGCTGGTGCAAATCAGCAGTGAGCATTCTGGTGTTTGCTAAGCAACCCAAAGAGGAAGCTACCTTTGACCTCACCTGCTCAACTCTGAGCTTCCTGAAAGGAGTACTGCCTGAACACACAAAAACATGGAAGGAGAGAGTGCCAGCACCTGCCCAATGACGGTATATACAGTCATTTATACTGCCAGTGACCTTTGCCAGTAATACACAGTCAAAGGTGGATAAAGCACCTGGACCTGATGGCATCCACCCACGGATCCTAAAAGAATTGAGCTCTGTAATTTCAAAGCCATTGTATCTAATTTTTAGGGACTCATTAATGACGGGAATAGTACCGCTGGATTGGCGCAGGGCGAACGTGGTGCCTATATTTAAAAAGGGATCAAAGTCTTTACCAAGTAACTATAGACCTGTTAGTTTAACTTCTATAGTCGGGAAGATACTGGAGCGTTTAATAAAAGACCACATAGACGAGTTCTTGCTGGAAAAAAACATTTTAAGCAACAGACAGCATGGGTTCATGAAAGACAGAAGTTGTCAGACAAACCTGATTTCTTTTTATGAAGAGGTAAGTAAAACCTTGGACAGAGGGGTGGCTGTGGACGTGGTTTATTTGGATTTTGCAAAAGCGTTTGATACAGTTCCGCACACACGGCTCATGTGTAAGTTAAAGTCTACAGGCTTGGAAATATCAGTTTGTAAATGGATAGAAAACTGGCTAAAAGACAGAATTCAGAGAGTAGTGGTTAATGATTCTTACTCTGAATGGTCTAAGGTTATCAGTGGTGTACCCCAAGGTTCAGTGCTGGGACCCTTACTCTTTAATATCTTTATAAATGATATTGGGTCTAGGATCAAAAGTAACATTTCTGTCTTTGCAGATGACACCAAGCTATGCAGTGGAATAACGTCCTTACAGGATGTCTCCAATTTACAAGCCGGCCTCAATGCACTGTCTAATTGGGCGACTATGTGGCAGATGAGGTTTAATGTTGAGAAATGTAAAGTTATGCACTTGGGGGCTAAGAATATGCATGCATCATACATGCTAGGGGGAGTACAACTGGGGGAATCTGTAGTGGAGAAGGATCTGGGGGTTTTGGTAGATCATAAGCTCAATAATAGCATGCAATGCCAAGCTGCGGTTTCCAAAGCGAGCAAAGTTCTTTCTTGTATTAAGAGAGGTATGGACTCCAGAGAGAGAGATATCATTTTACCCCTGTTCAAATCATTAGTAAGACCTCATCTGGAATATGCAGTTCAGTTTTGGACACCAGTTCTCAAAAAGGATATCGTGGAACTGGAGAAAGTGCAGAGAAGGGCAACCAAACTGATAAGAGGCATGGGGGAGCTCAGCTATGAGGAAAGATTAGAGGAACTGAATTTGTTCACTCTTGAGAAGAGGAGAATAAGGGGGGATATGATCAACATGTTTAAATATATAAGGGGTCCATATAGTGAACTTGGTGTTGAGTTATTCACTTTACGGTCAACACAGAGGACAAGGGGGCACTCTTTACGACTGGAGGAAAAGAGATTTAATCTCCAAATACGGAAAGGTTTCTTCACAGTAAGAGCTGTGAAAATGTGGAATAGACTCCCTCCAGAGGTGGTTCTGGCCAGCTCAGTAGATTGCTTTAAGAAAGGCCTGGATACTTTCCTAAATGTACATAATATAACTGGGTACTGACATTTATAGGTAAAGTTGATCCAGGGAAAATCCGATTGCCTCTCTGGGATCAGGAAGGAATTTTTTCCCCTGCTGTAGCAAATTGGAGCATGCTCTGCTGGGGTTTTTTGCCTTCCTCTGGATCAACTGTGGGTACAGTATTGGGTATATTGGATTGTACGTTTTTTTTGTTTTTTTTTTTGTGGTTGGACTGGATGGACTTGTGTCTTTTTTCAACCTGACTAACTATTTATACTGTACCATACAATCCCAGCACCACGGGAACCCACCTCCTCAGGAGATTTACAGCCTATATGGGGGGGTCTTCTGAACCAGGAGAGGCTGAACCGACAGGATGGATGGATGGATGGAGAAGAAAAAAAAAAAAAACTTTAAAAGGCGTTCGGAGCGAGGACAAAAAAAGAACACTGGTGTGGGCAGACAGCCGCCCTTTTATGGGCTAGAAAAGAGGTGGTCCTGGAGGGGTCAGGGAGGGCGGAGCTGACCCATAGTAGGCTGACATGGGGAGGTCCAAGAAATATATATTATATATATATATATATATATATATATATATATATATATTTTATATATATATATATATATATATATATATATATATATATATATCCACTGTATTCAGTTTAGCTAGATCTCACTGCAGACCGTTCCTGCTGTACTGTTTCTAATATACTTCAGACAGTCAGTTGATTCAGTTAGCTGCAGTGTATTTCATATATATATATATATATATATTTGTAAATATATAGTCTAGCCAAGCCTATACCTGACTATAGGCCATTCCTGGAGTACGTGTTCAAAGACACTTTCAGGCAGGTGACTCAGTTAGGTGCAGTTCATAAAATAAATATCCACTGCATTGTAGTCCAGCCAAGCCTATACCTGATTGTAGGCCATTCCTGGAGTATGTGTTCAAAGACACTTTCAGGCAGGTGACTCAGTGAGTTGCAGTTCATTATATATATATATATATATATACACACACACACACACAGACTTGTGTATATATATAGTCTAGCCAAGCCTATACCTGACTGTCGGACATTCCTGGTGTACTGTTTTTAGTAAACTTCAGGCGTTGTAGACGCCCACAGGCCACTAAAAGAGGGCAAGCAGGCTCTGTGTCTACAGCCAACAGTGCTCGTCGTGGACACAGTGCATCCTCAGCACATGGCCGCGGGGCACACTTGTCCTTTTTTTCGGCAGCTGCCTGTGTTGAGCCACAACATGCAGAAGAGTTGGTAGAGTGGATGACCAAGCCGTCCTCATCTTCCTCATCCTCTGTCATCCAGGCTCAGTGTACTTTGTCTGCCAATGCAGCTGCCAAAGCGGCCTCTTCCATCGGCTCAATGTCATCAGTCACTCCTTCCCTAGCTCCACCATCATGCCCTAAGGAGTCGCCCGAACTGTTCGACCACAGTGTAAGGTACATGCTGCAGTAGGATGGGCAGCGTTTTGAAGGCTCTGATGATGGTACCCAGGTTGAGGATGAAGGCAGTAACGTGAGCCTAGAGAGAGGGGGTGCCCAAGAAGGACAAGAAACTGGCAGTCATGTTACCCCAGATGCAGCATACTGCCAGGTTTGCCCCAGGGGCGAGGAGGGAGGGGATGACGAGGTCACTGACTCTACGTGGGTGCCAGATAGAAGGGAGGAAGAGGCACATCTCCAACGAGGCAGGATGCCCTCCAGGGGCCAGCTTAAGGGCAGGCAACCGACTGCATCACACCGCAGAGCTCCGCATGTGCAGGGTACTGCTGATTCCGTGCGTTTTTCCAAAAGATCTTTGGTGTGGGCCTTTTTTGAGACATGTGCAGCAGATCGCACCGTTGCTGTTTGCAACATATGTCTGAAACGTATCAAGTATGGCCAAAACAGCAGCCGCTTCGGCACCACATGCTTGACCAGACATATGTCAAGCTCCCATGCAGTCCATTGGCAACAGTACTTAAAAGACCCACACCAAAGAACAAGGCAGACCTCTACTTGCTCCTCATCAGCGGGGATCTCCAACCCCACTATAACTTTAGTGCTCTCAGAAACCTGCACTGAGAGGAATGAAGGTGTAGAATTAGGTGTCCCAAGCACTTGCGGGCAATCTGCTAGCGGTACACCAACATCCGATTGTAGCACGCAAATTTCCCTACCCCAGTTGCTAAACCCACGAAAGAAATTTGGTCCCAGCCATCCATATGCTCAGCGGCTGAATGCTAGTTTGGCTAAATTGCTAGCACTCCAACTGCTGCCTTTTCAGCTGGTAGACTCTGCCCCCTTTCGAGAACTTGTGGAATGTGCAGTACCTCAGTGGCAGGTTCCCAAACGCCAATTTTTTTCTCGGAAAGCCATTCTGGCTCTCTACCGACATGTGGAAGGCAATGTCTTCGCCTCGTTGGACAGGGCAGTCAGCGGTAAGGTGCATATTACCGCTGACTCATGGTCCAGCAGGCATAGACAGGGACGTTACCTTTCTATTATGGCGCACTGGGTAACCCCACTGGCAGCTGGGAAGGATGCAGAACAGGGTGCAGTATTGTTGGAGCTTGTTCCGCCACCACGCCTCCAAAATGCTGGTAGTGGTGATTCTGCCACACCTCTCTCCTCCACTCCCTCCTCTTCCTCTATGGCCTCTTCCTGTGCAGATTTGTCCTCGGAACCAGCGGTGCTCCATAGGCATTCTAGGGGCTACGCAAGAACTCAGGCAAAAAGATGCCATGCGGTGCTTGAGTTGGCCTGCTTAGGGGACAGGAGCCACACTGGGGCAGAGATTCTGGCAGCTCTGCAGGGGCAGGACCAGAGGTGGTTGACGCCACACCAGCTTCATCCAGGAATGGTGGTTTGCGAAAATGGCACCAACCTCCTCTCCGCCCTCTGACAGGGACACTTCACCCATGTTCCCTGTTTGGCTCACATCCTTAAATTGGTGGTGCAGTGGTTCTTGTGCAGGTACCTGAGCTTACAGGATCTCCTGAGGCAGGCCAGGAAAGTCTGTGTGCATTTCCGCTGGTCATATAATGCCAGTGCTCGGCTGGCTGACCTCCAAAAGGAATGCAACCTGCCCAAGAACTGCCTCATCTGTGACATGCCCACCAGGTGGAACTCAACGTTGGCAATGCTGCAGCGGCTGCACAGGCAGCAGAGGGCCATCAATGACTACCTGTGCGAGTTTGGCACCAGGACAGTGTCAGGGGAGCTTGGCTTTTTTTCGCCACGCCAGGGGCTCATGATCAAGGATGCATGCACTGTCCTGTCACCATTTGAGGAGGCCACGAGGATGGTGAGCAGTGACAGTGCATGCATCAGTGATACTTTCCCTCTTGTCTACCTGTTGGAGCACACGCTGCGTGGAATAATGGACAGGGCACTTGAGGCAGAACAGAGGGAGGAAGAGGAGGACTTCCTTACCTCTCAAGGCCCCCTTTATCCAGACAGTATTCCTGCAGGCCCGCCTTATTACACAGAAAGGAGGACGAGGAGGAGGGAGGAGGATTGTGTCAGCATGGAGGTGGAGCCTGGCACTCAGCATCAGCAGCAGGCTTCAAGGGATCATTTTCAGGCCCCAGAAACCCATGGACTTATATGGGGCTGGCAGGAGGTGGCTGCAGATCAGGTCGTCCTTAGTGACCCAGAGGACTCTGGACCGAATGCCTCAGAAAACCTACTCTGCATGGCTTCCCTGATTCTGCAAAGCCTGCGAAAGGACCCTCGGATTCGTGGTATCAAGGAGAGGGATCAGTACTGGCTGGCAACCCTTCTTGATCCACGTTACAAGGGTAAGGTGGCGGAACTTATCCAGCCATCGCAGAGGGAGCAGAGGATGAAACATCTTCGGGAGGCCTTGCAGAAAAGTTTGTGCAATGCGTTTCCAGAGCCTGGAATGTTACAATTTCCTGGTCCTCCTGGACAACATGTTGCTGAGGCTTCGGTCAGTCACAGAAGGAGTGGTGGAGAAGGTGGCCGTCTGACCGATGCGTTCAGACAATTTTTTAGCCCGCTGCCGCAAGGTCTGATCGGTTCCATCAAACATCGTCAGAGTCTGTTGTACATGGTGCAGGAATACCTAGAGATCAGACCTGGAGACCTTTCCAACCAAAAATCCTCTGGGTTACTGGGTCTTGAGGATGGATCACTGGCCAGAGCTTGCACAGTATGCAATTGAGCTACTGGCCTGTCCTGCATCCAACATTCTTTCGGAACGCACATTCAGTGCTGCTGGAGGCTTTGTAACCGATCACAGAGTGCGCCTATCCGCCAACTCGGTTGATCAACTGACCTTCATAAAAATAAATCAGTCTTGGATCACCAGCTACCAAGCACCTGATGCTGATGTAACTGAATAATTTTTTTATGAATGTGAGATCCCTTGAAGACTGCTTATGCTGATGTTGAGTGACTATCCTGTTATGCTGAGTGACTATCCTATTCCTCCTCAATGTTGATAGCTTCTAAGAACATTTTTGGTTCTGAGCACCACCACCAGTGGCTAAGGCCCAATTTTTCTGCCCCTGATCAACAGGGGCGTGTAATTCCAATTTTTGATCTACTATTTCACAACAGGGCCCATTCCTGCGCCCACCAAGAGTATCTGTGAGAGCTTACAGTGTTGTGGCACCACCAAAGGCCCAATTTTTCTGCCCCTGTTCAACAGGGGCATGTAATTACAATTCTTGATCTAATATTTCACAGCAGCACCTGTTCCTGCGCTCAATAAAAGTATCTGTGAGGCTCTACAGTGGTGTGACACCACCACCACCTAAGGCCCAATTTTCTGCCCCTGTTTAACAGGGGCATGTAATTACAATTCTTGATATAATATTTCACAGCAGGGTCCGTTCCAGCACCCAGCAAGAGTAACTGTGAGGGGTTACAGTGTTCTGGTACCACCAACACCTAAGGCCCAATTTTCCGCAGAGTGTATAGGGCAGGCCATAAAGTATATACAGGCGGTCCCCTATTTTCAAAAATCTGACTTACAAACGGAGGGAGACAACAAGAAGTGAGAGGAAATCTACCCCTAGGAAGGGAAATTCTCTCCTGTAAGAGTTAATATGGGAAATAGGTGTCTCCTCCACTGATTTATCACCAATTCTTGTTTCCCTTAAAAACCCCAAATTTTCTAAATCCAATTGTCATTGGGACAGAAAGTGAGGTGAAATCTTCTGAACAGGGGCACAGACAGCAAAACAAATGTTACAGGAGTGATGATAACCCTTTCCTATGTTTTCCAAAAAGCTTTAAAATAGATTTTTTGGCCGGAGCTACACTTACAAAATGTACCTGTTCCAAATTACAAACAGATTCTACATAAGAACAAACCTACAGTCCCTGTCTTGTTTGCACCGCCTGTATACTGCTGTTCAGAGTATATAGGGCCTGGGGGCCCCACGCCTTTCCTTTTTTTAATTTGGGTGTGGGGTTCCCCTTAATATCCATACAAGACCCAAAGGGCCTGGTAATGGGCTGGGGGGTACCCATGCCGTTTTTATCAATAATTTTCATCCATATTGCTGAGACCCGACATTACATTACAGCCACAAGCAGTTTTAAATGACTTTTATTCCTTTAGAAATGTCATTTTGTGCAGGGACTGTTCTAAACACGGGAAACACGCGCCACTTTACAGGCATACTATAGAAACCCCCCAGGTACAATATTTAAAGGAATATTTCACTTTTATTTTTTCACTTTAAGCATCATTAAAATCACTGCTCCCGAAAAAACGGCCATTTTTAAAACTTTCTTTTCCATTGATACGTGTCCCCTGGGGCAGGACCCGGGTCCCCAAACCCTTTTTAGGACAATACCATGCAAATTAGCCTTTAAAATTAGCACTTTTGATTTCTCACATTCGAGTCCCATAGACTTTAACGGTGTTCGAATGTTTGCGCCAACTTTTGGTCCGTTCGCATGTTCTGGATGCGAGCCAAACCGGGGGGGTGTTGGGCCCATCCCTATTCTTCACTATCTGTCATGCTCAGAAACGTGTAGGCCTCTTCACTAGTGTGCCTTCGATTTGACATTTTGGTCTCTAAATTTACTGGTACAGTAGTGAGACTCACAGGTAAAAAAGCTCCTGACTGTCAGCGACTGCTTCAAAAAAAAACTGTTAGCGTTTGCAGGGATCAGGCCTGACTCTGCGAACGCTGCAGTTATGTGTTTTGTGTTTTGTAAGTGACAGTGATCGATTGATACTGCACTTGGGTGGGCTGGGCTGAAGGGCTAAATGCAGGTGCTAGCAGGTATCTGGGCTGATCCCGCTAACAGTGCGTTTTTGGGAACCCTAAACTACTGGGGACGCTAGTATAGATCTGATCGGATATTGATCCGTATAAGACATTATACTACTAAGGGAGGCATATGGTGCGTGCGTGGGTGTACTGGCACTAATCTGACGCTGCCTGGGGTGACGCAGACCCTATCTGACGCTAAAACCTAACTGATCACCCGCCGGGGTATCAGGGGGTTAAACCTTTATTAGATAACATACAGCAGGTGCCCTGACGCTATAAAAAATAGCTAAACTGCATCACCCGTGACACTTATACTGTGATCACTGGTGACAGGGGGTAATCAAGGGGTTAAACCTTTATTGGGGGGGTCACTAGACCTATCTGGGCCTAAGACTAATTACCCTAACACTGATTTTTGTCACTAATCACACCAGTACAGCGATAAAAAAAAAGCTGATTGCTGTACTGGGTGACACAGTGACAGGTGGTGAAGGAGTTAACTGGGGGGTGATCGGGGGTGAATTGTGTGCCTGGTGTCAGTGTAGTGTTGTGCAACTCACTTTTAGATGCTCTCTCCTCTCGGTCTGGAACGGAACAGACCGAAATGAGGAGAGATGACATCACTTCCCCTGCTGTGTTTACACTTATACATGCAGGGGAAGGATCTCATTCGCCAGGAGCAATCACCAGGTCCAGGCCAGATTTAATTGGCCTGGGGATTGATCAGTTCCTGATCGAATCTGATCGTTGCGGCCGGCACGCGCGCCCCCCAGCCAGCCACGTGTGGAACGTATAGTAACGTGATTTTGTGCAGACGGGCTAAGCTGCCGCAGTAAAACTGTGGCGGCTGGTCTGGAACTGGTTAATCGTGTCCAATTATGTCATATGCCTTTGCTGCGGGAGCTACAGGAGAATAATCCGGATGATTTTCGGAATCATCTCCGGATGACGGACCCCTGCTTTCACCAACTCTTGGCATTGGTCACCCCCTATATTAAGAAGCAGGACACATGCATGAGGCTTTCATTTTATTTTTTGGTTGAATAGTGATTTGATTTGGTATATTTTCTATATTTTTGGATGCACTTTTTGGTTAAGTTCTATTGGCAGATAGCATGTCTACATGTCTAATTTTATTTGTTTTCTTTTTTTAATGCACAATAAAAAAATTGTGGAGAATAATACTTGGCTATGTGTTTTACTTCAAATGACAGTTTGGGAGTAGGCAGTTACATTTTATAAAATACAATGTAAAATTAACAAGGGACACCAACATAGTTGTATCTTTGATCTTAAAAACTATGGGATAATGGTGTTGTGGTAACATGCTCAAAAAAAAAAAAAAAAAAGCATAATATTATTCTTGATATCACTAGAAAAAAAAGCCTTTGAAAATGTGTTTGCAATAACTCCATCAGTATCACCAGCAAAGCAGCTTCATTATTATCCCATTAAAGACGAAGAGAATTGTGCGCTGTATTTGGAGATTTCATAATTTGCCGCGTCACGAATGTTAATTCTCCATTACGAATGCTAGTTTACAAGACCTTCTGGCTCGTCCTTGCTTCCGAGCATGCAAGTTTGTAATTTGGACTTTTGTCCGACGGACTTGTGTACACACGTTCGGAAAATCGGACAACACACATTTATCCGCGGAAAATTTTAAAACCTGCGATCCAACATTTGTCTGCGGAAAGTCCGACAACAATTGTCCAATGGAGCGTACAAACGGTTGGATTTTCTGCCAACAGCCAATTATCACACAATTCCCATCGGAAAATTTGATTGTGTGTACGAGGCTTAATAGTATATAAAGGTAAATAGTGAAACAATCCTCTACAAAAAAAGAATTAACATTTAACAATCCAAACAAAATTGTGTAAACAATGAGTGTAAAATATGTATCAGTGAAAAAAAGTCCAACCAAAAGGATGGTATATGTAGCAAAAAGGTGAAGGGAACGTCCTTGCTCAGATATGAAGGTGCTGTATATCCCACAGTGAAAGATACAACAGAGGTTGGTACTCCCAGCTGATTCATAAACAGGTGAAATTCCTACTCACCAAATGGAGTTGACCCTCATTACCATATAGAAAGAGAAGTCAAAAGCACTTTGTGGTCTCAAAGACCTTTGGAAACAGGAACACCCCCCTCCCCTATGATAGCTGATGACCCGTGGTCCTAAGGAACAGCCCAGAGAGCAATCCTTCGCTCCCCTACACTCTGCGAGGTCCAACCAACGATCAGATCTCAGCGATCACAGGCTCCACTCACAGACTCCAGCCAATAACTCCCTTCCACTCTCCGTGCTCCAGATGGACAAATGGCATTTAAAAGTAAAAGACAAACGGGCTCCACATAGCGTAAACCAGCATGGTTTATTGAAAAACCTTAAAAGTGTTTAAAAACAGTTCTCAGCAAAAATAATAGTAACAACAGCTTGCTACAATCACTGATGGGGCATTAACCACTTCAGCCCCGAAAGGATTTGCCCCCTTCCTGACCAGGCCATTTTTGGCAATACGGCACTCTGTAGCTTTAACTGACAATTTGCGCGGTCGTTGCGATGTTGTACACAAACAAAATTGACGTGCTTTTTTTCCCCACAAATAGAGCTTTCTTTTGGTGGTATTTGATCATCTCTGCGGTTTTTAGCAGGCCACGGCTGGTCGGCTAGCGGTTAAAGGTCCTCACGAATTCTCCAAAACAGCGATAAGCTTACTGTATACCATCTAAAACTTGTGCTAAATCATCTAAAGCTTGCTTCAACACACCGTATATCCTAGCTTGACATGTTTCGCCATAGTAAATGACGTCATCAGAAGCTGAAGATTTAGGTGTGTGTTTAACCTCATATACCCTTCAGGTAGGGTTTCCTGGGAAACACCCAAAATTAATTATTTTGTAGGTATACAGAAACGCCACTACCATACTTCATCTTCACGGATGAATATAACCTAGTGACTACCTACCAGATAATTCATGGATTACACTTCCATTCTTACATTTTATTTAAAATTGGAAATATATAGGTCAGTTTGCCCAAATTTGTTTAAAAAAACATTGAAATAATTGCCATACCTAAACGGATCCATACATACCACCGCCATCTAGTGGCATTAATATATATGACACCCCAAAATACTAAAAATCTTCTCCATAAAAATTCTCTCTACGTTAAATTAATAACACGCTCATACAAGGTTTAAATTAGTTGATTGTTACATCGGAGATTAACTAGAGCCAACAAAGTCAAACTACCTGCCCCAATGGTTGCAATCCTATACAGACTAGACATTAATAGTTTGTCAGAGAACAATTTAAATCTATATCTAAATTCAGTCCCTGTGGCTGCAAAGTACATAATTCATAAATCCACCTTGTTTCATTTTGTGATACAGCTTTGCGCATATCGTTACCCCTCCAATGATTCTCAATTTTGTCTATACCGATAAATGTAAGCAAAGAGGGGTCCCTATTATGGAAATGCCTAGAATGATATGACAAGCTATGCTTTCTAAACCCATTCTTTATATTATGCAAGTGTTCACCCAACCTTACAGCTAGCCTGCGTGTGGTGTGACCAACGTATTGCTGGCCACGCGGACAAGCCAGAAGGTAGGTTACATCAGTACTCTGACATGTGATCAGTTTTTTTTTATGGAATTTTTTTTTTAAAGTGGAATTTTTTTGGAATAAGTGTGCACGTCTAATTCTATTTTTAATCATTCTGCACGGCTTGCATTTGCCACAGGAATAAAAACCTTTGTGGTCCAAAAAGGTGCCAAGCTGTCATGAACAGGTGTGACCAGAACCGTGTGATCTGCGACAGAGGACAGCAAAACGTATATAAGTGAAAATATAATAATTTATTAAAGTAAGTGAATAATATAGTACAAAGACCTCCAATATGACACAGTGCAATAACCAACCAACAGACAGAGACCCACAAATAACAACAGACAGATAAATACAATAAATTGCAGTATACCAGTATCATAAACAATAGCCAGGCCAGGGTCATACACAGCAGATCAGCAGATGGACCGGGGATGTTCCAGAGACATAAACGTAAGCCAGGCCAAGGTCATACACAGGGAGATCAGCAGATGGGGTCAGGAACACAGGACAGGGAGAGGATGGATGGATCAGACTGCAGGCAGGGATGCAAGGTAACAGGTGGGACAGGATAGGGATCGGGACAGGGAGACAGGATCAGATACACGGGTCACAGGTTCAGGGCACAGGAACAGGTTCAGGATCAGATCACAAGCTAGCAGGTCAGGGCACAAGGAAGAAACCAAAGCAAACATGTGATTGCTTGTCGGGTATTTATAGGCCTGTGATTGGCCTCAAGTGACACCTGATTGTAGGAGGTACTGTCTGCTCCAGACTGCCAGGATCCATCCACTGGTGGACGCCAGTACTGCGGCCCAAAGATGACATAACATCAGCAGGGAAAAGCTCTCCTGACAGTAACAAACTGCCAGGAGACACCTGCTGGTGGACCTCAGTACTGCATGCCAAATGACAGATATTACCAGTGGATGGAACATTTCCTGACAGTACCCCCCCCTCAAAGGAGCTGCCTCCGGACGCTCCAACTGGTTGTAATTGTCCATAGTCTATGGCATCAAGCAGAACAACAGATGGGGGTACGTCAGGCTGGGCAACAGGCACTTCAGGCTGGGCATCAGGCACATCAGGGCAGACAGCGGGCACATCAGAGCAGACAGCGGGCTCCAGGTCGTCGAGCTGGGCAGCAGATTCCGGGTCGTCGAGCTGGGCAGCAGGCTCCGGGTCGTCGAGCTGGGCAGCAGGCTCCGGGTCGTCGAGCTGGGCAGCAGGCTCCGGGTCGTCGAGCTGGGCAGCAGGCTCTGGAACATTAGGTCGAAAAGCGAGCACCGTAAGGGCAGGCTGGATCACAGGCACCGGCTCAGCAAGCTGGGTAACGGGCCCCGGCCCAGTGGGCTGGGTAATGGGCCCCGGCTCAGCGAACTGGACACCGGGCACTGGTCCGGCAAGCCGAATAACGGGTACTGGCTTAACAGGCCGAGTGACGGACTCCGGTTTAGCAGACTGAATAACGGGCACCAGTTCAGCAGACAGGGTAACGGGCACCGGTTCAACAGACTGGGTAACGGGCACCGGTTCAACAGACTGGGTAACGGGAATCGGTTCAGCAGGCTGAGACACGGGCACCGAAACTTCAGGCTGAGACACGGGCACCAAAACTTCAGGCTGAGATACTAATTTCAAGACATCAGGCTGAAAGGCAGGCAAAGAGACACCAGGCTGGAAAGCAAGCACCGAGACATCAGGCTGGAAGGTGGGCACATTAGACCAGGAAGCGGGCACATCAGGCTGGGAAGCAGGCACATCAGACTGTAAAGCGGGTACCGAGACATCAGACCAGGCAGCAGGTACTAGAACTTCAGACTGGGCAGCAGACACAGATGCTGGCACATCAGGCAGAACAGCAGGTACCAGCACAACAGGCTGAACTACAGGTACATCGGACTGGGCAGTAGTCACTGAAGTCAGACTGGAACATGGACACTGGGATGTCAGGCTGAGCAGCAGGCACTGGGACCTCAAACTGGACAGCGGGCACAGGCATTGGTACAACAGGCTGAGTAGCAGACACTGGCACATCAGGCTGGGCAGCAGACAGGAGCACATCAGGCTGGGCAGCAGACGGTGGCACATCAGGCTGGGAAGCAGATGGTGGCACATCAGACTGGGCAGCAGACGGTGGCACATCAGGCTGGGCAGCAGACAGGAACACATCAAGCTGGGCAGCAGACAGGAACACATAAGGCTGGGCAGCAGACAGGAACACATCAGGCTGGGCAGCAGACGGTGGCACATCAGGCTGGGCAGCAGACGGTGGCACATCAGGCTGGGACACTGGCTGGATAACAGGCAGAGATTTGGCAGAATCAGATGGGTTATCAGGTTCAGGTGGCATGCAAGCAGACTGGAGCAGGTTGGTTGGTGTGGAGGCAGGTTGGGTTACTGGCAGGATTGTGTGGGTTGGAAAGAACTTCCGTTTCTTCTTTGGCTTAACTGCTGGCGATCTGTAGGTGACTGCAGGACTGTAGGTAGGAGGTGAGGCATACTGAAGAGAAGGTCTGGGATATGGCAATGAAGAGGGAACAGTGGCCAGAGGAAGTTCTTGTGGGGAAGTTGTGGGTAGCAGAGAAGAGGCAGGTGGGTTAAAGGCAGGATAAGTGCAGCGGGTAGAGACAGGGTATTGATATTTGGTGGGAAGCAGGGTATATTGGGCTGAAATGGAGGTTGCCATGGGTGAAGGGGAAAAAGACTCTTGGGCAGGCAGGTGTCTAATAGCAGGTCCGGGTTGTGAAGAGCTGACCGAGGCTGGAAATAATAAGTCTGACCATGCCTGTAGTACAGGTTGAACAAACGTGGGTTCACATACTGCCTGTCTAACCAGGGACTGCACCGAATCTATACAATCCACTAGCACCTGTTTAGGACAAGCTGAAAGTATACAGCATCATCCTCCAACAGCCATACCAGAGACTCCACCTGATCACTACTGAAGGGGGGAGAAAAATCGTCACTTCCTTTAGGAGTGCTAGATAAGGCTAGCTCAGCACACACCTGTATCAGGGGCTGAACGTTTTTAAACAGTAATCTACCCTTATCAACCAGAGAATGGGCCAGACGGATACATTCCAGGAGCTGATCCCTGGTCCACTCTTTCAATACCAGACGACAGTAATTGGTATCCTCCAACACCAGTGAGGCAAGGAGAACAACTGTTTCTGATTGCATTTTAGTAGCAGTAACAGCACTACAATGGTTCCTCTGCGCAGTCACTTCTGGTCAGAGATGGCCTTGGTTTACTGTCATGAACAGGTGTGACCAGAACCGTGTGATCTGCGACAGAGGACACCAAAATGTATATAAGTGAAAATATAATAATTTATTAAAGTAAGTGAATAATATAGTACAACCACTTCCAATATGACACAGTGCAATAACCAACCAACAGACAGAGACCCACAAATAACAACAGACAGATAAATACAATAATGTGCAAATACCAGGATCATAAACAAGAGCCAGGACAGGGTCATACACAGCAGATCAGCAGATGGACAGGGGATGTTCCAGAGACATAAACGTAAGCCAGGCCAAGGTCATACACAGGGAGATCAGCAGATGGGGTCAGGAACACAGGACATTGAGAGGATGGATGGATCAGACTGCAGGCAGGGAGGCATGGTAACAGGTGGGACAGGATAGGGATCGGGACAGGGAGACAGGATCAGATACACGGGTCACAGGTTCAGGGCAAAGGAACAGGTTCAGGATCAGGATCAGATCACAAGCTAGCAGCAGGTCAGGGCACAAGGAAGAAACCAAGGCAAACATGTGATTGCTTGTCGGGTGACACCAGCTATTGGACCTCAGTACTGCATGCCAAATGACATATTACCAGCGGATGGAACATTTCCTGACACAAGCCCACTAGGTGGGTCAGGTACATTCAGCCCCAGTCGATCTCTCAAATTAGGAGCCTTTCTATAGACAAAATGATGGCCTGCTCGGCAACAAGGCTGCCAAACGTCACATCTCTAAGCAGAACTGACCAATACTTATTGACTACTTTTCCAAATTGCTTGTAATTGTTATTAAAATTGGTAAATACAGGGGGTCCCCGGGTTACAAACAAGTTAGGGACTGTAGGTTTGTTCTTAAGTTGAATCTGTTTGTAAGTCGGAACTGGTACATTTTTTAAGTGTAGCTCCAGCCAAAAAAACTATTTTTAAGCTTTTTGGATAACATGGGGAAGGGTTATCACCCCTGTGAAATTTGTTTTGCTGTCTGTGCCCCTGTTCAGAAGATTTCACCTCACTTTCTGTCCCAATGACATTTTTTTGAAAATTTTGGGTGGTTGTGAAAATAAGCTTTGGTGATAAAGCATCAGTGGAGGCACCTTTTCCCCACAATAGCTCTTACAGGAGTGAATTTCCCTTTCTAGGGTAGATTTCCTCTCACTTCCTGTTGTCTCCCTCCGTTTGTAAGTAGGAGTAGTTTGTAAGTCGAATGTTTGTAACTAGGGGACCCCCTGTACTGTGTCATAATTATTTTTCGCTTTTATTTTATCCTTTAACAACTCATCCCTATCCATGTCATGGATCCTGCAAAGGCTTCTCCTTATACCCTTTCTCCCTAAACCTTTCTATTAATATATCTGCCTGATAGTTGAAATCTTCATAATTTCTACAGTTACACTGTACCCTCATCAATTGTCTCTTGGGTATCCCCCAATCCACCTAGGATGGTGGCAACTATGTGTGGGGATGTACCCATTTCTATCAGTGGATTTAAAATGCGTCTTTGTATACAATCTATTTTCTTTTTTGTATACTACCAAATCCAAGAAATGAATTTGTTGTTGGTCCCATTCCCTGTGAAAATAATATTGTTTGTACTCAAAGTCTCTAGTAGACCCTATTTAGGAAAGATAAGAAGGGAAAACAGGAAGTAGCCTGGGGTGTTCCGTAGTCGCGTGGTCAGTATGCCTAAAGGGGGCAAAAATAAAGACAGTAGGATGAGCTAGCAAAACAGATTTATTGAAAGTCACCGAATTCAGCATAAGTCAACCGAATGCATGAATGCCTGTGACAACTCCACATGTGGAACCGGGATATATATGGAAAAGCATGCTAACTTCCACCTACCCAATTTCTGAATTACGTGAACAGGGACCCCTTGGCTAGAAACAGTGGAAGCCACCCCTACCCTGAGTGAATGGGCTAAATAAGCTTTGGGGACCAACCTAGGTTTGACAGCTGGGTATGGCAATGTTTCATGAATTGTGGCGTGGAGAGGGGCGTACTAGGGAAAGGTAAAAGTGGGCTATCCCTGGGATTATCCGCAGTGATCAACATGAGCTGACCGGGCACCAGGTATTGCTGATATCGAAAAATCAAACGACAGTACCGGCTCCTGTCTGCTGCGTCTTGCAAGCGTCCAGATGCAACCGGAAATGGTCGGTGTACCTAACTAACTGGTAGATCAAGAGTATGTGGGATCTCGTCCCTGTATGAGTGAACTTACCTGGCCTGAGGAAACCATAGAAAGCCAGATACATGGCCACCTTGAAGACCAAGCTGGATGCAGCCCGAAAGGAGACCTGGAGAGTAACACGGACATGCTCCGGAAAATATGCCCAGTGATGGGCAGTCTGCTAACCGTGGTAGGGGGGCTACTCTACTGAATCTCCTTGAAAATGGCCTTGATGGGATGTGCTGCAAAAAATGGATGGACGTTTAGGGTTCCGCAAGGGCAACAATGGTGGACACCTGTCTGATATGTCTCGATAGTGCTGTAGGATAGCTTGAGCTGTAAGTGGAAGAAAGAAACAAAAGCAAGTAGATATAGAATGTTGTGGCAATCACACCTAGGATACCTAGACTGAAAAGCCTGGAAGGCATTCCAGGCCGTGTCATAAGCCTTCCTGGTGTTAACTGACAATGGCTTCTTGGTCAAAACGGCGGCAAAGAGCGGGTAGCTCAAAACGAGACAGAGAATCCGCTGCTGTATGTTCTACACCACAGATGAACCTACAGTGTATGTGGAAATGGAACTGAAGCGACAGCCAAATCAGCCTATGTATAAAAGACATAATAAGTAAAGACCTGGATCTGCCTTGTTAAAGAATTCTGAGGTAGCCTGATTGTCCGTGGAGAAAACCACCGTCATCTATCCAAAAGCGACCCCATGCCTGCGCTGCCGACACTATGGGGTAAATCTTAAAAAACGCTAATATCTCTGCAAACCCTGGAATATCCAAGATCTCCTCTGGCCATGGCCCAGCTGCCAGTGAGTGCCAAAAAATATCCGCATAGCTGTTAGTGGCTGCTGCATCACTCAAAACCTTGAGGAGAAAAAAACGACTCTGCAAAGATGAACATGACAAATCTGTTCCAGTGTTGATGGAACTCATCCCACATATGCAAGTCTGATAGAGCCACAGAATCTACCTTTTCCCGAGAGTCTGAGTCAGGTCCAGGAAGAACTCTGGGATGGAAAGCTTACAGTTGAGCCTGTGGCTCCTGGTCTTTACAACCACGGACACGTCACTGCAAGCGTACGACTTGTTGGCTACATCGTGGGCGGCTATTAAGAGGGATGCCAAATTTACGTCCTTGCCATCTGAAAAATCTTTTTTAATATTCCCAGGAATGAAGTGAGCCAGGGTAATGGAGGGAGCACTTGTGCTTTTACCTAAAGCTAAAGGCCCGGGGTTTGGTACCAAGAGTGTCCTGGAACCTGTTGATGTCTCTGGGACAGCAGGATCCACTGGGGCCAGACTAGGATGGCTCTCCAAAGCCTCAGCCCTGGTCCACAACTCCTGACAGGAGGTTGCCAGTGAGCTCAGAGTGGCGTGAATCTGTGAAAGGAACGAGGCGACAGTCTGTAGGGTAACCTGCTCAGCATTAGAGCCTGACGTACAGGGGAATAATAATTTTAATAGTATCGCTTTGCAAGCCGAAGCCGGGTACGAACTGCCCCTGCATCACAGTTCTGCCATGAATCTCGGGACGGTCCAGGTTCTTTAAGGAGGACGTGCTACCCTGTTCAGAACCCCTGGCCGGTGAAGGAGGGATGGAGGCAAAATCTTCAATATCAGCTGCCTGTGACATGACCTATGCAACCGAGAACAAACTGTCATAAGCAAGAGTTAGAACCTAATGTACCCCAAACTTACTCTAAGGAAAGGAAAATCTCTTTACTTTTTTTTTTTAACAACCTCCCAACAGTGATCATGGTTAATGACAAAGTATACATTGTGCAGGACTGAAAACGTGCCAGTCTCAAGAACTACCAAGGCCGAGTTTCCTGAGGCATATCAGGCAAATTAAAAACGTAAACTCAGGCCTATGAAACCTGAAGACATGTCAGGCAAGTGATATGAGTAGTGAGATGACATGATGTATGAAAACGTAACGCAAGCCATATGAGAAACGGATGAGGAGACTTGCCACCACACAAGCCATTTAGAAACGATCATCTCAATCCATTGGTACCCATAAACGTAATAGGTAAACCTGCAGTGGAGTGTTGCCGTAATACCTATAGTGTGAAGATATGACCATATACCGTGTATGCGATGACAATGTAGAAGATGCCCTTGAATCCGTGGCCACGTTTTCTTTAGGCTGTTGCCATTTATAAACTAAATTACAGTGATAATCTCCTATATCTCTGTGATATTTCTTAATGTTCTTATTTTGTATATATTTATCTAATTTATCCAGAAATTCTTTGAGTGATCTATATTTTTCCTTATATTCAATGGACTATATATAGGGATTCAGTTGATCTTTTAGACTCTGTATATTGTTATTAATACTCGCCAATTTTTGTTTCCGTCTGGTCACAATAATCTCCAGGAATGTATTTTCACTAGATTTAAAAAAGTGATACATTCATCTTCCAGCTCACTTTCTTGCATTTCATCATTGGGTGACAGATCCCATCTCAATCTCCTTGGTGTAATATTATATTTTATGTATTTTTCTAAGGTCAGAATATCCCACCACGTCCAGATTTGTTTATCCATAGCGTGTTTGGAAGATCTAAATAAATGTTCCATGTCTTTGTTGAGTATACTGTGACCTCCTGAAAAAAATCACATCTATATATATGTACCTTGACTATGGTATTAAATATGTCTTGTTACTGCTATACCAAAAACCCCATTCTTATCATAATGACCACACCACATCAAATTGGAGTTAAATTGGCCATAGCAGCCTTTTTATTAAACAAATATAAATAACCAATAATTACCACCTGCCATCCGCGCTATGGCCGATTAAAGGCCACAGCGCGGACCTTAATTCCTGGGAGGCCGTCATATGACGGCCTCCCCTGTGCACGCTCCCTGCCGGGCACGCTGTGATCACCGAGTCACTGAGACTCGGCTGATCACCGATCCGAGTAAGGGGCCGGTCCCGACCCCTTATCATGTGATCAGCTGTCAGCCAATGAATGTAAACAAAAGATCGGTAATCGTTTTTTTTTTTACTCACGCTGACAGCGTGAGTAGAAAAAAAAGCCGATCACCGGGTCGGATGTAAGGGACATCGGTCCCCAAGTGGAAGCGGCACATCTGCCTCATCAGTGCCACCATAATAGTGCTACCTAACACTGCCCACAGTGCTACCTAACAGTGCCCACAGTGCCACCTAACAGTGCCAACAAGTGCCACCTATCAATGCCCACAAGTGCCACCTATCAATGCCCACCTGTAGTGCCAATCAGTGCCACCTGGCAGTGCTGCCCATCACTGCCACCCATCAGTGCCCATCACTGCCACCCATCAGTGCCCATCACTGCCGCCTATCAGTGCCCATCACTGCCGCCTCATCAGCGTACATCAACGAAGGAGAAAAATAACCCGTTTTAAATTTTTTATAACAAAATATAAAAAAAATTTTTTTTAAAAATTCAGTTTTTTACATTTTTTTAACAAAAAGTAAAAACTGCAGAGGTGATCAAATACCACCAAAAGAAAGCTCTATTTGTGATGAAAAAATGATAAAAATTTCATTTGGGTACAGTGTTGTATGACCGCGCAATTGTCATTCAAAGTGCGTCAGCGCTGAAAGCTAAAAATTGGTCTGGATAGGAGGGGGTTTAAGTGCCCTGTAAGCAAGTGGTTAACATCAATAACATAATAACCAGACCAGACTGTTTATTAAAGAGAAAGAGCCACAAGGTCCTAATAGGCATAAAACCCAGGACGGTACCTGCTTGTCTCTTCACAGGCCTCCAGCCACAAAAACCACCAACTCGGAGACAACTAGCAGGTACACATCCACCAACAGGGAGCCGTACATCAGACGGGTCCCTACACCATACCTTTTGTGCCCATATGAACCTAAAAAGGACCTCGCATCCCGCCAATCGCCACATCTGGCTAAAAAAACAACTCCCAATTCCCTAACCGTCATAAAACCACCATATTCAGGGCGGGAGGGTGGGAAGTTGCTCCATTCTGCTCTTCGACTGTAGCCCTCCCCTTCCGGTCAACTGACTAATTCACCCCCTTAGCTCCACCCAGCTCGAACCCTGCCCCATACAGCCTGATTAACCTATCCTGCAGCATTACCCAAATGCCCTTAAGCCTTGCAACAAGCCCCTTTAACCTCTGTCATGCCAGCACTACGTCTATTGCTTTCTTTTTTTAACTCCGGCCCTCTCTTTTTGTTTCCAGTATTTATTACCAATTTTAATAACAATTACAAGCAATTTGAAATAGTAGTCAATAAGTATTGGTCGGTTCTGCTTAGAGATGTGACGTTGGCAGCCTTGTTGCCGAGCAGGCCATCGTTTGTCTATAGAAGGGCTCCTAATTTGAGAGTTCAACTGGGGCTGACTGTACCTGGGCTTGGCACCTTTTTCGACCAAAATGCAAGCCATGTAGAACGATTAAAAATAAAATTAGACGCACACACTTATTCCAATCAAATTTCATTTGAAAAAAAAAAATTCCATAAAAAAAACTGATCACATGTCAGAGTACTCATCTAACCTACCTTCTGGCTGGTCCGTGTGGCCAGCAATACGTTGGTCGCAGCACACGCAGGCTAGCGGTAAGGTTGGGTGAACACTTGAATAATATAAAGAATGGGTTTAGAAAGCATAGCTTGTCATATCATTTTAGGCAGTTCCATAATTTACTCACCTTTGTCGGTATAGACAAGATTGAGAATCATTTGAGGAGTAACGATATGCGCAAAGCTGTATCACAAAATGAAATGAGGTGGATTTATAAATTATGGCGGGGGGGGGGGCGGTGCTAGCATACATTCGCTCCATAAGACGCAGAGACATTTTCCCCCATATCTCTGGGGGGAAAAAGTGCATCTTATGGTGCGGAACATACGGTAACTATAATATAAATGTCTAGTCTGTATAGGATTGCAACCATTGGGGGGGGGATAGTTAGAATTTGTTGGCTCTAGTTAATGTCCGATGTAATAATCAACTAATTAAACCTTGTATGAGCTTGTTATTAATTTAATATAGGGGAGGATTTTTATGGAGGAAATGTTTAGTATTTTGGGGTGTCATATATATTAACGCCACTAGATGGCGGTGGTATGTATGGATCCCTTTAGGTATGGCAATTATTCCAATGTTTTTTTTTAAACACATTTGGGCAAACTGACCTTTATATTTCCAATTTTAAATAAAATGTAAGAATGGAAGTGTAATCCATGAATTATCTGGTAGGTAGTCACTAGGTTATATTAATCCGTGAGGATGAAGTATGGTAGTGGCGTTTCTGTATACCTACAAAATAATTCATTTTGGGTGTTTCCCAGGAAACCCTACCTGAAGGGTATATGAGGTTAATCACACACCTGAATCTTCAGCTTCTGATGACGTCATTTACTATGGCGAAACATGTCAATCTAGGATACACGGGGGTTTACTATGCTGGTTTACGCTATGTGGAGCCCGTTTGTCTTTTACTTTTAAATGTCATTTGTCCATCTGGAGCACAGAGAGTTATCGGCTGGAGTCCGTGAGTGGAGCCTGTGATCGCTGAGATCTGATCGTTGGTTGGACGTCGCAGAGTGTAGGGGAGCGGAGGATTCCTCTCTGGGCTGTCCCTTGGGACCATGGATCATCAGTTACCATAGGGGAGGGGAGCGTTCCTGTTTCCACGGGTCTTTGAGTCCACAAAGTGCTTTTGACCTCTCTTGCTATATGCTAATGAGGGTCAACTCTATTTGGTGAGTAGGAATTTCACCTGTTTATGAATCAGCTGGGAGTACCAACCTCTGCTGTATCTTTCACTGTGGAATATACAGCACCTTCATATCTGAGCAAGGACGTTCCCTTCACCTTTTTGCTACATATACCATCCTTTTGGTTGGACTTTTTTTTCACTGATACATATTTTACACTCATTGTTTAGACAATTTTGTTTGGATTGTTAAATATCTTTTTTTTTTTTGTAGAGGATTGTTTCACTATTTACGTTTTTATACTATTAGGTGCTAGCGCTGTTTTGTTTGTAGGATTTTCCTAAGTCACCAGTTTCAGCTTGAACAGGTGCACCTAATAAAGTGGCCGGTGAGTGTATTATGTAAAGAAATGAACTACCATCTTTTTACTCATCATGGCCTCTGGGTTCATAAAATATTTAAACACTTCCCACCCAAGGACGTCATATGACGTCATTGACTTTCAGTGGGAATATCTGAATGATGGGTGCAGCTACAGGCATCATTCAGATATCCTTGTTTTCAGCTGGCGATTCTGTGCACCATAAACAATGATCATAGTGGCAGTTCCGCCGCTTGATCGTTCTTACAGGCGATGGGAGGGGACATCCCCCCTCCCGCCGCCATCCGGTGCTTCTCTGGGCTCTCCCGTGCCATCAGGGACCCGGAGAAAGAATCGTCCAGCGCCGGCTGACGAGCATAGAGATCGTCATCTCTATGACCGTCGGAGGCCCGGGCGCGACGTTATGACGTAACATCCGGGCCGCTGTTGTAAACAAAGCCGCGATCGCGGCTGGTAAGCATTTAATTGTGGATTTTTTTTCCCGATCTCATGCTTTCCAGTCTGGAGGAGAGATGTGAGGTCTTATTGACCCCGCATCTCTCCATAAAGAGGACCTGTCAGGAATGATTCCTATTACAAGGGATGTTTACATTCCTTGTAATAGGAATAAAAGTGATAAAAAAAAAATGTTGTAAAAAGAAAGTAAAAATAAAAAAGATAAAGTAAAATTAAAAATAAAATAAAATAAATAATTTTAAACGCCCCTGTCCCCGGTAGCTCGCGCACAGAAGCGAACGCACACGTTAGTCCCGCCCACATATGTAAACGCCGTTCAAACCACACATGTGAGGTATTGCCACGTGTGCTAGAGCACAAGCAACAATTCTAGCTCTAGACCTCCTCTGTAACTCTAAACAGAGTTACAAAAAAAAACACGTTTGAGAAATTGTTGCGCAAATACCGTGCGAGATAAAAAGTTGCAATGACCGCCATTTTATTCCCTAGGGTATCTGCTAAAATTATATATATATATATATATATATATATATATATATATATATATATATATTATGTTTGGGGGTTCTGAGTAATTTTCTAGCAAAAAAAATGATGATTTTTACATGTAGGAGAGGAGTGCCAGAATAGGCCCGGTATGGAAGTAGTTAATGTTCTGGGCGGTTTAAGTAATCTTATAGCCAAAAATGCAGATTTTAACGTGTGCAGAAAATGGAGAAAAAAAATAGGTCTAGAGAGGAATTGGTTAAATACTAGCTTAGCTGTTATCTGTTTCTGAAGCTGTGGCTTAAAATGAAGCAATGCAGGGAGGTCATGGGACAGGGCGAGGGAGG
Organism: Aquarana catesbeiana; assembly: GCA_037953035.1. Lineage (NCBI taxonomy): Eukaryota > Metazoa > Chordata > Amphibia > Anura > Ranidae > Aquarana > Aquarana catesbeiana. Next base: position 1,265,694 of record JBBHAA010000618.1, read on the forward strand.
GAGACATTCCAGCTGAAGATGGAAGACACAGAAAAGAGCAATGCATGAAGTTCGAGTATTTCATTAAAAGAGTAAGTAGATCTCTAGTTTACACATGCATTCTTCAAACGATCTTCTCACGGTATGAATTGAATGACATATACAGTAAGCTATGTAATTTTCCATATGAAGGTCCTCCTGTAAATAGTATCACGGCACACGGGGGGAAAGTGTGCAAAACAACTAAAACTACAACTTATGAAGCCGGTTATTTCACAGTTTTAGAGGATCGCTGTCTCGTCATTAATAAATGCATGTGGTTTGGAGTCTATTGGAATAGGAAATTTGGACTTTAAATCTAGCACTTGAGAGACTATCAACAGCAAGGATAAAATACTTGGTAACATTATTATGTGTATATGCCGATCCACATTTTATATCTAAACTAAAAATTAGACTAAAAAATAAAATTACAAAATTTGGATCACCATATGCACAGAATAATATTGTCACTTGTAATTATTAAGTAATGAGTAATCCCGAAGAAGTGGACAATTTCCATGTTTAAGATCTGCTTACATGGACTATCTTTGTCCCACAGGATTTTGGTGAACAATTGCTTGGTGATATATACCAGCTGATACATTGCAAATGGTGAGACTTTTTTTTTTAAAAAAAGGTAGTGTATAGATTTTACATTATCTATATTGGATAAAAGCTGAGAAATCGTTTATCATTGGTGGGTTTTTTTATGTTTATTTTAGATGTAAAATTTAGGTCTCCGTATACACAGAATAATGTTACCACTTATTTTATCCTTAGTAATTTTTCTTTATTTTTTTAGATACAAAATCTGGATCACCATATGCACATAATAATATTGCTATTTATTTTATCTTTGGTGTTGTTGTTTTTTTCTATGTTTATTTTAGGTGTAACATTTAGATCACTGTATACACAGAATACTATTACCACTTATTTTATCCTTGGTGTTGGTTTTTTTCTTTATTTTTATTTTAGTTGTAAAATTTATTTATATTATTATAAGATTACCACCTTTAAGGACAACTAGTCACATCCACATCTTATTAGAGACAGTACAAGAACCAAGAACAAATACCCCTGTTTGGCAACAGGTATGATCAAATGTATTGTCTGTAACTCCAAATATGTATCTATGCTATGCCACTGAAATATCATATGCCTGTTAATGAGTCTCATGTTTTTAATATGGGATTTTTTTGATGAACCATGTATGGGCTTTTAAAATATACATTTAATAAAGATGATTTATGCCTTTTAAATTGTGTATGAGTCTACCTCAGTGACTACTTCACATCCAATAAAGTCCTGCCACCTTTTAGGGGTATTTGTTCTTAGTACTTGTTATTAGTTCTTGTATTTTATATTTGGTGTTGTTTTTTTTTTTTTGTTTATTTTAAATGTAAAATTTAGATCACCTCATACACAGAATAATATTACCACTTATTTTATCCTTGGTGTTGTTTTTCTTTTATTTTAGATAAAACAGTTAGGACCACCATATGAAACAGAATACTATTACCACTTACCTATTTTATTCTTGGTGTTGATAGTCTCTCCAGTGTTATGCCCTGTACACACGGTCGTATTTTCCGACGGAAAATGTGTGATAGGACCTTGTTGTCGGAAATTCCGACCGTGTGTGGGCTCCATCACACATTTTCCATCGGATTTTCCGACACACAAAGTTTAAGAGCAGGATATAAAATTTTCCGACAACAAAATCCGTTGTCGGAAATTCCAAACGTGTGTACATAAATCCGACGGACAAAGTGGCACGCATGCTCAGAATAAATAAAGAGATGAAAGCTATTGGCCACTGCCCCGTTTATAGTCCCGACGTACATGTTTTACGTCACCGCGTTCAGAACGATCGGATTTTCCGACAACATTTGTGTGACCGTGTGTAGGCAAGACAAGTTTGAGCCAACATCCGTCGGAAAAAATCCTATGATTTTGTTGTCGGAATGTCCGAACAAAGTCCGACCGTGTGTACGGGGCATTAGATTTAAAGTCCTATTTCCTTTTCCACTAGATTCCTTCATTGAGTATATGAATGATAGCACTTGGATCATTTTTGGTATCGTTGGCTTCACATTTTATTTTATTTTTTCCCATATTCTTAGAATGTGTTTTTGGTGTGTTTTTTAATTCATTGCATGAAACTTTTATGCAATGCAAGATGCATTCTACATGCAATTTAAATGTTTTTCCTTCCCTTTTTTTATTTTCCAAATTTCTCCATTTGGTAGGTTGTGTCTGTGGGATCAATCTACTAAAACTGGAGAGTGCAAAATCTGGTGCAGCTCTGCATAGAAATCAATCAGCTTCCAGGTTTTCTCATCAAAGCTTAACTGAACAAGCTGAAGCTAGAAGCTGATTGGCTACCATGCAGATCTGCACCAGATTTTTCATTCTCCAGTTTTAGTAAATCAATCCGTGTGTTTGTTAGAAATATGGACATGGGACTTATCAAATGCACTTAAAATGTATATTGGGTGTATGCTACATTTTTGTGGGTTTTTATAATGTAATGGTACAGCTGAATTGATCATTATAAAAATAAGAGAAATTATTAGTTTGAATAATTTATAGACTCTTTTATACAGGTTTTATTATACTTAATAGGTTTTTATTGTGTAACTGTGTTAATTATGTAAATAATTCAGAGAATGTAAATGGTAGTTTCATTGTATGTTTGTATGCAATGACAATGTAGTAGTAAATAATAATAATTTAGTAGTAAATAATAGTAATTTATTAGAAGTAGTAAATTAAAAAAATAATTTAGTAGTAGTAGTAGTAGTAGTAGTAGTAGTAAATAATAATAATCATAATTTATTAGTAATAGTAGTAGTAATAATAGTAGTAGTAAATAATAATAATATTAATAATAATTTAGTAGGATTGCTTTTCAGGAGCAATTTGACATCCAGCAAGGAGGTGATATGTCACCTCTACATTGCCTGTTTTCACCCCTAAAAGTCTTAGGCGAAGGGCATGCAATGACTAGGTGAAGAGGGGAGATAAGCTTTGACTCACTTACTTGTTTGGTTGAAGTACACATCCTGGAGGGGCTTTGGAGATTTTCAGGGGTGTAGAGCTGCAAATCCATTTGGTGGTCCACGGACAGAAATAGAACTTCCCACCCACCCATCATGTTTTTGGAATGGCTATTAATTTGGAAGTCACAGCAGCCTGGTGGTTGTGCTCTTATGAGGTGATAAAAATCAGGGCTAGTCTAATTGTTGGGGACCCATCGGTGGTATAGTGTTATATGGCACATTCCGGTTAACCGTGAGTTAACTGGGAATTTTGGACATGGAGGTCTCTGGCTAGTTGCAATATTATCCCCGAGCTGGTGGTTCTGTAGGTACAAAAATAAGGGGATTTGTTTAGTGCCTTCAAAGATAAGCAACCTTTTTACATGTTTCTGTTTTAAAGGAATGTTGTGATGTTCTAGTTACATATTAATAAAAGCCTGCAATGGACATTTTGACTTCGATTTTGGTGTGGACTGATTATTGGCAGGTATCTTAAGAGGTTGAGTTTGGGATAGCCTAGCAGGTAACTGATAAGGATTGGGGCATATGTGTTCTAAATATATAAAGAAAGAATTGCGCTAGGTGTGTGAGTAATATAAATTATTATTATTATAAAACCGTGAAGGAAATCCTGCAGCTGAACACTATAACCCCGATATTAGGGCACAAAAGATAGATATAAAAAGAAAAAAATGCAGCGCTGAAAAAAATTTCACAAACAATGTGTGTAATATAACAGTGAACCAACACTGTGCTAAAAGTGACTAATGACTACTAAAATAAATTGATGAAGATCTAATAAAATTCAATTAATCATGCAAATGAAAAATACATATATATAATTAATCGTGCAAGTGAAGTAATAAATAACTTTCCAAAAGTCCGGATAGGGCAAACCATAAACACTCCAAAAGAAAAGAGACTCCAATAGTGCAGATAAACTTTGGCTGGTTGATTGAAAAATTAAAACGATCACATAAAATTACTAGCAGGAATAAGGAGTAAAAATAAACTCATCGCTACTAAAACAAAATCCGCGCATGCGCAATGCGTGTTCACGTTGTGACCCTACGCCCGTTTCGGTGCATGTTATAAACGATTTAATAGGATAAGTAACACCTGTGCCCTCCGATGTGAATTCAGTTAATCTTCTATCATGTAGTGCATTCACCTTGCAGACTTTACATTTTCTACAAGGAAAAAACCTTTAAGGTCCCCAAAGAAGGTTGCACGTGTGGGTGGGCCCGGAACATTAATATGTGTTTTACCTTATCCTTGTTTCTGCTGTCAACTTTGAAGATTATTTTTCCACAGTGCCTTCAGCTATAGAGACTAATGCCTAGTACACACGGGCCAAATGTCTGGCGACAACAGCTGGTTCAATAAAAACCGTTGGACAATCAGCCCGTGTGTATGGCAGCCCGTCCGACAGAAGCTGGCCTTTCGTCCGGCTTCTGTCGAATGAGCATGGAAAACCAGCATCTGACCGGCTCCCAATCAGCGTTCTCAGCCAGTGGTGTAGCATGGGTTGTCAGCACCCGGGGTAAGAAACGATAAAGCACCAAATCCAATGTGACATCTAAGTGTGTGCCAAAGCCATCACCATAGCATCTGTGGAGGCTTACCAGAAATGGAGGACTTGAAAAAGACATATGCCTTACAAGTCACAAAAAGCTTGTATAGCCGCCAAGGCTAGCAGGACAAACATCGGATATCCACAACTTCAATTGAGGAGGAAAGGGGGTCTGTCAGCAGCCTCAATCGTCCCGACGTGTGAACAGGCCAACCGGATGTTTATTTGGAACCATGAGAGAAAGAAGACTCACATGGCATAATATCGTTTTTAAAAGGCATACATTTATTAAAAGTAATAAAAAAGGAACACTCACATGGTATAAAGATGTAACAGCTTAAATGGTATCAGAAGCGGTGATCATAGGAGGTCCACCCAACATGTTTCGGCTCATTAGCCTTCATCTGGGGTGTGGACCCCCCTATTTCACCGCAATTTAAACAAGAAATGACCCCCACTGGGAGTGTCACAACCCAGGAAGTGACCAACTGACATCATTTCCGGTTCTCAAATGAATAAATATAAACTTTATTATTTAGTAAAATGTACAAGAATGCGGTATTCACGCCGCTGTTCTGAAATGTCAAAGTTGAAAAATAAAGTATAAAAGTAAAAACGTGAAAATAGGCTTGAATTAGTGCTAATATTATGGCCGGCCGATCCGGAAATGCTCAGGATAAAAATCCAAGCCTCCTTCTCGGCACGGCCAAATTACATTGGCCGGAGCGTCGTCACGCTCCGCCCTCTTTGTTCGGCCAAGTGTAGGAGGTGTGTGTAGTAGCGGAAGTCATAAAGGAAGTCCGCCACCGCACCACGCCTCGTTTTGAAAAATAGATCACATGGGTCAGAGCACCATGACACCCCGCCCCCTTATCTCGCGTTACTCACACTAGTAAAGAGTGTGGCTAACCACACCCACCCAAATCGCCGCCCCCACCGTTGGGGTCACGCCAGGTCCCCCGCCCTCGGCGGCACACAATCTTCATAGAGGGCAGCGATTGGATGGAAAAAGCAGGAAATGAGTCACTGCGCCCCGGCAATAGATGCCAGTGTCAGCAAAGGTGATGAAAAGGAAAAATGTTTATTAAACCTATGCCATAAGTTAAAAATTTTATTAATTAAAAGGAATCCGGAAATATTACTAAAATTTAAATATGACTTAACATGAACCGAGTACTACATATTAGTGACACTACCAATGAGGGGCACCCCACGTAGCTTATGCATTCTAACACATACAAAAAAACTAACAGTAAAGACCTATATATAAGAAAACATTAGTCAGATGGAAACTAAATTCAAAAATTGGTCGAGGGGTTGATATCTTAACCAACACTGACAAGTATCCGTTAAAAATATTATTTACTAACCCCACAGGATACAAATAAAATAAAAATAAATTAATTGTATGAACTAAGTAAAATAGATGGAATAAAATGAAATAGATGGAATGAACTAAAATAATCACAAGTACGACTATGATTGATTGATAAATGAATTGATGTCCCACTCCACGTTGATACCCTGCGGGAAGTGGGAACCCAATTCGTATATCCAGTAGGTCTCCAACCTGGAGACCCCCCTAAGTGTTGACCCCCCCCGCCAAGGGGCCACATACCTATCGATAATAAGAAACTGTGTACCCTCCGGGTTTCGGTCGTGGGACTCCCTGTAATGACGGGGCACAGTGTGTTTGGTGCTACCTGCCTTAATGAGATTAATATGCTCAGACACTCGCGTGGTAAAGGACCTGATCGTGCGTCCTACATACTGTTTGCCACAGGGGCAAGTCAAAAGATAGACCACCCCCGTAGTGGCACATGTACAAAATTGTTTTATTTTGTAGGTACGACCGTTTACCGTAGAGGAAAAAGTGTAACTGGCATATCTTCCGTTAGTATTATATTGGCAAACTAGACACTTTTTACAGGGATGGTATCCAATCAAATTATGAAAGAAAGAAGGTTTAGTTGGAGGATTTACCACATTGGGTGCCAACTTATTGCGGAGGGATGGGGCTCCTCTAAAGACTAGCTTCGGAGTATCAGGTAGTCTGGGGCCCAAGATCTTATCGGTTTTCAAAACATCCCAATGATGTTCAAAGATTCTTCTGATGTGTTTATGTTGAATGGAAAAGGATGTCATGAAAGACCATCTAAAGTCCTCATTAGCTTGCTTGGGTTTATCCTCCAAAAGTAATTGACGATCTAATGAGCTGGCATTATCGATTTCCTTATCCAGATCCAAAGGCTTATATCCCTTTTCTAAGAATCTACTCTTCAGAGATGCTGCTTGGATTTTAAAAGTGTTGAGATCACTACAGTTCCTCCGTAATCGCAGGAACTGGCTCTTAGGGACTGATCTGATCCAAGAGGCATGGTGACAGCTATCGGTAGGGATAAATCCATTCCGATCGGTGGACTTAAAGTGTGTACTGAACACAAATTGGCCTTCCCTTCTATCTATGACCAAGTCCAAAAAGTGAACCGAGGTTGTGCTAGCCTCGAAGGACAAAACAATATTCCTATTGTTAGCATTAAGACCCGAGAAGAAGGTGGTTAAATCGTCATGGCTCCCAGTCCATAGGAGGAGGATGTCGTCTATGTACCGCGCCCACAACAAAAGGTGTGGGCATTGCATGGCATAGACGACATCCTCCTCCCACTTGGCCATAAATAAATTGGCCAGACTGGGAGCAAACTTTGCTCCCATCGCGACGCCCCTGTGTTGACGGTAGAATCTCCCATCGAACCAGAAATAGTTATGTTGAGTTGCAAACTCAATTAACTCGATGATATAATCCACCTGAGGTGGAGCGAGGGAAGCATCTCTGTCAAGAAAACTCTTAACTGCATCGATACCTCTACCTTGCGGAATGCAAGTGTAGAGAGAGGCAACGTCCGCAGTTGCCATGATTAAATCACCGGAATGGGAGACCTTGGAAAGCAGATTGATCACGTCCTTGGTGTCCTTTAAATAAGATGGCATTTTGACAACTGATGGTTGAAGGAAGTAATCAATGTACTTCCCAATTTTAGAGGTGACAGAGTCTATACCGCTAATTATTGGTCGACCGGGAGGGTGCAGGGGGTCCTTATGCACTTTTGGCAGATAGTACATGACAGGTATACGCGGGGCCAATGGGACCAAAAATGATCTCTCCTTCTTATTAAGAATATAAGAATCGTATCCTTTGGAAACCAAACCTTGTAGTTCTTTTTTATATTTATGCGTGGGGTTACTGGGAAGTTCAACATATGTTTCCTGATCACCAAGGATGTGATACATTTCTTGGACATAATCCGATTTGTTCAGCAGAACTATGCCACCCCCCTTATCGGCGGGTCGAATGACTAGATTTTTATTGTCACATAGAGTGGCAAGGCCTGCTGAAGGTAAAGGGTTATGATATTTATGTTTCAGAGGGACATTGGTAAGGTCCTTCAACACAAGTTCCTTAAATAAGTTTATAGCTGGTGGAAGTTGCGTAGGAGGGCTGAAAAGAGAGGGGTTAGATAAACCCGAATGTACTGTGCCAGACGTTGCCGCTCTGGCCAAATTCCTGGAAGGGTTAGAAATAATATATCTCTGGACATGGATCTTCCTAATAAACCTTTGAATATCAATAAAAGTATCGAACTTGTTTAATTTACAAGGAGGGGCAAATTTAAGACCTTTGTTTAAAATAGTTTTCTCTTCATTGGTGAGGATAGTGTTACTGAGGTTAAAAACCCCTTGACATGTTAGGTCCTTTGCCTTTTTTCGTTTCTGAATCCTCCTCCCTCCTCTGGACCCCCTCTTGTTTCCGGACCTCTTTTTTTGTTTAAATGGTCCTCGTGAAAACCCCGAGGGGTCCGTGGTCCAGAATAGGGTTGTTTATAGGGAGATGGACCATATCCAACTTTAGGAAATGGATAGATGTTTTCATTGTGGTGTTCCTGCAAAGGGGAATATCTATTGTATGTTGACACAGGAGGGTGCCTATACTGAGGTGGATGTTGATATGGGGAGTGATGGGAATACTCATAACTGCGACCCGGAGAGCCCCTGTAATAGGAGCTGTCCTGTTCATAATATCGACGTTCATCATACCCACGGTGATCACCCCTGTTTCCACCTCTACCTCTACTCCTAGAGTAATGGCCCCTGCCTCTTGATTGTTTACTCGGGGAATACATACTAGGATGTCGGCTCCTACGTGAGGAGGGGCCCGCATCGTGAGTCTGATCTTTATTGGCAAGAAGTTTTGGGCGGACAGAGGGCTCCCTGGGGGGAACTGCTATATTAGTATTCAAAGAGTTAGTATCCATTGGAACCTCTGAAATAGGTGTTGTGATGGATTTCTGCCACCCAAACACTTTACCCGCCTTGTAATCGCCGATATCTCGGGAATATTTTTTATGTTTTTTAATTCTTTGCTCTTTGTCTTCCTTTACAAGATGAGCTTGCAAATTGGATGACAACGTATTATATTCCACTGAGTTTTTAAATGAAAGTAATTTATCTTTCAGTTCCTTGATTTCTCGATCCAAGTCAATGAGCCGAGTACGTTTCCTCGAGATGAGAAAATCAAGGAACTTGATACCAGCATCATTAAAATACTTGAACCAAGTGTCAAGTTCAGATTCACCCTGTTGAGGGTGGATATCCCATCGAAGACTTCGTGGGATCATGCCTTCTACCACATATTGTTCTAGAAAGACAAGATCCCACTGAAGATGGAGTTCAGAAGTCATATTATTTTTTAACCTTAAAAATAGTCCACCTATCTCAGTGTCATTGGAGGTGGCTACAAAAACACCCTCAGTGTTTACAACTCTGGATGCACGGTAGTCAAATATATCCATATTGAAATGAATATGAGCTGCAGCTATACTAGATGTCTAATAGATACTGGAAATGGATGAGGAGTGAGTACAGCGCTGCTCCGATAATGTTAAGAGAGATAATTGCACAATAAGCAGCTAACACGCCTCTGAGACACAGAAGTAAAAAATCAACAAATGTAAATAAAGTGTAGCGCTATGTGTAAAAAAACATAAAAATTGAATTCAAGCTATCTTACGATAGTAAGGTAAATAAAAAATATTATAGAAAATTGAATGACATGTGACCTGGAAAAGAAATAGCATACAAAGCATAATAACAATACACCTGTGAATAGTGAAAAAACCAGACCAAAAAATTCATATATATATATATAAAAAATCCGTGAATGAAGTCCATATATGTTAATAAAAAGTGTTCTTGAAAAAAGTGATTTTAAAATCAAAAACCACCACCAACAGTCTCTGAGGATTAGCTGATGAAGACAACAACGGAGTGTCACTGATGGATGAAACGATAAAGCACCAAATCCAATGTGACATCTAAGTGTGTGCCAAAGCCATCACCATAGCATCTGTGGAGGCTTACCAGAAATGGAGGACTTGAAAAAGACATATGCCTTACAAGTCACAAAAAGCTTGTATAGCCGCCAAGGCTAGCAGGACAAACATCGGATATCCACAACTTCAATTGAGGAGGAAAGGGGGTCTGTCAGCAGCCTCAATCGTCCCGACGTGTGAACAGGCCAACCGGATGTTTATTTGGAACCATGAGAGAAAGAAGACTCACATGGCATAATATCGTTTTTAAAAGGCATACATTTATTAAAAGTAATAAAAAAGGAACACTCACATGGTATAAAGATGTAACAGCTTAAATGGTATCAGAAGCGGTGATCATAGGAGGTCCACCCAACATGTTTCGGCTCATTAGCCTTCATCTGGGGTGTGGACCCCCCTATTTCACCGCAATTTAAACAAGAAATGACCCCCACTGGGAGTGTCACAACCCAGGAAGTGACCAACTGACATCATTTCCGGTTCTCAAATGAATAAATATAAACTTTATTATTTAGTAAAATGTACAAGAATGCGGTATTCACGCCGCTGTTCTGAAATGTCAAAGTTGAAAAATAAAGTATAAAAGTAAAAACGTGAAAATAGGCTTGAATTAGTGCTAATATTATGGCCGGCCGATCCGGAAATGCTCAGGATAAAAATCCAAGCCTCCTTCTCGGCACGGCCAAATTACATTGGCCGGAGCGTCGTCACGCTCCGCCCTCTTTGTTCGGCCAAGTGTAGGAGGTGTGTGTAGTAGCGGAAGTCATAAAGGAAGTCCGCCACCGCACCACGCCTCGTTTTGAAAAATAGATCACATGGGTCAGAGCACCATGACACCCCGCCCCCTTATCTCGCGTTACTCACACTAGTAAAGAGTGTGGCTAACCACACCCACCCAAATCGCCGCCCCCACCGTTGGGGTCACGCCAGGTCCCCCGCCCTCGGCGGCACACAATCTTCATAGAGGGCAGCGATTGGATGGAAAAAGCAGGAAATGAGTCACTGCGCCCCGGCAATAGATGCCAGTGTCAGCAAAGGTGATGAAAAGGAAAAATGTTTATTAAACCTATGCCATAAGTTAAAAATTTTATTAATTAAAAGGAATCCGGAAATATTACTAAAATTTAAATATGACTTAACATGAACCGAGTACTACATATTAGTGACACTACCAATGAGGGGCACCCCACGTAGCTTATGCATTCTAACACATACAAAAAAACTAACAGTAAAGACCTATATATAAGAAAACATTAGTCAGATGGAAACTAAATTCAAAAATTGGTCGAGGGGTTGATATCTTAACCAACACTGACAAGTATCCGTTAAAAATATTATTTACTAACCCCACAGGATACAAATAAAATAAAAATAAATTAATTGTATGAACTAAGTAAAATAGATGGAATAAAATGAAATAGATGGAATGAACTAAAATAATCACAAGTACGACTATGATTGATTGATAAATGAATTGATGTCCCACTCCACGTTGATACCCTGCGGGAAGTGGGAACCCAATTCGTATATCCAGTAGGTCTCCAACCTGGAGACCCCCCTAAGTGTTGACCCCCCCCGCCAAGGGGCCACATACCTATCGATAATAAGAAACTGTGTACCCTCCGGGTTTCGGTCGTGGGACTCCCTGTAATGACGGGGCACAGTGTGTTTGGTGCTACCTGCCTTAATGAGATTAATATGCTCAGACACTCGCGTGGTAAAGGACCTGATCGTGCGTCCTACATACTGTTTGCCACAGGGGCAAGTCAAAAGATAGACCACCCCCGTAGTGGCACATGTACAAAATTGTTTTATTTTGTAGGTACGACCGTTTACCGTAGAGGAAAAAGTGTAACTGGCATATCTTCCGTTAGTATTATATTGGCAAACTAGACACTTTTTACAGGGATGGTATCCAATCAAATTATGAAAGAAAGAAGGTTTAGTTGGAGGATTTACCACATTGGGTGCCAACTTATTGCGGAGGGATGGGGCTCCTCTAAAGACTAGCTTCGGAGTATCAGGTAGTCTGGGGCCCAAGATCTTATCGGTTTTCAAAACATCCCAATGATGTTCAAAGATTCTTCTGATGTGTTTATGTTGAATGGAAAAGGATGTCATGAAAGACCATCTAAAGTCCTCATTAGCTTGCTTGGGTTTATCCTCCAAAAGTAATTGACGATCTAATGAGCTGGCATTATCGATTTCCTTATCCAGATCCAAAGGCTTATATCCCTTTTCTAAGAATCTACTCTTCAGAGATGCTGCTTGGATTTTAAAAGTGTTGAGATCACTACAGTTCCTCCGTAATCGCAGGAACTGGCTCTTAGGGACTGATCTGATCCAAGAGGCATGGTGACAGCTATCGGTAGGGATAAATCCATTCCGATCGGTGGACTTAAAGTGTGTACTGAACACAAATTGGCCTTCCCTTCTATCTATGACCAAGTCCAAAAAGTGGTGGACTTTGATTTTAAAATCACTTTTTTCAAGAACACTTTTTATTAACATATATGGACTTCATTCACGGATTTTTTATATATATATATATGAATTTTTTGGTCTGGTTTTTTCACTATTCACAGGTGTATTGTTATTATGCTTTGTATGCTATTTCTTTTCCAGGTCACATGTCATTCAATTTTCTATAATATTTTTTATTTACCTTACTATCGTAAGATAGCTTGAATTCAATTTTTATGTTTTTTTACACATAGCGCTACACTTTATTTACATTTGTTGATTTTTTACTTCTGTGTCTCAGAGGCGTGTTAGCTGCTTATTGTGCAATTATCTCTCTTAACATTATCGGAGCAGCGCTGTACTCACTCCTCATCCATTTCCAGCACCCGGGGTAAGGCAAGAAATTTGCACCCCCTAACCCATGGACTTGTAACATTCCCTGATTCATTTCCACTAGTACAGTAGTACTGACCAACCTGATTCCTACACTGACCACTACACTAACCTACTTGATTCCTACACTGACCCACCTGATTCCTATACTGGCCACTATACTACCTAATTTCTATATTAGGTAGTATACACTGACCTACCTGACCACTACACTGACCTACCTGATCCCTACACTGACCTACCTGACCACTACATGGACCTACCTGATTCATATACTGACCTACCTGACCTTCCTGATTCCTTTACTGACCTACTTGATCCCTACACTGACCTACCTGACCGCTACAGGGACCTACCTGATCCCTACACTGACCTACCTGACCACTACACGGACCTACCTGATTCCTATACTGACCTAACTGACCCCTTCACTGGCCTACCTGAATCCTTCACTGACCTACCTGATCCCTACACAGACCACTACACTGACATACCTTACCACTACACTGACCACTACACTGACCTACCTGATTCCTACACTGACCTACCTGATCCCTACAATGACCTACCTTATTCCTATACTGACCTACCTGACCACTACACTGACCTACCTGGCCACTATATTGACCATTACACTGACATATCTGATTCCTACACTGACCACTACACTAACCTACTTGATTCCTACACTGACCCACCTGATTCCTATACTGGCCACTATACTACCTAATTTCTATATTAGGTAGTATACACTGACCTACCTGACCACTACACTGACCTACCTGATCCCTACACTGACCTACCTGACCACTATATGGACCTACCTGATTCATATACTGACCTACCTGACCTTCCTGATTCCTTTACTGACCTACTTGATCCCTACACTGACCTACCTGACCGCTACAGGGACCTACCTGATCCCTACACTGACCTACCTGACCACTACACGGACCTACCTGATTCCTATACTGACCTACCTGACCCCTTCACTGGCCTACCTGAATCCTTCACTGACCTACCTGATCCCTACACAGACCACTACACTGACATACCTTACCACTACACTGACCACTACACTGACCTACCTGATTCCTACACTGACCTACCTGATCCCTACAATGACCTACCTTATTCCTATACTGACCTACCTGACCACTACACTGACCTACCTGGCCACTATATTGACCATTACACTGACATACCTGATTCCTACACTGACCTACCTGATTCCTATACTGATCTATCTGACCACTACACTGACCTACCTGATTCCTATACTGACCTACCTGATCCCTACGCTGACAACTACACTGACCTAACTGATTCCTATACTGACCTACCCGACTACTACACTCACCTACCTGATTCCTTCACTGACCTACCTGACCACTACACGGACCTACCTGATTCCTATACTGACCTACCTGACCCCTTCACTGACCTACCTGATTCCTTCACTGACCTACCTGATCCCTACACAGACCACTACACTGACATACCTTACCACTACACTGACCACTACACTGACCTACCTGATTCCTACACTGAACCACCTGATCCCTACAATGACCTACCTTATTCCTATACTGACCTACCTGACCACTACACTGACCTACCTGGCCACTATATTTACCATTACACTGACATACCTGATTCCTACACTGACCTACCTGATTCCTACAGTGACCTACCTGATTCCTATACTGATCTACCTGACCACTACACTGACCTAACTGATTCCTATACTGACCTACCCGACTACTACACTCACCTACCTGATTCCTTCACTGACCTACCTGACCACTACACTGACCTACCAGATTCCTACACTGACCTACCTTACCACTACACTGACCTACCTGACCACTACACTGACCTACCTGATTCCTATACTTACCTACCTGACTACTACATTGACCTACCTGACCACTACACTGACCTACCTGACCACTACACTGAACTACCTAATTCCTACACTCACCTACCTGATTCCTTCACTGACCTACCTGACCACTACACTGACCTACCTGATTCCTTCACTGATTGACCTGATTCCTTCACTGACCTACCTGATTCCTTCACTGATCACTACACTGACCTACCAGATTCCTACACTGACCTACCTGACCACTACACTGACCTACCTGACCACTACACTGACCTACCTGATTCCTATACTGACCTACCTGATTACTACACTGACCTACCTGACCACTGAACTGACCACTACACTGTCCTACCTGAACACTACACTGTCCTACCTGATTCCTATACTGACCACTACACTGACCTACCTGATTCCTACACTGACCTACCTGATCCCTACAATGACCTACCTTATTCCTATACTGACCAACCTGGCCACTATATTGACCATTACACTGACATACCTGATTCCTACACTGACCTACCTGATTCCTATACTGATATACCTGACCACTACACTGACCTACCTGATTACTTCACTGACCTACCTGACCACTACACTGACCTACCTGATTCCTATACTGACCTACCTGATTTCTACACTGACAACTACACTGACCTAACTGATTCCTATACTGACCACTACACTGACCTACCTGATTCCTATACTGATCTACCTGACCACTACACTGACCTACCTGATTCCTTCACTGACCTACCTGACCACTACACTGACCTACCTGATTCCTATACTGACCTACCTGATTGCTACACTGACAACTACACTGACCTAACTGATTCCTATACTGACCACTACACTGACCTACCTGATTCCTATACTTACCTACCTGACTACTACACTGACCACTACACTGACCTACCTGATTCCTTCACTGACCTATCTGATTCCTACTTCATGCACTACTCACACCACCACATGTACAGTGTAGATCAGTGGAATTTGCTCACCTCCTTATAGCCTCCATGATTATCCATTGGAGCAGGGCTCTCCCCAGCACCGCCACTGGGTACTGTTCCCAGCCGCTTCTCAGTATCCCCGCCAGGAGCTCCTCCAGCAGCTGCAGTACACTCGTCTGCACCAAGCATCACCCCTCCCCCTCACACACCCGAACCAGAGGAATCATGGGGGACAGGCTGGACCACAGGAGTCCCTAGAGAACAATCGGGTGGCCTCTAAAGGTCACACATCTAGGTGTCCTGCAGTGGTAAGTAGAGTGGTAACCTCAGCCTGGACTCCAACCAGGCTATGCCCCCAACACATTTAACTCCGCCCCCGGGGCGTGGCATGGTTGGAGTCCAGGCTGAGGTTACCACTCTACTTACCACTCCAGGAAACCTAGATGTGCGACCTTTAGGGGTCATCCCATTGTTCTCTGAAGCCTTACAGGAACCAGGATGGGTTCCATCCCCTGTCAGCACTCTAGCAGCGGCTGTGGAAGCATTGACCACAAACCCCTTATCACCAAGCCTGAGTGGCACACACATTGCTGAGTCGGGACATGAGTCATCTGAGGTGTAGGTGGCCAAGGGAGGCATGCTGCACATGGCCGCAACACAGCACACTTGGGGGGCATAGTAGTAATTTTGCACCCCCCTAATGTTGTGCCCGGGGAGTACCGACCTGCCCCCCCTTCCCACCTATGCCACTGCTCTCAGCCAAGGGTGTTCTGGTGGGGGGGCCATCCCCCTGTCAGAACACAATAGGTCAGCAGGGGAGATTGCTGGACTAACATCGGATTGTTAGTACAACGGCTCCAACCGGAGCTGTCAGTTGTTTTTTTTGTTCAACCTGCTGGGTTGAATGAAAAGAAACTAGTGGTGTGTACAACTTACCCGTACGTATCGGTGTTTAGAGGTGTGGCGCGCCCCCTGCTGATCTGTGCTGTGATTGGACATAGCACAAGTTTGTTAGTAGATTACAGCCAATACATTTTGGCTGTATACCTGCTGATCGGCTGTGGTAAACACAAAACACAGATTCTGGCTGGATTTCTCCCTGCTATTAGTTATCATTCAGAACTGAAAGCAAGGAGAGACCCAGCCAGATCCTGTGAGTAAAAGCAGCACACAGTTAACCCCTTGATTGCCCTCCTATCACCCAGCCAGTCATTAGTACAGTGTATAGAATTATCACTGATCACTGTATTAGTGTCACTAGCGACATCAGTGTCAGTTAATGACCCTCCCAGCCAGTGTCTGCTAGCTCCAGATTTTGCGCCACACTATAAGTCGCTGATCACCGCCATTACTAATATAGTGTCTGTACAGATCAGATTCTCGATCACAATGGGAACTATATAGTGTTCCTAAAAACAGTTTGGTTTTTACCAAAGACATGTAGCAGAATACATTTTGGCCTAAATTTAAAGCGGAGCGCCACCGAAAAAATTTTTTTTAAAAGTCAGCAGCTACAAATACTGCAGCTGCTGACTTTTAAAACATGGACACTTACCTGTCCAGGGCGCCCGCGATGTCGGCACCCGAGGCCGAAGCATCTCTCCGTCCTCGGGTGCTGCCGCCTCCATCTTCGGTAAGGGAATCAGGAAGTGAAGCCGTGCGGCTTCACTTCCCGGTTCCCTACTGCGCATGCGCGAGTCGCGCAGCGCAATACGGATGGTCCCTGCTGTCTCTGGGACCTGTGTGTTTCCCAGCAGGCAGCGGGGAGGGAGCAGGAAGTGGCGTAAATACCCGCAGATTCTGCGGCTATCTATGCCGGAAGTGGGTACAGATACCTGTAATATACAGGTATCTGTACCCCCCTCCCCCCTGAAAGGTGCCAACTGTGTCACCGGAGGGGGGGAAGAATCTAATGAGTGGAAGTTCCACTTTTGGGTGGAACTCCACTTTAAGAAGAAATTTGATTTAATTGGATATGTTTTACAACAGAAAGTATAAAAAAATCGGGGTTTTCTTTAACATTTTCAGTCTTTTTTTTTTCATTTATATAGTAAAAAATCCAGTAGTGATCAAATACCACCAAAAGAAAGCTGCTTTTTTTTTTAACCACTTACCTACCGGGCACTTACACCCCCTTCCTGCCCAGGCCAATTTTCAGCTTTCAGCGCTGTCACACTTTGAATGACAATTGTGCGGTCATGCAACACTGTACCCATATGAAATTGTTATCATTCTTTTCACACAAATAGAGATTTCTTTTGGTGGTATTTAATCACTACTGGATTTTTGCTAAATAAACAAAAAGAAAAGACCAAAAATTTAGATTTATTTTTTTTAAGAGTCTGTTATAAAACTTTGCACAGGTAATTTTTCTCATTCACTGAGGGGCACTGATAGGCTGCACTGATAAGGTGGCACTGGTGGGCCCTGATGAGGAGGCACTGATGAGGCTACACAAGGCGGCACTGGTTGGCACTGATTGGCAGCACTGGTGGGCACTGATTGGCAGCACTGGTGGGTACTGTTGGGACTGCACTGATAATCAGGACACTTATAATCAGTGCCCTGATTATCATTGTAGATGTCTTTCACAC
Organism: Aquarana catesbeiana; assembly: GCA_037953035.1. Lineage (NCBI taxonomy): Eukaryota > Metazoa > Chordata > Amphibia > Anura > Ranidae > Aquarana > Aquarana catesbeiana. The sequence continues at coordinate 1,284,016 of JBBHAA010000618.1, forward strand.
AAGCCGGTTATCGGCTCTCTTCTCTATATGACGCTCTCCCAGAACTGGATGACCACCCTGTAGCTGTCATTCGACTATAGCACTATCAGCAAGTGGTTAAAGTAGCGCAGTGCTGAATAGCAAAAAATGCCCTGGTCATAAAGGGGGTAAAACCTTCCGGAGATCAAGTGCTTAAAGCTTATATACTACTTGCTATTATAAATACTCGATGTCCATAGTCTGGCCACATCTTGACAGCCTCAATTGTTCTATCCTCCTGGAACCTGAACCCTGTGCAATTTGCACTCCTGAGTCCTTTGGCACAGCATCCTTACCTTGGGAATGGGGTTGATTGACGGAAGGGGACGTGGATACCTGCACCTGTTCTCTAAGAACAAAAGTGCTGTATTGGGGAAAATACAATTCCGGGTATGCCGATATGCCATCCCTTAGCTGGGGTTTGGCCATAGGAACCAATACCGTTAAGCAAATCACATGTGTAAGTGAATACCCATATATACATTTATGTGTTTGTACGCATCACCACAAGCATAATTGGCACATACTGTAACTATGTGTTTGGGCGATTCCTCACAGTTTGCTCATCGATAGGAATACAACGGCGCCTACCTTTAGTAAATCAGACCCTGTATTTTAGCAATGGTTGATCAGGAATTCATCAGCACAAACTCTGGAGAAAGGCATGGTCTACACCAGCTTTCTCAACCTTTTTAACAAAGAGGAACCCTTAAAATAAGTCTTCAGGCTCAGGGAGCCCCTAATAATATTTACTATATCAAAAGTCTACAGTAGACAGCAGTCGTGAGGAATAATAAGTAAAATGATATGGGAGTACAACCTTGGGATTACTCTTGAGGAATATCCACCTTTCCAGACACAATAGGAATATTTGACTATAATATAAATATATATATATATATATATATATATATATATATATATATATATATATATACATACATACTGTATATCTGATCTCTATACTTCCTTAGTGTTGTTTCTCATGGGCAGGTTTGGTTTTGAAGAAGCGAAAGTTCGCAAAATGCTTCACCAGATCAAGCATGCTCAGGGAATATACAGGAATATGTGACTGTAAAGTTTGCATGTTAAGATGCACCCAAGTGTGTGTGAACGCTTTACTTATTTACATATTTTTATCTTTTTATTGAATAAAATACCGGTATATATTTTTTATTATATTTCTGGAATTTTATGTTCTTAAAGGCATATTTAAAGTCCCGCACTACACACGTGCAGTATCCCTCCTGTTTTTTCAAAAATATGTTTCTGGGATGATACCAATGAGGAACTTTTCTGCACTAGCGGATTCCCTCTCAGCCCACATCGCGCACACCTAGAAGAATGTGCCTTATATTTGTGGTCATTAGGAAGATTCTGCCCCTTACAGATAAGCTGTTGGTAGCGGTGTTGATAGTGGTTACTCATCTGAGAGGCATACGTTGCTCATTGCTCAAGAAACCCCCTAGCAACTTCATGAGGAATCCTGGTTGTGAATGGCTGCTCTATACTGTTACCGGTAACATGTATAGAGCAGCCATTCTCAACCTAGGTCTTATTTTTTTGGGAAACAGGGTATTTAGGAATTTCATTTGGTGGGAGAGGGGCAAAACAAATCCACTTGATAAAAGCACACTAACCCTTAAATAATTTTACTATAGGTACTAAATGAATAGCGGTGCTGAAAACACTGTGTAAAATATGTCTTCACTCTTACTTTTTATGTCTCAGTGTTGTTACAGACTGAGTTTAAAGATGAAGACAAACACTATCATCTACATAATCTACATATTGTTGCAGAACCTTCTGACCGGTAAGTTAATATTGTGATCATTTCTGCATGTCTTCTTATCGGTGCCAGAATTTGTGCACTTAATGCTGAACTGAGTAAAAAACTTTTTACCCACCATTCTCTGTCTGCGACCAACCATTCTCTGATGTCTGCGGCCAACCATTAACTAAAGTCTGTGGTCAGCAATTTCCTAGTGTTTAAGGCCAAACATTTTCTAAAGTCTGTGGCCAACTGGCCAACCATTATCTAGGTCTGTGGCCACCCATCCCCTGATGTCTAAGCTCATGCATTCTATAGTGTCTGTGGCCAACCATTCCCTAACATTTGTGGCCAACAGTTCCTTATGACCTGTGGCTAACCGGCCACGCATTCTCTAATGTCTGAAGCCAAACGTTCTCTAATGTCTGTGGCCAACCATTCCCTAAGATCTGTGGTCAACAGTTCCATAACACCTGTGGCCAACCATTATCCAAAGCCTGTAGCCAACAATTCCCTAATGTCTAAGGCCATACATTCTCTAATGTGCAAAATAAATAAAGTACTCTTGCGCTTACCAATTGGCCAGAAGTGCTATACAATCACTAAATAGCAAAATATGTCATATCAAGTGCTGCGCTACCTATAAATGCATCACCATACATGAAATATACAAACCTAATGTAAAAATCAGCTACTTTCCAATATATTAATAGTATTAAATAATAAATCCTATTATATATATATATATATATATATATATATATATATATATATATATATATATATATATATATATATATATATATATTCTCCAAAATCAAAACAGGAAAGCATGTCAAGGTATTGTCCGTGACTGATTTCAAAATTCTAGTGATATCAGTTCATCAATTTTCTGTCATAAAACAAGCAGTTCTTTAAATTCAATTCTTCACTGTAAAATCCTATGTGCTTTAAACCTTCTTCCCATTCACCACTGTGCTCACAATATGCTCACCTTATTATCTTGATCTACAATATATGTAAGGTCAAGCAACCACACTCACATATTATACAAAAAACAGCAGTATATTGAGAAAATGCATTGAGATACCGCTACTTCTGGACTGGGGGTCCACAGGCTCTGCCCTATGCGTTACATCATGCAGCACGTGACTTCATCATGGTAAAATGTCTGTGGCCAGGTATTCCCCAACATCTTTGACCAACCATTCCCTAACATCTATGGCCCGGCAATTCCTTATCACCTGTGACCAACCATTAACTAAAGTCTGTAGCCAACCATTTACTGATGTCTGAAGCCATACATTCTCTATGGTCTGAGGCCAACCATTCCCTAACATCCGTGGTCAACAGTTCTTTAACACCTGTGGCCAACCATTATCTAATGTCTAAGGCCATACATTCTCTAATATCAGGAACCATCTGCTCTCTAATGTCTGTGGCCAATCATTTTCTGACATTGTGGCCAACAATCCTCTAGCACCCATGGCCAACTATTCTTAAAGTATGTGGCGTACCATTCCCCAAAGTTTAAGGCGACACAATCTCCAACCATTCTCTACCATCCGTGGTGAGCCATTCTCTAGCCTGCATGATAAACCATTTTCTACTTTTTGTGTTCAATCATTCTCTACCATCTGTGGCCAGCCATTTTCTAGCCTCCATGATAAACATTTTCTACTTTTTGTGTTCAATCATTCTCTACCATCTGTGGCCAGCCATTTTCTAGCCTCCATGATAAACCATTTTCTACTTTTTGTGTTCAATCATTCTCTACCATCTGTGGCCAGCCATTTTTTAGCATCCATGATAAACCCTTTTCTACTATTTGTGGCCAACCAATCTCTAACATTTGTAGTTAGCTTTATGCCGCTTACACATGGGCAGACTTTACGACCGGACTGGTCCGACGGGCTTTCCGACGGACTTTTGCCGGACTTCCGAACAAAGGGACTTGCCCACACATGATCACACCAAAGTCCGATGGATTCGTACGTGATGATGTACACCGGACTAAAATAAGGAAGTTGATAGCTAGTAGCAAATAGCTGCCCTAGTGTGGGTTTTAGTCTGTTGGACTGACATACAGACGAGCGGACTTTTCGACCAGACTCGAGTCCATTGGAAAGATTTGAAACATGTTCTAAATCTAAAGTCTGTCAGATTTTAGACCGAAAAAGTCTGCTGCAGGTCCGATGGAGCCCACACACGGTCGGATTGTCCGCTGGATTCGGCCCATCGGACCAGTCCGGTCGAAAAGTCCGCTCGTGTGTACGCGGCTTTAGAACCAGTAATTGTCAGACTTGGGAGGAGGATGTCATCTATGCCCAACAGAAACCTCAGGTGGTGTTGTGGGCTAGATACATAGATGACGTCCTCCTCCTATGGAATGGTGATCGTGAAGATCTCGATGCATATATGGCGGGGCTGAATAACAATGACCGGGGGATCCGACTTTCATATGAGGCCAGCCAGTCTGAAATTAATTTCTTGGACCTAAAGATTGGTGTGAAGGATGGGGAATTCACTACAGCCACCTTCTTTAAAAACACAGATCGGAATTCCTACATACCGACTGACAGCTGTCACCATGAGGCCTGGTTGAGGTCTGTACCGAAGAGCCAATTTATTCGTCTAAAACGTAATTGTTCTAACCATGCTGAGTTTTTAGCCCAAGCGGATATTTTATTAAAGCGTTTCCTAGAGAAGGGCTATGTGGAGACATCTCTGAGGAACACATTGGATGAAGTGGCCAAAACTGATAGGTGCACTCTACTTGAAGCTAAGAAGCCTCACCGTGAGAGGGTACCCGCAATTCCCTTTATTACCACCTATTCCTCCCAACATAATAACATAGCTAAGCTAATAAAAAAGCATTGGCATGTTCTTAAAAATGACCATGTGCTTGGTCCTATCCTTCCGGCCAAACCACAGGTAATCTATAGAGGTGCCCCCTCGCTTAGAAATAGAGTGGCCCCGAATGTCCTAGATCCTCCTCTTACTAAAAAAGGATTTTTTGAATATATGATTGGTTTCTATCAGTGCAGGAGGTGTAGGGTATGTTCTCTTAGTGGTTGTACACATAGAAGGACACATAACTTCATTTCCACCAGCACTCAGATGGAATTCGAGATCAGATCATTCATTACATGTTCCACAGAGCGAGTGGTGTATCTTCTTCAATGCCCTTGCGGCCTACAATACGTAGGAAGAACCAAGCGCCCCTTATCTGTAAGGCTTAACGAACATATTACTAACATCTTAACTGGTTTCCCCAAACACCCAGTCTCAAGACACTACCTAGAAGCACATGATCGTGACCCCAGGAAAACTATTTTTCTTGGTATTGATAGGTACACTCCACATTGGAGGGGGGGGTCTGTTATACGAGGGATTTCCAGGCTCGAGATGACCTGGATACATAGATTGAAGTGTTACACCCCCTTTGGGCTCAACGTTGACGTGGATTTAAACGCTTTTCTAGATAATTCTTAAATTAATACACTGTATGGCCTAAATCCCATCATTCTATCATTATTCCATCTAAAATACTGAGTCGGGTTGTGAGGGGTGATATTTCCAACGTAGTATCTGGATTATTTTTACTTTATTTTTGATTTAAGGTTGTATTACAATTTTTTGTATTGATACGATGTCTATATAATTTTGTAAACTTTCTTTGACTCTCTGATGGCGTCAGTAAGTCATTTTTTCTATCATTTTTTCTAATATTTACATATCACAATTCTATCAGCAAAAATTTTTAATTTTATTTTTATTTTTATTTTTATTTTTATTTTTATTTTAATTTATTTATTAGTTTTTCTTTCCACATAATAGTATGTGGTTTTGAGTGTTAATTCCATTCAGTTCACTAGATGGCGTGTATGGGTTTTAGATCATGCCCTCTAATGTATTCTATTAATCTAATCCTTCCCTCGTAAATAGGAGGCTGTGATTGGCTGACGAGGGAAATGTTAGCCTTTCCCATGGTTATTCGATACACACATCCTTTTCCAACAGGAAGTTGTGATGACGCCATCCGAGCTTCATAGCGAGGCTTGGTTTAGTTTTGTTCCTATAAGTAGCGATGAGTCAGTGCGTCGCCCGTTCCCATGACGACGTCCAATAGGACGAAACGTACGTCGGAAGGTCGACGCGCTGACGCCATCGTTTCCATTCCATCGAACGGGTGTATGCTAGCCGGCCGGCTGTTTTTGTGATTTCAAACCAAGAATTTATGTAAGTGCTTTTACCATATTTTATAATAAAATACCAAACGGATTCACACTATGGAGGAAATTCCTTTTATTTCTGGGTTCCCTGGGTATGCTGTCTGAGGTCCGGTTCTAGAGAGTTCCTGCCTACCCCTTTCTTGTGAGGAGGTCCATAGAGCTGCGTCCCCCGTGTGGATATCCTAAGATAAGCTATTATCCAGCTTACTTCTTGTAAGCGTACATCCTATAAGGTGGAGGATTTCTCACTGGGTGCTGAGTGTTTAACCGTTTGATCACCCTCTATTAGCTCCGCCTCCAGGGACTCATTTTCTTTGAACATTTTCTCTGAAAATTTTTCACCATTCCCTTGGATATATGTTTGGCAATTTCATTGTTGCCATTTGTGTCTTATTCGGTTCACCCTATTATCCATTTATTCCTACTGTATGGTTTTTATTTACCTTTGAATATTTGATTGATTGCTGTTTTTTATTATTCACATAATCATGTATGGTGTTCAATATGTGTTTTAGCGCAGTCCTTTTTTGATTTTTCTTTATATGTTTTGTGTGCACGCCTCACTCTAGGACTGCAGCTTGCTTTATTCTACTAATCACTAGTAGCACAACCTTTATGTTAGCGCGGTATTGTTTATGGTTTAAATTGTCAGACTTGAATTGTTAATACAAGCAACAGGCACACAAAAAGATCTTGTGTATGATCACCTGTAATACTTATGCTAGTAATTACATCGCTGTATGAAAAGGATATGCTTTAATGTCAAGGTGCTCTTTTCATTAACCCTTGATCATATTCCATACAAGGTGCGCTCTGTGAAACATCTTGCAATAAGAAGGGAGAAGAAGGGCTAATTCGAAAGGAGAACGGAGGAAAGGTGACTCTGAAAGTTATAGTAAAGGATGAGATACAAGAAATCCACTGGATTAGGCAGCAAACACACAATGTGTTCTTCAGGATCTTGGAATGTTGCAGATTTGAAAAATATTGCTGCCAGTCTGAAGACCCTGAAGATTGCTGCAGAGTTGAGAACAAAGCATATGAAACCAAACTCTGCTCTTGTAATGTCTCTTCGCTAAGCTCCTCAATCACCATTTGCAATGCAACCCATGAAGATGAAGGAGTGTTCCTTGCAGAAATCCAGAACAAACATAATAACTACAGCACATGTAAATTTCATCTTCATATTCCTGGTAAGCAATACATTTCGGAGTCTAAACAAAACAAATTAATTATATCTGCAGCTAGAGATCATTTACATGCTTTGATTTTATTTGCACTTTAGCGGTAAAGTTCGAAGTTAGCATATTTAGAATAGGCATAGCATAGGTGTGTGTCTACATGGGAATGAATGAGATTTTTCTGCCCTGCCCAAACTGACCAGTCAGGATAAATTGCAGCAGTGTGGCTCCTTCTGCTCCAGCTGGATATCCAGACCAGGCTACCTATGACATAAAGAAGGAACTTTTAGGCCATTGGTGACCGGACTCATATCTGGGTTTCCAGTTAAACCTGCAATACACTGAACCTTTGGCTACTGCTCTATTTGGGATTTTTGGATGGTTCACATTAAAACACTATGGGGTTGATTTACTAAAACTGTGCAAAATCTGGTGCAGCTCTGCATATAAAACCAATCAGCTTACATTATTGGCAAAACGTAATTGAACAAGATGAGTTTAGAAGCTGATTGGGTACCATGCACAGCTGGACCAAATTCTGCACTCTACCATTTTGTAAATCAACCCCCATGCATTGAAGTGTGGATGTGCTGTTGAGGTGTGTTTTTGGTGGATTTTTAAGGGAATACAATGGGCTGTAAATGGCTCCTGAGTGTTACTGAAGCTCCTTTCAACTATCCTGAAATTGTTCTTGTGCCACAAAGAGCTAACTCTAATAATAACCCTTGCACTAACTCAGTACATACATGCCAATGGTACAGAATTTGCTGGGACAGTCCCTCATCTCAGCCCTTTACCTTGCCAATGCTCAGTTCCAGGCCATGTCCCAAGGATCACAAGATCAATCGTATTTGAGTTACTGGACATACACAGTAACTTAAAAAGGAGTTAATTATCAGGATTGGGGCTCCAAGCAGGGAGTCCTGACATATTTAGAGGTGGGTTTGGATGGGATCAACCTGGAAAGTGGGCATGATATGGGCACACCTACACAGAAAGAGGGTGGGTGAAATGCTGACTGTGAGTGAGGTTACCAGTATCCCAAAATCTATGACCATAGTGTTGTCAAGTATGTAAAACTACTTGACAAAAGCATTGTCCTCAATAAAGAATCGGGGGTTCCAAGAAAGTGGTTGATCAAAATAGCACTCAATGGCACTGACGCAGGACAGTATGAATAAATAAATATTGCCTCAGAAGATACTAATACCAAAACCCACCCTTCACCACAACGCAATCACAACAAAAACCACCTTGTCTTTAAATACACAAATAAAAAACCAACCACATAAACAAACATGACACAAAACAGTTGGTAAATCCTAGCATAGGGATTCTTCCAAAAGGAAGTAAAATTATAAATAATTGCTACGAAATCACCAAATTTCCCCGGTTGTAAATATCAATCCCAGAATTCTGTATCTGCAAATATAAAATAAATTCATCCAGATAAATAATGGCGCCGTGAAGGTAAAGGCTTGTGCTAGAAGGGGTGATTTGAAGGAGGATTTGTACTAGAAGAGTGGGTGAAATTGTGTTAGTGGTTTGAATGATGGAGGGGGTATTTGTGGTAGTTGGAATGATGGGGGGGGGGGTGGATTGTGCTAGGAGGGGTAATTGTGGGAAGGATTAGTGCTAGGAGATGGTATTTGGAGGGATTTGTGCTGGAAGACGGGGTTTTGAAGGGGGGGGGGGATTTATGCTCAGAGGGTAGATTTGGGGATGGAGCAGATTTGAGCTGGGAGGGCCGATTTGTAGTGGAAGAGGGTACATTTTATGTTTAGGGAGAATGTTGACTTGCAAAAGGGAATTTTTGCTTAGTGGTTAAGTGTGAGGATTAGTGCTTGAATTTTTTATTATTTTTTGGGTGGGGAGGGAATTTTTGCTGACACACAATGCTGATATATTTGGGGGGCATCGTTTGCCATCTTTCTCGTGGATGCTAGATGACAAAGCACTGGCACTGGGTGATATACTGGGTACTGGAAGATGGTTAATTATAGCGGCTAAGAAGAGCCTGAAGCTTATTGGTTAGTATAGTGTGGATACTGTATACTGTATAGGCAGACAGTGGTATACTGCACTGAAAACAGAGTCCACATCCACAAGTAGATATTCTGGTTAGTGAGACCTTCTCAACAAAGAGAAATAAGCACAAAAACTGCACCATACGCAATCATTATCCTCTCACCAACCAGCTGAGTTGCATGGTCTCACATGCCCAAGCAGTAGAATCACAATGATACTTTGTACAACACTAACACATTAGCACAACGTTACGTCATGTGTGACAACTCCCCCAACCCAGAAGATATTGTGGTATAGCAAGATATGGCTTTGGATGTAACAGCTGCCTGTCCTGGTCTCTTCTGATACTGTAATGGCCAACTACCGAGAGTGGAGCGCTTTGAGAGCAGTATCTGTGGGTTTTTTTTTTTGGTCTTTGGTGGTGGTAGTGATAGGGTAGTGGTTAGGAGTGGTGGTGGTGGTGATGGGGTGGTGGTTATGGGGTGGTGGATGAGAGTAGCATCTAAATGGGATGATCTAGTAATATATGTAATTCATACCGTGGGGAGGAATCATATTTGCCCACACTGAACGTAAACTTCCTATCAGACCATGCAAATCGGCGGGTTGGTGAGGGGGTAACGATTGCACAGGATGTCGTTTGTGCTTTTTTTTCTCTTTGTTGAGAAGATCTCACTACCCAGAATCTCTACTTGTGGCATCTAAAAACTTATAGTGCATGTGCTAGCAGCTTCTCCCTGCCTGACATGTTTATTGCTTCCTCTGCTTTCTGCTGTCGCTTACTGCTGACAGACACAGCCCGCCTCGGACCCCCCCCCCCCCCCCCCGCTCTCTGCTCATAGGTTTTGATTGACAGCAGCAGGAACCAATGGCTCCCGCTACTCCCAGCCCAGCCTGTGAGAGAAGTTGAGGTTTTTTTCCTTCGAATCATACTTACCTAGGTGGATGCAGTATCAGTCCGATGCTGTATCTGTCCCCCGCCTGCTCTAAGGATGAAAAGCGAGCGATCAAACATCACTGATCGGTCAGTTCTCAGTGGTCCATGAGCAGAGAGCTGGTGACTGTCAGTCATCGTTTCTCTGCTCTGCCACTCCACCATGCTCATTGGATTGCTGGGCTGTGGAAGGGTGGGAGCAGCTAGCTCAGGCTCTCAGCAGCTCGCTGGGAGGCTGAGTTGGGTGCTGGTCCAGGCATCTGGGTGGATCCCGACAATATGGTTGTGATCTTTCACCAGCCTGGACCAGCTCTGTGACATCAGCCGACAGTGGGGTTCAGCCGGCTCTCTGCTGAAAAACGGGTCACAGACTGAACTGCATTCCTGAGATCCATAGGAGAAGTACAGCCAAACGAGCTTTGGCTGTGCTTCTCCTTTAATGCAGAGAATGCAATAAGGTAAAAAAAACTTTTATCTTTAGAACCATGTTAACATTTAGACTCCATGCACACTAGTGTTTTTCATAAGCTCAAAAAAAGCTAGAAAAAAATGCAGATAATAGCATTTTTGTGCCAACTTCTAGTAGCATTTTAGTAGCTTTTAGAAGCATTTAGGAGCGTTAGCATTTTATTAGCGTTTTAACCACTTGCCGTTTTTAACCACTTGCCGCCCGCCATATAGCAGAATGACGTCGGCAAAGTGGTTTCAATATCCTGACTGGACGTCATATGACGTCCTCAGGATATTGAGCCGCTGTGCGCCCCCAGGGGCGCGCATCGCGGCAATCATTGTTGCGGGGTGTCAGTCTGACACCCCGCAACACCGATCTAGGTAAAGAGTCCCTGACGGAGACTCTTTACCACGTGATCAGCCGTGTCCAATCACGGCTGATCACGATGTAAATAGGAAGAGCCGGTGATCGGCTTTTCCTCACTCGCGTCTGACAGACGCGAGTAGAAGAGAGCCGATAGGCTGCTCTCTTGACAGGGGGGGGTCTGTGCTGATTGTTTATCAGCACAGCCCCCCCTCAGGTCCTACCCAGGACCACCAGGGAAGCCGCCCAGGACCACCAGGGAAAACAGCCACACTGGACCACCAGGTATGCCCCCTAGACACCCAGGGAAATACTGATCTGTGCAAAGGCAGCTGCCAATCAATACCCAGGCAGCTGCCAATCAGTGCCCACTCCCATGCCTACCACTGCCAGTGCCACCAGGGATGCCCATCAGTGCCGCTTATCAGTGCCCAGTATCAGTGCCCATCAGTGCCGCCTATCAGTGCCGCCTATCAGTGCCCATCAGTGCCACCCATAAGAACCCATCTGTGCAGCCTTTCAGTGCCCATAAGTGTCGCCTAACAGTGCCCACCAGTGCCACCCAGTGCCACCCATAAGTGCCCATCAGTGCCGCCTATCAATGCCCATCAGTGCTGCATATCAGTGCCGCCTACCAGTGCCCATCAGTGCCGCATATCAGTGCCCATCAGTGCCCGCTCATTGGTGCCACCTCATCGCTGCCGCCTTATCAGTGCCCGTCAGAGCCGCTGTATCAGTGCCTGTCAGTGCCGCCTTATCAGTGCCCATCTGTGAAGGAGAAAACTTACTTATTTACAAAATTTTTAAACAAAAACAAAACTTTTATTTTTTTCAGAATTTTCAGTCTTTTTTTATCTGTTTCGCAAAAAATAAAAACCGCAGAGGTGATCAAATACCACCAAAAGAAAGCTCTATTTGTGGGAACAAATGATAAAAATTTAGTTTGGGTAAAGTGTAGTATGACCGCGCAATTATCATTCAAACTGCGACAGCGCTGAAAGCTGAAAATTGGTCTGGGCAGGAAGGTGTCTAAGTGCCCGGTATTGAAGTGGTTAAAGTACACAAAGAAAAAAAAAAGCTAAGAAAAAGCTGTTAGCATTTTAGTAGCATTTAAAAGCAGTTAGGAGTGGTTAGGAGCATTCAGCGTTTTTTTTTTCTGCTGCTCCAAAAAACTGTACAAAAACTATTTTTTTTCCTGCTTCTAGACTCTAAAGCTCAAAAAATGCTAAGAGCCTAAAGTAGTGTGCATGGACACAGAGAGGTTGATTTACTAAGGGAAAAAAGACTGTGCACTTTGCAAAGTGCAGTTGCTCCAGAGCTTAGTAAATGAGGTAAAGTTTCACTTTACAAAAAGAATAGCCAATCATGTGCAAGGGAAATAAACAAACAGCATTTTTGCTTGCACCTGATTGGATGATGGAAGTCAGCAGAACTTCTACTCATTTACTAAGCTCTGGAGCAACTGCTCTTGTAGAGTGCAACTGCAGTCCTCATGCGCACAGGACGTTTAAAAAATGCCAGTGCTGCTGCCAGGAAAAAAAACAGCTGTAAAAACATGCTTTTAGCTGCATTTTTGACTAGCGTTTATGTGCGTTTTTTGGCATTAGCGTTTTTGGACGTTTTTACAGTAAAAACACTCCCTATAATGTAAAAACATCCAAAAAAGGCAAAAGCGGCTAACCGCTTGTTATAACATTTAGCAGCGTTTTGGCGCATTTTGCTTTTGTACAGCTAAACAGCCTCTGCTCCTGGACGCACAGGCTGTCGTTTTTTTTTTCTACTGCCCCTAAACGCTTATGTCTCAAAATGCCTATGACAGTTTATGTGTGCATGGAAACATAGGCTAACATGGAGGGGTGTTTGCTAATAACAGCTTCTAATGCCGTGTACACACGCTCGGACTTTTTGACCGGACTTGTCCAACAGACGCCGACGGACCAAATCCGGCGGACAATCCGATAGTGTGTGGGCTTCACCGGACCTTCAGCGAACTTTTCCAGTCGCAAATCTGACGGACTTTAGATTTGGATCATGCTGCATATCTTTACGTCGTAACTCCGCCAGACCCAGAAATCCGCTCGTCTGTGTGCTAGTCCGATGGACAAAAACCCACGCTAGGGCAGCTATTGGCTACTGGCTATGAACTTCCTTATTTTAGTCCGGTCGTACGTCATCACGTACGAATCCGTCGGACTTTGGTGTGATCGTGTGTAGGCAAGTCCGTTTGTTAAAAGTCCATCAGAAGTCCATCAAAAGTCCGTCGAAAGTCCGCTGGAAAGTCTGTCGGACCAGTCCGGTTGAAAAGTAAGACCGTGTGTACGCGGCATAAGAGTCTAAGGCTCCATGCACACTAGCGTTTAAGCTCCTAGAAGCTAGTGTTATCCTATGTGTCTATGCATACTACTTTAGGCTATTGGCATTTATTTGAGCTTCAGCATCTTGGAACAGAAAAAAAAAATTGTCTTTGTAAAGTTTCTTGGAGCGTTTTTCAAACTTTTTTTTTTTTGTCTCCTTTTACTGCAAAAACGCTAATGTAGCACTGCCCCCTTGAGGGCTTCTTAGAATCACATGTTCATCTGCACCGCCCTGACCCTGTGTACTACTCTCCAAACCACCTGACACTCTAGGTTCAGACATTTTTGCAGACACCTTTGAATGACACTCCAACACAAGTTAGATTAAATATTCTCTTTACTGGAACAACCATATGTGTATGGGAGGAGATAAATGGATAACAGCCAATACTCAGATGAGAACTCCCCAAAACAAACAGTGTAATTACAATTTAGAATCACAGGTGCAAAAGATTATATTATATTATATTATATATATACACACACATTTGTACAGAGGAATAACAGTTGGTGAATAAATGGATGGTTGTGAAAGAACCCACTAATTGTTGAGTTGTTCTACCACCCTAAAGAGGAATCCTAGGCTGGGCTATTAAACCTGTACATCCTAATGAGAGCTAGTGTACATGGAGCCTAAAAATGAGAATGTCATATTTGATGAAACGCGTCAGTACAGGGGCCAGGCACGTGACATCATTGTGATCTAGATGTGCCCTTCATGTTGATGTGATTATACAGCGCTCTATCTGCCTTTGTTCTGTGTAAGTGCATTTTCTAGTTTTTAATAAAATTGTGGTATCTGGTTCATACTATGTGGATCATGGACTTTCTTTTATGCTTTTTTGAGTGGCCAGTGCAAGGGAATTTGGCACCAGAGGAAGCCCTGTCAACTGGCCATGGGGGTCCTCTTTATCCTTAGAGTGAGAACAATCTGACATCTTTGGACAGTTTTTTTTATCTAATCCACTATCAAGTTGTATGTCCCAGTGTGCCAGGGAGCTTCTTTTCATGAAGGTTATGACCTTTCTATTAATTTAGGAGGTCATGGAACTTTAGTGAGCCTCCATACATTAATTTTGGTGACGGTCCGCTACACTGGTGGAGGATGCATTGATTCATTTGATTTTTCAGTGAAGAATGAGATCATCACATGGACTTTGAGTGGACATTTTCTCACTATTATATGTTAACTACTTGAGTTCCAGAAGGTTTTACCCCCCTTCATGACCAGGCCATTTTTTGCTATTAAGCACTGCGCTACTTTAACCACTTCAGCCCCAGAAGATTTTACCCCCTTCCTGACCAGAGCATTTTTTGCGATTTAAAGAATGATAAATACTTGTGCGCACACCAAATAAAACGACTATAAGTGATATAAGAATGTAGCTACCAACATATGGGTGTTCACACACCAATCAAAGATAATAATAAGACAAAAAAAATATATGTGGCGCCTACTGAATAATGAAAACAATAATAGGAAGCTAAATACATTATGTAAAACCACCAACCATACTGGGAAATTACAGGCCAGGAAGCTCCAAGTACTAATTTTGTCTAAACAATTGATCTTCCACTACATTGTGCAACCAAAGGTCACGACAAACCAGTATTGCATCAAAAAATCAAACTACTTTCAAACAGAAGCAAAGCCTACAAATAAAATATTAATGAAAAAATGAAATATTTCTAATCAGTAGTTGTTTCTAAATAGCAGGAGAAACCATTAGTAAAAATTGCCAATACACATGTGTTATTTATTCACGTAACACATGTGTATTGGCAATTTTTACTAATAGTTTCTTAATTATTCAGTAGGCGCTGCATATATTTTTATTGTCTTATTTTTTGCGATTTGGCACTGCGTCGCTTTAGCTGACAATTGCGCGGTCATGAGACGTTGTACCCAAACAAAATTGATGTCCTTTTTCCCCCACAAATAGAGCTTTCTTTTGGTGGTATTTGATCACCTCTGCGGTTTTTATTTTTTGCGTTATAAACAAAAAAAGAGTGTCAATTTTGAAAAAAAGCAATATTTTTTACTTTTTGCTATAATAAATATCCCCAAAAATATATATATAAAAAAATTATTTCTGAGTGTAGGCCGCTATGTATTTTTCTACATATTTTTGGTTAAAAAAATAAAATTATATCGCAATAAGCGTATATTGATTGCTTTTCGCAAAAGTTATAGCATCTACAAAATAGGAGATAGATTTATGGCATTTTTTTTTTTTTTTCAAATATAAGTTTATTCAGGCATAAGAAAGGACATTGACCCAAAGTAACATCATGTACAAACATAACATTCAAGGACGCTGCTTCTCACAGCATCATAACTGGGAACACAACAATATTTCCTTCCAGTGCATATACATATACATCCTGTTGAGCTATGTATACAGTGTTCAACATTGCTGCAATTCTTATATATATCTGGACGTCCCTTTCCTTCTGCCATTTTCCTTTTCCGGAACAGTAGATAAGGAGAGTAATAAGACTATAGAGAGAGGAGAGGGGTGAGGTAAAGAGGAGTGTAGAGAATGGGGAAGAGGAAGGAGGGGAGGGAGGGGGATGTACGGAGACGGCGAATGTACTTGATTCGAGGTGTATGTATCAGTTTAGAAGGTCGTGTGCCTCAGTCACTTGCCAGGAGACTCTGTCCCTCGTTAGAGAATATGAACATCAGCCAGTTCGACCAGATTTTGGTGTATTTCTCATTTTGATGTCGGGCCGTGAAGATGAGATCCTCCATTTTCCTGATGTCTTCTACTTTTCTGAGCCACATGCCCACGGTTGGGGGTTTGGTAGACTTCCACAATAGTGGGACACATGACTTTGCTGCATCTAATAGATGACGGATCAAAGATTTTTTATATGCTTTACCCGACATGTCAGTCGCATGTAGTAAGAAAAAGCCAGGATCAGCCAGGATAGGGCGTTCTGTAAATTTTTGTACCGTCTGTTGTATAGTCTTCCAGAACTGTTCCCAACATGGGGCAGCTCCAGAAGATATGGAGGATCCTACCCCGATCTCCTCGGCATCTCCAGCAGAGGAGGATGGGAAGAACTTTTGTAGTTTTGTAGGTGTATTGTACCATCTAGTGAGTAATTTAAAATTAGTTTCTTGCATCCTTGTCCATATTGAGGATTTAAATGTGAAGTATAGAATGTTTTGTTTTTGACGTGTTGTAAACGTATACTGTAATTCTCTTTCCCATGCTCCTATTGCGTGCATTTGGTGGTTTTCTGGTGGTGTAATCAGCAACTGGTAGGTGGCCGACAGCGCATGAGGGAGGACTCCCTCCTCCAAGCAGTAAGTTTCGTAGGTAGTCAAGGTCTGGTCAAGACCTTCAGAAGGAGGTAGTGTTTTAAGATAATGCGTAAGTTGGAGAGCCCTCCAGAGATCCAGACAGAACGGTCCTTCTGTGTTCATGAGCTCAGCTGCCGTGGGCCACCGACCATTTGCAACAAAGTGTGATGCCTGGAAGTATCCTAGGCCACAAAGAGATCGAAAGACTGGGTCCATGTATCCTGGAGTGAAGTCTGGATGTCCCAAAATCGGGCGTAGTGGGGAGTTGAGAGACGTAAGTTGTAAGCGTATGAAGAGGGATGAGCAAGTTCGCGTAGTTACCCCTATCAAAGGATGGTTCTTTATTGTACGTGGTAGGGAGTTGTGGCACCAGGGCGCTCTATTTAATGGTACAGTACTTTGTGTCTGTTCCAGCTGGGTCCACAATTTAGTGGACTGATGCCGGATCCAATCAATAAGTCTGGTCAGGTGGGTTGCTTGCTGGTATTTGCGGAGGTCTGGTACCGCTAGGTCTCCATATAATTTGGGAAGTGTGAGCAGTCGTTTGTTAAGTCTGGGCTTTTTGTTAGCCCATATAGTTAGTTAGAGTTAGAGAAAAGGGCACTTGTCTGGTCGAAATAGTGAGAGGGTATTTAAATCTGTAATGCCTGTAAAAGGTACAGGAACTTTGGAAGGATGCACATCTTAAGGATGTTGCATCTGCCAAACCATGAATGTAACCCTGTGTTCCATGTGGTAAGTAAGGCCCTAACTTTGGACAATAGTGGGGGGAAGTTCAGGGCAAATAACTGTGATATCTTAGGGGGAATATACATTCCTAAGTATTTAAGGGCTGTGTTAGTCCATTTAAAATTGAAACTCTCCCTAAGAGTAGTGAGAAGGCGTGAGGGCAGTCCCACGCTCATGGCTTCGGACTTGTTAAAATTGATCTTCAGGTTGGAAATAGTACCATATGTTTGGAATTCTTGTAGTAAATTGGGGAGAGAAACTACTGGGTTAGTGAGAGTGAACAGCATGTCATCTGCATAGGCAGCGATTTTCTGCTGTGTCTCTCCCATGGTCACCCCGGTTATGTCCGGGTGGGCACGTACGGTTCGCAGGAAGGGTTCCAGTGACAGGGCGAAGAGAAGTGGGGATAGTGGACACCCCTGGCGAGTTCCATTCTTAATCGTGAAGGGGGCTGACAGAAGTCCATTCACACGAACCCGAGCTGAGGGGTCAGTGTAGACTGAGTCAATCCACTTAAGCATCCTATCCCCCATTCCCACATGTCTTAAGACAGAGGTCATGAAGTTCCAATCCACCCTGTCAAAGGCCTTCTCTGCATCTGTGCTTAGGAATACACAGGGAGTCTTCTTCTGATTCACTACATGTAGTATGTTAAGTACTTTGGTTGTGTTGTCCCTGGCTTCTCTGGTGGGGACAAACCCCACCTGATCCAAGTGTATCAAAGATGGGAGGTACGTTTGGATCCTAGTAGACAGTATTTTCGTGAATATTTTGAGTTCAAGATTAAGTAGTGAGATTGGTCTATAGCTCCCACAGGCCGTCATGTCTTTCCCTTCCTTGGGGATCACTGCAATATGCGCTGTTAGTGTGTCCCTAGGTATATGTATTCCAGAGTCCAGTGAGTAAAATAGTTTGTGCATGGGTTCTCCCAGGGACGGTAGTAGGATTTTGTAATATTGGGCCGTAAAGCCATCTGGTCCCCGTGCTTTCCCTATTTTCATGGATGCCACTGCCTTCTGTATCTCTTCCAAGGCCATGGGTTCATCTAACAACTCACTGAACTCTGTTGGTAGTTTAGGCATTTCAGATTTAATTAGGTAATCCTCTATTTGCGGTTGCGGTGAAGGCGTCTTTTGTAGGTTGTAAAGGGAAGAATAAAATTCCTTAAACTCAGTCGCTATTTCCTGTGGGTGTGTAATCTTCTGTCCAGAAGACGATGTAATACGGGGGATATAACTAGCAAGGATCTGTTCCTTCAGTGATTTGGCAAGTAATTTTCCACATTTGTTTCCAGATTTGTATGTTACTCGATGGCAAATTTGTAACGTAGCTTTCGCCCGGAACTGCATTATATCTGTGATTTTGTTTCGTAATTGCTTAAGTTCTGCCTCTCCCGCTGGAGTCTGAGCATGTTTGTGTCTTGCTTCCGCTAAGTGTAAGTCATGAAGAAGAGATGTCAACTGTATCGAACGTGTCCGTTTAATGCGTGCTCCGTGTTTAATTAAGACTCCGCGGATCACAGCCTTATGGGCTTCCCACACGATTCCAGGGTCGCTGTCTGGAGTGTTATTGATTTTGAAATAATCATCTAATTCCTTTAAGACATCTTTAAGTACCTCTTCGTCCTGTAAAAGGCTTTCGTTTAGTCTCCATGTCCTTGATCTAGTGGTGGTGTTATCAGTCAGTGCGTACGTCAACAAAACAGGGGTGTGATCAGACCATGTAATGGATCCTATCCTTGAATCTCAAAGGGCGTGTAATTGGCCATGTGGAAGTAGGAAGTAATCAATCCTTGAATAGTGTTTGTGTGGAGTAAAAGGTGTAGTCGCGCTCAGTCGGATGAAGGAGTCTCCAGACATCAATCAACTGTGCCCTTTGTAGTGTCCTGGATATGCGTTTCCTAATGTTAGGTGTGACTGAAGAATTCCCCGAGGAAGTGTCCTCAGAAGGAATTAGCGGGACATTAAATTCACCGCCTACTATGAGGTGACCCCCGGTGAATTCTAATAAGGCATCCATTATGTTGTGGAGGAATTGGTCTTGGTGACAGCTGGGTGCATAAATGTTTGCAAGGGTCACCTGAACTCCACCAATCTCACCCTTAAGGAACAGGAATCTTCCCTCTGGGTCAGATTTTATATCCGTGCACTTCCAAGGGACTCTATTTGAGATGAGTATGGACACTCCACGGGTCTTAGAGGACCCGTTAGTAGAGTGGTATACCATTGGGAAGAATTTATTTTTCAGTATGGGAAGGTTACCACTTTTGAAATGTGTCTCCTGGAGTAGTGCCAGGTCTGCCCTATGATGTTTTAGGTCATGTAGGAGCATCTTTCTTTTTTCCGGCACATTTAAGCCTTTCGTATTTAATGAAAAAAACATTCACCGTCTCCATGTCTCCCGGGGAAAAGGAGGGATGGGGTTCAGTAGGTACAAAAAGTGGGGAGGAGACCAGCAAGAGAGGAAATTGGAGTCGTGAGAAAGAGTTAGTGTAAGAAGGAGAAATAGAAGAGAGAGAAAAAGTAAACTAACACCTAAAGCGCACTAACTGGGTCACTAACTATACTCCAGAGGAGTGGCACCATCGTGCTATAACGATCCCCAGACCAAGGCTGGTAACTGAGCGTAGGCCTAGTTTGGGTTGTGGAAAGGGATAGCCAGCAAGGAGTCCGCTGACCACCCCCCTTGTTCCCCTGATAGGGTGATGTGTGTCTTAGTATGTGTGGTGACGGTTATATAGCTAACGAATAGAAAGCATAAGCTAGGTTTTGCATAAATGGAATGCAGTTTCCCAGGTAAACATTATATATAAGTTCTGTGGGTAACATGCTCACTCCCAACCAGCTCCTATCTATAACAGTAAGCTTCTAGTTCTGTGTGTTTGCCAAACATTAAGTACTAACTTAGAAATCCACTTCTATGTGATATCTAGCCAGTGTCACCTTTCCCCAGAAGCATGTGCCAAACAGTTTGCAGGTAAGAGAGAGAACTGAGGTTTCCCGACATTCCTCCCAACACTCAAACATATATACACCGTCCCCACCTTCAAATCAGGTGTAGAACCAAAACATATGTGGTTGACAGACCCAAGTACATAATAACTGCAAGTATAATTCACATTGTTATCCTCCATTTTGCATGTGCATAGATTCAGAGATTCCATACAACAGAGGATGGGGGCGCCCCCCCCCCCCCCCTCCCACTGTCGTCCACCCAACATCACACTTAATGCAGTTTTAGACGAGAGGAGGGAGGGACGAATACCCCCAACCAGGCACAGACAGCAAGCAAACTGCAGACAGTCTAGGTGTATACGGCACCTTCCTAAATATGGTTTAGTGCTATTCATGTTAAAGGTGCATAAGGCACCGTCTATAGGGACTTCCCCCAAGCTGGGGGTAGCCCAGTCACCAGACTATGCACATATTTCACAGTTTATACTCCATATTAGAGGCCACAGTGCCATATAAAAGTGAACCGTGTGTCCCATCCAGGTATCGGTAAGTCTCTTGGGACACCCCGCTTAGTGGCTGCACCTGGGGGTCCTCCATCACACACACACATCTCGGCCTGGTCGAGGCCCACCCCCCCATGGTCTCTTAATTGGATGTTCCTTATTGTGTTCCAATAACTATCCGGGATTGCCTGCACTGGTGTGTGGAGGAAAATTAGAAATCTGTGCAGTAGTACTTTTCGGCTCCATTGTCTAGCAAGAGAGAAAAAAAAAAGTGGGGGGTCCACAAGCATTGCTGGGTACACGGCCCAGGTAAATGGAGCGTAAAAAACTAAAGAAGGGCAACGTAAACTAATTGAACCTAAAGTTAAGGTTTGGGCTGGGATAAGGCTCCATGTTTACAACTCATGTGTCCCCTCGTCCGGGGGCGCCCGACTTCTCCTCCGGGATCTCTGCTGGCGGGGAGGTGCGGGGAGTCTCTGCGTGGCGGGTCCCGGACGGCCCGTCGGCCTTGGGACAAAGGTAATCCAGTCTGTAACCGGGATTGGCTCAGTGGCCAAGAAATCAAAAAAGGCTGGTAAATCCTTTGGGGTACGCAGTGTGAAGGAGGCAGTTCCATTCCGTAATGTAACCGCTAGGGGATAACCCCAGCAGTATGTACAACCCTGACGTCTGGCCAAGTCCAGGGCCGGTCTCAGCAGGGCCCTTCTCTGGAGCGTGGCTCTCGATAGGTCCGGGAGAATTTTGATTGCCGCTCCATCAAATTCCACCTCTCCATGCTCCCACGCCTTGCGGAGAATCAGCTCCTTCTGGGTGTATTTGTGGAGCCTGCAGAGAACATCCCGCGGTCTATCCAGGTCCAAGGACTTAGGGCCTAGAGTTCTGTGAAACCGGTCAAGCTCCAGGACAGGTGGTGCTGTTCCCAGTATTTTTTTAAATATTGCCGTAACTGACACCGACAGATCCTCTGTCCCCGTCGCCTCGGGAATGCCCTGCAGCCGCAGGTTGTTGCGGCGACTGCGGTCTTCCAAATCCTCTATGTGGAGTTGCAGGTCTATGGTCTGGGTAGCATGCAGTTCCTGTGATCGTTCCAGGGCAATGACTCGTTGGGAGAGGGACGAGATCGTGAGATCGCTAGAGTCCACGCATTCTGTAGTTCGTGCATCTCGTTCCTGAGCTCCTGGATGTCGCGACTATGCACTTCCTCCACCCGGAGTATTAGGGACTCCATGTTGGTTCTAGAAGGTAGAGCCTCAATGTCCGCCTTGGTGGGGAGGGCTAGTAATATGCTCCGTAGGTCATCAGGTATGTCCCCAAAACGTTGGGATGGGCCAGTCATGTCTTCCTGGGGTACTGCTGGAGTCTCTGAAGGAAAGTCCAAAGCAGCTAGAGAGTTGGTAGATGAAGGCGAATCTGGTATGCTTGTTCCCAGCACAGGCTGTGCACGTGGTGAAGTTGCAATGGCGCCCGGAGAGGCCGTCTGCGTGTCTTTAAAGTATCTCTTTATGCCGCTCCGGGGAGTCAATGACCGCGAGCCTCTGCCCGATGAGCGTGTCCTGTACCTTTTGGTAGTTATCATGCCTTACATTTGCTTAGTGAAAACCGTCAATTTGTGGGAAGGAGATGGGCAATGCCGGGAGCTCTCAGGAAAGTCTTCCTCACTCGGCCATTGCTAAGCCACACCCCCATGGCATTTTTATGATTAATTTTTTCTATTAGTAATTACAGCGATCTGCGATTTTTAACGTGACTGTGACATTATAGTGGACACATCAGACATTATTGACACTATTTTGGGACCTTTGTCATTTATACAGCGATCAGTGCTATAAAAATGCACTGATTACTGTGTAAATGACACCGGCAGGGAAGGGGGTTAAACACTAGGGGGCGATCAAGGTGTTAAGTGTGTCCTAGGGAGTGATTCTAACTGTAGGGGGAAGGGGCTACCACTAGGCAGAACGGGGAAATGCCTTGTTTTTGCATCTCCCCGTTCTACCTCTCCACAACGCAATTGCGGGCCGCCGGCGAACATCGAGTTCCTTGGACCAGCGGGCGCGCAAGCGGTTAACTGGTAATTGTGCAGTCATGCAACACTGTACACAAATTACATTTTTATCATTTTTTTTCACTCAGATAGAGCTTTCTTTTGGTAGTATTTGATCACCACTGGGTTTTTTATTTTTGCAATATAAACAAAAAAAAGGCTGAAAGTTTTGAAAAAAAAATGATATTTTCTTTTTTGTTATAAAACATATCCAATAAAGTCAAATTTCTTCATAAATTTAGAGCAAAATGTATTCTGCTACATTTCTTTGGTAAAAACAAAAATCCCAATAAGTGTATATTATTTAGTCTGTGTGAAAGTTATAGTGCCTACTAGACTATAGTGTATATAAATTAGAAAATTGATCAGTTATGATGTACTGAGGGCCCAATCTCATTTCTGGAGGCCCTAAAATGCCAGGACAGTACAAATACCCCCCAAATGACCCCTTTTGGAAAGTAGACAGTCCAAGGTATTTAGTAAGAGGCATGGTGAGTTTTTTGTTGTAGTTTTATGCCACAATTTTTTTGAAATTTCACAAAATTTTTTTTACATACTGTCACCATTGCAGTACAGTGTCATATGACTGCTGTGACACTGACTGGTGACAGTAAATTAAAAAGTCGTTTTTTTATTCAATTTTTTTTCATTTTTTTTTTTCCTATTTGCATATTTTTATCAGAGTAGTTCAGTGTCACCATAGTAAACATAGTAATTAGGTATTTATTTATTTTACATTTTGTTTGTGGTTACAATGAAGCAACTTCTTTAACTGTCATTCATGACAGCTGTGATCACTACAGCTACAGCTAATTGTCATGGTTATGCAATAGAGTTTGTGGGTCAGCTTACCTGTCTCCATGTGTTCATCTCTAGATACCAGCTGACCCTCACCTGACTGCTTTTGTAACCTCTCCTCTAAGCATGGCCCCACCCCAGGCCCTATCAGGGAACCCTATATTAACCTGTGCACTGCAAGCCAGCAGTGCTGATAAACCATTGTGTGTTAGCTTTCGTGTGTACTTGCTGTGTTTCCTACGTCTGATTCCAGTTACTGACTTTGGCCTGTTCTTAACTATTCCTGTCTGCTCGTGACCCTGACCGTTGGCGTGTTTCATCCTCCCTTACTTTCCTTGTTGTTCCAGCCTGCTGCCTCCTTCCTCTTCTCCTGTAGTCTACCGTGAGCTGTGAGACCCTGGGGGCCGCGACCTGGAGCCTGCTTCCTGAACCTCCCAGGGTTAAATCCGCAGCAGTCAGTCCTAGGGTCCACTGCCTAGCGGTGCACTTCTGACTCCTACAGGGTGCATCTGTCACCTAGCCTCAAGGTGACCTGACACTAATCACGTGGTACAGGGTGCTGTGATTGGCCCAGGTACCACGTGATAGCTGTGGGCCAATCACAGCATAGGCAACACATCTGTTATGGATGAATTAATTCAAACCAGCATTGTTGACAGCATTGTGATCATGTGATTGCATAGCAATCACATGATCAGCAGGCCTCACGTACCGGGATGGGGGGGGGGGGTGCAGTGTGCTCCTAAACCAGGTGCAGGCACATAACTTACATGTAACTTAATTTATCTACATATTGGAAGAAGACCTCCGTGTAGTTTCTACTGCTTAGGTATCATTCTTCCTAATACAAATCCACCCTCCTAGTACAAATCCCCCTTCAAAACACCCCTTCTAGCACAACCCTCCAAACCCCAACTATGCCCAGGTCAGCTGCCCCTCCTGCCCACCCCTTGCCCCGGGCCCTGATATCACCAATTTGATTTATCTACATATTGGAAGATCTCAATGTAGTTTCTACTGCTTAGGCTTGTGTTGTGCTATTAAATCTATATCTTCATTGTGATGGAATAATCTTAGGAGATTGTGAACAAATATATTATGTATGGGCTTTACATTAACAGGGCCATTATTTATGTGGATGATTTAGTTTTATATTTGCAGATGCAGCATTCCGGGATTGATATTTAAATCTGGGGCAATTTGGTGATTTCCTAGCAGTTATTGATAATTTTACTTACTTTTGGAAGGATCCTTATGCTAGGAATTATCAACGGTTTACGTCATGATTGTTTATGTAGTTGGTTTTCTATTTAAAGACCAGCCTCGTTTTGGATTTTAGGTGTTTACATGTTTAAAACAGGTTTTTTTCCTAGAAAATTACTTAGAACCCCCAAACATTATATATTGTTTTTTTTCTAACACCCTAGAGAATAAAATGGCGGTCATTGCAATACTTTTTTTTGCACCGTATTTGCGCTGCGGTCTTATAAGCGCACTTTTTTGGGAAAAAATTCACTTTTTTTAATAAAAAAATAAGACAACAGTAAAGTTAGCCCAATTTTTTTTATATTGTTAAATATAATGTTACGCCAAGTAAATTGATACCCAACATGTCACGCTTCAAAATTGTGCCTGCTCGTGGAATGGCGTCAAACTTTTACCCTTAAAAATCTCCATAGGCGACGTTTAAAAAATTCTACAGGTTGCATGTTTTGTGTTACAGAGGAGGCGCTACTCACATATGCGTTCGGTTCTGCGCACGAGCTCGTCGGGACAGGGCGCTTTTAAAAAACATTTTTTTTTTTCTTATTTATTTTACTTTATTTTATTTATTTTTTCACTGTTTAAAAAAAAAAAATTTTGGATCACTTTTATTCATATTACAAGGAATGTAAACATCCCTTGTAATAGAAAAAAGCATGACAGGTCCTCTTAAATATGAGATCTGGGGTCAAAAAGTCCTCAGATCTCATATTTAGACTTTAATGCAAAAAAAAAAAAAAAAATAAGTCATTAAAAAAAAAAATAAAAAAAAAATGTGCCTTTAAGACAAGTGGGCGTAATGACGTCGCTCCCGCCGTCTTATAGTATGGAGACGAGTGGGCGCCAACTAGCCTCACTCGTCTTCATACCGAAGAACTGACAGGTCCCGATCGCCTCCGCCGCTACCGACGGCTCCGGTAAGCGGCGGAGGACGCGGGAGAGCGGCGGGAGGGGAGGGGCACCTCTCCCGTCGCCAATAATGGTGATCTCGCAGCGAAACCGCCGCAGAGACCATTATCATGTACAGAACCGCCGGCCCTAAAGATGGATATCTCGCTTGTGGCAGCAGCTGCTGCCGTTACCGAGATATCCATCTTCAAACGAATGACGTATATATACAGTGGGCGGTCGGTAAGTGGTTAAAGACATTGTTGCTTTTGTTGTGGTTGCAGGGTGGATTTTTATATCAATATTTTCTGAGGCAATATTTATGTAGCAGAATCCTCTGACTTCTTCCAGTCTAATGAGAACCTTCAAGACCAAAGATAGCTGACATCCTTCCATATGTGGTGGGTTGTGAGACATAGTGGGTGCAAAGGTGGTAGAAGTCATTGGGCTTCAGACACTTCTTGGATGTAAAAGAGGTTTTATTTATTTGACAGTCCTTTTTATATTTTGCAAGGGAAAGAGAGGGTTAGGGCCAGGACACCCTTAAGTAGTTGCAATTTTAAATGGCAGACTCCGAGACTTTAACAGGAGGACAACCGTACAGGAAAAGGCCCCAGCAAGGTGCCACTTCTGCACGTGCAGGATTGCTGTCTCCTATGGTAACAGTACTTAAACAGTTCCTAACTCAAAGTAACAGTTCTCTCAGCTGTACTACAACTTCTCCTTGTGGTTCTTCAGCCCCTTGAGCTCCCGATCTCTCACTAGACCCTCTGACTCTCAATCCTGTGAGCTCCTCAAGGCCTTTGCAGTGGTATCTCCCTCAAGCGTCACCCACACTTCCCTGCTGGGTCCCTAGCTTGGCACTTCTAATAACTTCAAGCTTCAACCCTGCTGACCAGCTTGGTCCCTAGCTTGGCACACAAGGCTGCTCTGCAAGCGTCACGTCCGCTGGTTGGGTTCCTGACTTGGTCATATTGACAAGATTTTCACTAGTAATATCTGAGATCCGGCAGTGTCACATCTTCTCCTTTGGCATTCACAGTGACAATGTGGTATTTAACATCTCATTTGTCTGGCCTATGGAGGATAACACTGTCCAGATTGATTTTTCGGCCGTAGCCCCAGGTATCTGGCACTGAAAGGTATCTCCTTCCCGGACGGCCTCATCCACCCACTGTATTTCTTTCTCCAAGATCTCCTCTTCTAAATGAGGAGGAATGTAGGGGTATAAATACCCGTCATTTTCTGCTACCTTCTTAATGATGATGCACTGGATCTTAGACAGCCGAGGCAGGGTTTTAGGGTCTCTGTACCCAGATAGCATCCGAGCATCTGGGGCACACTGAACTGGATACCCAGCAACCACCTCCATCTTGCGATCTGCTTTGGAGCTCAGCATAGGCATGGTAGGCTGTGGGAGCCCATGTCCTCGAAGGACCTGGCAATGCTGATCAGCGGAGCTGCACTGGCTGACAGCATTATCTGCACACTTGGGGTAGTAGTAGCAGGTGTCTCGTCTCCCTGCACACTGCTGATTAACTCCTCGTCACTCTCTCCCCACTTCCCAGAATAGGACAGGGTGTCCGAAAAGAGTTCCGATAAGCTATCGGACAAATCGACCAAATTCGAGATGGTCGAACACTCTTCGGCTGGGAGATAATTTCTCTTAACCTATTCTAATAAGAAAAAGGTGCGCTACAATTAACTTCCTAAAACATATAAATGTTGTACATAGTGCCGTGAATACAAAATAAAGTGAAGCACCTGCCTATTGAACAGATGCCACAGATATAATAAAATCAATTTTCTTAATGCTTTCATTAATATAAACCAAAAAAACAAAGACAAAAAATAGATGGTAATCTGGATCCTTCAGAGGCTATGGGTAAATGTTCTATATGCGCTCAGCAGGAGAACACACCGCAGATTTAGTCAATAGTTCCTTTGAAATGTGAGTCTCACCTCCTGCACTTCTGACACCCTCCACTGATAGTTTTAGTTTCCTCCCATTTACATCCATGCAACCGTAGGAAAAAAAAGGGGGATATCATTGCGCAATGAACCACCTCCACATAATTGACTTAAAAGCATATGTGTATTAACTCACATGGTTTGGCAAGTAACAGCGCTTTTTTGAATCAGACCTTTTCGAGTTCTCCTTCCTCCCACCGATCAGTGTGTCTAGCACACAGGCAGGTCGGATGACGGATGACGTCACTGGCTCCTAACGACGCGTTGCGTCACATGTCACGTGACTTTATCAAGGGTCCCTTGCATCGCAGGATCCAGGAAGAGGTTACTTACCTTGTCCCCAGGATCCTGCAATGTCCTCCCTGCTCTGTGTGCGAGCCGTCATCCGCTTGATCACGGAGCCAAGCTCCGTTCCCTGCAAGCGCTGTGACGCACGGGGATGGAGCACGGCGCCAAATTCGAAAAGTAAAGCACACACTACATATACAGTACACTGTAATCTTACAGATTACATTACTGTATCAATTTATTTCACAGCCCTTTTGTCCCTAATGGTCTGTCCACTGCTCTGCATGCAATTTTATATTATAAATACTGTTCTTTCTACCTGGAAACTGGAGATTGTCCATAGCAACCAAAACCGTCCCTTTACTTCAAAAGTGGTTTTAGACCAGCTAGAAAACAGCGATAATAAATTAGAATCACTTGCAGAATTGAGCAATAGTGATTTGTGGGGAAATCCGTCATTAAACACTGAAAGTAATGACAGCGACAATTCTGCAACTGAGCAAATTTCAGTGTTTTTGATTTGATTACATTATTAAATAATTTTTATTATTATTATATTTGTTATAATTATTTATAGTTATTTATTATATTATAATTTATGATTTCGTTTTTCAAACTTCATCAAACCCGGGATGTCTACTAGACTCTTGTTTGGGCAGATTTAAGTGAGTTATTCCTAAGAATTACAGGCCTACAATATAAAACGCCAAATTTCCATGCAAAATAATTGTACCGCTTTCAGCATTAAAAATCTGAAATAATCATACCGCCAGGGAGGTTAATGGGTTCCAACAAAAAGGGGGTGTTTTTGAATGAGAGGTGTATAGCAAAAAGCAGTCTTAACAAAGAACATTTTATTATACCGTGTGAGATCAAGTATAACATACTGAATAACAAAAAAATGCATACACAGAATCGCATACACGCAGGGCATGCTGAAAACCACATATAAATATTGACGCCATAGTACTTGGCATATCATAAAGTAAAAAGTCCTGCACAACATGGGCCACTGGAAGGGCTGAATGATGTTGGAAAGTCTAGAGTAAAACAAAATAAGAGACATAAAATCATCTGTATGGACATCATGCATCTATGTAAGGCTGACGTGTTTCGTTGGGGTATACAAACTCTTCAGGGGCGAATGCAATGGTGATCTATAAAGAAACATAACCATATGGTATAATATTGTAACTGAATAATAGGAATAAATAATGTGTAAGGGACAGGATGGACATCCCTATAGATACTCACGTCAACTGCATAGATGTGAACAGAGGATCAGAGCTGTTAAAAAGGTCTGGCATGGGAGCTGAGGTAGAGACACTTGGACAAGCAGGGAGCAATGTAGATTCACCAGGTAAATGTGCAAATGTCGGTGATGGTGAGCAAAAACTTATATCAACTCCCGTCATGGCCTCACTTCCCCCACAGGCACACCATGCTCACTGCTTGCTGACTAGGGATGAGCCGAACACCCCCCGGTTCGGTTCGCACCAGAACCTGCGAACGGACCGAAAATTCGCACGAACGTTAGAACCCCATTGACGTCTATGGGACTCGAACGTTCGAAATCAAAAGTGCTCATTTTAAAGGCTAATTTGCATGGTATTGTCCTAAAAAGGGTTTGGGGACCCGGGTCCTACCCCAGGGGACATGTATCAATGCAAAAAAAACTTTTAAAAACGGCCGTTTTTTCGGGAGCAGTGATTTTAATGATGGTTAAAGTAAAAAAAAAAGTGAAATATTCCTTTAAATATCGTACCTGGGGGGTGTCTATAGTATGCCTGTAAAGTGGCGCGCGTTTCCCGTGTTTAGAACAGTCCCTGCACCAAATGTCATTTTTAAAGGAAAAAATCTCATTTAAAACTGCTTGCGGGTTTAATGTAATGTCGGGTCCTGGCAATATGGATGAAAATCAGTGAGACAAACGGCATGGGTACCCCCCAGTCCATTACCAGGCCCTTTGGGTCTTGATTGGATATTAAGGGGAACCCCGCACCCAAATTAAAATAAGGAAAGGTGTGGGGCCACAAGGCTCTATATACTCTGAACAGCAGTATACAGGCAGTGCAAACCAGACAGGGACTGTAGGTTTGTTGTTAAGTAGAATCTGTTTGTCATTTTGAACGGGTACATTTTTAACGTGTTTAGCTCCAGCCAAAAAATCTTTTTTAAGCTTTTTGGAAAACATAGGGAAGGGTTATCACCCCTGTGACATTTGTTTTGCTGTCTTTCCTCCTCTTCAGAAGATTTCACCTCACTTTTTGTCCCAATGACAAATGTTTTTGAAAATTTGGGTTTTTTTGTGGAACAAGGATTGGAAAGCATCAGTGGAAAGGAGAAATGTTTTTCCCATATTAACTCTTACAGGAGAGAATTTCCCTTCCTAGGGGTAGATTTCATCTCACTTTCTGTTGTCTCCTTCCGTTTGCAAGTAGGAGTCGTTTGTAAGTTAGATGTTTGAAAGTAGGGGCCTGCCCTATATACTCAGCATAAATTTGGCCCTTAGTTGTTGTTGTGGCCACAACAATGTAAGCCCTCAAAGGGCCCTGCTGTGAAATATTAGATCAAGAATTGTAATTACAGTCCCCTGTTGAACAGGGGCAGAAAAACTGGGCCTTTGGTAGTGGTGCTGGTGCCACAACACTGTAAGTCCTCACTCGCTCTTGGTGGGTGCAGAAATGGGCCCTGCTGTGAAATATTAGATCAAGAATTGTAATTACATGCCCCTGTTGAACAGGGGCAGAAAAATTGGGCCTTTGGTGGTGGTGCTGGTGCCACAACACTGCAATCCCTCACAGACACTAGTTGGAACGCAGGAACGAGCCCTGCTGCAAAGTATTGCATCAAAAATTGTAATTACACGCCCCTGTTAAACAGGGGCAGAAAAATTGGGCCTTAGGCACTGGTGCTGGTGCTACAACACTGCAACCCCTCACAGACACTCTAGTTGGAACGCAGGAACGAGCCCTGCTGCAAAGTATTGCATCACAAATTGTAATTACACGCCCCTGTTAAACAGGGGCTGAAAAATTGTGCCTTAGGCATTGGTGGTGGCGCCCAGAACCAAAAATGTTCTTTCAAGCTATCAGCGTGATGATTGAGGAGGAAGAGGATAATTACTCAGGGATAGTCACTCAGCATCAGCATAGGCAGTCTTTGAAGGGATCTGAGATTTTAAAAAAAATTATTCGGTTACATCAGCATCAGGTGCTTGGTAGCTGGTGGTGATCCAAGACTGATTCATTTTTATGAAGGTCAGTCGATCGACCGAGTCGGTGGACAGACGCACCCTGTGATCGGTTACAAAGCCTCCAGCAGCACTGAATGTGCGTTCCGAAAGAACGCTGGATGCAGGACAGGCCAGTAGCTCAATTGCATACTGTGCAAGCTCTGGCCAGTGATCCATCCTCAAGACCCAGTAACCCAGAGGATTTTCGGTGGGAAAGGTGTCCAAGTCTGATCTTGCCCCTAGGTATTCCTGCACCATGTAAAACAGACGCTGGCGATGGTTGCTGGAACCGATCATACCTTGGGGCTGCGGACCAAAAAATTGTCTGAACGCATCGGTCAGACGGCCACCTTCTCCACCGCTCCTTCTTTGACTGACCGAAGCCTCAGCAACACGTTGTCCAGAAACAGGAGTTTGTAACCTCCCAGTCTCTGGGAACGCGTTGCACAGACCTTTCTGCAAGGCCTCCCGAAGATGTTTCATCCTCTGCTCCCTCTGCGATGGCAAGATAAGGTCCGCAAACTTACCCTTGTAACGTGGATCAAGGAGGGTTGCCAGCCAGTATTGGTCCTTCTCCTTGATACCACAAATACGAGGATCCTTACGCAGGCTTTGCAGGATCAGGGAGGCCATGCAGCGTAGGCTTGCTGAGGCATTCGGTCCGGAGTCCTCTGGGTCACTAAGGACGACATGGTCCGCAGCCACCTCCTCCCAGCCACGTACAAGTCCATGTGTTTCTTGGGACTGATCCCTTAAAGACTGCTGCTGATGCTGAGTGCCAGGCTCCACCTCCATACTGACACAATCTTCCTCCTCCTCCTCCTCCTCATCCTCTTCCTGTGTGATCGGCGGGCATGCAGAAACACTGTCTGGATAAAGGGGGCCTTGAGAGCTAAGGAAGTCCTCCTCTTCCTGCCTCTGTTCTGCCTCAAGTGCCCTGTCCATTATTCCATGCAGCGTGTGCTCCAACAGGTGGACAAGGGGGACAGTGTCACTGATGCATGCACTGTCACTGCTCACCATCCTCGTGGCCTCCTCAAATGGTGACAGGACAGTGCATACATCCCTGATCATGGCCCACTGGCGTGGGGAAAAAAAAACAAGCTCCCCTGACCCTGTCTTGGTGCCATAGTCACACAGGTACTCATTGATGGCCCTCTGCTGCGTGTGCAGCCGCTGCAGCATGGCCAACGTTGAGTTCCACCTGGTGGGCATGTCACAGATTAGGCGGTTCTTGGGCAGGATAAACTCCTTTTGGAGGTCCGTCAGCCGAGCACTGGCATTATATGACCGGCGGAAATGCACACAGACTTTCCTGGCCTGCCTCAGGACATCCTGTAAGCCCGGGTACCTGCCCAAGAACCGCTGCACCACCAAGTTAAGGACGTGAGCCAAACAGGGCACATGGGTCATTTGTCCCTGTCGGAGGGCAGAGAGGAGGTTGGTGCCATTGTCGCAAACCACCATTCCTGCCTTAAGTTGGCGTGGCGTCAACCACCTCTGAACCTGCCCCTGCAGAGCTGACAGAACCTCTGCCCCAGTGTGGCTCCTGTCCCTCAAGCACACCAGCTCAAGCACCGCATGGCATCTTTTGGCCTGCGTACTTGCGTAGCCCCTTGAATGGCTACGGAGCACCGCTGGTTCCGAGGACAAAGCACAGGAAGAGGCCATGGAGGAAGAAGAAAAGGAGGGGGTGGAGGAGAGAGGTGTGTCACAATCATTAGCATTTTGGAGGCGTGGTGGCGGAACAACCTCCAACACTACTGCACCTTGTCCTGTATCCTTCCCAGCAGCCAGCAGAGTCACCCAATTCACTGTGAAACTTAAGTAACGTCCCTGTCCATGCCTGCTGGACCATGAGTCAGCGGTAATATGCACCTTACCGCTGACCGCCCTGTCCAGCGAGGCATGGACATTGCCTTCCACATGCCGGTAGAGAGCCGGAATCGCCTTCCGTGAGAAAGTGGCGTTTAGGTACCTGCCACTGAGGAACCGCACATTCCACAAACTCACGGAAGGGGGCAGAGTCTACCAACTGAAAAGGCAGCAGTTGAAGTGCTAGCAATTTTGCCAAGCTAGCATTCAACCGCTGCGCATGTGGATGGCTGGGAGCAAACTTCTTTCGGCGGTGCAGCAGCTGGGGCAGGGAAATTTGCCTGGTACAATCTGACGTCGGTGTACCAAAAGCAGATTGCCCACAAGTACTTGGCTGTGACACACCTAATTCTACACCTTCATTCCTCTCAGTGCAGGTCTCAGAGAGGACTGAAGGTATAGTGGGGTTGGAGATCTCAGCTGATGAGGAGCAAGGAGAGGTCCTCTTTGTTCTTTGGTGTGGGTCTTTTAGATACGCTTGCCAACGAACTGCATGGCAGGTCAACATATGTCTGGTCAAGCATGTGGTACCCAAGCGGGAGATGTTTTGGCCACGCGGGATACGCTTGAGACATATGTTGCAAATAGCAGCGGTGCGATCTGATGCACTCGTTTCAAAAAAGGCCCACACCAAAGAACTTTTTGAATAACGCGCAGAGACTGCAGCGCCCTGCACATGTGGAGCTTTGGGGTGTGATGCAGTCAATGTGCTGCCCTTAGGCTGGCCCCTGGAGGGCATCCTGCCTCGTTGGTGATGTGCCGCCTCCTCCTCTCTCCTATCAGGCACCCACGTTGAGTCAGTGACCTCATCATCCCCTCCCTCCTCATCACTGGAGCAAACCTGGCAGTATGCTGCAGCAGGGGGAGCATGACTGCCAGATTGCTGTCCTTCTTGGGCACCCCCTCTGTCTGCGCTCATGTTACTGCCTTCATCGAGCTCAGTATCATCATCAGAGCCTTCCAAACGCTGGGCATCCTCCTGGAGCATGTGCCCAACACTGTGGTCAAACAGTTCGAGGGACTCCTCAGGAGGACATGGTGGGGCTAGGGAAGGAGTCACTGATGAAATTGAGCCGAGGGAAGAGGCCGCTGCTTTGCCAGACAAAGTACCCTGGGCATGGGTGAGAGAGGATGAGGAGGATGAGGACGGCTTGGTCATCCACTTGACCAAGTCTTCCGCATGTTGTGGCTCAACACGGCCAGCTGCCGAAAAAAAGCCCAAGCGTGTCCCACGGCCACATGCTGATGAGGATGCACCGTCTCCATGACCAGCACTAGACACAGAGCCTGCTTGCCCTCTCTTATTGGCTTGTGACTGTCTGCCTCTCCTTCTTGGCCTTCCAGACATACTAATGGCCTGTAGCTGCACTAAGCTGGGATATGTATATATATATATATATATATATGTACTGATACTGCAGCTAGCAAAATCAACTGCCTGCCTGTAGTATGAGAACACCACCAACCTTCTACAGGTAGCTTTAGCTGAACACTGTGAGGTGGACGCACCCCACTAACTTGTAGGTTTAGCTGAACACTGAGCAGGACGCACCCCACTAACTTGTAGGTTTAGCTGAACACTGTGAGTAGGACGCACTGCACTAACTAAATAGTCTAGCTGCCTGACTGTGGTACTAATAGGATCAAAAGAACACCAGTAATTTTCTTCAGGTAGCTGTATATACTGTAACAAGACAAGCCTGCCTGTCAGTAGGAAGATAACAGGAACGGATCTAGCTGAACATTGTGAGCAGGACGCACTGCACTAACTTGTAGGTTTAGCTGAACACTGTGAGGTGGACGCACCACACTAACTTGTAGGTTTAGCTGAACACTGTGAGCAGGACGCACCCCACTAACTTGTAGGTTTAGCTGAACACTGTGAGCAGGACGCAGTGCACTAACTGTAAATAGTCTAGCTGCCTGACTGTGGTACTAATAGGATCAAAAGAACACCAGTAATTTTCTTCAGGTAGCTATATATACTGTAACAAGACAAGCCTGCCTGTCAGTAAGAAGATAACAGGAACGGATCTAGCTGAACACTGTGAGCAGGACGCACTGCACTAACTTGTAGGTTTAGCTGAACACTGTGAGGTGGACGCACCACACTAACTTGTAGGTTTAGCTGAACACTGTGAGCAGGACGCACCCCACTAACTTGTAGGTTTATCTGAACACTGTGAGCAGGACGCACTGCACTAACTGTAAATAGTCTAGCTGCCTGACTGTGGTACTAATAGGATCAAAAGAACACCAGTAATTTTCTTCAGGTAGCTGTATATACTGTAACAAGACAAGCCTGCCTGTCAGTAAGAAGATAACAGGAACGGATCTAGCTGAACACTGTGAGCAGGACGCACTGCACTAACTGTAAATAGTCTAGCTGCCTGACTGTGGTACTAATAGGATCAAAAGAACACCAGTAATTTTCTTCAGGTAGCTGTAAATACTGTAACAAGACAAGCCTGCCTGTCAGTAGGAAGATAACAAGAACGGATCTAGCTAAACTGAATACAGTGTATATATATATATATATATATATATATGCAACACCTGGGATGCATATATATACACAATACACTGTAAGTGCAGCTAACTGACTGACTGTTCTGCCTAATCTATCTAACTCAAATCAAATGTCACTGTCTGTCTCTCTCTCTCTCTCTCAATGAACGCCGGAACACACACTACACAGGGCCGCCGTGCAGGCGGCCTTATATAGTGTGGGGCATGTACTAAATCCCCTGAGCCATAATTGGCCAAAGCCTCCTTGGCTTTGGCCAATTACAGCTCTCTGTTCAGGCGGCGCTGTGATTGGCCAAGCATGCGGGTCATAGTGCATGCTTGGCCAATCATCAGCCAGCAATGCACTGCCGCAGTGAATTATGGGCCGTGACGCGCCACACGAATTTGGCGCGAACGGCCCATATCGTTCGCAATTCGACGAACGAT
This sequence comes from Aquarana catesbeiana, assembly GCA_037953035.1. Taxonomy (NCBI): domain Eukaryota; kingdom Metazoa; phylum Chordata; class Amphibia; order Anura; family Ranidae; genus Aquarana; species Aquarana catesbeiana. The sequence goes on from JBBHAA010000618.1 coordinate 1,320,167, forward strand.
CGAACAGCCAATGTTCGAGTCGAACATGGGTTCGACTCGAACACGAAGCTCAACCCTATTGCTGACTTACCTGACCCCGATACTTTTCTCTCAGGTAATCCAGTCATCAACTCGAGCAACCTGGCTTGACCTCGTCCCTTCGAAGCGGTTGGTACGCTGGGCTCTGGGGTAATCGCTATGGTAGAGGTAGCAGCTTCCATCACGACTTGGGTGGCAACCGACAGGCTTTGGACATCACTCTCCGTCCACTTGTAGGATTCTTGGAGGTAGAGTTGGGGAGGCCACCTCGAGCAGATGCTCCCAGCAGCGTCCACAGGCGATCCAAGGCCTCAACTGCTTTGCCAGGCCAGTACATTTTCCACAGATCATCCCCAGAGAATCATAGCCTCTGGCTGTATACAAGGCAAGCTGACCATTCAGTAAACACCGCACTCCGGTATCGGTCACGTCAGGTTTTACGCCGCTCGAGTCAATGTGGACGCCCAGAGCGTACTTTCTGCAATCCGCCATCTCCTTCACTAACCCACAATCAGACACACGTGGCGGCACTTCCTTATCCTCCTCTGCAGAGCGAGAGCTCCTCCCCCTGCCAACGGATTGGTACAAATGTTTCTTGGGAACTGTGGTGCCCACGTCCTTGTTGTTGCGGCACGCCAGAACTGTCATAGAGTGCATTTTGGGGCCTGTTTTAACCCTTACAGCTCTGGCGGGAAGTGCCAAAAGACCAGGCTGATTCTTTCCCATGAGCAATGAGACTTGGTGATTCTTCCCCACATTGATAGTACACACGACAGCATAGTCTATAAGAAGGGTAAATGTTACTTGCCACCTTCCCACAGAGCCAGGCGAAGTCCCGATGGAGCTGAAGCCGGTTGCTATGGGCGACTGCTGCAAAGATACCACCTTATCCCCATGTTGGGTGCCAAATGTAGCGGAATCTCTTACCTCTTCCAGTCTATTGAGAACCTTCAAGACCAAAGACAGCAGGCATCCTTCCATATGTGGTGGGTTGTGAGGCATAGTGGGTGCAAAGGTGGTAAAAGTCATTGGGTACAAGACACTTCTTGGATGTAAAAGAGGGTTTATTTCTTTGACAGACCTTTTTTATATTTTCCAAGGGAAAGAGGGTTAGGGCCAGGACACCCTTGAGTAGTTGCAATTTCAAATGGCAGACTTCGAGACTTCAGTTCTCTCAGCTGTACTACAACTTCTCCTTGTGGTTCTTCAGCCCCTTGAGCTCCTGGTCTCTCACTAGACCCTCTGATTCACTGACTCTGAATCCTGTGAGCTCCTCAAGGCCTTTGCGGTGGTATCTCCCTCAAGCGTCACCCCCACTTCCCTGCTGGGTCCCTAGCTTGGCTTCTCCATCTCCTCTTGCAGGTGACCTCCCCATTCCCAAAGTATAATGCACCCTGCACTGTGCACTCCCTCACTCCCATTTAATTCCCCATCCCCACTTGCAGCCTGGCATTACAGCCAATAGAGTTTACAGTTTCTTGCTTTTTTATTTTTTTATGTTGCACTTGTTTGTCAAAAAGCAAAGTTTTTGTTTGTTTATGAAACTTGGTTTTATTTATAAAGATGTTATATATCGTTATATAACAGCTAAATCTGTGTCTGTAGCGCATGTCCAAATCTTAATCCCATAAATAATAACATATTATTAGATTTTTACTTCAGGAGTATATCATGAGTTTGGAAATTCTAGAGAAATGCTTAAATAATACATTACAATTTAACTAAAGCCATTCAATTTTAGTCAACTAAATTAAAATTGGAATTAATTTTCGTCAATTGACTTACTTCTAATTTTATTTTCGTCACTGAAAACATGCAGCTGACAAAAACTATGCCAAAAATATTTTCTCTGATGAAATTAACACTGGTGCACACCCAAAGCTTTAGCCACCTTAGCTCCGGAAGGTTTTACCCCCTCCATGACCAGGCCATTTTTTGCTATTCAGCACTGCGCTACTTTAACTGGTAATTGCGCGGTCATGCAACACTGTACCCATTTGAAATTTATTTTAAAAAAAAAATCACACAAACAGAGCTTTCTTTTGATGGTATTTGATCAGCTCTGGTTTTTTTTTATTTTTATTACATAAAGACTAAAAATTTTATAGAAAAATAATATCTTTTACTTTCTGCTATAAAACATATCCAATAATTTAATTTTTACATTTCTTCATAAATTTAGGTCAAAATGTATTCTGCTACATGTCTTTGGTAAAAAAAAAAAAAAAAAGTGTATATTGATTGGTTTGTGTGAAAATTATAGTATCTACAAACTATGGGATATTTATTTTTTATACTAGTAATAGCAGTAATCAGCGACTTATAGTGGGACTGTGGCAGACAGTCTAACACTAACTGACACTGCGGGGGAACTGACAAACAGACAATGACATCACCAGTGACACTAATACAGTGATCAATGCAAATAATATGCACTGTCACTGTACCAATGTTACTGGCTGGGAAGGGGTTAACATATGGGGTAATCAAAGGGTTAAATGTGTGCCCAACAATGTGTAATATGTGCTACTTTTTACTAAAAAAATGTATTTGGATTTTTCTCCCTGCCGTGCAGGGAGAAGAAACAAAGAGAGTGTTCCCTCTGTATAGAGCCTTCTTTAGTTTGTCAACACAGGGCTCTGGCTATGATTGGATACAGCAGATCATCAGGTCCTGGCCATGAATCATTGGCCATGACCTGCTGACAAAATCCCGCTGTGTCTATTCGGCAGGGGGTGGGCACACATGTGCATGTCCTGAACCTGGAAGAGGGTAGCGACGTACAGGCTAACCTCATAAACACATATGTGTGACAACAAAGAGGATGGGCGGCAGAGGTGTCTGGTGAGAGCGTGCTCACTACATGCTTCCATCATGGAGAATAAGCTGTCAAAGACAGCTCCCAGTGTCTAGTAGTCGGCAGAGGGTGGGCGTTCGCATGTGCCCTGGACCCGGAAGAGGGCAGTGACATACAGGTATGTCGCTTTGCCTATAGGAGCCGCCCGTCCGCAGTACAATGCGCTGAAAGCGTGTTCACTACATGCTTCCGGCATGGAGAAAAAGCTGTCAAAGACAGCTCCCAGTCTCTAGCAGTGATCAGGAGCTGGCATGTCCCCTGGGACAGCCAATCACAATGGTCAAGTGATAAGACACTGCCACAACAGCTCAGTTAATGGGAACACTGGGGTTGGATGGTAAAGGGTATAAATATTTCTCTTTAAAGCCTATCTCTGGGGAAAACAAAAATCATCCCTTGCTGTTGGGCTGTCCTTGCTCCGCTAGGGTTAAATGCACTTTTAGGTCTAGGGGGGACTTGCCCGATCCTATGCTCCTCAGGCAACCGGTGCTCTCCTCTACACCAGCAGTGGACTTCCCATGGGGACAGTCACATCCAATGCAAGGCTATGGGCGTTGGACATGATGACATAAGAGGACATGCAACTGCCTGAGCGTAGTAGAGCAGAAGCAGCGGGCATCAGTCTTTCAGACCGGAAAGGAGACTGCGGGAACGGAGGATCTAGTAAGTAAAAACTGCCTCCCCTAGACCTAAAGCAGCATTTCACAGGGGTACTCCCTGAGAATTTGCCACATAGCAGAGTAAAATACTAATTTGGATAATTTTTTTTGTTTTATTGAAGGAAAAAAAATGCTGTTTTTTTTAATTTGAAATCAATTTTGACACTCAGCCCTGCTGCTGATTTTCACGTTTGAAAACATAAAACATTTTAAATATTAAATGCCATGTTGTATTTTCTTTTTTTAGATAACCAACCCACTGAGCCTCAAAACAGCATAAAACCAGTAATAATACTAGTAATTAGTATCATAGTCCTCCTGGTCATCATAATTATAATAGTAATAATCCACAAATGCAAGGTAAGATTTTACTTTCCATCTGTTTATTGACAATTTTCATAGAGAAATAAACTGAATAATTAATAATGACGTGGAATACAAAGGGTGTATATTTTGAAGCTCAATTCCCCACTATGTGAGAAGGAAAGAAACAATAAACAAGATAAGATTTTAACATATTATATGGTAAATGTTTTACCAGAGCATACCAGCTCTGAGTCACATCCCAGAGTCACATCCCAGGGTCACATCCCAGAGTTACATCCCAGGGTCACATCCCAGAGTCACATCCCAGGGTCACATCCCAAGGTCACATCCCAAAGGTCACATTCCAAGGTCACATCCCAAGGTCACATCCCAGAGTTGTATCCCAGGGTCACATCCCAAGGTCACATCCCAGAGTCGTATCCCAGGGCACATACCAAGGTCACATCCCAAGGTCTCATCCCAGGGTCACATCCCAGGGTCACATCCCAGAGTTGTATCCCAGGGTCACATCCCACGGTCATATCCCAAGGTCACATCCCAAGGTCACATCCCAAGGTCACATCCCAGGGTCACATCCCAAGGTCACATCCCAGGGTCACATCCCAGGGTCACATTCCAGAGTCGTATCCCAGGGTCACATCCCAGAATCGTATCCCAGAGTCGTATCCCAGAGTCACAAATATAAGATCTAGCAAGGGTGTGTGACATTATCACTTGGTTTGTACTTGTTCTGTTTCAAATGCCCCTTAATACATTGACATCCCTCCTTAGACCCAGTCTGCCCAGACAGTATCGTCATCTGCTGATTTGGCATCATCCACTGAAGAAAGACCTCCTGACGGAAGACATATAGATATGGGTAAATATAATATTATTATTTTACTTAAATGAGCTGAGCAAGTGGTTAAGTTGCGGTTTGCAAGTGGTTTACCAGGATTATGAATTAATAGGTAATCGTGGTGCTGCGCTGTGGGATCTCTGATAAGTGCTGTGAAAATAACTATAATAAAGTGCAAATGTAAATAAAAATGGATGAATAAATCATGAATAAGGGTCATACATAATAAAAATTGATGAAGTCAAGTGACGTGACGATACGCGTCAGGATTCAGCGATAGGCGAAAACAGGAAGTGACGCAAGCATATGAGCTCGCTACTCGTGGAGCGTTATCTGAGCATTTTTTTTATCAAAAGTGAGTGTAGCAACTCTATGTGTTTTAATAAATATAAGTTTAAACGGTATTATGTGTAGCAAGGTCCCAGGCCTCCTTTGATCTATTGAGAACCTCCAGGGCCAGGAATAGCTGACATTCTTCTGTATGTAGTGGGTTGTGAGGCATAGTGGGTGTAGAGAAGTTAAAGTTATTGGGCACCAAACACTTCTTGGATGCAAAAGAAAGCTTTTCTCTTAACACACCATTTTTGGGGGGAGAGAGAGGGTTAGGGCCAGGACACCCTTAGGTAGTTGCAGGCTTAATTGGCAGACTCCAAGACTTCAATAGGAGGACAGCCATGCAGGGAAAAGCATCCAGCAAGACGCCACATCTGCATGTGTAGGAATGCTGTCTCCTATGGCAACAGTCTTTAACAGTTCCAAACACAAGGCTTAACAGTTCCTTCACTTTCACTACAATCACTCCTTGTAGTTCTTCAGCCCACTGAGCTCCCGGTCTCTCACTAGACCCACTGATTCACTGCCACTGAATCCCTTGAACTCCTCCAATCTTCGCAGTGGTATCTACCTCAAGCCTCACCCCCGCCTTTCTGCTGGGTCCCTAGCTTGGCACTCGAGATACCTCTCAAGCTTCACCCCCGCTGGCCTGCTCGGTCCCTGGCTTGACACACAAGGCTGCTCTGCAAGCGTCACCTCCACTGGCTGGGTCCCTGGTTTGATTTCCACTGAAGTTTCCCGATTCTTCACCATCCCCAGTTGGTGAGAATACTGCTCCGGTACACGCTTCAGTTACTCACTGTGGTCCCTGGTAATTAGATGGATAGTCCCTTACTGGTGAGAGATTCCCCTCTACCTCCGACCACGACAGGTTCTCCTCCCGACAGAACCATCACTGTCACGATCAGGCGTCAGGCTTGAAGACCAATTGCTATAGCAGTTACAGGACTACCACCGACCAGCAGGATAGGTACACAGGCAGTCACCCTGGTAGATGACACAGGCTCACCTGAGGTGCGGAGTCTAAGTATTAACCGGTGTCACCAGAGCTCCTGATGGTGGAGATGGATTTAGCTGCGTGTTAGTACCAGGTCACGGTCCTCAGGTTTGCCCCACAAGGGTGTGAGCAAGCTGGGGGGTCCAGTAGTGGATGAGTGGATGGATCTAACAGCAGCATGGTCAGTAAACAAGCCAAAAGGTCAGTAACGAGTAGTTGTAGGTTGGGATCAGGCAGTAGAGTAGTCAAGGAACAAGCCGAGGGTCAATCACGAGCAAATGTAGCAAACTACAGCTGGCAGCAGGGAAGACAAGAGCAAGGCACTGGCTGAGAAGGCACAATAACCTGGCAAAGAGGAAGTGCTGAGACAAGGCTTATATAGGAAGTTCATGGGAGGAGCAAGGAGTTCAAGGTTCAACAGCAATCAAGACATAAGACAAGGTTGTCCAATGGATCAGGTAGGATTGTCCAATAGATCAGGGAGGTCCAGCATCCCAGATAGCTCAGTGGGAAGAGTCAACGCCCGACACAGAAGAGGTCCCAGGTTCGAGCCCAGGTCCTGACAGTGACTTTTGGTTTGACTGCAAGCCGCAGTCCCAACCCTGCGCTACTCTCTTGCTTCTGGATAGGCCCTCAGACAGCCAAGCAGCCAGATGTGCCCGGGATAGGCCCAACCTCTGACCTAGCAGCCTGGACAATACAACACACGTCCACCCAGACAGCCGTCCAGGTGGCACATAACACCGATCACCTGACTCCACCCAAACATATAGGCTCTCCCAGCAGGCCAAGGGATTCAAGAAAACCCCTACCCATCAGCTGAGATACCCCATATACCCATAACCCGATCTTGCGTTGCCCTTCTCATATCTAGTACCACCAAGTACCCGGCCACCTAGTGGTAAAAGAGAAAAGTGCAACAAGGTCAAACTTAGGGAGAAATCAATATATCTCTAGCAATCAACCAGGATAACTACCCCTAGCAAGTAAATTTGTGAGGAGCAACCCTGCCTAAACTCCAGGGTGCTACATCTGCTATCTGGGATCTTTCTCCCACCTACATTATCTCAATCGAGCTGGAGAGGATGTTGTACCCATTTTAAGGATTCATCGCTGTATTCATCTAAGAGGGACCCTTTGATGACCCATAGTTGCCAACAGTCCCGAGGAGGAGGGGGGTTAACTATATACAGGAGGAGGGGGGTTAGCTATATACAGGAGGGGGGAGGGTTAACTATGTACAGGAGGGGGGTTAACTATATACAGGAGGGGGGAGGGTTAACTATGTACAGGAGGGGGAGTAAACTATATAGAGGGGGGGTTAACTATATACAGGAGGGGGGTTAACTATATACAGGAGGGGGGAGGGTTAACTATGTACAGGAGGGGGAGTAAACTATATAGAGGGGGGGTTAACTATTTACAGGAGGGGGGTTAACTATTTACAGGAGGGGGGTAACTATTTACAGGAGGGGTTACTATGTACAGGGGGGAACTATGTACAGGGGGGTAACAATGCACGGGGGGATTATTATGTACGGGGGGTAACTATGTACAGGGGGGTAACTAGGGGAAGAGGGGAAACTATGTACGGGGGGAGGGGTTAACTATGTACAGAGGGGGTAACTATGGCTCTGCCTGGGACACTGATGTAAGGACTGAGGCAGGGAACACTGGTGTAAGGACTGACTCTGCTGGGGGCGCCTGATGCAAGGAGGGACTCTGTTGGGGGCACCTGATGCAAGGACGGACTCTGCTGGGGGCACCTGATGCAAGGACGGACTCTGCTGGGGGCACCTGATGCAAGGACGGACTCTGCTGGGGACACCTGATGCAAGGACGGACTCTGCTGGGGGCACCTTATGCAAGGACAGACTCTGCTGGGGGCACCTTATGCAAGGACAGACTCTGCTGGGGGCACCAGATGCAAGGACGGACTCTGCTGGGGGCACCTGATGCAAGGACAGACTCTGCTGGGGACACCTGATGCAAGGACAGACTCTGCTGGGGGCACCTGATGCAAGCAAGGACTCTGCTGGGGGCACCTGATGCAAGGACAGACTCTGCTGGGGACACCTGATGCAAGGACAGACTCTGCTGGGGGCAACTGATGCAAGCAAGGACTCTGCTGGTGGCAGGCGATGTAGCTAGTGACACGCTCAGGGATCCCACTGATTCTGCATTATGATGAGTTGAATGATTTCATTTTATATTACAATGTAATAATGCACTTGAATCATCCTGACACCATAACAATCATGGTGTCGGGATGATTGAAGCGCTAACACCAGGTGTTTGGAGTATCTTTATCTGCTGATTGTTAAACTTTCTAGAATACACATATTTCTATTGTTGTGTAGGATCTGGGCCTGCTGTCCCTTCATTCCTCTCTCCCCCTTTCCCTCTCCATCCCTCATTCATCTCAGACGCTAACCAAACCCCTCTGAGCCACGCCCATTTAACCCACGCCCACTCTTTCATTTTTCGCGGCGGCATGCTTCACGCACCGCAGTTTCCTTGTTTGTTGCTATGCCACACCTACAAACACATGTCCCCACCCCCTAATTATTATAAGGCTCCGCCTACAGCCAAAAAAGTGTCCCGCAATTTTTTTTTGCAATGTTGGCAACTATGGATGACCCCCTGTTTGTAGCATCTGATTCAGTTCATGCTGTAACCTTACAGCAGTAAGGTGAGGGGCTAGTGCACATTAAGGTGTCACCTCATTTGGATTGGCCAGTTATCGGTCGTTTTTCTCACTGTTCACGATGAAGGGAACCCTCACCTATACATCAATTTTTGATTGTTTCATATACAGTGCCTTGCAAAAGTATTCACCCCCCCTTGGCATTTTTCTTGTTTTGTTGCCTCACAACCTGGAATTAACGTGGATTGTTTGAGGATTTGCATAATTTAATTTACAGAACATGCCCACAACTTTGAAGATGTTTTTTTTTATTGTGAAGCACACAACAAATAGGACAAAATAACAGAAAAAGTCAATGTGCATAACTATTCGCCCCCCTAAAGTCAATACTTTGTAGAGCCACCTTTTGCGGCTATCACAGCTCCAAGTTGCTTTGGATAAGTCTCTATGAGCTTGCCACCTATTACCACTGGGACCGATTTTCTATTGGATTGAGATCTGGGCTTTGACTAGGCCATTCCAATGCATTTACATGTTTCCCCTTAAACCACTCAAGTGTTGCTTTAGCAGTGTGTTTGGGGTCATTGTCCTGCTGGAAGGTGAACCTCTGTCCTAGCCTCAAATCACACACAGAGTGGTACAGGTTTTGCTCAAGAATTTCCCTGTATTTAGCACCATCCATCTTTCCCTCAACTCTGACCAGTTTCCCAGTCCCAACTGCTGAAAAACATCCCCGCAGCATGATGCTGTCACCACCATGTTTCACTGTGGGGATGGTGTTCTTTGGGTGGTGTGATGTGTTGGGTTTGCGCCAGACATAGCGTTTTCTTTGATGGCCAAAAAGTTCCATTTTAGTCTCATCAGACCAGAGCACCTTCCTCCATACATTTTGGGAGTCTTCCACATGCCTTTTCGCAAACTCAAAACGTGCCATTTTATTTTTTGCTGAAAGTAATGGCTTTCTTCTGGCCACTCTGCCATAAAGCCCAACTCTATGGAGCGTACGGCTTATTGTCGTCCTATGTACAGATACTCCAGTCTCTGCTGTGGAACGCTGCAGCTCCTCCAGGGTTACCTTAGGTCTCTGTGCTGCCTCTCTGATTAATGTCCCCATGTATCAGAGGGGGCGGGGTCACCAGTTATATAAGAAGTGTCAGAAGAACAGAAGCGTCACACAGCGGGAACTTCCCATGGATGCGGTTCGTCCGAAGTACGTAGCAGGCAAGAAGGAGCCGGAGTGATGATGCGGACGAGAAGACCGAAGGAAGAAGAGGAGGATCGGAGGAAGAAACAGAGGAGAAGTGGGGGAAGAACAAGATGGAGGAAGAAACCCGAATGAAGACCAGAAGAAGATGGAAGAAGAAGCGGGGAAAGAAGAAGACATTAATAAAGGAATTGTCAAAAACCGTCTCTTGTCTTTTTTAACATTTTTGACACTTTTTTGTGAAATGGTAGGGGTACATTTGTACCCCATTACCATTTCACACAGGGGGGGTGGGATCTGGGAGTCCCCTTGTTAAAGGAGGCTTCCAGATTCCAATAAGCCCCCCACTCGCATAACCCCCGGGCAAGGGTTGTGGGGATGAGGCCCTTGTCCCCATCAACATGGGGACATCCTCCCCATGTTGAGGGCATGTGGCCTGGTACGGTTCGGGGGGGGGGGGGGCGCTCTCTCGTTTTCTCTTTTCCTGTGGCCTGCCAGGTTGCTTGCTTGGATCAGTGTCTGGTATGGATTTTTAGGGGGATCCCCACTCCATTTTTTTTTAAGTTTGGTGCAGGGGTTCCCCGTAAAATCCATACCAGACCCTAAGGTCTGGTATGGAATTTGGGGGAACCCCTACGCATTTTTTTTTTTTTAAATTGGTTCGGGGTTCCCCTTAATATTCATACCAGACCCAAAGGGCCTGCTAATGCACTGTGGGGGAATCCCAGGCCGTTTTTTTCAATGACTTTTATGTGTGTTGCAGAGACCCGACAATTCATTAATAGCTGGCACTAGCGCTAGTACTTTTAAATTACTTTTTTTTCCTTTAGAATTGTAATTTTGCTGTCAGACTGTTGTAAACACGGGAAAAAGGCGCCACTTTACAGGCATACTATAGACTCTCCCCAGGTACGAAATTTAAAGGAATATTTCACTTTTATTGTTTCACTTTACGCATTATTAAAATTACTTCTCCCGAAAAAACAGCCATTTTTAAAACTTTTTTTTTGCATTGATACATGTCCCCTGGGGCAGGACCCGGGTCTCCAAATACTTTTTATGACAATAACTTGTATATTAACCCTTCAAATTAGCACTTTTGATTTTTCACATTCGTGTCCCATAGACTTTTACGGTGTTCGCGTGTTCGAACAAATTTTTTGCCTGTTCACGTTCTTTTCTTTTTTTTTTCTTTTTTTTTTCTTTTTTTTTTGCCATTTCAGCAAACTCTTTTGGGAAGCTTAAATCACCATTACAGCTCATTATTATCCCAATTCTTTGTCACATCATAGTAGCTTTGTAGATGCACTGATAAGATTCATACAACAATTCTAACCCAAAAGTATAATTCCTCAATACCCAATCTAACGCCTTATCTTCACCCACCCTTCCCCTCCCTCCCGTCCTCTCCCCCCCACCTCTGCGTACTCGCCCTAGTAAGACTTTAGTTCTTCTAACTCCATTATAAACCTATATTCTTCATTTCTCAGCATAGCTCCAAGACTCCTTCCAACAATCCCACTTCGCTCTAAACCCTTCGTTATTATCTTCAAAGCTTACTCTTAGACATTCCATGTTAAATGTTTCCTGAACAGAGTCAATCCACTCCCACATTAATGGATTTTCCTCTTCTTGCCATTTCTTGGGGATAAGTCTTTTAGCTGCATTTAACAAATGTTGTATCAATGACTCTTTGTACTGCTTCACATCTCCCTCCACTCCGTGGAACAGCACAACCCACGGGTCCTCTACTACTTCTTTTTTAGTAATTTCTTTTATGTAGTAAATAATCTTTTTCCAATTTTTTTAATTTTGGGGCAATCCCACCATAAGTGAGCCATTGTCCCTACCTCCCCACAGCCTCGCCAACAATCCAGAGATTTATCCTTTTTGTATTTGCTGATTTTTGTTCACATGTTCTGCTGCGAACCTAACGGGGGGTGAACGACCCATTCCTAATTTTCACCTGTGTTGATGCAATAGGTCACAATTTGGGACTGTCAAATATATTTTTTCTGTTTGCCACCTGTCTAGGGCGGCTCACTGGATGTTTTGTTTGCTTTGCATTTACTCTATTGATCGTCAACATCACCATGTGTTATTTTTTTTTTAAATTCAGTGTTGTACAAGATACCATTTGCACTCTGCACTTTAGTACAACAATACTGGATGTTCTGTTTGGTTTGTACTATCAATCGTTTTACTTCAATGTTTATTATGTATCACCCTTCTTCATGATTTATTCCATTTTTATTTGCATTTGCACTTTTATTATAGTTATTTTCACAGCACTTATCAGAGATCCCACAGCGCAGCATTCATTTATGTGCTAAGGATCAGCTGACCAGGTCTTCATTTTTATTCATTAGCTGACAGAGCAAGTGCCACCTTTTATTACCAGGATTGTGGCTGAAGATATCATCCAGAACCCTGGTATTGTTTTTTAAAGCCGACGGACAGCTTTCTCTTCCCCTCCCCAGCACTCGCCGGTGTTTTTCGGGCTTACCGTTTCCACCAGTTCGCCCGAGAAATGATCCGGCGGTGCGATCGGCTGCTCCCACAGGCGATCAAGAGAGGTGATCCACTCTATGGCCTTGGAGGGACATCATGACATCATGTCCGGTCCAAGAAAAAAAAAAAATTAGATAAGAAAAAAAATTATTATTTTAAAAGGTAAAGAAGAGATTTGAGGTCTATTTGACCCCAGATCTCTCCATCAATAAGGACCTGTCGTGCCTATTTCTATTATAAGAGATGTTTACATTCCTTGTAATAGGTATAAAAGTGATAAAAAAAATGTTTAAAAGGGACAATGTAAAAATAAAAAGTAAAATGTATAATAATAATAAAAATAAATTTAAAAGCACCCCCATCCCCCTGTGCTCACGCGCAGAAGCGAACACATGCGTAAGTCGCACGCATATGTAAACATGTGAGATATCGCCACGAACGTTAGAGCGAGAGCAATAATTCTAGTGCTAGATCTCTTCCTGTAACTTTAAACAGGTAACCTGTAAAGGCATTTAAAGCGCCACTTTTAAATACCATAGTTTGTCGCCATTCCGCGAGTGTGTGCAATTTTAAAGCGTGACATGTAAGTTATCTATTTACTCTGGGTAACATTATCTTTCACATTATACAAAAATTTGGGGTAACTATTGTGTTTTTTTTTTGTTTTTTTAATTCATTAAAGTGTATTTTTTCCCAGATAAATGTGTTTGCAAAACTGCTGCACAAATACAGTGTGACAAAAAAAAAAAAAAAAAAAAAATTATTCTCTCTGCTAAAAGAAATGTATAATGTTTGGGGGGTTATAAGTCATTTTCTAGCAAAAAATACAGATTTAAGTGCCAGAAAAAGCCTGGTCTTGTTGCAGGGACAGTATACTGGTGTATATTCTATGCATAGTTACTATTGTATTGTAAAGTCAACCAATCAAACGCCTGTAGAACCATAACATGGTTACCTGCTATTTTATTAAATAGATTGCTATGAGCTGCAGGTCTTGTGACTCATCTCTGCAACCCCTTTACCCTCTGCTTTTGGTATAACCAAGAACTATATAGAGCTGGTCTGGCAAGTTAAAAATGAATATCCACCCTTAATTGAAATATTGAAGTTTTATGTGAACATAGCCTTTGGATGTTTGTACTGAGCAGTCTTGATTGTTTGCAGTTATATTTATCTTTTATCTTTTTTTTTTTTTTGCTTTAGCTCTTTTAGGCCCCAGTTGAAGACATTGGACAACATAGTCCTCATCGAATGAGCCCTGGTGTAAAGGCTGAAGAAGTAAATAATCGGGGGTTTATTTTTGAAGATAAAAAAAAAATCACATAGCTATTCGTCCAATGTAACTACATGTTCCTTCATTCTGTGCATACTAACCAGCCGCTGGGAGAATATGACAAAATTAAATATTCTTAAGCTATTTTCTCTTCTAGTCAAATGTTATTCAAATATTGGGGGCAGTAGAAAAAATAGATTCATTCATAACAGACATAGAGTGGATCTGGAAAATACCACACTTTGGCCACTAGATGGAGCTGATGATCATAGGAAAAATATACCTTGGCTGGTAGAGACACAATATAAATGTCCTTATTTATTTGTTACTTCCCTGCTGGTTTTTTCAGTTTTGGGCTGGAGACCACGTCACATGTATACGATTGGCTGAAGGCACAGGCGCCCCTATTGGATGCCTAGCAAGGAGGACACGTGAGCCATCCCACAGCTCGCTGCCGTCACCCATACCTGACCCCCCCACTAAGATGGGGTAAGTGCCGAAAAGACAGCGGGCGGGGGTCTCAGTGGCTGCATTTGATGGGGCACAAGTGGCGGCATTTGATGGGGCACAAGTGGCGGCATTTGATGGGCACAGTGAGGCTGCAATTGATGGGTTTTTTGTTTCAGTATTTTTCAGTTTGTTTGACCCCCCCCCCCCCCCCCCAAAAAAAAAAAATTGAGCACCAGCCTGTAGGTAGCCTCCTCACATACAGTTAACTGTGACAGGACAGTCTTGCTGGCTGAGAGCAGTGGGACTACAATTGTATCATACTTACTTTCTCATGCAGAAATGTCATATTGTATTCAGAATGTGTTTGTGTTTTCCTGCTGTTTTGTGAAATCCTGTTGAGGCTGTAACTGTTCTCTAACTTGTCTCCAGCAGCCATCTTGGAGAAGCCTCATGTTCCAAATGGTACCAAGTTCTCTCAAGGTTTTGTCCACCATTTTCTGTTAGCTTCCATATAAAAGAGGCCCCAGCCACAATTTCAGAGTCATGTGTGTGGACTGAGTGAGGGAAAGGTATACTGCTTGTGAGGAAAAGCTAGGCCTTATTCAGGAAGAGTGTTCCAGCCTGCAGGGACAGAACAGGGATCCTCAGGAGTCCTACCTATCAGCACTGCTGCTGTGCTTGTGATAGAAGATCATCTGAGACAGTGTATTTTCCTGTTAAATCATCTCTGCTGCATCTGTGGAACCAGCTTATGGACAGCAGCCTATGGCAAGTAATCAAGATGTGCCTTGTATACCACTGATGTGCCTGAAGAGAGGAATAATAACTACAGTGCCAGTTTACTGAGCTGCATTCTGTATCTTTGGTGAATGGACTGTGAATCTGTGCCTTATATTCTAACAAGAAAAAAAGGTTTACTCCACTTTTGTAAATATCATTTTCCACTGCTGCTTATACAGCGATTAAAGTTACTTCATTTACAATATCACGCAGTGTGTTTCCCTCTATAAATACAGCCACGCTAATTCCCCCGCTTACAAGCCGCCACTGCCAAGACTGTACCCCAGAAGCGACAATCTTGGCCCCCCTTAAAGCAATCTAGATCTTCCATCCCTTCTTCTGCTTGCTTCCTAGTGGACGTCAGTTCAGCAGCTGAAGATGTGACCTGGCACCCCATGGGAAAGGCGTTCCCTGGTTTTATGTCCTCATCAAATCATTATTTTTTAAGTGTAGTTTTATTATTTTATTTATTAAAAGGTGTTTTACCTGCACTAACTAGTGTGCTATGTTCTGCTTTTCTGTTTATGTTCAGTTACAGTATATGGCTTTTGGATATAAGCAGAACTTGAAAGGAAAAGTGGTCCCACCTGGGTACCAGTAAAGTGCAGTACAATTTAAGATTATATTTAACTAATGCAACCACTACACTGATCAGCAATGCAAGAAGTCATTTTTCCATTCAACACGTTAACTAATGTAAGGGGAACTACAATTTAATTGTCTGTCTTTGTGGCCATTATTGGACTCATTCACCTTATAAAACCAAACATACCGAGCCGTCCCCAACACTTCTCCAAGCTACATCACCAGTCTCATCTCAAGATATAACTCAAACTATCTTCTTTCCACTTCTACCAAGACCTCCAGCTTAGCAATCTCATCTTCTTGTCACTCCTCCCAAGACTTTTGCTCACAAACCTCATCCCAACATATTACCCAAACTGTCCTGTCAGCTCCCCCCCCCCAGACCTCCTTCTCACCAATCTCATCTCAATATATCACCCAAACTATCCTCTCTGCTCCTCCCAAGACCTCCCGCTCACCAACCTCATCTCAACATATTACCCAGAGAACAAGGAGAGAGGCGCCTCTGGGTGCAGACATTTTAATAAACTTTAATTGAACATACAAGTGTCAACTCACATTTAAGCTGCATGTATTAGGCATTGTGGTTATCACAACTGGAATGTCTTGGTGACAAAGGATATAAATATTCCTGCGCTACCGTGTGAGTACATAAAATAAGTAAAGAACTGCTGCAGGCACCGAATAAGGGTCAGTCCATACCCATATGCAGAAATATTAAAAAGTGGGGGTGGTTCTGCGCTTTTTAAACACAAAAAACCTTAATCAAGATATGGGACAATGGGGGTTATTTACGAAAGGCAAATACACTTTGTGCAAACTACAAGTGCAAAGTGCACTTGAAATTGCAATGAAAGTGCACTTGGAAGTTCAGTCGCTGTAGATCTGAGGGGGACATGCAAGGAAAATTAAAAAAAAAAAAAAAACAGCATTTTTAGCTTGTACATGATTGGATAATAAAATCAGCAGAGCTTCCCCTCATTTCAGATCTACCCCTTAGATATACAGCGACTGCACTTCCAAGTGCACTTTCAGTGCAATTTCAAGTGCACTTTACACTTGTAGTTTGCACTTGTAGTGCAAAGTGGATTTGCCTTTCGTAAATAACCCCCAGTGTGTTGCTAAAGGAAGTGGTACAAATACAAATGAATAAATTAATAAAAACTCTTCACAATACACTGTAAAGTGACTGATACCAAAGTGTAAGGTGCAAACTGTTGTTAGACAAGTGCTAAACAAAACTTTCCTTCTGAGAATAAAAAAATGTGCAAATTCAAATAAAAATTGTGCAAACGAGCAAATAAACTGTGCAAAATAAGCAATAAAGTCTCTTTGTGCAAAGTGCAAGGAACTGTGCAAAACAGCAATCAATCTTGTCTTCTTGTGCAAAAAACATCAAAGTGCAACAAGTGCTGGAGAACAAATTTCTCCTCCCCGTGCAAAATCCACACTCTAGTAAGAATGGCCTCTTACCTTGCGGTAATGAGGTAACTGCATGTGTATATATATATCTGTATTATAAGCTTCCTCCTTACACCATAATCCTGGACCATTGGTATGGATCTAAATAAAGTCTTTGTCTCTTAGTGGATGCAAGGATCAGAAATAGGAAGAAAAAAAAGGGGGTTCCGGATCATGTAGTGTAACAAAACCAATTGTTTTTATTACATCAAACAACAATGAAGGTACTCACATTGATTAAAAAATGACAGACAGAACTCCACGACCGGCGAGCTCGTTTGCCAGCGTCCGTTCTGGTGCCTTTCCGTCCCAAAAGGGTTTGACGTTTTTGGCACAAGAAGACAAGATTGATTGCTGTTTTGCACAGTTCCTTACACTTTGCACAAAGAGACTTTATTGCTTATTTTGCACAGTTTATTTGCTTGTTTGCACAATTTTTTTGAATTTGTACATTTTTTTATAATCAGAAGGATAGTTTTGTTTAGCACTTGTCTAACAACAGTTTGCACCTTACACTTTGGTATCAGTCACTTTACAGCGTATTGTGAAGAGTTTTTATTTATGTATTCATTTGTATTTGTACCACTACCTTTAGCAACACACTGGGGGTTATTTACTAAAAGGAAAATCCACTTTGCACTGCAAGTGCACTTGGAAGTGCAGTCGCTGTAGATCCGAGGGGGACATGCAAGGAAAATAAAAAACGCATTTTAGCTTGCACATGATTGGATGGTAAAATCAGCAGAGCTTCCCCTCATTTCAGATCTTCCCCTTTGATTTAGAGCGACTTTACTTCCAAGTGCACTTGCAGTGCAAAGTGGATTTGCTTTTCGTAAATAACCCCCAGTGTCCCTTATCTTGATTATTAAGGTTTTTTGTGTTTGAACGGCGCAGCACCACCCCCACTTTTTAATGTCCTGGTGACGCTTCCGAGTCCTGAGTCCTGCTTCCTATGTGCAGACGATCTGGTCAGTGACCAGATCGTCTGGACATAGGAAGCAGGACTCAGGACTCGGAAGCGTCACCAGGACATTCCAGTTGTGATAACCACAATGCCTATTACATTCAGCTTAAATGTGAGTTGACACTTGTATGTTCAACTAAAGTTTATTAAAACATCTGCACCCAGAGGCGCCTCTCTCCTTGTTCTCTTTGCAGCTTCCTGGAACTTGGTTTCTGTTCCGATTTGATGGCAGCCCTGTTTGCTTTGGACTTTTAACCCCCTCCCATCACCTAGCACATGGACTTATATAGACTGTGCTTTTAATACAGATTTATTGTCATTGGGTATTTTATGGTTTCAAGTTTTTGCGCCTCCACTTGCATTTTTTTCTTCAACATATTACCCAAACTGTCCTGTCAGCTCCTCCCCAGACCTCCTGCTCACAAATATTATCTCAAAATATAAACCAAACTGTCTTTTTTGCTCCTCCCAAGAAGTCCTGCTCACCAAACTCATCTAATCATATCAACCAAACCATTCTCTTCACTCCACCCTGGACCTCCTGCTCACAAACCTCATCAAAGTATATCAACCAAACCATCCTCTTCACACCTCCCCAGACCTCCTAAACACCTACCTCATCTAAGCATATCAACCAAACCATTCTCTTCACTTCACCCTGGACCTCCTGCTATCAAACCTCATCAAAGCATATCAACCAAACCATCCTCTTCACACCTCCCCAGACCTCCTACTCACCAACCTCATCTAAGCATATCAACCGAACTGTCCTCTTCACTACTCTCAAGACCTCCTGCTCATGAACCTTGTCTCAACTTATCACCCAAACCTTCCTCTCTGATCCTGCCGAGACCTCTTGCTCTCTCACGACCTCCTCCAATGCTCATCTCTAGGACGTTTCCAGACCCCCCTCGTCTGACTACCTTCTACTCTGCCAGCCTTTAGGTGATCCCTGAAAAGTCATCTTTTTTAGGCAGGCCAATGTGTGGTTCAAACAAAAAAGTCAAATTGGCAAACAATTCGAAAAGGCATAACTTCCCTTGAAATCAATTTAGACTAATTTTGGATCAGATTTGAGTGGATCAGCAAGGGCAGAAAATGATTGATCATGTTGCATCAGTTGGAAGCCCTGAGATGGTTTGCTTTATGAATTTGGTTGTATTTTGATCAACCAAATTATAAGATTTCATGGCGAAAACAGTAATGCAATTGATAACTTACCATCATATTTTTTCAGCTAGTGACCACAGCTCGCTCAACCATCTGTTTTTACTGTTCCCTGGCCACCCATTTGAAAAGCCCCTAAAGGGGAATTTGCAGAAATTTCTTCTTGTTATGTCTCTGGGACAGGGAGTATAGAACAGAAAAAAAAGCAAAAATAAAAATAAGCTAACATGGGTTTTAACTATTTCCAACTCTATCCAAAACTAACAAAAATAAGTCACTCTTTAGACACAATCAAGATCCAGTTATATTTGAGCTTTAGTTTTATTCCTCCATACAACTCAATGTGAAACCATTGCCTCACGCATCTTAAGACAGTGTGCACTATGCCTTTGTAGGCAATATGTATTTGGACATAATATAAGTCAATACATAGTGAAAGTATTGCATTGCAATTCATTGCACCTGCCTGTCGATCTCTCCATTTTACCATTTATGTGTTCAAAACCTGTACCTATCACAAGAGAAATATAGAAGTAGCTGACCTCCTTCTGAAAATGTTATTTGCCTATATTTATCACTTCATCACAGGGACAAGTATGCAGCAAATAAAAGTCAACATCTCTTTTCTGCATGTTTACTCCGGGTAAATAATTGCTGCCATCAGTATGACAGCCAGGACACAAGGTGCTCAAACAGAGGGCGGTTATGGCATCCTCCATAGTTCTCAGATGACAAGATTGGCTTTAAATGCGCCTAACTATTTATGTAAATGTATAAAAATAAAAATCCAATATACTGTATATGAAAACAATTGATTTCTGGTTCATTGTATTAAATAAAAAATCTGTGTGTGGGTAAACTGTCTTACTAAATGTGTTACAGCCGCTCTTCACTATGAGGTGGTTCAGTAACAGGTGAATGGGTTGCACATGCTCATCACTTTAGCCCTTTCGCTGCCGGAGCCGTTTTTGAATTATGTTTTTGCACACGTTTAAAAGTTGCACACATAGAAAATTGGAACTACCACTTTATTATTCTATAGGATGTCTGTTTTCAGAAAATTTACAATGTTTAGAGGTTTTATGCATACTTCAAGCCCAAAGTGTTTTTTTTTTTTTAAACATGCGTGCTAAAAAACAAATGACAAAAACGGCTTTGGCAGTAAAAGTATGTTTTTTTAATTGCTCTTGTCTGCTGTTGCTCTTAGCCCCCTCCAAATTTCCCTTTTTTTTTTTTTGCTGTGATCCAACCTCCTGTTACAGGGTGGCTACATTCGTTCTCCGTGGTCTCATTGTATGTAGAAACAAAACTCCTCCCCCCTGTATTGGTCCCACTATATGTAGAACTATAGCTGGCTTGGCTCCACTGTATGTAGGAATGTAAGCAACTTGTCTTGGTCCCACTGTATGTGGAAAAGTAACCCCATGTCTTGGTCCCACTGTATGTAGGGATGTAGCCACCCTGTCTTGCCCCTGCATTATGAAGGAATGTAGCCACCCTGCCTTGGTCCCACTGCAAGTAAGGATGTAGCTACCCTCTCTTGGCCCTGCAGTATGTAGGAACGTAGCCAACCTGCCTTGTTTTTAGTGTATGTAGGAAAGTAACCCCCCCCCGCCCGCCTTAGCCCAACTGAATGTAGGAGCGTAGCCACTTTGTCTTGGTCCCACAGTATGTAGAAGATGTTACAAGGAGGCAGAAGAACACATTAAGAAATAATTTCATAGAAAATAGATTACAAGACCATCAAGAAATGAATGTACACTGCTCAAAAAAATTAAAGGAACACTTTGAAAACATATCAGATCTCAATGGGGAAAAATATCATGCTGGATATCTATAGTGATATGGACTGGGTAATGTTTTAGGAAGGAAAGGATTTCACATCGTTTAAATGAAAATGAAAATTATCAACCTACAGAGGGCTGAATTCAAAGACACCCTGAAAATCAAAGTGAAAAAATAAAGCAGCAGGATAGTCTGTTTTACCGAAATTTTATTGCATCAACTCAAAATGGTCCTTAGTAGTCTGTGTGGCCCCCACATGCTTGTATGCATGCCTGATAACGTTGAGTCATGCTCCTAATGAGACGACGGATGATGTCCTGGGGTATAAAAATAATTATGATGATTCATGAAGCCACACCAGTAAATTGCCACCATCCCTCGACAATGTATAGATAACCTCAAAAGGTGGGATTTTATGGGCAATAAAAAATATACATAAATTTATGCAAAAATAGTATTTTATTTATAGAAAATTGGTAAAAAAATCTCTCATGTTGGGGTACAACATATCATTGAAACATTGTAAACATGACACACTGAGCAAATAAAAATTGCAGACATTGCACAAGACTATTTTGAACCATAAAGTGGTAGTCCCAGTCTACTTGCTGCTCTCTTTACTTGTGATTTCTAATAGGGAACGCTGCAGAGAGGGATACCAACGCATTTCAAAATTATGTTATAGATCTTCTTCAGAGAATAATACCACTTTCTGAAAAAAACAGCCGGTATTAGTAAAGCATCAATGCAAATTCATACCTATAAATGTGCATCTGTTCATCATTAAACAAACACAAAAAATATGCATGTTTGGCAGAAGCATTGCTCAATAGAAAATGGATATCCTGTCAAGACCTTTGAAAGCCTGCCCCATAAGAATGCCACATTTTCCCATCCAAAGAAGATCAATCCCAGATGACCTATGGGAGCGTGAAGACAGTGATACCGGGGGCTATAAGAAAGCAAAAAGAAAAGAGGATGGTAAATCCCGGGAAGACAATGAGTCTCAATTCCAGGGGAGTGGGGGTCAGTCTGAATCTTATTCCCCATAAGGCTGACCCCACATAGAAAAAAAGGGGGTTGCTTATGCTTACATAAGTTGTCTTGAAAAAGCCCAAACCAAGTCCCATGTTGAAAAGTTGAAGATCTACAGTAGATCCATGGGGTGATGGGGAGGGAAGTAGAAAAACCACAGCTTGCTCAACCACCTGTTTTTACTGTTCCCTGGCCACCCATTTGAAAAGCCCCTAAAGGGGAATTTGCAGAAATTTCTTCTTGTTATGTCTCTGGGACAGGGAGTATAGAACAGAAAAAAAAAAGAAGCTAACATGGGTTTTAACTATTTCCAACTCTATCCAAAACTAACAAAAATAAATCACTCTTTAGACACAATCAAGGTCCACTTATATTTGAGCTTTAGTTTTATTCCTCCATACAACTCAATGTGAAACCATTGCCTCACGCATCTTAAGATAGTGTGCACTATGCCTTTGTAGGCAATATTTAATTGGACATAACATAAGTTAATACATAGTGAAAGCATTGCATTGCAATTCATTGCACCTGCCTGTCGATCTCTCCATTTTACCATTTGTGTGTTCAAAACCTGTACCTATCACAAGAGAAATATAGAGGTAGCTAACCTTCTTCTGAAAATGTTATTTGTCTATATTTATCACTTCATCACAGGGACAAGCATGCAGCAAATAAAAGTTAAAAAAGTTAACACCTCTTTTCTGCATGCTTACTCCGCGTTAGGGATGAGCCGAACACCCCCCGGTTCGGTTCGCACGAGAACCTGCGAACGGACCGAAAATTTGCACGAACGTTAGAACCCCATTGACATCTATGGGATTTGAGAGCCCTTTCACACTGGGCAGTTTGCAGGCGCTATTGCGCTAATAATAGCGCCTGCAAACCGACCCGAAAGTGCCGCTGCTTTGTATCCAGTGTGAAAGCCCCGAGGGCTTTCACACTGGAGCGGTGCGCTGGCAGGACAGGAAAAAAAGTCCTTCCAGTAGCATCTTCAGAGCGGAGAAGGAGCGGAGTGTATACCGCTCCTTCACCGCTCCTGCCCATTGAAATTAATGGGACGGCGCGGCTATACCGCCGGCAAAGCGCCACTTTGCCGGTGGTTTTTAACCGGCAAAGTGGCGCTTTAACCGGTGGTTTTTAACCGTTTCTCGGCCGCCAGCGGGGGTAAAACCGCCCCGCTAGCGGCCGAATACCGACAGTAAAACGCCGCTAATAATAACCCCTCCCCGCCCCCTAGTGGTTAACCCCTTCGCTGCCAGTGTCATTTACACAGTAATAAATGCATTTTTAATCGCACTGATCGCTGTATAAATGACAATGGTCCCAAAAAATGTGTCAAAAATGTCCGACATGTCCGCCATAACGTCGCAGTCACAATAAAAATCGCATACTGACACAATCCTCCTCCTCCTCTTCCTGTGTGATCGGCGGGCACGCAGGAACACTGTCTCTATAAAGGGGGCCTTGAGAGCTAAGGAAGTCCTCCTCTTCCTTCCTCTGTTCTGCCTCAAGTGCCCTGTCCATTATTCCATGCAGCGTGTGCTCCAACAGGTGGACAAGGGGGACAGTGTCAATGATGCATGCACTGTCACTGCTCACCATCCTCGTGGCCTCCTCATATGGTGACAGGACAGTGCATGCATCCTTGATCATGGCCCACTGGCATAGGGGAAAAAAAACAAGCTCCCCTGACCCTGTCCTGGTGCCATAGTCGCACAGGTACTCATTGATGGCCCTCTGCTGTGTGTGCAGCATGGCCAACGTTGAGTTCCACCTAGTGGGCATGTCACAGATTAGGCGGTTCTTGGGCAGGTTAAATTCCTTTTGGAGGTCTGCCAGCCGAGCACTGGCATTATATGACCGGCGGAAATGCACACAGACTTTCCTGGCCTGCCTCAGGACATCCTGTAAGCCCGGGTACCTGCCCAAGAACCGCTGCACCACCAAGTTAAGGACGTGAGCCAAACAGGGCACATGGGTCATTTGTCCCTGTCGGAGGGCGGAGAGGAGGTTGGTGCCATTGTCACAAACCTCCATTCCTGCCTTAAGTTGGGGGTGGAGGAGAGAGGTGTGTCAGAAACACTAGTAGTGGCATTTTGGAGGCGTGGTGGTGGAACAACCTCCAACACTACTGCACCTTGTCCTGCATCCTTCCCAGCTGCCAGAAGAGTCACCCAATGCGCCGTGAAACTTAGGTAGTGTCCCTGTCCATGCCTGCTGGATCATGAGTCAGCGGTAATATTCACCTTACCGCTGACCGCCCTGCCCAGCGAGGCCAAGACATTGCCTTCCACATGCCGGTAGAGAGCCAGAATCGCCTTCCGTGAGAAAAAGTGGCGTTTGGGAACCTGCCACTGAGGAACCGCACATTCCACAAACTCACGGAAGGAGGCAGAGTCTACCAACTGAAAAGGTAGCAGTTGAAGTGCTAGCAATTTTGCCAAGCTAGCATTCAACCGTTGGGCATGTGGATGGCTGGGAGCGAACTTCTTTTTGCAGTGCAGCAGCTGGGGCAGGGAAATTTGCCTGGTACAATCTAAAGTCGGTGAAGCGATGAGAGATTGCCTGCAAGTACTTGGCTGTGACACACCTAGTTCTACACCTTCATTCCTCTCAGTGCAGGTCTCAGAGAGGACTGAAGGTATAGTGGGGTTGGAGATCCCAGCTGATGAGGAGTAAGGAGAGGTCCTCTTTGTTTTTTGGTGTGGGTCTTTTAGGTACGCTTGCCAACTAACTGCATGGCAGGTCAACATATGTCTGGTCAAGCATGTGGTGCCCAAGCGGGAGATGTTTTGGCCACGCGAGATACGCTTGAGACATATGTTGCAAATAGCAGCGGTGCCATCTGATGCACTCGTCTCAAAAAAGGCCCACACCAAAGAACTTTTGGAATAATGCGCAGAGACAGCAGCGCCCTGCACATGCGGAGCTCTGAGGTGTGATGCAGTCAGTGTGCTGCCCTTAGGCTGGCCCCTGGAGGGCATCCTGCCTCGTTGGTGATGTGCCTCCTCCTCCTCCTCCCTCCTATCAGGCACCCACGTTGAGTCAGTGACCTCATCATCCCCTCCCTCCTCATCACTGGAGCAAACCTGGCAGTATGCTGCAGCAGGGGAACATGACTGCCAGATTGCTGTCCGGCCGCTGGCTATTTCACTCCAGCACTGTCCTCCACAGAGCCATGTCAAGCAGCGCCCCCAACCTGGCTGTCCACTCTAATGTGTTTCCAGTCCAGACAGTAATCCCCCCTCTCTGCTCTCCTATCATGATATCAGCCAGCAAGTGTCACATGTCCAGCAACCCCCAGAGTGCTCTCTGATGTGTGAAGTTGGGGAGGTGGGGGCGGCCGGGCATCCATCACTACATGGCAGTGAACAGCGAGGGGCCGACCGAGGGCAGATAAGCCCGAGAGCCCGGGACTTGGGAGAAGAACTCCATCGTGGCACCGCCTCCTCCTTGACCTCGCCCCCTGACTCCGCCATCCCCAGGAGGCAAGCAGGCACAGCGTACCCCATGCTTCAAGTTCCTCTGCGCGCTCTGATGTGAGGCCCGAAGCTGGAGCACAGGCTCGCCGCTCACTGGGGGCACAGAACTGTCACAGAGGACGGGCAGGAGGCGCAGGCTGCTGCGGGAGCCACTGGAATTGGACAGATCGAAGTAGGAGACTGGCATCATGGTATGGAAGGTACTATCTGTCATCATACACACCTGCAGACAGAGACTGGGACAGAGGTGGGACTGCAGGAACAGGGCTAGGGGTCTCTCATCTCCCCCCAACTCCCCCCTCCCTCTCTCTAAGCCCCCCTCCCTTCTCTCTCAGCCCCCCTCCCTTCTCTCTCAGCTCCCCCTCTCTCAGCCCCTTCTCTCCAAGCCCACCTCACTTCTCCCTCAGCCCCCCCTCTCTCCAAGCCCCCTCCCGTCTCTCTCAGCCCTTCCCCCTCTCTCAGCCCCCTCTCTCTAAGCCCCCTCCCTTCTTTCTCAGCCCCCCTCTCTCTAAGCCCCCTCCCCTCTCTCTCAGCCCCTCCCCTCTCACCCCCTCTCAGCCCCCCTCTCGCTAAGCCCCCTCCCTTCTCTCCTAGCCCTCCCTTTTCTCTCAGCCCCCCTCTCTCAGCCCACCCTGTTCTCTCAGCCCCCCTTTCTTCTCTCTCAGCCCTCCCTATTCTCTCAGCCCACCTGTCTCTATCAGCCCACCCATCTCTATCAGCCCCCCTCTCTTAGCCCTCCCCCTCTCAGCCCCCACTCTCTTAACCCCCCTCTCTCTCTCTCTCTCTCAGCCCACCCGTCACTCTCAGCCCACCCATCACTCTCAGCCCACCCGTCACTTAAAGCAAACTTGGCTCATCTAACACAGACCAAACACTGCCAAGCATCTGGCAGTAAGCAGTGACTGGTAGCAAGCAGGAACTACAACTGTATATAGTTTATTGTTTTTGAAGTTTGAAAGTTTGCATGCGGCCCACATGGGATATGAAAATTTGTCATGTGGCCCTCAGGTAATTTGAGTTTGAGACCCCTGCACTACACTAACTTGTAGCTTTAGCTGAACACTGTGCAGAGGTCACACTACACTAACTTGTAGCTTTAGCTGAACACTGTGCAGAGGTCGCATTACACTAACTTGTAGCTTTAGCTGAACACTGTGCAGAGTCACACTACACTAATGTGTAAATAATGTAGCTGCCTGCGGTAGTGATAGGATCAGGAAAATACCACCAACCTTCTACAGGTAGCTTTAGCTGAACACTGTGCAGAGTTTGCACTACACTAATGTGTAAATAATGTAGCTGCCTGTGGTAGTGATAGGATCAGGAAAACAACACCAACCTTCTACAGGTAGCTTTAGCTGAACACTGTGCAGAGGTCGCACTACACTAACTTGTAGCTTTAGCTGAACACTGTGCAGAGGTCGCACTACACTAACTTGTAGCTTTAGCTGAACACTCTGCAGAGGTCGCACTACACTAACTTGTAGCTTTAGTTGAACACTGTGCAGAGGTCGCACTACACTAACGTGTAAATAATGTAGCTGCCTGCGGTAGTGATAGGATCAGGAAAACAACACCAACCTTCTACAGGTAGCTTTAGCTGAACACTGTGCAGAGGTCGCACTACACTAACGTGTAAATAATGTAGCTGCCTGCGGTAGTGATAGGATCAGGAAAACAACACCAACCTTCTACAGGTAGCTTTAGCTGAACACTGTGCAAAGGTCACACTACACTAACTTGTAGCTTTAGCTGAACACTGTGCAGAGATCGCACTACATTAACTTGTAGCTTTAGCTGAACACTGTGCAGAGGTCGCACTACACTAACTTGTAGCTTTAGCTGAACACTGTGCAGAGGTCGCACTACACTAAAAAATAATGTAGCTGCCTGCGGTAGTGATAGGATCAGAAAAACACCACCAATCTTCTACAGGTAGCTTTAGCTGAACACTCTGCAGAGGTCGCAATACACTAACTGTAAATACTGTAGCTAATAGGATTAATAGGATCAGAAGAACACCAGCAATTTTCTTCAAATACTGTAACAACACCTGCCTGCCTGTCAGTAGGAAGATAATAACAGGAACGGATCTAGCTAAACTGAATACAGTGTATATATATATATATATATATATATATATATACAACACCTGGGATGCATATATATACACAATACACTGTAAGTGCAGCTAACTGACTGACTGTCCTGCCTATCTAACTTAAATCAAATGACACTTTCTCTCTGTCTTTGTCTCTCAACGCCGCAACACACTACACAGGGCTGACGTGCAGGCGGCCTTATATAGTGTGGGGCGTGTACCAAACCCCCTGAGCCATAATTGGCCAAAGCCACCCTGGCTTTGGCCAATTACAGCTCTCTGTACAGACGGCGCTGTGATTAGCCAAGCATGCGTGTCACAGTGCATGCTTGGCCAATCATCAGTCAGCAATGCACTGCGATGCTGCAGTGAATTATGGGCCGTGACGCGCCACTCAAATTTGGCGCAATTCGGCGAACAGTCGAACAGACGATGTTCGAGTCGAACATGGGTTCGACTCGAACACGAAGCTCATCCCTACTCCGGGAAAATAATTCCTGCCATCAGTATGACAGCCAGGACACAAGGTGCTGAAAGAGAGGGCGGTTATGGCATCCTCCATAGTTCTCAGATGACAAGATTGGCTTTAAATGCGCTTATTGCAACTATTTATGTACATTTATAAAAAAAAAAATCCAATATATTGTATATGAAAAAAATTGATTGTAAAAAAAACCCCCAATAAGCATATTGATTGGTTTGCGCAAAAGTTATAGCGTCTACAAAATAGGGTATAGATTTGTGGCATTTTTATTATTATTATATTTTTTTACTAGTAATGGCGGTATTCAGCGAATTTTAGCGGAACTGCGACATTGCGACGGACAGATCGGACACCTAACTGACATTTTTGACACTTTTTTGGGAACTAGTGACATTATTACAGTGATCAATGCTAAAAATATGCACCGACATTGTACTAATGGTACTGGCAAGGAAGGGGTTACCATCAGGGGCAATCAAGGGGTTAAATGTGTTCCCTGGGAGGTGTTTCTAACCGTATGGGGGATGGGCTGCCTGGGACAACACACAGATTCATCCTCCTGCATAGCAGAAAGACAGGATCTTTGTGTCATCCCCTGACAGGGTGGAGATCCCCCGCTGGCCAATCGGCACACGCCCACAGATCGCCGTGTACGAACCTGAGGTACACCTATGGCGATTTGCACAGCCGAGCCAACCTGCCGCAGTATAACTGCGGCGGCTGGTCGGCAAGGGGTTAAATATAGTGACTGGGGGTCCCCTTAGTCTGCCTGTAAACTGGAGCATCTGTAGCATGTATAGAACCTGCTGCAGCAAAACTGACATTTATAAAAAAAAAAAGACATTTAATAAGCATTTGTCACATCACTTATCACATGTGCACTTTGCATTTATTTATTTTATTATTTATTATCATTCATCTGTGTTGATTGTTACACTTCCATTTATTATTGCTATTTTAGTACTTGGATTTACGTTGTCATTATTGTAGCACTAGTGCACTTTATAATTTAATTTAGAGCATATGTGGTGTGTAGCGGTTGACCCTGCCTAGGGGACCAGCACTTATTTAATGTACATAGGGTGTATCTACGTATGATTTAGTGTGGAACATCACAGGCATTAGGAGTAGTTTACCCTACCATTTATTGTTTTTCTGCTTGGATGAACGCGGCACCTTTGTTTTATATATTTTCATTCTCTGTGAGGGTCTGGTTGTACCCGACTCGGTGCAGGCAGCTCTTCCTTTTAGCTCCTACATTCTCACATATGATAGCGCGGGAATAATTGTTTACAATATCGGGAAAACCGCTCATCTGTATGCTATTCCAATGGACCAAAAACAACGCAAGGACTGCTATTGGCTACAGGCTATTTACTTTCCTTTTTCTACTCCCGTCGTACGTGTTGTACGTCACCACGTTCTAAACGATCGGACTTTGGTGTGATCGTGTGTACGCAAGACAGTTTCAGCGGAACTCCGTTGGAACTCCGTCAGAAAGACTGTCAGAGTTTATTCTGATGGAAAAACCGGTCGTGTGTACGCGGCATTAGAGGCAACTATGAAGCAACTTCGAAGGAACTTCAGGGAATTCCTGGGTAATCTTCCTGTAATGTCAGATCCAAATCACATCAATTAAGATAAGGATCCGACTTGGAGACAACTTCCATTGAAATCTATGGGTACAAGTCGGCTAGAAGTAGCCTTGGATTAGTACAGAAACCTTTTCTGAAGTCGGAGCGACTTCAGTAGTGTACATTAAGACAGCTCTCATTCACTTCAATGGAATTTCTTATGTCCAGCAACTTGGGGCGACTTGAGGTCTGACAAGTTGGATCCCAAGTCACTGTAGGGTGAACCGGCACTTAGGGTAAAACAAATCTAAATGCTTAAGCACGATATGCAACTTTGACATGTGTTAGTAAAACCGTCCATATGTTCACTACTTTGTACCACCAGGTTAGGTATTTTTATTTTTTTTTCTGGACAAATTGGGCTTTTATTTGGTGGTAAATAGTTATGGATATCTCCTGATTTTTTTTATTATCAAAGGAAAATTGTTTTAAAATAGTAAAAAACAAAAAAAAAAGTTTTTTTATTTAGCTGTATATTTCTTGCTACTACCATAACCTTCCACCAAAGGACGACACAAAATAAATTCTCCTGATCATGACGATCGCAGCGATACCACATATGTGTATGCTAGTTGTTGTTTGTACCCGTAGTGCAGCCCAAAAACAATAGTGCGCATTTTGGTATTTTTTTTTTTTTTTGCCTTACCTAAAACACACCGACATTGTTAATAATTAGAAAACAAAATTCTGCCCAAAATATACTGACCCTGACCTTTGACCCTGACCCTGACCTTACTTGACCCAAACACTAACCCTGGCACTGACCTAGATCAAACCTTGATCTTGATATTTTTTTCTTTATTTTTTATTTTATTTTTTTAATATTTATTTATTTTTATGTTTGACACAGACAGGTACTTCACACCTAAGGGTAAAACAAATCTAAATGCCTAAGCACAATTTTGCAACTTTGACACGTGTTAGTAAAACTGTAAATATCATCACAACTACTTTGTAATCCAGGTGGATTACACCGTGTTTTTTTTTTGTTTTTTTTTTAGGACAAATTGGGCTTGCATTTGGTGGTAAATGGTAATGGATATCTCCTGATTTTTTTTTTCTTATTATCAATTACCCAAAATAGTAAAAAATCTTTTTTTTTTTAATTTTTAATTTAGTTGTATATTTCTTGTTACTACCATAACCTTCCACTAGAGTTGGGCGAGCTGTTCGGGCTGAGCAAAAGTTTGGCCCAAACATTGTCTGTTCGCCTTTTTTGGCAAACACCCAAATTTGTGGGGCATTTGGCGGGATGTTTGCCGCCGAGCGCCCCAGAATGCACTGCGTGCTGCTCAGTGCATTCTAAGCCCTGATTGGGCGAAGCTTTGCATCGGTCAGTGACGTCACATGGGGGCAGTGCCAGCAGATGATGTCACCAGGTGGCTCTGCCCTTTACCTATATAAGAATTGTTAAAACAGCAGCGTATGTAGTCAGTGGTTAGCCTTTGTCGTGGGCAGAGTGGTTTCCTTTTGCTTTTTCAGGTCTGGCGGTAGCAGCAGGCATCGTGATTAACAATGGAGCTACACATCACACATCCCATACACAGGCTGAACTGGATAGACTGGCGTCATTATTCAACCTTACCTACTATGAAACCATGAAACTACATTGTGGGACATTGTTTTTTTTTTCTTCATTTTTTATAAAGGAATTGTCAAAAACTGTGTGTGTGCTTTTTATTTCTTTTTGACACTTTTTTGGTGATCGAGTAGGCACTCATTCACATAGGGGTTGGGATTTGGGGGCTCCCTTGTTAAAGGGGGCTTCCAGATTCAGATAAGCCCCCTGCCTGCAGACCCCCACAACCACTACTTATGGTGGTTGGGAAGAGGCCCTTGTCCCCATCAACATAGGGACAAGGTGCTTTGGGGGGGGCAGAGCAAAGCACCCCCCTATGTTGAGGACATGTGGCCTGGTGTGGTTCGGGGGAGGGGGGAACTCGCTTGTTCCCTCCTTTCCTGACCTGCGGTGGGCTGCATGCTCGGGTAAGGGTCTGGTGTGGATTTCAGGGTGACTCCAGGCCAATTTTTTAAAAATTTTTGACGTGGGGTTCCCCTTAAAATCCATTACAGACCCAAGGGGCCTGGTATGGATTGGGGGGGGGGGCATTTTTGTGTTGCCAGTATTGGTAATGTATTTCCAGCAATTTCATAGTATCATAGTAGGTAAGGTCGAATAAAGACAATAATCCATCCAGTTCAACCTGTGTAGGTGCACGTGTGTCAGTATCTATAATTATTTCCCATATCCCTGTCGTGTTCCTTAAGATGCACATCTAAGAGTCTCTTAAAATTATCCATACGCCCTGAAGCCACCACCAATTGTGGGAGAGAGTTCCACATCCTTATTGCCCTGACAGTGAAAACCCCCCTTTGCAGTTTAAGGTTAAACCACTTATCCTCCAATCTCATAGTGTATCCCCATGTCCTCTTACACTCCTTGTGACTGAATCATTTTTTTCCCATGCTGGGGTCACCATTGAGGTATTTGTAAATCGCTATCATATCTCCTCTCAAGCGTCTTTTCTCCAGCGAGAATAAATTTAGTGTTTGCAGTCTTTCCTCGTAATTGAGGTCTTCCAGTCCCCTTCTTAGTTTTCTTGCCCTTCTTTGGACTCTCTCCAGCTCTAGCACATCCCTTCTGAGGACTGGTCACCAGAACTGGACGGAATACTCCAGATGTGGTCTAACCAATGTTTTATAAAGTGGTAGGAATATTGTTCTATCTCTAGAGTAAATCCCCCTTTTTTATGCATGCTAATATTCTGCCGGCTTTGGTAGCTGACATTGCATGCTATCTGTTATCTACTAGGACCCCTAGATCTCCATCCTGGATTCCCCCATCGGTTCTGCCCCTAGTGAGTAGTTTGCATTTATGTTTTTTGCCCCAAGTGCATTGCCCTACATTTCTCCACATTAACCACTTCCCGTGGGGGCGTGCAGCGTGGCGATCGCGAGTGCGGCATGTTAGTCTGACACCCCGCATCTCCGATCATGATAAGAAGCCTTTGTCAGAGGCTTCCTACCACGTGATCAGCTGTGACCAATCACAGCTGATCACAGCGTGAACCAGGAAGTGCCGGTAAACGGCATTCCTCGGTTCGCGCTGACAGGCAGCTCTCCCTGTCAGAGGGGGCGTCTGTGCTGATAATCAGATGTGTAAAAAACACTACCAATTAGTGCCCAGCATTCCCCCAATAAAAAACTCTTCAATTGCCCACCACAGTGCCAATCAGAGCCCACCACAGTGCCAATCAGTACCCACCACAGTGCCAATCAGTCCCCAGCAGTAACACCTGTAAGTAACACATCAGTACCTCATCATCAGTGCTGCCCATCAGTACCACCTGTCAGTGCCAATCAGTACCACCTATAAATGCCAATCAGTTCCCCCTTTCAGTGCCCATCACACCTGCCTGTCAGTGCCCATCACAGCCGCCTGTGAGTGCCCATCAGTGCTGCATATCAGTGCCGCCTATTGGAGTCCATCAGTGCTGCATATCAGTGCCACCTATTAGTGCCCATCAATTCTACATATCAGTGCCTGCTCATCAGTGCCACCTTATCACTACCAACTCATCAGTGCCCATCAGTGCTGCCTCATCAGTGCCCGTCAGTGAAGGGGAAAACAAAATTTTATGACAAAAACTAAGAAAAACTTTTTTTTTCCAAAATGTTGGTATTTTTTAGTTTGTTTATCAAAAAATAAAAAACACAGAGGTGATCAAATACCACCAAAAGAAAGCTCTATTTGTGGGAAGAAAATGACAAAAATTTGGTTTGGGTACAGTGTTACATGACCGCGCAATTGTCATTCAAAGTGTGACAGCTCTGTAAACTAAAAAATTGTCCTGGGCAGGAAGGGACGAAAGTATTGAAGTGGTTAAGTGCAGAGGTGCTGATGGCAAAAAAACTCAATATCAGCTCCTATATAAAGTGAACAAAATTGCAATACAAAAAATATAGTATATAGAAATAAAAAATAAAAAATATGGATGCCACAAATGTAATATTCATATAATCCTCAAAAGTGACCATGTGCAACCTGAAAACACAAAAAGCACACATCCACGTGATCCTTAGAGGGAAACAGTTAAATTAGGGTGTTTTCATAAAGAAGAGCAATCCTTCTTCATAGAGTGATATCAACTTCTTAACATGCAGAAAAAAAGTGGGGTGCTCAAAATGTGACACACTAGTGCTCCTCTTCATGTGTACACACTAATAGGTAGTGGCCCCTTACCTTAGGGTAATGGGGTAACAGCAAGAAACCAGTACTGGGGGTACCATCCTTTCACTTCCTCCTCAATCCATACGATCCCATCCCTGGACCATATTCCCTCAGCAGGTAAAGGGGCACGGAGATATAAAAAGGAAGGTCCCACAAGAGTGTAGTATTGTTTGGCAAGACAATGTTATTCATCAACAGCATAGGTACTCACATAAAGATAAAAAAACAGCGCTTCTCTCCAACGAGCGGCGAGCTCGTAAGCCTCTATCAGCATCGGTGCCTGTCCTGTCCCTACGTGTGACGTCACTGCACACGTGACTTCTTCACGGTTTTCCCGATAGGAACTGACTCCGATGAAGCCAACACAGGATCGGAATATCCGATTAAATGATTCCGTCTGACCTTTTCTGCCGGAAAGTCCGGTCGTGTGTACTCGGCATAAGTTGCCTCGAAGTTGCCTCAAAGTTGCCTGGCAAAGTCGTGCCGACTTTCAGGTCGCTATAGTGTGAACTTTGAGGCAACTTTGAAGCAACTTCAAGGCAACTTTGAGGCAACTTCAGAGAATGTCTGGGTAATCTTCCAGTAATGTCGGATCCAAATTACATCACATAAGAGCCCATTCACACAGAGGCAACACGACTTCCAGCGCTACTTTGGGAGGCAACTTGGACACGACTTGAGTATGAATCACAGCGCGACTTGGGGCAACTTACAACACAACTTGAAGTCGCCTCCAGGACAGGGAACTTTACAAGTGGCCAATCAGAGCTTATCAGCTGTGTGTGAGAAGGAGGGGGTTGGCTGTTTAGTGGAGTAAATTACTTTCTGTTTCCTTTCTGCTTCCTGTAAAGTTGCCTCAGTATGAACAGTGATCAGACTTGGAGGCAACTTCCATTGAAATCTATGGGTACAAGTCGGCTAGAAGTCTCCTTGAAGTAGTACAGAAACCTTTTCTGAAATCGGAGCAACTTCAGTCAGTGTACATTAAGACGGCTCTAGTTCACTTCAATGGAATTTCTTATGTCAATCGACTTGGGGCGACTTGAGGTCTGACAAGTCGGATCCCAAGTTGCAGTAGGGTGAACCGGCACTTAGACCCCTTTCACACTGGGGCGCTTTGCAGGCGCTACAGTGCTAAAAATAACGCCTGCAAAGCGCCCTGAAAGAGCCGCTGCTGTCTCTCCAATGTGAAAGCCCCGAGGGCTTTTACACTGGAGCAGTGCGCTGGCAGGACGCTAAAAAAAGTCCTGCTAGCAGCATCTTTGGAGCGGTGAAGGAGCGGTGTATACACCGTTCCTTCACCTCTCCTGCCCATTGAAATCAATGGGGCAGCGCAGCTATACCGCCAGCATAGCGATGCTGCAGCATCGCTTTGCGGTGGTTTTAACCATTTCGTGGCTGGTTTTTAACCCTTTCCCTGCCGCTAGCGGGGGGGTAAAGGCGCCCCGCTAGCGGCCGAATAGCGCCACGAAATAGCGGCGCTTTACCGCCGACGCACCCACCGCCCCAGTGTAAAAGGCCTTAGGTGTGAAGGAGTAAAGTACTTATCTTTGTCAAACATACAAAGAAATAAATATTAAAAAAGAAGAGAAAAAAAATAAAAGAAAAAAAATACCAAGATCAAGGTTTGAGCTAGGTCAGTGGCAGGGTTAGTGTTCGGGTCAAGTAAGGTCAAGGTCAGGGTCGGTATATTTTGGTCAGGATTTTTTTTTTTAATTAGTATCGGTGTGTTTTAGGTAGGACAAAAAAAAGTGCTCTATTGTTTCTGGGCTGTACTATGGGTACAAACAACCACTAACATACAGTATATGTGGTATAACTGTGATCGTCAGGAGCAGGAGAATTTTTTTGGGGTCGGTCTTTACTGGTAGGTTATGGTAGTAACAAGTAAGATACAGCTAAATAAATATATATAAAATATATATTATATATATATATATATATATATATATATATATATATATATATATATATATATTTTTTTTTTATTTACTATTTTGGACCAGTTTTCCTTTGATAATAAAAAAAAAATCAATCCATTACCATTTACCACCGAATGAAAGCACAATTTGTCCTAAAAAAAACCCCACAATATAATCCACCTGGATGTACAAAGTAATTGTGATGATATGTACAGTTTTACTGACACATGTCAAAGTTGCAAAATTGTGCTTCGGCATTTAGATTTGTTTTAGCCTTAGGTGAGAAGGGGTCAAGAACCTATCTGTGTCAAACACATGCATTTTAGGACAAATAAACAAAGTAAACAAAGTTCCAGCAGTGCTAGGTTTAAACTTTAAATGTGAAATGAAACAGTTAGCCAACCTTCTTTACCTCCCACCTCTATATAAGCAATGTTACACTAGGGTTACACACAGGGCCGGTGTCCTGTCGAGAAATTAGACATGTGCAATTCGTTTTGTACAAATCGAAAATACGTACGTTCGGAAGCATCTGAAAAACGAATTGCTATGCTTCTGAATTTTATATGAAATACGAAATTTCGTTGACGAATTTTGGATCCAAATTTCGTTACAACGGAAACGTGACTGGTGTTTTGTTGACCAATCAGAGGTTTTCTTCTGCTGCTGAGTGAGGGTTGGGAAAATTACCTTTTTTAATATGGGAGTGGGAGACTGGTACTGGTAGTGGATGGGAGATTCAGAATCGGACAAAATAAGAATGTTCATTCATTTCGTTTTATTATTGTCATAATCATTACGATTATTCGTTATGATGATGTTAAAAACCCAGGAAGTCAGCCCCGCACAGGGATGGTGGGAGCCCCTCATAATGAGCATAATTAGTCCGACGACTGCCATATTGAGAAATGTATTTTTTGCTTTTTCTATTCATCATAACGAAAGTTCGTAATTGTTAAGAATTGTTAAGAAAAGTTAACGAAAATTCGTATTTAGTACGAATCCAAATTGAATTTCGGACACGAATTATGAAATACGAATTAACGGCTAATATGAAACGGAACTGAAGGAAACAAAACAAATTTATTGATGGCGCACACGTCTACGAGAAATGTCCTCCATCGGATAGTGTCCACCCTGTACTGCGCAGGCGCAGCCGATGCTCCCGATGCTCGTACAACTCTGCAAGGGGCGGTGTGCCTACACAATGGCTAGAGCTGGGGCGGTGATAAGGGCGGGTAGTTCAATGTTACAATATATCTTTTACACAATGGCCAGAGCCAAACCCGCCCATCAACAGTGCTAAACCCACCCTTCAGTTCTGTAAACACGCCCCGCAAAGATATGCCCATTTGACAAATCTACCCCCACAAGCATCGGGAGCGCGCGGGAGCGTGTGACAGAATGTAGTATCAAGTGCGCAGGCACCGTGTTAATCTTCAGGGACTTTCGGCGTCTCCTTTGTCCTCCGTATTGCACAAGCGCTGCGCCTGCGCAGTACAGGGCGGTCACTATCCGATGGGGGGACCTTTCTCGTTAGAACACCGGTACTCCGAGTCGATCCACCCTATATGTTCACTACGCAAGCTGCGTAGGGCCCGGCCGCTGTGGTGGGGGGCACCCAAGGGCGGATTGGCTCTGCTCCCGGAGCGCCAATCTGCTCGGACGATCCCCAGCAGCAGCAATCCTGGATGGCCTCTCCGTTCTCCTCCCCTCCCCCAGGCGGGCCCTTGATGGAGGAGGGTGGCGCACCTCTCACCTGTCACTCAGCCACCCGCTGGCACCCCCTCCCCCCTCCGGAGACTTGCATCCCCCCCGGGGGCCACTTCTCCCGGCTGCTGAGCAACCTGCGGACTGGAGGCTTCCAATCCGTTATCAACTACTGGGGGGCCCCGAACTCAAAGACGAGGTGAGTGTGGGGGCCACAATTGTGGGTGGGACAGTGATGGGGTGTGTATATAATCAGCGGGGTGTCTGTATTACATGTGGGGTGTATATTATGAATCAGGTGTCAGCAGAGGCGTTGCTAGGTGGCAGTAGCCTGAAGTCCAAGGCCGGCACAGGGGGGGTAGGCCCACTTGCTGGTTGCTGGTTGCTGCCTGGCTTACCAGTACAAAGGCCTGTAGTACAAAGGCCTGCCTGATTGGATACTACTTAAATTAATTGTTTAGGTTTGTCCATATATTACAAAGTTTTGGTAAATCTAAAGGAGATTGTACAATCTCTGCACAATCAGATTGTATAGTGTATGCTCACCTACAGCATAGTGTTCTTGTGCATGAGTATTAACAATGACAAAGGTTTTCCCTGTTATCTCTATAACACCTATATATCGTTAACACCCTGACACGTTGTATAAAGCCGGGTAAACACTAGGGTTGCGTCAATACCTGCTTTGTACTGGCAATTACGAGTACCGATACTTGTGCTCAAGTACTCTCTGATACCAGTTATTGAAACCTTTGTGGTGAGATTTGAGCCCATACAAAATGAATGGGTTCATATCACACTGCAAAGAATCTTGTGGAATGCGGTGCGATTCCTGCGCATTTTGGCATCCTCGCCCTGGGCACTGAAATACCTTGTCCCGCCACTGCCAGGCTGTATGGGGTATCGTAAGGGAAGGGGTCGGATTATGACGTAGGTATGCTGAAATTTGCAGAAATGCAAAGTGGTCCAAGGAGGAGGCATTGTAAGTCTCTTTAATAGTATCGAGGGAGGGCAATTGGTCATTAGTCACTAGATCCTGAAGAGGGCTTAGGTTTAGAGAGATCTTTATTTACATCTGGTTTCAGGCACCGCTCTTATGTGAACCCAGGCTGAAGTCACTATGACAAGCCTAGGCTCACACAGGAACTGTGTGGGAAACCACATGTGATTCGGACAGGAATCACACCGTATTGCATGCAATTCTTTACAGTGTGATTTGAGCACATTCATTTTGTATGAGCTCAAATCACAATGCAAAATATTGGTTTTAGGTATCAGATCATTTGAATGAGTACAAGTACTCGTGCAAATGCTTATGCCCTGTACACACGATCGGACTTTCCGACGGAAAATGTGCGATCGGATTGTGTTGTCGGAAATTCCGACTGTGTGTGGGCTCCATCGGACTTTTTCCATCGGAATTTCCGACAGACAAAGTTTGAGAGCTGGATCTAAAATTTTCCGACAACAAAGTCCGTTTGCGTAAATTCCGATCGTGTGTACACAATTCCGACGCACAAAGTTCCACGCATGCTCGGAATCAAGCAGAAGAGCCGCACTGGCTATTGAACTTCATTTTTCTCGGCTTGTCGTACGCGTTATACGTCACCGCGTTCTTGATGTTCGGAATTTCCGACCAACTTTGTGTGACCGTGTGTATGCAAGACAAGTTTGAGCCAACAGCCGTTGGAAAAAATCCATGGATTTTGTTGTCGGAATGTCCGATTGTGTGTACGGGGCATTAGTATTAGCACCGATATCTGTATCAGTGCAACCCTAGTACAAGCTATTTTTTTTTTTTTTTTCCAGCAGGCTGAACATATCCCTGCATTCACTCAAACAAGGTGGATGGAGGAATCCCCCCTCTGTGCTGTTTTACTCTGACAGCAGGACTCCTCCACTGTCAGAATGCAATGATCAGCACTGCAGCCCGCAGATCGAAGGAGGTTTTCAAGCAGGACCAAGATCAGCTTCAATTAGTTCTAGAGCACCATTTACAATCTTCAAAAATCACCCTTGGGCAGCCAAGTTACTCATTAGTTACCAATCACAAATATAAATAGTAATACTGAATCTCTCAGTTATCCGCAACCATCACATATGTTTTTGTGTGCTGGAAATGCTTCTACCAGCCCCGCCCCCTGCTCTGCACGGGGGGGGGGGGGGCGCGTTTTGGCATCCTCACCCTGGTTACACAACTCACTCTGTGTGTTTTCAGATTGTGACAGCATTAGGATTTCATTGTGATAGAGGCACCAACATGTCTGAAAGACCTGCATTGCGGTGGATGGAGTCAGTCTGTGAAAGGTGAGTCTGAATTTTCATTTCAAGATTAATTCTTCTAGGCTGTAACTTAAACCGATGGTTTAAAGTAAGGCTGCTTTCAGTTTTCGGCTTACATTTTTGAGTTAGAGAAAATTGAGTACTGTCCGTGATACTTTTTTTATTTGCACTAACATACAATTTTTCAGGACAAGCTTTCGGGGTATGTCCCCTTCTTCAAGGTCCAAGCAGTACTCAACTTGAAGAAGGGGACATACCCCGAAAGCTTGTCCTGAAAAATTGTATGTTAGTGCAAATAAAAAAAGTATCACGGACAGTACTCAATTTTCTCTGTCACAATTGCACTAATACGGCTACAATCAAATCAAGTATTTTTGAGTTAGGAAAGGCAGAAGAAAAACACATGACCATTAAGGCTCCATTCACACTTGTGCGACTTGTCGTGCGACTGTGGACGCGGCCCCATTCACACCCGAGCGATTATCTGCTTGAAGCTTGAAGCTCAAAAACGCTGGAGCAGAAAAAAAAATCAATTATTCTCTATGGAGACGGTTCACATCTCCACTCCGAGTCGCCTGAAGCCAAACGCCTGAAGCTCAAACGAGTTCTGGAGCTTCTTTTGTCGCTCAAATTGGGCAGACTTCAGCACCTTTGCGCCTTTCTGCACGCGCTTTTGCGCAATTTTCTACTCAAATGGAAAAAAGTACAAAATAAAATAGTAATAATATAATATATGAATAAATAAATGTAAAATAAATAGACAAATGACTAAAAATCATTATAAATAAGTAAAATAAATTGATAATATGTAATAATACATTAATAATTAATAAACACCTAACCTTAAAAAATATTAAATATGTTATTATTATTATTATTAATAATAATAACACCCAAACTCGAACAAAAAAATACATTATTAATAATAATAATAGTAATTTTTTGTGTTTGGGTTAGGATGGTTAGTTATTTATTATTATTTCTCTTTTTAAGGGGTAAGGGTTAAAGTTAAGGGTTAATTATTTAATGTTACATAGTATTAACCACTTCAATACCGGGCACTTATACACCTTCCTACCCAGACCAATTTTCAGCTTTCAACGCTGTCGCACTTTCAATGACAATTGCGCGGTCATGCTACACTTTACCCAAATTACATTTTTATCATTTTGTTCCAGGGGAGATAGGGGGTGGGGGAATAGGGATGAGATCAGTGGTGGTGGTGGGGGGATGGGATCAGTAAGAGATCCCCCTTCAGTACCACCACCCCCCTCCAGTACCACCACCACCCCCCTCCAGTACCACCACCACCCCCCTCCAGTACCACCACCCCCTCCAGTACCACCGCCACCCCCCTCCAGTACCATCACCACCCCCCTCCAGTACCACCACCACCCCCCTCCAGTACCACCACCCCCCTCCAGTACCACCACCACCCCCCTCCAGTAGCACCACCCCCCTCCAGTAGCACCACCACCCCCCTCCAGTACCACCACCCCCCTCCAGTACCACCACCACCCCCCTCCAGTAGCACCACCCCCCTCCAGTAGCACCACCCCCCCTCCAGTAGCACCACCCCCCCTCCAGTACCAGTACCACTACCCCCTCCAGTACCAGCACCACCCCCTCCAGTAGCACCACCCCCCCTCCAGTAGCACCACCCCCCCTCCAGTACCACCACCACCCCCCTCCAGTACCACCACCACCCCCCTCCTGTACCACCACCACCCCCTCCAGTACCACCACCACCCCCCTCCAGTACCACCACTCCCCTCCAGTACCACCACCACCCCCCTCCAGTACCACCACCACCCCCCTCCAGTACCATCACCACCCCCCTCCAGTACCACCACCACCCCCCTCCAGTAGCACCACCCCCCTCCAGTACCACCACCACCCCCCTCCAGTACCACCACCACCCCCCTCCAGTACCACCACCACCCCCCTCCAGTAGCACCACCCCCCCTCCAGTAGCACCACCACCCCCCTCCAGTACCACCACTCCCCTCCAGTACCACCACCACCCCCCTCCAGTACCACCACCACCCCCCTCCAGTACCATCACCACCCCCCTCCAGTACCACCACCACCCCCCTCCAGTAGCACCACCCCCCTCCAGTACCACCACCACCCCCCTCCAGTACCACCACCACCCCCCTCCAGTAGCACCACCCCCCCTCCAGTAGCACCACCACCCCCCTCCAGTACCACCACCCCCCTCCAGTACCACCACCACCCCCCTCCAGTACCAGTACCACTACCCCCTCCAGTACCACCACCACCCCCCTCCAGTAGCACCACCCCCCTCCAGTAGCACCACCCCCCCTCCAGTAGCACCACCCCCCTCCAGTACCAGTACCACTACCCCCTCCAGTACCAGCACCACCCCCTCCAGTAGCACCACCCCCCCTCCAGTAGCACCACCCCCCTCCAGTAGCACCACCCCCCCTCCAGTACCACCACCACCCCCCTCCAGTACCACCACCACCCCCCTCCAGTACCACCACCCCCCTCCAGTACCACCACCACCCCCCTCCAGTACCACCACCACCCCCTCCAGTACCACCACCACCCCCCTCCAGTACCACCACCACCCCCCTCCAGTACCACCACCACCCCCTCCAGTACCACCACCACCCCCCTCCAGTAGCACCACCCCCCCTCCAGTAGCACCACCACCCCCCTCCAGTACCACCACTCCCCTCCAGTACCACCACCACCCCCCTCCAGTACCACCACCACCCCCCCTCCAGTACCACCGCCCCCCTCCAGTACCACCACCACCCCCCTCCAGTACCACCACCACCTCCCTCCAGTACCACCACCATCCCCCTCCAGTACCACCACCATCCCCCTCCAGTACCACCACCACCCCCCTCCAGTACCACCACCACCCCCCTGTACCACCACCCCCTCCAGTACCACCACCACCCCCTCCAGGCTGCACGGTGACACAGGCTGCACTGGGGACACAGGTGGCACTGGGGACACAGGTGGCACTGGGGACACAGGAGGCACTGGGGACACCGGCTGCACTGGGGACACCGGCTGCACTGGGGACACAGGTGGCACTGGGGACACAGGTGGCACTGTGGACACCGGCTGCACTGTGGACACCGGCTGCACTGGGGACACAGGCAGCACTGGGGACACAGGCGGCACTGGGGACACAGGCTGCACTGGTGACACCGGGTGACACCGGCTGCACTGGGGACACCGACTGCACTGGGGGCAACGGCTGCACTGGGGACACCGGCTGCACTGGGGACACAGGCTGCACTGGGGACACAGGCGGCACTGGGGACACAGGCGGCACTGGTGGACACAGGTGGCACTGGTGGACACGGGCAGGCTGCATTGGTGACACCGGGTGACACCGGCTGCATTGGGGATACCGGCTGCACTGGGGACACCGGCTGCACTGGTGACACCGGCTGCACTGGTGACACCGGCTTCACTGTGGACACTGGCTGCACTGGGGACACTGGCTGCACTGGTGACACCAGCTGCACTGGGGACACAGGTTGCATTGGTGACACAGGCTGCACTGGGGACACAGGCTGCACTGGGGACACAGGCTGCACAGGGGACACAGGCTGCACTGGGGACAAAGGTTGCATTGGGGACACAGGCTGCATTGGGGACACTGGCTGCACTGGGGACACAGGTGGCACTGGTGGACATGGGCAGGCTGCATTGGTGACACTGGCTGCATTGGTG
Source organism: Aquarana catesbeiana (assembly GCA_037953035.1). Classification (NCBI taxonomy): domain Eukaryota; kingdom Metazoa; phylum Chordata; class Amphibia; order Anura; family Ranidae; genus Aquarana; species Aquarana catesbeiana. The sequence goes on from JBBHAA010000618.1 coordinate 1,363,625, forward strand.
ACCCTGGCTGCACTGGGGTCACCACCCCCCTCCAGTACCACCACCACCCCCCTCCAGTACCACCACCACCCCCCTCCAGTACCACCACCATCCCCCTCCAGTACCACCACCCCCCTCCAGTACCACCACCACCCCCCTCCAGTACCACCACCACCCCCCTGTACCACCACCACCCCCTCCAGTACCACCACCACCCCCTCCAGGCTGCACTGGTGACACAGGCTGCACTGGGGACACAGGTGGCACTTCCAAACAACGTGGGAGGTTAAGGTGGACCCTCACAAGCCGCTCGAAGACTTGCAACGGGCAGCTTTGCAGGTATGATGAGCCAATATCTGTACCAGATTCATGTGTCGATGTCATAGACTCCCATTGATTCCTCCATCAACACACAGTGCTGACAGGGGAATCCGTCCTGCCAAGCAATTGTCGTCTCTCAGCTGGGGGGGGGACTAGGGGCAGGCAGGCATAGTATCAAAATCATGCTTTTCGGGGGGGGGGGGGGCCTTCATGATTTCTTGCACCGGGGCCCTGAGGTTTCTAGTTACGCCCCTGGAGCAGGCCCAAATGCTGCAGCCAGGTGCCAAGATGTGAACAGTTGTAATAGTTAGATGTAATGGTGGGCACGGTTGCAGCAGCAGTCAGGTGTAATGGTGAGTACAATGTCAGCCATTTCCCCACTCTGGAGTACAAAACAGACAACTGAGCTGTGTCAGGATTGGTCTAAAACAGCATGAGCAATTCATACAGCATTAGGTGTGGGGGTCTGTTACTGTAAGTTGTTTGCAGATGGATGCAAGATAATGGTGGTCCTCTGATGGTGGTTGGCTAGATGATTGATGATAGCGGGGATGGCAACCTCCTCAGCAGATTTGGGCAATGATGGCCTGGATCACAGCACAGTCTCGCGGTGAGCACCAGAACCGCCAATCCTGCAGCCTCCTGGCTCTTATCTGCTGCAGAGTCCAGCGAACTCAGCACAGGAACCGCTAACAAAGCACAGCACTTCTTCTCCTTTCCTTCTCCGGTTGGTGTGCTCCCCCAACTGCCCTGCTCTCTTTTGCAAGTTTTCTCCTTTATGTGACCCCTCTGGCTTTCAGTTGTGCATGGCTATTGTAGTTGCTTCCCAAGGATGGTTGTGGCTTGATTCCTCCCCTAAACTACATCTCCTAGAATGCTCTTGCACAGACCAGTCACTGGGTAAACAAAGCATAGCTGACATTGCCATCTTGTTGAAGAAAAGAGTTCTGCAATCAGTAATAGTTGCCCTGTATTACATAAATATTGTATGCCATCCTTCATTACTCATTACTAGCTTTGTGAGTTGGGCACCTATGAGTATTTGTGGCATTAAAGAAAAGTATTGAGAGAGCTAAACAACTCAATCAAAAAAAGACGGATTTTCTGGGCACAACATGAGACTGTGTTATTAATAATTATATAAATCTTTATTACAAAATATGCTAATTAAAAAACATAAAACAGACATAAACACCTAACTGACAGGCTCAACAAGTACCCAATAAACAAAGCATGGAAATATGAATATAGTAAACATCCATGTGGATATATATATACTGTACAAATATTCCAATGTGTAAAGTTCATATATTTCCATGCATTCTTGTTGACGCGTTTCACAAACTGCTTCTTTAGGACATTATTGGGTAGATGCTACTACGAAATAAAAACAGTAAAAGAAAATAGGCATAGGTATACATACTATCATAAGTGTATATTGTATAATAAACAATGTAAAGCGATCTTAGATTGCAAAAAAAATAAAAATATATATCCAAACCCACAAAAGACAACCACATTTACACATACACCCATTGCACAATGTGCTTGCCTGATGAGTGCACAATACAAACTGTATTTGAGGGAAAGATATTTACCTACTGTTTATTATACAATTGTTTATTATACAATATACACTTATGATTGTATGTATACTTTTGCCCATTTTCTTTTACTGTTTTTATTTTGTAGCAGCACCTACCCAATAATGTCCTAAAGAAGCATTTTTTTTTAATATAAATTGAATTCTCTTTTTCTCCTTTTACCCCCACCCCCGGTCTAATTGTTATCTACCCCCCCCCCCCCCCCCCAACACAACCAAAGTAAAAAAAACAAAAAAAAGGGCAAGGGAAGGTAGAGGACTTATGACCCCCATTCCCTGCATCTCCCTCTTCCTCTCCTCTCTGCTGAATACCCTACCCTTCTGTTCTCAGATATGGGCCACTTAGCAAATGTTACATATCATCCTGATCCCCCCCTATACGCCAGTTAAGGGGCCCAGGGGAGGGATGTCCCTTTTCCACAGGACAGAAATACCTGCCCTAGCTGCCGTAAGAAGATGTCTTAGCAAAGAATTTTTATATATTTCCGCTGATATAGGAATGTCCAGTAATAAAAAAGCTGCCGGTCTGTCTCCTAGGGAAATTCCTGTTTTTGTTTTCATGGTTTCAGCAACCATTTCCCAGAACTCCTTGATTTTTGCACATTCCCAAAAAATGTGCAATATTGTACCCTCTGCTTCGTGACATCTCCAGCAGACATCTGACATTTGGGGGTATATCTGATGTAATACAGTCGGTGTTCTGTACCACCAGTGATAATTTTATATCCCCCCTCTTGATATCTGCTTGCTACTGATGCCTTTTGATTAAATAACAAAATCCTGTCCCTCTGCTCTTGGGAAAGTGACATATCTAAATCTCTCTCCCATACCGAATAAAGGCATCTAGTTGCATCATCCTAAAAAAATCTAATTCAGGTGTTATCTCCCGTTCGATCTCTCTTTTTGTCATTAAACGGTTATCCACTGAAAAATGAATGATCCTGCTGATACCTCTACGTCGTATTACTCCAAACCTAGGTGCATTGGATCTGATACTTTCCACTAGTGGTTCTATGATGAGTGAGAATATAATTGGAGGGAGGGGGCAGCCTTGGCGCGTGCTATTAGATAGTGTAAAGGGGTCAGAGAGTAGGCTAGATGTATAGATTCGAGCTGTGGGGTGCGAATAGAGGGACATGATTGTCCAATGAATCAGGCCAGATATTCCAAACTTGTGTAAGGTCTTTGATAGGTAGCCCCAGTGTACCCTATCAAAGGCCTTTTCAGTGTCCAGAGCTAGGAAAGTGCTGGGTTTTTGGTTGATTTCTGCGAAACGCAGGAGATTTAGCATCCTTCTGATCCCGTCTGGTTCTTGTCTGCCTTTCACAAAGCCTACTTGGTCCAGGCCTATGAGGGAGGGTGTAACTTCCATTAGTCTGTTGGCAAAGATCTTGGCATGGATCTTTAAGTCTGAGTTTAGTAGTGAAATTGGCCTAAAGTTTTGGGGGTGAGTTGTATCCTTGCCCGGTTTAGGTAGTGTAACTATGATAGCCTGAAGCATTTCTTTTGGGAATGATCCAGAAGAGGCTGCTGCATTAAAAACCTCTACCAGCTTCGGGGCTAGGAGGGAAGCGAATGCTTAATAGTATTCAGCGGAGAAACCATCCACCCCTTGTGATTTATGCATGGGGAGGGATCCTATAACTGTCTCAACTTCTGCGCAAGTGATAGGGGAGTTCAGTTTTTGAAGTGTGGTTACATCTACAGATGGCAGACAAACCCCTTAAAGGAATTTGTCAACCTCTTTGTCCGTGCGTTGGTTGGTGTGTGGATCGTTGTTGAGGTTGTAGAGTGATTCATAATAATCCCTAAAGGCATTGGCTATGTCTTTAGGGTTGTGAAGTATGGTATTGGAGTTGTGGTGTTGAATGTGGGTGAGGTTGGTTTTAGCTTGCTTTTTTTTGATTTGGGAGGCTAGGAGTTTACTTGCCTTATTGTTTTGGGAGTAGATGGATAGTTTCATCCTTTTGAAGTACACATCGTAGTTAGCTCTAAGTTCTTGTCGTAATTCTTCGCGACATTGGGTAAGGCGGTTCAAAATGCTGGGGGAAGTGGTGCTGGGATTTTTGTGTTCGGCCTCTAGTTCTGCAATGGACTTATGAAGTTGTGTCATGCATTGTGATTTTTTCTTCTTCTCCCTGGAAGCTATTTGGATAAGGGTACCCCTAGCATATGCTTTATGCGCACACCATGTCATTGAAGGAGAACATTCTCCATTGGCATTGAAGTGGAAGTATTCTTTCAATTTCCCTTCTACCTCATCCCTGATTTGGGGGTGCGATAAGAGGAAAGTGTTGTTGCGCCACAGAGGTTTGTGAGAGATTTTGTCTGTATCCACAACCTCAATAGTTACTGGAGCATGGTCCAACCATGTGATGTTGTGGAAATCAGCTTTGCTTACATTTTGCAAAGTATACATGTCAGTAAGAAAAAAATCAATTCTAGAATAGCTATTGTGCACCATAGAATAATATGTGTAGTCCCTCTCTGTGGCCCTAAGGCAGCGCCAGGGATCAAAGAGTCTCTCTTCATGGCAGAAAGGACCCAAAGAGGGCCTCTTCCTGAGAGCCACAGAGGAGGAGTCAAGTTCTCCGTTCAGAACCATATTGAAATCTCCGCATATAATTAAGTTACCTTTTTGCATGGATTTAGCAAGTTTTACAACTTCAGCGGTTTAACATTAGGTGCACATAGATTGACTATTGTGTAAGTAGCATGGTTTAGTTTGGCAACCAAAATGATGAAGCGTCCTTGGGGGTCAACATGGTCCTGCAATAAAGAAAAGGTTACAGTCTCCCTAATAGCAATCAAACCATTTTTCTTGGAGTTGTCATTCACAGTGAATACTTGTGGGAATTTGTTGTGCGTGCACTTTGGGGGATTGCTGCTAGAGAAATGTGTCTCTTGTGCACACAGGATGTCACATTTTATGTCCATAGCTGATTTGCATAGGGCTCAACATTTATAGGGACTGTTCAAGCCTCTCACATTTTGTGACATTAGTGTAAAAAAATTAAAAGTCAGCAGCTACAAATACTGCAGCTGCTGACTTTTAATTGGACACTTACCTGTCCCAGGGTCCAGCGATGCGGGGGATCGAAGCCCCGCTCGTCTCCCCCTCTGTTCAGCAGCGCCGGCATTGCAACGGTGGGCGCCGGGCTGTGGCTTCACAGCCTGGCACCCACTGCGCATGCACGAGTGGCGCCGCATGCCGTGATTGGCCGCTCAGTCACCTGGGACCTGTAATGGGTCCCAGATGATTGACAGGAGGGAGGGAGCAGAGCTGAGCCCTTCCTGTGCCGAGGGGGAAGTGATGTCACCAGCCCAGGCACTGGAAGAGGCAGACTATGAGGGACAACCTAGCAACAGGCATTTAGAGGTAAAAAAAAAAAAAAAATATATCCAAATTTTTTTTGTATTTTTTTTTAGGATTGTTTTTTTTTTTTTGGGTGGAACCCCACTTTAAGGTTCATTCCAGTAATAGAAAGCAAACTGCTGCCATCTAGTGGTAGAACTTGGTAGAAGAAGTACTATATATTTCTTTCTGGATATGTGTAGGTCCTGAGGTAATTTTAGTGTCACAGACATCAAGAAATACAAAGGAAAAAAAAAACAAACAAACCGGGTTTCTCATCAACTGGGAAGATTCAAGCATTATTCTCTGCAGAACATAGGTTACAGGAGTCATCCTGTAAATGAAGTAGGGGGAAACACTAGGTTAACTGCTTATTTCCCCCTCCTGTTTTGGCGATTATTATTGCGTCTGACCTGAAGGGGATCAGGGTCTGCAGCTTCACCATTCAGAGGCAGTAGACGCCATTTTCTGAGGAGCTCCATTCCTTTTTCTAGTGAGGTGATTGCGTGCAATTTGTTATGCATCTCCAACAGCAGTTTGGATGGGAAGCCCCATTTGTAGAGGATTTTGTGATTACGCAGGATTTTTGTAATTGGCACCAAATTATGCCTTGCTGTTAGTGTAGCTTGCAACAAATCTGCATAGAGTGCGATTCTAGCAAAAGGATCAGGGAGAGCAGGATGCTGTCTGGCATATCGCATCAGCTGGTCCTTTACGTAATAAAAGTGTATTCTTGCTATGACATCCCTGGGGATCTGATCAGACAGGAATGACGGTTTAGGCAGTCTGTGGGCTCTGTCTATTATTATGTCTGCAGGCCCCAGAGATGGGAGGGCTGTGGTCATAAGCTTTTGGAGGTGTGCAGTAAGTTCCGCTGGCTTGATTAATTCAGGGACCCCTCTAAATTTGATGTTGTTCCTGCGGGCCCTGTCCTCAATATCCGCCATTTTTAAACGCATGGTTTTGAGCTCATCCTCAACATCAAAGTGGGCATCAACTAGCTCATTATGCACCAAAGTAAATTCCTCCATTTTGCGTTCAACATATTTTACTCTACTACTAACTGCTGACATTTCCACTTTTGTGGAGTGCATGAAAGCTGCCATGTCCTGCTGGAGGGCCCCCCACAGTGTTTGCAGCATCTCCTTCATAGTAGTATCTATGATGGGCTGCCCTGATGTGGGGAATTCATCTAGGTGTTGTCCATATAAGGAGGATTCCTCCATCCCTTCTCCCTCCGTCCCTGCATCATCTGGGTCTTCTCCCTCCTCCCCAATCCTCCTTTTTGTTTGACAGGGCTTGTAAAAGTGGTGGATGGCAGTGGATGGCCTGTGAGGCCTAACTCACCCGAGGATGGCGATGGATTGCCTGAGGAGCTCACAGGGGATGCTGAAGCACCGCTCCCGGCTAGGGTTGCCACCTGTATGGGATTCACACGGACAGTCCGGGTTCTGAATCACTGTCTGGTTTTCAGACTGCCTGAAACCCGAACAGACCATTCAGGCAGAGGGGAAGCTTCATTAGCATACTTGCCACTGTGGAGACAGTCACAGTGGCAGTGTCATTGCTTCTCACTAAATACACACACTGTTCTGGTGTGTGTGTGTTGGGAATCTGAAGCTTCTGTCTCCCCCCTCCCCCATCATAGGCTCTGCACTCCTCTCCCGTACATACTACCCCCCATCATGCCCTCCACACTCCTCCCCCATACATACTACCCCCATCATGCCCTCCGCACTCCTCTTCCGTACATACTACCCCCATCATACCCTCCAGAAATGTTATTTAATCACAAAACTATATGTATACGACATTAAAAAATTGCTGTTCATTGCATTGTACAGAGGTAATGAATTTAATGTACTACAAAAAAAAATATTTTTACCATGCGCTGCTAAAGTGTTCGGGTTTGGCTTGGAGAAAAGGTGGCAACCCTACTCCCGGCGCGGGTGCCATCTTGGAATTCTCAGCCGGCCGCAGGGGGAAGAAATCTGTCAGTTTCTTCTTTCTCTTGCTCATGATGACCGCTGTGTGCCCCTCAGTCTCCTACTTCTGAGGATGTATTTTGAGGCTTTGATGGTGTGCTGTGAGCCGCTCAATGTAAGTCCCGCTGTGGCAGAGCTCTCCCCTCACACATCCTTCAGCTCCAGCTGCCGGCTCCGCCCCTGTTTTATGTTTTTTAATTAGCATATTTTGTAATAAAGATTTATATAATTATTAATGACACAGTCTCGTGTTGTGCCCAGAAAATCTGTCTTTTTTTGATTAAGTTGTTAAACTCTCAATCCTTTTCTATGTTAATGGATTTTGGCACAGTGGGGGTCCTCCCTTTCTATGTTTGTGGCATTAGGAAATCCCTGTTGACCATATTTATAATGGAATCTCGTATATCCTTTTTTTCCCTTTTATGAGTTGGAATTAGATGCAGGACCCTTTTCCTGAGCTTAGAGGAGATATAGTATTGTGTTTGGATAGATTATGCTTGGAGGTTGATCTTCAAGAACAACTGATCCCTTGTGTGGAGTCCATCCATACCTTACAGCCAAAAAAAAAAGAAAACTGGCTACATTTTGAATCACTTTAGAATTCAAACTGTTAATATGATTGACGTCAAATTAAAAGTGGAGGGCCACCCTGAAAAAAAAAATCCACCAAAAATCCTAAAAAAAATTTTAAAAAAACATTTGAAAAAAAAAAATTTTTAAACTTACCTAAACCCTTGTTGCTAGGCAGTCTTCCTAATCTGCCTCTTCCTATTCCGCGGCGTGTTCTGCTCCTCGGTGAGCGGCCCCGTTGTCTTCTGGGAACTGTGTGTGTTCCCAGAACACCACGGGGCCATTCACAGAGCTCCGCGCTTCTCGTGCGTGCGCAGTAGGAAACTGGCTGTGAAGCCGCAAGGCTCCACTGCCTGTTTCCCTTACCTAAGATGGCGGTGCCGGGACCCGAGAGCCGAGGGACAGGTCAGCCTCGGGTGGCCGACATCGCGAGCACCCAGGACAAGTAAGTACTTATTTAAAGTCAGCAGCAATTTTTAAATTTTTTTTTTACGGCCGGAATCTCGCTTTTAAGACGTACAGGGACTGAACTGCTTAACTGGGATATTCTCAGAAGTATCTAATACAATCATCATGCTGTACATATATTTACTTCCAATGATATTGTTCCATACCATCAAATGTATTTACAGGATGTGAGTATGACCCAACTTTTTTTTTTTAATACTTGTGGTTAGTGGAAAATTAAAGTCTATCCTTGGACAAAATGAGAAAAACATGTGCAATACAGGAAAATGTTCCCATGTTAGGTCTCTTTATAAACCCAGCAAGCACAGAAGAATTCCTGGCTCATTTGCCAGAAATCCAATGTGCTCCTAAGGTTCATTTTGGGCAATGCGGTGTTTTTTCTGCACCGTTACCCCTACCTGCTGGTCTACAGAACACACCCATTCCCATCCCTCACCACATGCCATACACTGATTTATTTCCCAGCAAATCAAGAGCCTGCCCATACTCTAGGGTTGAATTACTAAAGACAAATAGGCTGCACAATTTGCATGGGAATTTTTCCTTTGCAAGTTAATTTTCTCTTAGCTTAGTGAATCTCAGCCAGCCCTTTCTGACTGCTCTAGCTGCAGGCATCATTGAGTAATTCAAACAGAACTCCAGGTAAAGAGCTTGTTTTCATCTTTTACTTTTAAAACAGGTAGTGTTGAGGCGACATGTAAATAGGAATTTGCCCCCAGCAGGTAAAGGGGCTTTAGAGGCAGCAGACAACAATGAAGATGTTGTATAGTTTAAAAATCGCAAGCTCAGAAGATACAGCTATATGCATACCCTTGGCGCATGCATTTCCTCTGAAGAAGACCCGATGGGGTCAAAACGCGTCAGACTATCCAAGCGCCATTTTTACACATCATTCATGTGTAGCTTATTATATACTTCTGTGCCCCCTTTATAGCTCGATGTACACAGTTCATGTTTTTACTCTGATGTTCCATGCATAAATAAAGCTACTTTTTAAACTATACAACATCTTCATTGTTGTCTGCTGCCTCTAAAGCCCCTTTACCTGCTGGGGGTAAATTCCTATTTTTATGATTTTGGGGTGGGCAGCCCCCCCTTTCCCAGGTGTCTCCTCTCTTTTTTGTGTTGAGGCGACATATTACCTTCCAGCTGCCTGTTATCTGTCCATTGAAAAGTGGCCTACGTGGATCACTTTTCAGAAGTCCGCAAGGAATGGACATCGAACTAGCCCTTACTGACTGCTCTAGCTGCAGGTACCATTCAGTAATTCAAATGGAACTCCAGGCAAAGAGCTGTTGTTTCTTAACCGCTTGCCGACCTGCCGCAATACATACAATGCAAAGTGGCGGCTCCCTACAGGCACCGCAACATAACTGTACGTCGCTGCCTGTTTCTGGGTTTTGGGCACCTCCCCTGCCCGTCTACTCGCCTGTGATTTCAGACAGCGGGAGTCTGTCAGCAGATCCTGGGGCAATGATTCAGGGCCGGGACCTGCTGATCGGCTGTGTCCAATCACAGCCCAGAGCCCCGTGTTGACAAACAACACAGAGCTCTGTACAGAGGGAACAATCTCCTTGTTTACTACAAAATCGATCTGTAGTAAAAATCAGCACACATTACACATTGTTAGGCACACAATTAACCCCTTGATTGCCCCTGGATATTAACCACTTCCCAGCCAGTGTCATTAGTACAGTGAGAGTGTACAGTATATTATTAGCACTGATTACTGTATTGGTGGCAGTGTCAGCTAGTCAGTTTCCGCAAAGTGTCAGTTAGTGTCAGATTGTCCTCCGCATTATACAGTCCTATAATAAATCACTGATCACAGCCATTACTAGAAAAAAAAAATGAATAAAAATTCCAGCATATATTCCATAGTTTGTAGATGCTATAAATTTCACGCAAACCAATTAATATACAGTTATTGGGATTCTTTTTTTAACAAAGATATGTAGCAGAATACATTTTGACCTAAATGTATGATGAAATTTGATTTTGTTTTTATTTATCTTATTGAATATGTTTTATAGCAGAAAATAAAAAATATGTTTTATTTTTGTATTTTTTTACTTTTCGTTTTTTTTTTCCATTTAATAAAAAATAAAAAACTCAGTGGTGATCAAATACCACCAAAAGAAAGCTCTGTTATGACCTGTACACACGATCGCACATTCCGACAACAAAATCCATGTTTTTCTTCCGACGGATGTTGCCTCAAACTTGTCTTGCATACACACGGTCACACAAATCTTGGCGGAAATTCGATCACCAAGAACGCGGAGACATACAACATGTACGACGAGCCGAGTAAAATGAAGTTCAAAAGCCAGTGCAGCTCTTCCGCTTGATTCCGAGCATGCGTGGAACTTTGTGCGTTGGAATTGTGTACACACGCTCGGAATTTCCGACAACGGATTTTGTTGTCGGAAAATTTGAGATTTTCCTCAAATTTTGTGTGTCAAAAATTCCGATGGAAAATGTCCGATGGAGCCTACACAGGGTCGGAATTTCCGACAAAAAGCTCCCATCGAACATTTTCCATAGGAAAATCCGACCCTGTGTACGGGGCATTAGTGTGAAAAAAATTATATATATTTCAGTTGCGTACAGCGTTGCATGACTTGCGTTGCAGTTAAAGTAACGCAATGTCAAATAGCAAAAAATGGTCTGGCCATGAACAGGGTAAAACCTTCCGGTGGGTAAAAAGATTCTGCCATCAAAACCAAAAAAAAAAAACTGCTGTGGCTTCCAAAACCTGCCTGGTATGTTGACCATTAGTACTTTTCACCCTTTTAGCAGTTTTGCGCCTTTTTCCCAAGTGACAGGGGTCTCTTTAATCTTAAAGAGACCGCAAAAGATATTGTATACTGATCTTCTCTCTTACAATATAACAAAGCTGTTTCAGTTTCAGCAATTGTGAAAGGCAAGGTCAAGGCTTGTACAAATACATTGTGTTATGCCTGTAAATATTTCCTGTGACCGCCCTCAACTTCCTGACTTATAAACACGTTAATCATGTTGATCACTTTAGTACTTTTTTGTTTCCTTTTGTTCTTTTTAGCCTCACCAAGAAAAACAATAAACTCTTTAAATACTCAGTTTTAGTATACCTTCTCTACAAGCTAATTATGAAAGGTAAGTTGGTAATGTTAAAGTTCCTCTTTTGTTAACAGACCACAGACTGGCTGGGTGATCTAGATCAACCTTTCTCAACCTTTTAACCCTAGAGGATCCCCAAAAATAATTTTCAGGTCTCGAGGAACCCTTACTAAAAACAATTTATCAGGGGTCAATAGGAACAATGCCCCTTATACTAGTGGCCAATAGGAAGAATGTCCCACTTAAAGTGGTGCTCAGAATGCCACCCTTAAATACAGCTAAAAAGATATTTGGTGTCATGCTGCTGGCTTTGCTAAGTGATGCTGAACCTTGAACTCTGTAGGCACCATCAAAAAGGTGGTTCATCAGCCACAGCTCAAGGAACCCCTAGCAACCTCTGGAGGAACCCCAGTGTTCCACTGAACCCTGGTTGAGAATGGCTGATCTAGATTCTAATTTTTATAATAACGTCTTTATATTTTTACTATATAAGCTGAAGCTTTCTGTGGGGAGAAGACATTTCTGTCTGCTACAAATGGAAGACTCGTGGTTCTTCATCCAGTGGTGGCCGAAACAGAAGAGCTATCAATCATTCTTTGGATCAGAGATGACCTTACTGAAATTGCAACAATACGATATCTTAATGAAAGTGCTGATATACAAAATAACGGTGGTGATAAAGTAGACATCTCTCGTGATGGTTCCTTAACGATAAATAATTTCACCATGGAAGACCAAGGAACCTACATTGTGGTCATAAAGCGATTCAATCAATCAGACTGCAAACATATGTATGATGTCAGCATGCCTGGTAAGTACGATTAGAAAAAGCTGATATATTATTTTAGGATTACACAATGAGCACAACTTACATGTTTATATTTGAATATTTTTTATTGAGAAAAAAGAAACAAATTTCAAAGCAGACACATTAATAAAACAAAGTCGATTTCTTAGATTGTCAACATAGCAATACAGAAGTACAGAAAGTACAGTCAATATACATATCTGTCCTCTACCATTACCGTAGAACGCAAAATGTGTGATATGTATCTAAGTACCAATGGGACTGAGTAATATTTTCCCCCCATGATCTGGAACTCCACCACACACTGTGAATGGCGGAGACCCGGAGTCACAGGAAATTCAGGTAGTGAACCCTGAGATTATCCCGGGGCCCACTACTGTGTAAGGCCCTATGGGCGATCATCTGTATTGTACATATAAGAACCAGAAGAAGAAGGAAGGAAGAAAGAAAAGGGAGGAGGGGAAGAAAGAAAAAAAAAGGGGGGGAGAAGGAGATAAAGGAGAGGGTCAACCCGGAGCTCTCTACGGAGTCGAGATATAATCGATCCACGGGTCCCACACCGTGTTAAATTTCTTGGTGTTATTACAGAGGATATAGGTGAGTTTATCATTAATCATGATCCAGTTGAGTTTACTTTTAACCTGGTCAAGAGAGATTGCCGACTGTCTCCAATGCCTAGCAATCGTAATTCTTGCTGCCAACAATATATAAGTAATCAACTTTACTGATTTTTTGGGTGTTTCATCAGGTAGTTTGTGGAAAAGAGCGGCTTCTGGAGATCTGCGAATGTTTACCCCTGTTACAGAATTTATTAGATTGAAAATCCTAATCCAGAACCTAATTATGAGGGGGCACTGCCACCAAATATGGAGCATCGTCCCCAGCTTTCCACATCGTCGGAAACAATTTGGTGAAGTAGAAGGATGCATTTCAGCTACCCTAGTAGGTACCAGGTACCAACGCAGGAGTCTTTTGTAGTTGGCCTCTATAAGGGTGGTATTGATGGAAATTTTGGATAGCTTATAAGCGATATCTTGCCACTCAGTCAAATCAAACGTAAGGTTCAAGTCCCTCTCCCACTGGTCCATATAAGTAAGTTTCGAATCTGGCTCAGTAAGAGAAGCGTAAATCGCAGATATCCACCCCCTCTGTAAGCCTCTGGCTTGGCACGATGACTCAAATGTAGTGAGTGTAAAGGGTCCCACCCTTAGATTAAGTTTAGATCTGGCGAAGGATGCGATTTGATTGTATAGGAATATTTCACTAGGAGGCATTTGAAACGTGTCTTTAAAATGCTGCATAGCATATATCTGATCTCCATTAAGGAAGTTGCCAATTCTTAGTAACCCCTTATTAAGCCACCATTGGAACAGTCGTGAAGTCAAGCCAGGTGGAAACTCTGGGTTACAAAAGATGGGAGCTAGTGGTGTATGTGGAGATGATAAAGGACTGCGTGACGTGTTCTGTCCCAGATTGCTAAAGAATGTGATAAAGCAGGGCATAATATAGGCGGGCGTAAACGACTAGGAAGCCACATCAAGGATCCTATAGCAAAGAGATGGGAGGAGTGTGCTTCAATGGAGACCCATAGGGGGACTGAGCCTTTAGCAGTGGTATAAGCTAACTGGGCAATCTGGGCTGCTTGAAAATATGCCTGTAGATTGGGAAGATCAAGCCCACCCATAGGTTTAGGTGAATAAAGCGTTTGTTTTTGTATCCGAGGCCCCTTGTTACCCCACACGAAGCGCAGGACTTCAGCCTGCAGATGTTGTATGTCTCCCCTCGGGACTGCCACCGGTAGAGTTCTAAAATAGTAAAGGAGCCTAGGTAGGAACGTCATTCTTATTGAGTTGACTCTGCCAAACCATGAGAGGGAATAATCTGCCCAGCAACGAAGATCCTCCCTAAGTTTTTAAATAGTGGGGGGGGGGGTAATTTGCCTTATAAATAGTGTCAATAGAGGATGTCAACCGGACCCCTAAGTATGGGAGGGAGTGGGGAGTCCATTGAAAACTATAAGTATTTTGAAGAGTTTGTATTTTAGCAGGGGGTAGTGAGATGTTAAACGCTATTGTTTTTTGGTTATTCAGAGACAAGCCAGAGAGCTGTGAGAAATTGTCTAATAGGGACAGTAAATTAGGCAAAGTTACGTGGGGGTTAGTGACGTACATAAGGGCATCATCGGCAAATAATGCACATTTATGTTCCTGTTGTCCACAATGAATTCCGTGAATTTTGGGGTGGGAACGAATCACCATAGCTAGGGGTTCTATTGCCAATGCAAAAAGCAAAGGAGAAAGTGGGCATCCCTGCCTTGTGCCACGCTTAATAGGGAATGACGATGATTTATGACCTCTGATGGAAACTTGGGCTACTGGGGTGCTATATAATGTTTTCAGCAAGGAAAGGAACGAAGGGCCAAACCCTAGGTTCTCTAGAGTAATAACAAGGTAGTTCCAATTTAGGCTGTCAAAGGCCTTATTAAGATCCAGTGAAAGAAGCAAGAGTTTCTGGGCCAGTGGAGCATCCCAATTAGAACGCACCACTAAGATCAATGTTATGGATCTACGAATTTTAACCAATGTCTGACGTCCTGCTATAAATCCCGATTGATCCTTATGTACTGTGCTAAGAAAGTATTAAGGCGAGAGGCCAAAAGTTTCGTTAGGATCTTTAAATCGCAATTTATTAGCGAAATTGGGCGGTAATTACAAACGCAAGTAGGGTCCCTGTTGGGTTTAGAAATAACACTGACATTAGCCTTATTTTCATCGAAAGGGACTGTACCTCCATCCCGCAGGGAATTAAATTAGAGAGCCATATGTGGAGCCAACTGTTCGGAAAATTTTTTGTAATAAGAGTTGAGAAGACCATCGGGGACGGGAGATTTATGGAGTGATAGTGTTTTGATAGTGTTGTAGATCTCCTCACCCGTAAAAGGCTGGTCCATAAGGTCTCTATGATCATCCGCAATGGATGAAAGGGGGAGATTCCCCAAGAATTCCCTGATGGATGGAGGGGCAGCATCCCGGGGGCTTCCATATAATTCAGCATAAAAATTATGAAACTCCCTAAGAATCTTTTGGGGGTCTTGAGAGAGATGGCCTCCCAAAAGTCTAATTTTAGGGAATGCCATGTGTGAGTGTCTAAGGGTAAGCTTACATGCTAACAGAGAACCTGGGCGATCCCGCCAGGTGAAAAACTTGTGATTCGTCCAATGTAATTGTTTCTCAGCCCTTGTGGTAAGACAAATGTTAAGTTCCAAGCGGGATTGCTCCATTTTAACAAATAGATTAGGGGATGGAGAGCATTTATGTTGTTTAGCTAAAGCTTCATATTCCTTAGTTTTGGCAGAGATCAATTCATCACAAGCCTTTTTGAGTCTGGAGGACAGTTGAATAAAAGCTCCCCTGACAGATGCTTTGTGTGCGGCCCAATTAATTGCAGGGGAAGTGTCTACTGGCATATTAGTATCGAAGTAGGACTTCAAATGATTAGAAATCTTAAGACAGTGAGATTCGTTGCTGAGAAGAGATTCATTTAAACGCCAGTGTGATTTTGCTATCCTATTGGCAAGATCTGATAACTGAACCATAACTGGATTGTGGTCTAACCAGGAAGCAGATAATACCTTGGCCGAATTTTATTTAGACAGCAGTCCCGAGAGGAGAAACACGTGGTCTATACGTGAGTAATGGCCATGTGCTCTGGAATAATGAGAGTAGTCTCTAGAGGTGGGATTGGCTTCCCTCCAGGCATCTATTAAGTCATAACGGTAAAGTAACTGTGCAAATTTGCGACTTTGTTTGGGAGAGGATCGGAGCCCAACGGTATGAGATTTGTCCCTGATAAGATCCAAAGCTAGGTTAGAGTCACCTGCTAAAATTACTTCTCCTTCAAATTCAGGAGCCATGGATCGTAACAGGGCATGAAAGAATGCCACTTGATTTGTATTGGGGGCGTAGTAAATTAGGAAGGTGACTAATGTTTCCCCCAAGTGACCTTTAACCAAAAGGTAGCACCCTTCCTTGTCCCTAAGAACTTTGGTTTTGGTGAACGATATTCGTCTAGAAAAGCAGAAGGCCACTCCCCTCTTTTTTTCCGACACGTGTGCATAATAACAAAGAGGATAGTCTTTATGGAGGTACCTAGGGGTAAATAGGGAAGTGAAGTACGTCTCATGAAGAGCCACAATGTCCGCCCCCATAGATCAATAATGTGAGAAGGCCTTAATTTGTTTAGAGGGCAACCCAAAACCCTGAACATTATGGGAGAGCAGGCGGATATTTTTGGAGTTGGACATTATATTAGGCATAGGAGACAGACAATATTTATAAGCAAACTCACCCACCGATCTGTGAACTTCCGGATCCAGAAGAGCCAAGAGAACCTCCAGGTGACCCTCAGGAAAGAACAAAAAAAACATTAAAGCAAAGATAGAGAAAGAAAAGAAACAGGATAGTCGGGCCAGGTAACTCCCGGTGCCGAGTAATATGGCATGGAGATGTAGAAAATCATGGAAAGAAACCAATAAACAGTTAAATGTCTCAGAGCAAAAGCTCAGATTACGGGGGAGTCTTAACCAGAATCAAGTAATGGGAAGAGTCCTTCGAGTGGGAAGAGTGCATAGACGCCCCCCGGCAGTGAAGGCACATGTGTTTTGTTTTTGTTTTTTTGTTAAGGCCCTATTGGACCGCCCAGGAAAACTAATAAGGCAACATAGTGAAATAACCAAAATTCAGTATAATTGTATGCAAATCAAAAATGAAAATGTCCATCCTGAGAAAAAAATAACAAACACGTTAACCTTGAATGAGTGAAAATGAACAGGAAACATACAATGCTGTAGAACTATTTAGGCAGTAGATGCATGGCGCATCATTTTCTCAGGAAAGAAAAAAAAAGCCAAAAGGCGAAAAAGCAAAAAGCAGCGACTAATGTCCTGTAACTGGACCATGGAGAAGCCGCCGCTCCACATAAAAGAATCATCCAATAGCATGAAAAGTTCTAAAGATGTGCGAGAGGAAGATGCTGTTTTCTTCATCGGCGAAGTCGACCAAAGAGGGGGGAGTGGAGGAGGGGGGTCATTGGATCTGGACCGATTCTGGGATGAAGGACTATGAGAGATGAAAGCCAGTTTTAGTAGAATCGTTTCACCTTCGGCGAATGTAGAAAAAGAGTAAGACTTGCTGTTAAAGGTGAATTGGAGCTTGAAGGGATAGTTCCATCTATAGCGAATATTTAGTTTGATCAACGGTAGCAACAAGGGTTTGAATGATCGCCTCTTTTGGATAGCAGCCTGGGAGATATCCGCAAATATTTGAATCTTAAGCCCATCTTTTTCCAGATCCAGATGTTTTCTAGCGTAACACATCACTGCTTCTTTGATCCTGGAAAAAGTGAGGCTTTACAATAACATCCCTGGGGGAGCCATCAGGTTTTGGAGGGACCAGAGCCCTATGGATGCGATCAGTTTCCTTATGAATCTCGTCAATGTCAGGCACTGCAGCTTGCATTAGTGAATAAGTGATGGAAGTGATGTCCTTCACATTTTCCGGAATACCTCTGATACAAAAATTATAGTGCCTAGCGCGGTTTTCGAGATCATAGATTTTTGAGTAGGTTTCTTCAAGGCAGTCTTGTAGGTCAGTTATCATATTTGAGTTTTCGGAAACTCTGGACTGTGTCCTCTACCTTTGATTCAATGCTCTCCAGTAGGTTCCTCAGCTCCTGGAAATCTTGTTTTATGTCTAAAGCTAGTTTGTCAGTAGCTTTCGCCAGCTCCCTTTGTAGTAGATCAGCAAAGTGGGCTAACAGTATGGGGTCTCCCGGGTAATGTGGTTGAGCTGATGGGATAGCAGGGGAATCTGCGGTGCAGTCCTGGTCAAGCTCTTGGCTGCTGGGCTGGCTGCATAAGATTTCTGCCATCTCTCTGTCTAACACAGAGGAGGTATAGGAGTCCTGGCTAGGTGACAGGGCTGCAGCCTGTGAGAGCTAGGTGGTGAGCAGCATGTGCTTGTAAGCTCACCTTTAGCTGGAGAGGGCATGGAGGAGCCCGTCTTGGAATTTCCAGTGCCCGGAGGTTTAGGGGTTTTCCTCTGTGGGAGCGGCTTCTCTGCTCCTGAAGCAGCGTGCATTGCAGCCGGTCGCCATCTAGGAGTCCCTGTGTGCAGCACAGGATGGATAGCAGGAGCCGCTCTGGGGCTTTCCACATGGTCGGTGTGGCATCCAACCTGTTCCCGGTCCTCACCGCAGGAGGATCGGGCTATCGTGGGCAGCGGGCGAGGTGCGGGGCCGCTAAATGTTGCTGTATCTGCCGGGGTTGTGCGGAGCAGCTCAGAGACATATCTGCTCCGGCGGGCCGCGCATGCGCTCTTCCCAACTTACATGTTTAGCCTTTGTGTTGAGGCATGGCTTTCTCATCTAAAGGAGCATCCATATCTAGTCACTAGACATGTGCAGACAGAAAACATTTTTGTTAATAGTTAATTTGTTTCGGGATTCGTTTTGTTTCTTTTATTCATTTTTTTAACGAATTCCAAATTTTCAGAGTGATTCAAATTCTGTGTGAAGAAAAGCTGGTTGTTAAGGAGCGGGAAGCCTTGCAAAGTCATGTCCTAATCGATGATGTCACAAGGTGGTGGAGTCACCCGGTGATGTAATCGGCTGGTCTCACCACTTGGTTATTTAAGAACTGTTAGACGGCAGAGCAGGCAGATGGCGGGAGCCTTCATTGGGAGTGGAACATTTGTTTTTTGGGTTTTTTTCAGGTCGGCGGTAGCAGCAAGCATCGTGATTTTCCTGGCCTGCTCGTATAAGGATCTGGTATGAATTTCTAGAGGGACTCCATGCTATTTTTTTAAATTTTGGCATGGGGTTCCCCTTAAAATTCATACCAGACCTGAGGGCCTGGTAAGGTTTGGAGTGGATGCCACGCTGTTTTTTTTTCTGCATTTTTCATTGTTCTGTCCGATAATGCCCGGGATGTACTGTGCATGCGCCGTACGGATCAGCACAACAGCTGACCGGATAGTGCCTGCCCGCTATCGAGAAATGCTTGGGAAAAACGGCGCATGATTTTACAATCACCTGTTGTGACGGCGAGACGGCGTCTGCGCACAATAGCCGATGGAAGAAATTTTTGTGTCAGATTGTGCCTTGCGATGCCAAGGCATGTTCATGTGAACACGCTATGGCATCGCGTTCGGTGAGGGGCGGATTAGTGCATGATGGGGGCGGATCATTAAATGATGGGCAGTGCTGTTAAGATGGGGGTGGATTTTTAAATGATGGCCAGTGCTGCAAAACACATCTTTTTCTGCTATTCTTCCTGGACGCTTGCGGGGTGTGTTTAGTCAACTGAAGGGCGGGTTTTTCTATCAGAAAAAGATGTGTTTACAGTACGGTTTACAGTGCCCGGGATGCAGTACATCCCAGGCACTTCTCGATAGCGGGCACTATCGGACAGAACACCAGGATTCTTTTGTTTTCATTTCAGCTATCAGTGGGGAAGCCCGTTGACAGCTGGTGAGTCATCGGTTGTTAAGGATGCAGTGGCCAGAATTAGGATTGTTCAGAAAATTAGTTCGAAAACGAATATACAAAACAAATTTAAACGAATTTTAATGAAATTAGTTACTATTTAATTTGGAGATTCAGATACATCCAAATCTCCGAATAATCAAAAATTTATATTTGAACCAAAATGAATTGCAAATCTCTACTAATCACCACTTCTTGACCTTTTATTTAAAGCACCCTCCTAGTTAGTGCAGGCTGCTAGGAAAATTCAGTACAACTTCTCTGTAATGAGTGGAGCAGGGGTTGATTATTCTGGCCTGCTCAGTGTCTCACAGACAGCTGCTGCGATTGCTTTCCCCTGTATTGTAGAGCAGGGGTCTCCAAACTTTTTAAACAAAGGGCCAGTTTATTATCCTGTGACTTTAGGGGGGCCGGACTGTGGCGAGCTCGGGAAATTTTCCTGGCATCAGTGGGTGTAAACAACGTCACATTTGCTATTAGGGGGAAGAATAGTCCTCATTGTTGGTATTATTCGGAGAAATAGTGCCCCGTTGTTGGTGCCAGTGGTAAAAATGGTGCCCCAATGTTGATGTCAGTAGGCAGAATAGTGCCTCCTATCAGTGGGAGGAATAGTGCCTCAAGGGTCAGATAAAGACAAGCAAAGGGTCACATCCGGCCCCTGAGCCAAAGTTTGGAGACCACTGTTCTAGAGGATTCTAGAATTATAGTTGAAGGAAGCATGAGAGAAGCATGAAAAAAATGAGGATTAGAGATCACCAAGAAACCTTATAAAGGAACACCATACACTTAAAATAATGAACTTTATTGAATATGGTTAAAATTAATTAGTGCAATAAACTACCACTGATGCAAACAACGTTCCATTTCCATTCATTGTTCCCTTTTTGTAACCGTTTTTATTTGACACTTTAATGTGTCATATATCTCCTACTTGTGATTTTAGCAATTTAACTGCTCATGCAATGTAAATATAAGTCCTTGTTGGAATGTATACTTTGATGAAATATAGAGTAATAATACTAGCTATGTGCAATTAAAACTATGTGAATATATGACCATTTTGAATATAATAAAACCTGCTTTTTACCTAATTGGTGTATTTGCCCCCGTGTTCCTTATTTAAAGTCCCGCCCTTTGCTCTCCTTTCTTCGTATATATTGAACCGGGATGGAGGAGGGGATCTGAACGCCCCTATCAAACCTCATTTAAAGTCCCAAAATTTCTGTTCTGTTTTTAATTAATTAATTAATCAATGAGGGATGGAGGCACACGGGGGCATTAACAATAATTATTATGTTTTCTCTGATTTATTATTTCATTTCTTCATTCCCCTCTACTTGTTTATCTTTTTAGTTTGTCCTTTGCAAATTTGCCCCTATATCATTAATTTGATGCCCTATTTTCCCATTGCTCTTGGTTTAACTATGCACACTGTATTTGCGCATCTGAGCCAATGATTGGCTCTAAGAAAGAGGGTATTTGACTTTGAAATGCATCAGCCTTTTGGAAGGTCTTCCTCTCGCTAGGCAGTTGACTAGGTGACCAGGCTGTTTTAAGCACACTATGGAATTTGATATGCTTTATTGCTGATGTTGTTTGCGAGTACACATCTGTTTTTTACAATAATAAAGCTATCATAAAGGTAATGCGCTAGGTTGGTGCACCCTCTGTTCCTTGTTTTTGCAGTTTCTCTTCTGGGCTTCCCCGGCCCGTTTAGGGGGCAGCAAAGCCGGTGCAAAGATTGGAGTAGCCGAAGACTATAGATTGACTTTTTGCTAGTGCACTTCTCTTGAGCGCAGGAGATTGGTTTCTTCTTTAGAAGATCAACTGCCATGACTAGACTGGACCACCAAAAAGGCCTCTTCCCATCCTGACATAAATGTGTATGCCCAAAACCCATAAGTGTTCATGATGGCGCATATTGCTGAGACCCAGAGAACTACCCTTATCTTGATGATGCAATGGACTACCAACCAAAATTGTTTCAGACTGATCTATAGCTTCATCCCCTAATCGAAAAATCAGTAAAGATTTGGGAACATCTAATATAGAGATACCTTCATCTGTTCTGGATCCTTCAATTACTTGCAAATATTCAGAGCCTAGCTTCACTATATGGCTAAATGTTGTTTGAACACCTCACCATCCCATTTAAATGAGTTTGTTGGACATACAATTCCAAAACCATGACCATTAAAATAGAGTGGGTCGGACTTTTGTGACTATGATAGCCTCCATCCTTCTGGGAAGGCCTTTTACAATAATTTGAAGTGTGTCTGGAGGCATTTGTGCCTATTCCACTAGAAGAACATTTTGTTAGGTGAGGTACTAAAGCTGAAGGAAAATACCTGGCTGGCAATCAGTGCTCCAATTCATCCCCAAGGTTTTCAGTAGCATTGAGATTAGGGATCTGTGTAGGACACTCAAGTTCCTTACCACCAGATTGGTTTAAGCCATGTCTAAAGAGCTGGCCACCATTTGTCAGGTCAGGTACTGACGCTGGATGAGAAGATCTGGCTCACAATGGGCATTTCAATTCAACTCAAATGTGTTCAGTAGGGTTGAGGTCAGGATTATGTGCAAGCTACTACTTGTTCATAAAACTGGTAAACCATAGCTTTATGGAGTTGGCTGTACAGATTTAAAAATCCTTTGACCAGGTAAAGATCATGAGTTTCACTTTAAAGTAATTTGCATTATGAGATGAGGATGTCAAGATTGGAAACAAAAAAGAGAGAAGAAGCCCCTCTAAGTGTAAACTGTTGACACAAATTTTATTAACCAAAACAATTGCCACTCACATTTAAAACAATTGAGAAGGATCATCACTAATAAACCGGGACACGATCGGTCATCTCACAGGGAAGAAAACCTATAGGTTCCACAACATACAGCTGTCATGGATCAGGAAGCCGGCCGGAAAGCTTGTCTATGCATACGTTGCGGTCAACGGTTTCCGGATGCCTTCCTCACCCATGACAGCTGTATGTGGTGGATCCTTTGGTGTTTGTTCCCTCTCAGATGACCGATCATGTCCCGGTTTATTAGTGATGAGCATTCTCAATTGTTTTGAATGTTAGTGGCCATTTTTCTGGTTAATAAAATTTGTCTCAACAGCCTACACTTAGAGCAGGGATTTCCAAATTTTTTTAAACAAAGGGCCAATTTATTGCACTTTAGACTTTGGGGGGGGGGGGGGGGAGTGGACTGTGGCCAGTGGGAGTAGAAAATGATATCAGTGAAAAGAATAGTTCTCCATCTTTGGTGTCAGTGGAAGGAGTAGTTCCTAAGGATTGTTGTCAGTGGAAGGAATGGTACCTCATATAAGTGGGAGAAATAGTGTCCTTAGGGCAAGATAAAGGCAAGCAAAGGGCTGCAGTTTAGAGACCACCAACTTAGAGGCGCTCATAGGTGTGCGCAGCCTATTGTATTAGGGTGTGCACCTCAAAGTTCCAACACATATGCCTTTGTGACACATTAACTGGCCTCTTCCCCACTCGTCATCCTAAAACAATGGGGAGGAGCAGGTGCAGCACATCGGGGGACCTGGGCAGCAGAAAGAAAAGGAACTGGGACAAGAGGGGTGGCATACATTGGTACCAATCCCCTGTATTTTCCTCCCGTGGCAGCTGAATATCGGCGAGAGGAAGAGGAGGAGAAGCCTACTTTCGGCTGCTGCAGAAGAAAATACAGATCGGTCTCTTAATTTCCACTCTAGCCACCTATCCTGTCATGTTCTGGTGGTCAGCAAGTAAAGATCGCGGCTTACCTTTCATCTGCACATAATTGATGGGTTGCCAACTCCAGGATTAGGGTGTGCCCAGGCACACCTGGCACACCCCTTGCGCACGCCTATGGAGGCGCTTACCATTTCTCTTATTTGTTTCCTTGAATATTACAGCCAGATTCCTGCTCCATGGAATAGCTTGCCCTAGTGCATAGGCTTTATGGGACTGCTTTTATTGGCCTACATATCACTATAGTTAATTGCTTGTGATGTGTGCTCATCTATTTGCACCTACCTCTGTGTCCTTTTTCAAGACCCAGGGGTGGAACAAGGGGTGGGCAGGAGAAGAAGCTTGTTGTGTGTACTGGTTCTTGCCCAGAAGGGACCTCCTTGCCAAAACTAAACCCGGTGGATACATCCAACCTCTAAGTGATTATGACAGGAGGAGACTGAAAACTCTGCCAGACGGTTCTTTAACCATAATGAGATTAACAATAAAAGATGAAGGAATCTACGTGGCAAATATACATATTTACAGTGGAAGAAGTTGTTTGCAGATATATAATGTCAACATTTCTGGTAAGTCGTCAGATTTTCACAATCCTTGTGCTTATAAATCAGAAATTAATTTTTTTTTTCTCTTTATAAACTTAATAAGCCCACTTCTACTGGATATGACAGATCGTATACACACTCTGCTAGCTTCATTCATTTATTTATTTTAAATAAATGTTCTCTTTCAAATACGCTTTATGCATTGACGTCCCTCCTTAAATCCATCTATCTGAAAATTGTGGCCACCTGCTGACTTGGCACCATCCACAGGCAACTTAAAGTACTTGTAAAGGCTGAAGATGTTTTACCTTCATGCATTCTATGCAGTAAAGTAAAAAAAAACCTTCAGTGTGCAGCTCTTCCCACAGCCCCCCCTACCCCACCTAATACTTACCTGCGCCCCCTCTTGATCCAGTGATGCGCACGAGAACAGCTACTCCCCTATCTCTCTCCCTCATTGGCTCAGATACAGCAGAGCTTGGCTTAGAAACGAGTATGCACGAGTGCCCCCCATGCAGCTTGCTGTGGAATAGTCATTGACCTCATCAATTGTCAACCATACCGGGAACCCACCAATGTCCTACCTTGAATGTTGGATCTCCATTATTGTAAGTCAACTAGGAAAGGACTTAAAGGACCCCATCACTAGGATTAGTTTCTTCGGCAGAGCGGGGCCTCTGCCTTGGACCTCTGCTCACCATGGATCTGTTTGATGCTGGTCAGATCTCGTATCTCTATTATGAAAATGAATGTTTCAACCTTCACCCACCTACCCACAAATAACAAATCTCTATTTTGTTAACTAGGTATAATTCCTGAAAGAGCCAAGCCCAAGACAGTCAATTTATTTTCCTATGAGGAGCAGAAGGTGGCTCTACCATTGCCAAAACATCTGGTTGACCAAGTGGAAGACGTTTTTTGGATGAAGGACTATTCTAAACATATCTCCACAACATTTAAAAATGGATCTCTGCATGTCCTAGACTCCAGGTATCAAGGAAGATTGTACACCACTAGTAATGGCTCACTGATTATCCATGATCTTCGTGTAGAGGACAGAGGAAAATACTCAGCCGATATACATCTGACCAATAAAGAACTCTATACCCAAATATATCATCTCAGCATTTACAGTAAGTTAATAATGTTTGTTTTTCTGAAAATAGGGAAAAAATTGTCAAAAATGTATGTCACATGTTATCTGTAGATAGGGAGATTGATTATTATGAGATAGGAAATTTTGGGATTGTTGCTCCAGCAGATTTACAAGTATGGATTTTTTTTCAGTGGGAACATGGGAGAACGCATTTCCGGCACCTCCGGTCTATTAATTCTGGCTGCTGGGTAATCTTTTATCGCTAGGGGAGATCTTTTGTTGCTGGGGAGGTCTATTGTTGTTGGTGGGGATCAATTGTTAATAAGTAGTGGAGCATAAGACCAATGGAAGCAGCCTTTTCCCCAATGGCAGCTATATCGCTTCCTGGGTGAATGATGACCACCAGCATCATCTAGCTATTAGACATGTGCACTGCCGAAAAATGTGCTCGTTTTCATTTTCATTTCCTTTTCTTTTTCCTTTTTCAAGTTATTTGTTATGATCAAAATTTTGTTATTTCAAATAAATTCGTAACTTCTGAAAAATTTGAATTTGTTATGTTCCATTCGTTTAGATGTGGTATTCATTATTTCGATAATTTGGAAAAATTTGAAAATTTGGAAAATTTGAAAATTAGAAAAACCAAAGATAAGAACGAAAATCCGAAAATTCTAAAGGACGAAAATCTGAAAATTCTAAAATCTTTAAGGCCCCTTTCACACTGGGGCGTTTTTTTTCCCGTCCTGCTAGTGCACTGCTCCAGTGTGAAAGCCCTCGGAGCTTTCACACTGGAGAGACAGCAGCTGCTGTTTCAGGTCGGTTTGCAGGCTATTATTATTATTATAATAGCCTGCAAACCGACCCGAAACAGCAGCTGCTGTCTCTCCAGTGTGAAAGCCCCGAGGGCTTTGTGCAGTGCACTAGCAGGACGGGAAAAAAAGTTCTGCTAGCAGCATCTTCGGAGCGGTGAAGGAGCGGAGTATACACTGCTTCTTCACCGCTCCTGCCCATTGAAATCAATGGGACAGCACGGCTATACTGCCGGCAAAGCGCCTCTGCAGAGGCGCTTTGCGGTGGTTGTTAACCCTTTCTCGGCCGCTAGCGGGGGGTAAAACCGCCCTGCTAGCGGCCGAATACCGCCGATAAAGCGCCGCTTACAATAGCGGCTCTTTACCGCCCCCCCCCCCCTGCCCCAGTGTGAAAGGGCCCTAATAATAACTAACTAATAATAACTAACTATTAAATTAATAGGCATTGGAATTTCCTTTCAAATTTGGCTGTTGAACGTAACGTATACGAAGTTATCCGAAGTTAAGAATATGAATGCCGCATCTAAACGAATGGAACATAACGAATTAAAAACTTTTTTTATTATTAATTAGTTAGGTTTCATTCGTTTAGATGCGGAATTCATTATTTTGGATAATTCATAAATTCGTATTAGTTTCGTTCATTAACAGCCAAATTTGAAAGGAAATTTCAATACCTATAATTTAGTAGTTAGTAATACTTAAACGACCTGGAGGATGGGATAAACAGTTCTATCTCTGTATTTGCAGTATTTGATACTAAGCTAAGCAGGGCAATAACTTCTCCGCTGGATGTGGAAACCTTGCAAAAAGATCTGAACAAATTAATGGGGTGGGCGACTACATGGCAAATGGGGTTTAATGTAGAAAAATGTAAAATAATGCATTTGGGTGGCAAAAATATGAATGCAATCTATACACTGGGGATAGAACCTCTGGGGGAATCTAGGATGGAAAAGGACCTGGGGGTCCTAGTAGATGATACAGTGGCGGAATTACCAGGGTCGCAACAGTCGCAGTTGCGACTGGGCCCGGCATTCAGCCACTGTGGGGGGGCCCAGCGGGGTTGATCCTCACACACGACTCTGAGCGGAGATCATGTGTCATAGATTAATAGCACAGAGAGACTCCGGCGGCATTAATGTTCTATTTGTCGGTCCTCTCTGGCATGGATGAGAGAGGACACACAGCTCATCTCACTGCTCCCCCTTCTCCCCCCTCCCCTCTCCTGTGTGTTCTGCGGGCACTCAAGTGTGAAGCTAAAGAGCTCATATTTCCTGTGGAGCACACAGGAGAGGGGAGGGGGGAGAAGGGGGAGCAGTGAGATGAGCTGTGTGTCCTCTCTCATCCATGCCAGAGAGGACCGACAAACAGAACATTAATGCCGCCGGAGTCTCTCTGTGCTATTAATCTATGACACACGATCTCCGCTCAGAGCTGTGCTGTCCTGAGAAGGCAGACAGCACTGATAAAAATTAATAGCAGGGACTGATGAGCACTAATAGAAGGCACTGATGGGCACTGATGAGCACTAATAGAAGGCACTGATGAGCACTAATAGAAGGCACTGATGAGCACTGATAGAAGGCACTGATGAGCACTAATAGGAGGCACTGATGAGCACTGATAGAAGGCACTGATGAGCACTGATAGAAGGCACTGATGAGCACTGATAGAAGGCACTGATGAGCACTGATAGAAGGCACTGATGAGCACTGATAGAAGGCACTGATGAGCACTGATAGAAGGCACTGATGAGCACTGATAGAAGGCACTGATGAGCACTAATAGAAGGCACTGATGAGCACTAATAGAAGGCACTGATGAGCACTGATAGAAGGCACTGATGAGCACTAATAGAAGGCACTGATGAGCACTGATAGAAGGCACTGATGAGCACTAATAGAAGGCACTGATGAGCACTAATAGAAGGCACTGATGAGCACTAATAGTGCTCATCAGTGCCCATCAGTGCCTTCTATTAGTGCTCATCAGTGCCTTCTATTAGTGCTCATCAGTGCCCATCAGTGCCTTCTAATAGAAGGCACTGATGAGCACTGATAGAAGGCACTGATGAGCACTGATAGAAGGCACTGATGAGCACTAATAGAAGGCACTGATGAGCACTAATAGAAGGCACTGATGGGCACTGATGAGCACTAATAGAAGGCACTGATGAGCACTGATAGAAGGCACTGATGAGCACTGATAGAAGGCACTGATGAGCACTAATAGAAGGCACTGATGAGCACTAATAGAAGGCACTGATGGGCACTGATGAGCACTAATAGAAGGCACTGATGAGCACTGATAGAAGGCACTGATGAGCACTAATAGAAGGCACTGATGGGCACTGATGAGCACTAATAGAAGGCACCGATGAGCACTGATAGAAGGCACTGATGGGCACTGATGAGCACTGATAGAAGGCACTGATAGACGGCACTGATGAGCACTAATAGAAGGCACTGATGAGCACTGATAGACGGCACTGATGAGCACTGATAGAAGGCACTGATGAGCACTTATAGAAGGCACTGATGAGCACTGATAGAAGGCACTGATGAGCACTTATAGAAGGCACTGATGAGCACTGATGGGCACTGATGAGCACTAATAGAAGGCACTGATAGACGGCACTGATGAGCACTAATAGAAGGCACTGATGAGCACTGATAGACGGCACTGATGAGCACTGATAGAAGGCACTGATGAGCACTTATAGAAGGCACTGATGAGTACTAATAGAAGGCACTGATGGGCACTGATGAGCACTAATAGAAGGCACTGATAGACGGCACTGATGAGCACTGATAGACGGCACTGATGAGCACTGATAGAAGGCACTGATGAGCACTGATAGACGGCACTGATGAGCACTGATAGAAGGCACTGATGGGCACTGATAGAAGGCACTGATAGACGGCACTGATGAGCACTGATAGAAGGCACTGATGAGCACTGATAGAAGGCACGATGAGCACTGATAGAAGGCACTGATGAGCACTGATAGACAGCACTGATGAGCACTGATGGAAGGCACTGATGGGCACTGATGAGCACTGATAGAAGGCACTGATGGGCACTGATAGTGCTCATCAGTGCCCATCAGTGCCTTCTATTAGTGCTCATCAGTGCCTTCTATTAGTGCTCATCAGTGCCTTCTATTAGTGCTCATCAGTGCCCATCAGTGCCTTCTAATAGAAGGCACTGATGAGCACTGATAGAAGGCACTGATGAGCACTGATAGAAGGCACTGATGAGCACTAATAGAAGGCACTGATGAGCACTAATAGAAGGCACTGATGGGCACTGATGAGCACTAATAGAAGGCACTGATGAGCACTGATAGAAGGCACTGATGAGCACTGATAGAAGGCACTGATGAGCACTAATAGAAGGCACTGATGAGCACTAATAGAAGGCACTGATGGGCACTGATGAGCACTAATAGAAGGCACCGATGAGCACTGATAGAAGGCACTGATGGGCACTGATGAGCACTGATAGAAGGCACTGATGAGCACTGATGGGCACTGGTGAGCACTAATAGAAGGCACTGATGAGCACTGATAGACGGCACTGATGAGCACTGATAGAAGGCACTGATGAGCACTTATAGAAGGCACTGATGAGTACTAATAGAAGGCACTGATGGGCACTGATGAGCACTAATAGAAGGCACTGATAGACGGCACTGATGAGCACTAATAGAAGGCACTGATGAGCACTGATAGACGGCACTGATGAGCACTGATAGAAGGCACTGATGAGCACTTATAGAAGGCACTGATGAGTACTAATAGAAGGCACTGATGGGCACTGATGAGCACTAATAGAAGGCACTGATAGACGGCACTGATGAGCACTGATAGACGGCACTGATGAGCACTGATAGAAGGCACTGATGAGCACTGATAGACGGCACTGATGAGCACTGATAGAAGGCACTGATGAGCACTGATAGAAGGCACTGATGAGCACTGATAGACGGCACTGATGAGCACTGATAGAAGGCACTGATGAGCACTGATAGAAGGCACGATGAGCACTGATAGAAGGCACTGATGAGCACTGATAGACGGCACTAATGAGCACTGATGGAAGGCACTGATGGGCACTGATGAGCACTGATAGAAGGCACTGATGGGCACTGATAGAAGGCACTGATGGACACTGATAAAAGGCACTGATGGGCACTGATAGGAGGCACTGATGAGCACTTATAGGAGGCACTGATGAGCACTGATAGGCCACATTGATGAGCACTGATAGGCAGCACTGATAGGAGGCACTAATGTGCACTGAAAGGCTGCACTGATAGGTGGCATTGATGGGCACTGATAGGTGGTACTGATGGGCACTGAGGAACACTGATAGGCAGAACTCAGGCAGTATTGATGGGCTTTGATGGACAGAATTGAAGAGTACTGATAGGTGGCACTGATGGACGCAGTTAGGTGGCATTAATGAGCACTGATAGGTGGTGCTGATAGGCAGAATTGATGGGCACTAATAGGCAGCATTAATGAGCACTGATAGGTAACACTTGCAGTTGGAAGTGATGGGCACTGATAGGCGGCACTGATGGGCACTGATGATTGTTGCACTGATTATCAGTGTAAACAATTTACTGACATTCTTGACAGTTAATGGCAGTCCTTTCCTAACACAAACACAACGTGTGAGGAAAGGGATGTGGATAACCAGTCTGTTTACATGTGATCAGCTGATCACATGGTAAAGGGCCGATGGGATTGCGCTGGATGCATGTCCAAGGGGTCATGTGGGAAGCACGGTTTTGGGAGGATGTCCATGGACACCTTCCCAAAATTGGAAGCCGGGACTCGGGTGGAAGGGGGGCCCATCATGGTTTCTTGCACTGGGGCCCTGAAGGTTCTAGTTACGCCTCTGAGATGATAGGCTCGGCAATGGCATGCAATGCCAAGCTGCTGCTAACAAAGCAAACAGAATATTGGCATGCATTAAAAAGGGGATCAACTCCAGAGATAAAACGATAATTCTCCCGCTCTACAAGACTCTGGTCCAGCCGGACCTAGAGTATGCTGTCCAGTTCTGGGCACCAGTCCTCAGGAAGGATGTACTGGAAATAGAGCGAGTACAAAGAAGGGCAACAAAGCTAATAAAGGGAGAGAGAAGCTGCGCTATATGTAAATGCAGATCAGCAATGCGTTGTGTATTCCAAAACACTGAAGTGCAGTTCAAACGTATGACACCCGGGTGAACTATTCCTTAAAAGTGCCACCACCTAATAAAAGACTCGCTTACCAGATAGTAAGCAGAAAGGAGCGGATGGCTAAAACCAAGCCAGGGCCTTTGTTAAACCAGCGGGGACGTCCAAGCAGGGGTAGTCACTGGCTTAATGCGTGCTCCAATTCCTCTACGGCGTGGATAGCCCATAAACCTCAGCACCCAGCAGGGTAATCGGGGTATAAAAGCAAGGAAACCATAGCGTAATCTCGCTTTCACAAGTTTAATATAAAAAAGGTATTGCACTTACATTTAAATTGCAGAGAACTTGCGCTAAAAACAGAGCCAGCTGGCTACAATAGAGATACCCGTCCTCCTAGGACAACAGTGTGGTGACGTCAGCATGTATCCTCCTCCAGACGCGTTTCCTTTTTTCTTTCTGTTTTGAGGCTTTCGATTTGTCTTGGAGTAATTAATCCCTACTCATATTCTCAACCTCATTGAGTACAGGTATAAGACTCCCTACAGAGTATCCTTTCTCTAGAAACTCGTCTGGAGGAGGATACGTGCTGACGTCACCACACTGTTGTCCTAGGAGGACGGGTATCTCTATTGTAGCCAGCTGGCTCTGTTTTTAGCGCGAGTTCTCTGCAATTTAAATGTAAGTGCAATACCTTTTTTATATTAAACTTGTGAAAGCGAGATTACGCTATGGTTTCCTTTCTTTTATACCCCGATTACCCTGCTGTGTGCTGAGGTTTATGGGCTATCCACGCCGTAGAGGAATTGGAGCACGCATTAAGCCAGTGACTACCCCTGCTTGGACGTCCCCGCTGGTTTAACAAAGGCCCTGGCTAGGTTTTAGCCATCCGCTCCTTTCTGCTTACTATCTGGTAAGCGAGTCTTTTATTAGGTGGTGGCACTTTTAAGGAATAGTTCACCCGGGTGTCATACGTTTGAACTGCACTTCAGTGTTTTGGAATACACAACGCATTGCTGATCTGCATTTACATATAGCGCAGCTTCTCTCTCCCATTATTACATGCAATTTTTGGTATATGCTGCTGCTTTATTTGGGACTTTTTATATTTATGATCAATATCAATAATCTGTAATACTTATGCATTTTAGCGCGTTTTTCTTTTCCCTTTATAAGCTAATAAAGGGTCTGGAGGATCTTAGTTATGAGGAAAGGTTGCGAGCACTGAACTTATTCTCTCTGGAGAAGAGGCGCTTGAGAGGGGATATGATTTCAATATACAAATACCGTACTGGTGACCCTACAATAGAAATAAAACTTTTTCCCAGAAGAGAATTAAAACAAGACTCGTGGCCACTCATTAAAATTAGAAGAAAAGAGGGTTCTTTACTGTAAGAGCGGCAAGGATGTGGAATTCCCTTCCACAGGCGGTGGTCTCAGCGGGAGACATCGACAGCTTCAAGAAACTATTAGATAAGCACCTAAATGAACGCAACATACAGGGATATGTAATGTAATACTGACATATTATCACACATATAGGTTGGACTTGATGGACTTGTGTCTTTTTTCAACCTCACCTACTATGTAACTATGTTATTATTATTAGTTAGTTAGTTATTTTGGATTTGAATTTTCTGGTTTTCAAATTTTCATTCTTATTTTCGAACTTTCGGATTTTCAAATTTCGAAATTCTGAATTTTCGAATTTTCATTTTTGGAAAAATTTGTTAAACGGGTTTTCGGTAATTCGAATATTTCCGAATTAACAAATTTGTCTAATTTTGTCGGAAAACGAATTCGTCATTAAACAAATTGCACACTAGCTATTTCCTCCCCAGCCTGGCTGTCAGGGGGAGTTTGCTTTGCTTATTAAAAAATAATTAAATAGCGTTTTTCAGTTTGTGGTGCTTAGATACAGTTTATTTCCACTTTAAGTAATTGACTAAAAAGAAAAGATTTTTTTAATCTATGCCCTTATCGTAAGTAAATAAAATATGTAAAAAAAATAAATAAATACACATTGCCCATACTATGCCATTAAATTTAAATTTAAATTAAAGTCTGGTAGATGCACTTTAAGAAATCTTGAAAATGCGTTTAGTTATATGAGTATTCCACGAAAACTATATTTATTCAAAGTATCTTTTATATCCTGGAGGCCATTGTTATCAGGATAAATTTCTCTTTAATTTGATTGTTTAGAAATGATTGAATTCTTTCTCTTTTTCTTTGCAGGAAAATCATACTATACTACATATGGTAAGTGTTGACTGTATTTATACAAGTGCCTTTGAGTTGTTTTTTAGATTAAAAAATCTGCTACAGGTATTGTATGCACACCTAGAGGACAATATATAAAACATTTTGGGCTTTTTGCACACTGAAACGTGAAAAAGTGTAGTACAAAGCAAGGCCCATAAAGACATGCATGAGCGAGTTCATGTGCGTGTAAAGGCAGGTGTCCCAATACTTTTGGTAATATAGTGTATGTGCAAATACATGTGAATTTGCACAAAATAAACACCTGAAATTACATTCAAAAAGCAGAAGCTCAAACATCAGTACCGTGTGCAAGAGGCCTTGCTGTAAGAATCTTTAGGCATTCACGCAACTGTCGCAAAAAAAAAAAAAAATTCCCATAACCACTCGCCGAACGCATATACGTATATACTGTATACGTTGCAGTCTGCAAGTGGTTTACCAGGATTATGGCTGAAGATATCCCCCATAACCCCATACCGTATTTTTGTTCAGCAGGCGGC